>JAWNMY010000003.1:13857500-15057500 GCA_035043505.1 Drosophila setosimentum | reverse complement strand
CTGTCTGCCTATGGCAGTTCCTTTCTCGACAATTTAATACCTTTCGCAAGGGTAAAAAGGGATTAAATGGATTCGGACTTACCCTTCGTCCATTTTCGGTAATATTCTCGGCACTCTTGGCCTTGCGGCAAAGGACACTCTGTGAGCCGTGACGGCGCAGGAACTCAATGGAATCGAATCCGCGACCCTCGGATGATACGAATATGGCCGAGTTGATGCGACTGCGCGTGCAACGCTCCGATATCGATGTGGAATGCTCCTCGGCGAGCATGTGGATGTGCTGCAATACAGAGATAATTAGCAATGCATTCCCTTACTAGGTCAACTGTTGGAATATGTGGTTGTTTCTCTTACGCGGCTATTGCAGTGCAACGGTGGGTGAGCAAAGGTGCTGCCACAATCACTGCTGTCGAACTGTATTCTCAATGCAATTTGCATTATTTAAATTAAGGGAGAGAGCGAGAGAGAAAGAGGGAAGAGAAGAACAGATAAAGAGAGGGCCAAGAAAGAGGTGTAAGAAATGTAAGACGTTACACATACGTTACAGACTCACACACACACACACACACAAGAGTTGTACAGGAATTGGAACTCTAATAATCCCTCAACGATGGACTACGGCACTATTTGAAGTAAAACTCCTCTTGAGGCGATTAACAGCAATATCAATAACAATAACAACAAGCGAAAAGCGTAAGGCAACCTGCCCAAAACACTACAAAAGCGATACGAAAACTGTTTGTGATAATTTTGTTGTTGTGGTTTTATTTGCGGCTGTGTTTTTGCTGTGCTTTAGTGAAGCGCAAGTCAAGAATTGATTCTCTAACTTGAACAGAGGTGTTTTATTTGTGTGAAAGGTGCGTATATATTTAAAGGGTGCTCTAAAGTGTTGCTCAATGCTGCAAATGGCTGGCGATCAAAACGGTAAACGGTTAAACGGTTTAACGATAAGCGATTAACGATTAACGTGCCCAACGAACAACACCAGGTGCATGGCGATTGTGCAGTTATCGGAATCGATAAGCAAGCGAATCGAACGAATCGGAACAAATGAGCGAATGAACGATTCGTTATTTTGTTTGTTCGGTTCGTTTAGCACTTACGCTGGCCGGTTCACTGTAGTTGCTGGGATTGAGCATGGACGATTCGGTGCGTATGGTATCGCTGGCGACCATGCTGTGGTACTTCTGCAGCTGCAGCGGTGAGGAGCCGCGACTCTCGCGCGATCCATCTCGACTGCGATCGGCGCACGAATACTGTCGCCGGTAATGTCGTCGTCGTCGCCCAACATTTCCGACAGCGAATTGGGATGTGGAGTCAACGCCGTCAATGTTGATGCCGACACCGGTAGTGCCGGCGGCAGGTGCCCCATAATTAGTGTATGCCAGCGCTCTAGGCGGTATCGGAGGCTGGCGAAAGTAACTGGGATCATAGCTAAACTGTCGCCGTCGCCACTGATCGTATTGCCGATAATGGCTGAAGAGGCGCCGCCGGCGCAGTATCAATTGCTTTTTGGCCTCGAGCACCTCGTTCTCCTCGACAAAGGTGCGCTCCTGCGAGTTCTTCAAAATGCTGCGCTGTTGAGCAAATCGACGCTGTTTCGACTGACTGTTGACCGACAGGGGCAACATGCGCTGAGGTGGTGCTGGAAGTGCTGCTGGCACCATTGCTGACTCCCTCTGCAGCAGCTGTTCGTCCTCGGCTGTCTGGCAAGCGGTCACCCTGTCTTCCACGTCATCGCTATCGACAACGGCACTATTTATGCTATCCACATGCTCCAGCACATTCGCGTTCACAATGGACTGATTGTCGACGCTGGGTCCACGCATATAGGTGTTGGTGGGCGTGTCATGGCTATGATTATGGCTATGACTATGGCTAACTGCCGCTATGGGCGTTGTGGGTGTTTCACGATGCACTGGTTGCTAGCTCTCCACATCCGCTTTGTGCAGTAGAGCAAACTGACAGCCGCAGTCGCGCTCCAGCTCCCTGCGCGGATACTGAAAGCAACGATCGAAGATTCCGCAACCCTCGCAGCGCGGCAAACACTGAGTGCAGCCAAAAACAGAGAGAGAGAAAGAGAGAAAAGAGAGAGAAAGAGAGAGAGAGCAGCGGCAGCAGGCGAGCACAAGAGAGCAGGCAACAGCGAGCCATAAGTGGAATGGTGTGGAATTAAGGAACTTTTGTCAGTGATGTCATTGAATAGATCTAACTTCAACAAAGCTCAACAAAAAGCTGAAAACCAAAACCGCTAAACTAATTACGAAATATTGTATGTTTAAATGTTTTAAACACTATGTATAGGAAATGCAAATGGGATTGACTTGACTTGGATACGGTTTGGTTATGCACAAACATTTTCCATGCTCGGAACCTTTAAACATATACACAAGGGTCTGTGGAACAGGTTCAAGGGTCAACCGCCTGAGTGCAGTTCTAAATGTGACTATTTATATATGTATATTTTGATTGGAGAAAGTTGAAGCAGGTATCTAAGAAGAAGAAGATGAAGGTAAAAACCATCTTCGGTGCACACCGAAGCCACATCACTCTTTAAAAATTCTATTTTGATTTGAAAGAGTACAAGCATATTCTACAAAATAAGATAGAACGTAACGAAACTAGAAAAAGCGTTATCTTTTAGCAAATAATAAGGTAAGAAATAGAAAATACAGTGAAACCTAATTTACATAGAGAAAACGCTTTCTAAAAAATACCATCACTTAAGACATTTTTGAAAAAATAAACTCTATTCCCAATAGAAATGTTTCATGCGCTCACAAAAGTATGCTATGTGAACAAGATATCAAATTATAATTTGATTAGTAGTTGTGAAACAGACAAAGACAAAGTATTTCTTAATTTTCTACCGAAAGGGCCAGTTATCGATTATATATCTATATATAGCCGATCTGTTAAGACTTAAACATTCGAGATTAGAATATGAAGTGGCGAATAAGCAGTCATAGTACTTATTTCTCAGAGAGCAAAATTTGTATATAGACAAAGGGGGCGTTTCGATAGAAAGGGGCGGGGCTGTGTGCACTAGTTAAAGAAAATAGTGCGCTTTTGTAGATAATTTCATGTAAATTTAAATTGTTATTAACTGACTTGATGCAAAAGCTAATGAAATGCAAAAAATATGTTTTGTATGCAGTAAGTAATTGAGAAATTAAATATTTTGAATACCTTGACAAAGAAATCGGGGTGTAGGTTCTATAAATAAAGCGTAACAGAAATGAAACATAGTTAAAGTTCAGTTCGCGCTTATTAAAACAAATACTTAAACCCCAGCCCAATGTATTTCCCCTACTTAACCCACAAACCACAATAAACGTCGCATCATTTCTTTTACAAAATATTCCCCCACGTATATATATATATATATATATATATATATATATATAGTATATAGTATAATCCATACCTGATGCGAATGTTGACCATTGCAGCCGCTGGCTGTGCAGACTCCTGTTCCCGGCACCTTAAGCTGCTCGTGCTTATAGTCCGGCTGATAGGGCAGCAGCATTCGAATCTTGCCCCAGCGATTGAAGAACAACGCTATGGCCCCAGCCCACACCATCAGCACAATGAGCACAATGCCAATCTCTACGCCGCGGATCTGTTGAACAAATGGAATTTTAATTGAAGGCATACTTGTAATTAAAAAGGCATTGCATATAAAATTTATATCGAGTTTGTAAAAGTTATGACAGTCGATTTCACTTGTTGTATATCTCAGGATTTATAAGGCCTTATGGATTTTGAACTCTGCACTTACCGTTGGCAACTCTCGGGTGGTGGTGTGGGTGAGTGTATTGGTTGCTGTGGAGGTGACATCGTCACCAAACGAACTGCCATTGCCAGCGGAGCCATTGCGGCCATTGCCATAGATGCCCGGCGGAAAATCCTGCTGTGATGTGTTCTTTGGCAGATCTGCAAAAGATGTTTCAGCTCAACTGGAAACTAATCTTAGCTTGGGCCATAGAACTCACCCATTGTACGAAACTTGATCTGGCCCTGACTGCGATATTTCTTACCCATCCAGATGGCGGTGACAGCTAGGGAATACTGTGTGCTGGGTAACAGACGGTCCAGGACAATGGCCTCGCTGCTACCGGCAACGTCCTGTACAACCCTGTAACTTAAATTAATTCAATTACCACTCTCGAACGGCAACTAAGTGTGACAAGATGTGAGAGTAAGGTTATGTGAGTGTGTGTTAGTGTGTGTAAGAGTGTATATGTAGCTAATTGCACACACTACAATAAATACTTAGTTGCGAGCAGACGGTGAAATATGAGGTCGAGTCCGTGGCCCGTAATTACAGCATGAGTCCAATATTTCACTTTGTCACTTAGCCAAACATGTCCTAGATTTTCCCGCAATTGAGCTCCTATTACGCCTGCTTATTTATGTATATATATATTTATGTAGTATAGTAATATATGTGTGTGTGTGTGTTCGTTAGCTAACAAGTGCGTGGCCAGGCCAGAGTTGCCTGGACTGCTGGCCTCTTTGTGCAATGTCTCCTGGTACCGTGTTAGGGCAACGCGGACGCTTTACAACAGCCTGACAAATGATTCATTATTCATAATGAACATACAGTTGCACACTCACACACTCACAGACACAGGTGTAAACGTACACACAATGTCGCAATGGGCCCCAGTGGAATCGACCAACAGCCAATAGGGCACAAAAACAAACGCAATTCACCTTTTGTCTTGCCTGCAGCCATAACAAAAATACAAAAATAATAAAAACGAAAAATGACGAACACCAGCTTGCACACACACATATCAAAACACAAAACGACTGTAAAACACCCTGTGAAGTAATCTCTTCTCTATCAAAGTCAAAACAATTGCAGAGAATTTGTTATAGTTCAATTCTCAGTTATTTAATCATTAACGCAAATATCTTAAATATATACCTCAAGGAGAAACCCAAATTGAGAACTGTTTGATTTTATGGTAAAATCTAATGCAATATTTTTAGTTTTTATCGAATTATTCGCTTCTGGTTAAAACTTCGATTGATGGGAATATCCATTTGCTTTTACGTTAAAGGAGATGATACGAAATCGCAGAATGTTGAAGAATCTTGATCAAATGAAAAATGGAAAAGTCTACATATGATTTTTATACAAAGTCCTTAAAGCAAGATGCAGAAACGGAGCTTATACTTGAATATGATTAGGTTTTCTTTATATATTCACAAAATTTCAAGATGTTACCTTGGATTACCATAAATGCCTTTCACTTGCCAAGCTGTTTCTCAACGTTTGTGCCCGTGATCTCAATCCGTTGTATTCCCAGCTTAATCATCACATTAAATAAAGATACATTTTGAATACACACTCCATATGCCCCACATAGTACTTAAGTCCCATAAAAGATACTTTGTTTTTATTTTGGCCACTTTATGCAAACTTTGCAGGCAACCAAACGGCAGACAACAACATTTGTGACAACGTCTAAAGTTTGGCTTCCAAAAGTTAACGGCCAAATGTGGCTTGAGCGGGGCCAAATCAAATGCCATGCAACTGAGTAAATTGAAACTAGGTTTGGCCAGAGTAGGAGCACCCGCTGAGCCTCATGTCGGAGCTTTCGGCAAACCGTTAACCGCAATTTGCACGCACGCTAACCCTTCTGTGGCCAGTGGGTGGTGGGTGGATTGATTGGGTGGCTTATTGGTACTCGAAATGCACTGGGGAATTGGTTTCTCAAATATATGTACGCTGTGTGCTCAATGCAGACAACTGCTCTTTAAAATAAAAAATGTTTAACGCTCCTGCATTGTCTAAATTCACGTTCAATTTTTTCATCCTCTTTTGTCTGCACCCTTTTATGGCAAAGTTCCAGGACAATGGATTTCCGGTGCTATTAAATAAACAATCAGTTCACAAAGCGCGCGCTTTTAAAAAAATCGTGTCCATTACACAAACTCTAAATTGAATTCAAGCCATATAAATATATATATATATATGTATATATAAATATTCCATACGTATGTGTAACACACCTGTGAGTAAATGTGCGCAGTGGTTAGAATACACTCAACTTGGCATTTTTAATAACTTATGATGGACAATGTGTTTGGGATTTGTTTTGTTTTTTTCTTCTGGCCATAAGCTGAACAATTCTCATATTTTCGAAATTGCGACACACATGAGTGGAAAACAAAGTTTTGGTTGTGTTTTAATGTCATGTACACACAGACGTGAACAAAAACACTCGACTATAAAATTCATGCATTTTATGTGCAGCTTTTAGCCAGGCCAGAAACTTTGTTCTAAATCAGGTATCAGCTTTATTGCCCTGTGGCTCGCTCATGCAACTGATTTCTAATCTGAATTCTACCGTATGCAAATACATCCGTTGATAAACATTTCTTTATGTTGTAGATTAGATTATAAATATACCAAAATATTATATTTTTTTGGTGTTAATGCTCAAATTTCATTATTTTACACAAACAACAACGTCAGATATGGCTATTAACAAATTTTTAGCATCATACAGCATACATTTATGAGTAATTTTTCAAACTTGCAAGTAACATTGTCATAGAGTTTTTACAACTCCAATTGGCAACTCTTAATTAATTCATCTAATAGTATATGTAGAAACCAAGTCGTTTAAGAAATTAGTTACTCTCACAGTTTGCATACCTAATGAAAGTTTCATGTTTCCAATCAGCCGACCCTGAAATGCTGTCTTAAATATTTTATGAACAAATATCGAGTAAAACTCCAACCCTCTGCAAAACTTTTAGCTGCTGTCGAATGCCAAGCCGAATACCACGTAGATGACCAACTTTTCATGACAACTTTTGTATTTAACGTACAGTTAAAAGTGAAATTATGTATACGGCTTGCTGTGCTGCAGTCAGTTAAATTTCCATGAACAAAAAGAGGAAATTAAATGATTGCCATGCAACTACATGCAAGATAATATCGAGCTAATGTGAAAAGGAAGTGGGGGACGCCATGGAAATAAGAAAATTGTGTAGTACGCTTAACTGGGCCTTGACTTTTGGCCTTTCCAGTATTTTATATAATTTGGAGCTGTCAATAGCGAACACCCGAAATTTGTGAAAATATGCTGAAAAGCCAAATGCTCGGTATTGTGTGGATATATTATGCCTGCATTTTCAACACATTATAATTTGAAAATACCACAAATACATTTACATATATTGATTGGAATATACCCGAGCACTTCACATAGTATGCGGCCAGCAGAATGGACAGTAATTGTTATTAATTATTATTGTTATTGATGGTTCTTGACAAATTGAAGTACGTATGTATCGCCAGGTCGTCAGACATTGTACAAATAAATGTACTTTCTAAGCCCACTACAAATGTATGCAGCTCCAGATAGGTAATGTTCCGTCTGTCCGGACTCCTGCGCAACGGCATACATTTATACATATATATATATATATTTATATATATCCATTTGTGTGTCTGACTGTTGGCTAGTCCCATCGGTGTTAAGCTACGAGTACGTTATAAGCCCATTCAGTGAGGCGAGCCATCGTCGACTTGTCTATGTGCTAATCATACATTATTCATCAACACAATTTTACTCGGAAAACGGCTAGAAGATACTCGCTCCAACACACACAAACAGACACGCCCCCCTTCCTAAAACTAACCCCAACTCCGCAACGAGTGCGAGTACTAAAAATCGATAGAAAAGAAAAACACAAAAGTTAAAAAGCCAACTGACTTATAAATAATGTCGGGCCATTTGAAATGAAACCAATGGAAAGAAACACAAAAATAAAAAATAAAATAAAAAAACAACGAAATAAACGTAATAAAATTGTAATATAGGCGTGAACTTTATGAAACAATATGAAGAACAATAGAACACTAAAAGACAAGCTCGAGCCTGCAGTCAAACACACTCGCACACACGCAACAGCAGCCATTAAATTGAAAACACCTTGACCAACAAAAACACAGAAAGGAGGCAGGACTCGGCAGCAGCCACATTACTGCAGCAGTGGTCAAAAGTCACAAAAGTCGAGCACTTAACTTATTACAGCACGGCATTCCAATGTCCTTCCAACATTAAGATCTCCTGCCACGTCTCGCCGCAGCGATGGTGGAAAATGCGAAAGCGGAAGTCCTTACTTTGCAGTCGTTAGCAAAGTCCTTCCTGGTCGCAGTTCGACTTCTAGTCGAAATATGCAACGCCACTTTACCATTTTTTTTCTTCCTTTTGCCCAAAGAAATCGCAGTTAAATCAAGAGAGATGGTAGCGTCAGGGAGCAAAAGAGAAGGGCGAGAGAGAGTGAGAGAGAGGGAGAGGAGAGCCACAGTTTGCGGTTAAAGGAAAAATATTACGATTACAAGCATGTTTTGTTCTTCCTTCCTCTACTGTGCTTGCCTGCGACGTGTTCTTTGCTGTCTCCCTGCAATCTCCACTTTGTTGCTTTCGTCTTTCTTGTAGTGCACCACACTGGGAGAAAACTATATGTGTTGTTCTTTCAAGTAACTACAGGCAATACATATTGTATGCATACATTTAGAATCTATCAAGTATAATTACTGTAAATTTAAATTTAAAGAATATGCAAAATTTAAATAAATATATTTAAATAAATAAAGCGGTAATGAAGTAATGAAGAATTGAAGATGAATGAATGTTAAGACTCTCTAGACGTTCTTTAATCTTCTCTCTCTATGGTTTTTTTTTCCTAATGGCCATAAAATTATACTCTATTGTGACTTGATGTGTTCTTCGAGTGTAAAACAACTTTGGCCACTTCAAGTACATGCGGCTATTGCTTTTCTTTTCAGAGTTTGCCTTTAGACGCGGTCATTTTGGCTTTAACGTTGTATTTGCTGTTGCGGCTGCTCTCCGCTCCTCCCGCTTCAGCACGCGGCTGTTAACTTGTGTCGTTATTTAGCTCAGGGCCATTACACACACACACACACAGGCAGCACACAGAGAAAAACCAAACAGGAAACTTTGAGCCTGTCAATTGCATAAAATATTGTTAAGCCAGCGACGCCTTTTTGCATAATTGCAGTAACTTTTTGAACTATACTAAGCTTAAGAACGTGGTTTCTGGCCTGGGGGTTGCCGGTTGTTTTTGATGTGAGAGTGTTTGTGTGTTCGGGTTGGTAAGAGCGGCAGTTAATTTGTAAGAATGCCAGAAGTACCTACCTGTCATCTGTGGGCTTATAGGTAACAATATATTTGTCAATGGGATGCGCCCTCAGATCGATCTGCGTTTGCCACGAAACACGCACCGCGGTGGGCGTTAGAAATGTTACGGTAATGTTTTCCGGTGTAGCTGGTAAGGGTCCTATAATTGGATACAGATATTTATGTAGATATAGAGGATAAGCTTGGCATGAGAAAAAATGCAAAATACACATGAAAAAAGGCAGTAGTCAGGCGAGAGAAGCCTGATATTTCATTTCGTATGGATCGAATTTCATAAATGCTTAAATAAAAACATAAGAAATAAATCTGGTGGTATTAAAATGTAAAATGTTTCAATCCGACAAATAATTAAATATAATAATATTATTCTGATTATATTAAGAAAATATTAGTAAAAGATATATATTTGGACTTGCAATTAATTAACGTTATTCTATGTCTGTGCCAAATATCTGATTTGTTTAAAATTAATAAATACAAAAAAAAAATAAAGCGTGGAGAGCATTTCACTAACTTTGTTTTTTTTTTATTATTTTATTTTGTGTATTTAAATATATTCATTGCTTTAAATCTATGCCTGATGATGAATATTTTTGAGTACACAAAAAATAAAAATAAAAACACCTGTGTCTGCAAAAAGGATTCTTAAATTATTAAAAGAGGTCACCAAACAATAAAGCATTATTTTAAATTCATTTTCTGCGAGTGCATTGAGGATACTTACCAGCTAGACAGGAATTTACAAACAGGACGGCAATGAATAAAAACATTGCGCTTCAATAGTTTCAGTTTCAGGTGCTTTTTCTGTGGTTGTCGTTGTTGCTGTTTCTGTTTCTGTTTCTGTTGATGATGGCGTTGATACTAAGGTGAACCCAAATCGGATTTCCTATGGTTTCCGTTTCGTTGGTCGTGTTCGTTGTTTGTTGAGTTTCTCTAGCTTTTTGTTTTGCTGTTGGTTTTCATTTTGTTATTACCAGTGGTCTACTTTTTTATTTCTTTTTTTTTTAAATAACGCTAACTAAAAACATAAAATCAGTCTTGCTTTTGTCGTTTCTGCTGCTGTTGCTTTTGCTCTGCTCTACTTTATCCTATTCTCGTGGCCAATTAAGCATTGTAACTGTTTTTGTCCTCTTAGCTTCGTCTTTTGGTTAAGTTCCTGCAAACTTTCAAGTTTCGTTTGAACTTTTGTGTTTTTTTTTTCGTTTTCTGTTCTTGTTGATATTTATGCGTTTTTATTTTTATAGCACATTTTTACGGGTTTGCTGTCTGTGTGTTTGTGTTATGGATTGTGCGTATGTGCGTTGTCCTGAATCATCAAAGGGCATGGTTTAAGTGGGGCGAAATATGTGAGTTTTATTTGCTCTAACTTTATCTATATATAAATTGTTTTTTTTTTTTTCCTTATTGTATCGTGCTACAATTGAGTAAAATTATTCACATTGCGTTTGACTTTCGTTTTTGTTTATTTCTTTTGCTGTAGTTCAATGCCATTTGCTGTTATTGTTGCCTTTATATAAAATCAATAAAAAAAAAAACGACAAACGCCAGTCGACAATCGCAAGTTGACAGTCGTTGATTTTATGTGGGAGAGTTTTGTCAAGAGTGTTTTTCAGCTTTACAGTTCGGCTATTTCAATTTTTGGGTTTTCAAGCAGCTAATTTACTTGTTGTTGTTTGTTTTCGACTGTTGCCTTGCGCCACCAGTTGAAATTAATTCAACGAGACGGCGACGGCGCTGCGGGAGGCCAATATGCCACCTGTCGTCGCCGCCCTTCGCGTCCACAATTTGCTTGTTTGGTTTACTGCTGCTGTTGCTTTTGTTGCTGTTCTTTGTTTAATTTTATGCATTGCGCATTCTGTTACCAATTTTTGGCTTAATTGCCAAATCATTTAAGCAGCAGCAAGTTTCGCCTTTGTTTTTGCGCCTCTGAATGTGAATGTTTTTTGTATTTTTTTTTTTTGTATTTGTTTTCTTTCCCAATTCTCTGTTTATTTTGCGTTCATTTCGCTTTTGTTCGTTTTTAATGTGTTATTGTTGTCGCTGTTGTTGCTAATTTTGCTGATGTTTATGTAGTTTTTGTTGTTGGCCAAGCAGCTGCAATAAATCAAAGTTGTTGGATTATTAATGGTCATTCCCGGCAGCGCTATGCCAAACGAATTAGACAAATTGTTTTTCATTTGCATACATTACAATTACCATAGTAAAGGATAACAATAACTCGACTTAAAGCTTGCCCTGCTACTCATACATTAATACTTATACATATGTATACTTACTCTTGTCCATATATATCATATCTAGCAAACTGTTTTTTCATGCTCATTACTCAAATTGAAAACAAACAGAACGCTGCATACTTTCAGGCTAACATTGCGCATACGCCACGCAGCCATAAACACATATACACATACACAGACACACACACACACACTTGCACACACCGACACATAGTACACACACTATTCATGTGGGCTTTTGTAATACATTATTTCTATTCTTATTGCATTTTATGTTGAGTTTCAAACGTTTGCGGCGGAACACAATTGGGTTTCCAAGGCGTTCGATCATGCGTGAATGTTTTTATGTGTGTGTTAGTGTCTGAATGGTAGTCATTTGTGTTCACAGACCCTTGTAGTCTGTGCCTAACCATTGGAAAATTTTTGAATGGCTGTCTGTCTGTGGTTTACATTGTTAAATACACATAATTCAGGCTTCAGCATGATTTCAATAACAGATGCACATTTATTTATTACAGATTATTCTATGGTATCTTTCTGCTAGAGATAAAACAAATCAATTTCTATTACATATTTGTGTTTACATTAAATGTGAAACATCTGTGCAGCTGTTATATATATATATATGTATATATTAGTGTATAGAGCACAACAGGTTATTTCAAATAGTTCATTTATAATTCGGTAAGGGCAAATTGAGCGAGCTGCTCAGCGAATCTTTAATATAATTGGCTGCTAACAACATGAATTAGAATTTACTTAAGGTGCTTGATATGCAACTTGTCTTATTCAACTTAAAAAGTTGGACACATTCATCATGCCTGTCCCCAATAAAAGAAACATACAAATCCAATTCCCAGAGGAATAATACATGAGTGTGAATAAGAAAAAGGAAAAGAAAAAATACCACATTAAATATTTATATATTTAAGTTGGTTAAGTTGCTTAAGTTGCTTAAGTAGCTTAAGTGCGGTGTACAACGTCTCTCTCCCTCTCTGTCTCTCAGTGTCCCTATTTCTCTCTCTGTCTCTCTTTTTGATTGAATCTGATGGCATGAGCTGCATGTGTCGTCCAGGGATTTACGAGCGCACGTATGTAACGACTTCTACCTGACGGTATATTTGTGTGTCCGTTCGCCTATCTGCTTGCTAGTGGGTGTGTGTAGGTGTGTGCGCGTGTGTTGGAATGTGTGTATCGCTGTACGTGGCATCATTAAACTGTCACATGGCATTTACAGCCAGCGGAACATAGCGACCCAAAGGGCAAAGTTAATTGATGTAATTGTCAATGAGTTTACTTAGGTAATTGTGAGCGAGCTTAACAAAATGATTTGACATTTTTAAACAGAATTTAGGTGTATATAGTATGCAATTATTATAAATGATACAGGCAATACTGTATGCAAAAAGGATTGGCATATAGGGATAGGGATTCAATTTACTTAATACTTGACATCACGCTGCAAGACCCAAAGGCCCCAGGATTTATGTGTGAATGTGACTATTAAAGTTGAGGCACGCGCGAGGTCAAATTTCAATAGAACGTGCATTATAAATAAGCACACACATTGTGCTCGCAATTTAAATGTTAATTTTGAAAGAAAATTTAATTTGACACCCTAAATATATTAATGAAAATATATAGAAATGAAGAGCAGCTAAGCACGCTGCTGACGTGCTAGATAAGTATTTCCAACTGTTTGGCGCTGGGTGACGCACTGCGAGAAAATGTGTGCTATTACGCGGGTGTGTGTCTGTGATTGTGTGTGTGTGTCTGGACACATGCACTCCACTGCCAATGGCTGAAAAACAAGTAGGTGAAAGCAGTTATCGTAAAATTAAAATGGCGTCTAGTACGCGCTGTTGCTGACGTCGTCATCGTCGTCGCCGTCGCCGTCGTTGTCGTCGTCGGCGTTTCTCCCGTTAATTATGGCGCCAATACATTTATGTATACAAGCGCTTGTTTCACACATACAAGCACACAATAGCCCTTTCGCTTGCATGTCTATTGCTTCGACTCAATATGTTGATGTGCGTGTCTCCCTCTGAGTGTGTGTTTGTGTGTGTGTGTGTGTGTGTCTACTCAAATATTGTTATTCTCGTTTTTTTGTTTTTATTGCATACGTTGCGTTGCGACTGCGGCTTACCGAGGACTTTTGGCATTTTGTATTTCTGTTATTTTTTACGTTATACAATTGGAGTTGTTGTTTGCTTGTATTTTGGTGTGCGTTCTAGTTTGCGCAAATGTGTGCGCTGGTGTTTGCGGTAGTCAGTGAGCAGACAATAAATCAATCAGCTGTGTTAACATTAAATTGCGAGCCCAGACAATTGCCGCTGTGTGCGTGTGCCCCACTCACTATGTGAGTGTGCCTCTGTCCGTGTATTTGTGCCAGCTGTCGTGCTCTCAGCAGGCAGGTCATTTTACCACGCAAGACTTATCTCCCCAGACTCATACTTAATTCAGCTACAACTTTATCGCAACTTTGTCGTACTCTGTGTGCGGTTCAGCTTTCGGGTCATTTAAAACTCAATTAACTATTTGAAATATTTATATATATAAATAAAGCCGTAATCAAATTAAACTGCAATCTGAAATTGAGTGCTTGAGATACATTTTGTTGCATTTAATGCATATGTGTGCAAGCTGTAAATGGCTTGATTATATCAGTTAAAATTCAGTTACACCCTCCAGCAGAGAGCTGTGCACTTTTCTCGCGTTTTATTATTCAGTGTGTGCTGGTTTTACGTTCTTCAATTCTTGCACTGTGTTTTGCTGTTAAAATTGTGTAGAGAGCATAAAATGCTATTATTTGCTGGGGCAGCTCGTAAAAACAGAAACGCCCAGAAGCGCGCTTTAGCTATGTATATGTATACCGTTATGCGTATGTATTAGGATATGTGTTAGATTTCGTCAGTCTGTGTGTGTGTGTGCCTTGGCCATGCACTTTAAGCATAACTGCTGCTGAAAATTTGTTAGCGCCCCCAACCCAAGACAATTCCCTAATGTCAACTGATGTTGTTGTCACTGTTCTTGTTGTTCGTTGTTCGGTGCAAAGTTTTGCCACCCCCTCTGCTGAAGTTCCCCGTTGAAATTTCAAAAGTGTGTCGCCTGCTGGGGTGTACGTATATGTTTTTTCGTGTTGTCATAGGTTTCTCACTGCACAGCGGGTATATATATTTATATATATATATATATATTGTGCATATGTATATCTGGATGGATGTATGTATGCATGTTTCTATATGCTGTTTTATATATAATGAGAACTGTCAGCTTGAACTGATTCCGCTGCGTGCAATACACTTGCCGCCGACTGCTGTGGGCCAAAAATAACATAAATCGTATAAATAAATTGCCACATCTCAGCATTTTCAACATGTGCAGCAAGCAGCAAAGCAACCGCAGCAGCAGCATCAGCCATAGAACACGCAACGCTGCGGCTGCGACGACGACAGGCGGCAAATTTATTTTAAATAATGCAGAAAGAAAAGAAACAGGTAAAAGCCATTTTGAGTTTGAATTTGACCTGTTGTATGTTAGCTAAATGTGTTTATTTCTTTGCATATTGATGTGTTGTATTCACTGCCAGTGACTTTGTTTACAAATACCGAATCCGGATTCGTGTTATTTTGGCGCGGTATGTGTTACGTGCTCTGCCTGCCGAAATGGCCAAAGATGAAATAGATTTACAACCACAAACAAACACACCCACACACACACATAGAAACACACCCACTCTCTGGAATTTACTTGAAATTCGCATTGAACATGTTCATGTGCATAAATAGGGCATTAAAATGAAATTTTAATTGCGACAGCTACTGTTCACCTCCTTTAGTTGTTTTCTTTGTTCTTATTATTATTATTCTCAATGTTGTTGCTGCTGTTGTTGTTGTTGCAGCTGCTTCCGCTCTTGTTTTCGTTTATTGAAAGTGAAAACTAAGAAAGTCCATTAGTGGGCAGTCGTCTCGGTTCCCTTTGTTTCATTGTGTCGGGTTTCATTTGGGGTTGTGTGTGTTTCGTTTTAATTTAATGCCATTTATTGGCTTAACATGCAGCTAACCAAACACCAACCGACAACACCAGGTTCAAGGCCCTGGGCGTTAATTGAGAGGCGGCAATAGACATGAACGCACACACACACAAAAGTGATAGAGACACAAAGGTAAGCTCACACTTATGTACACACAAACTCACACACACACACACACTCAACGAGAATTATGGGTACATAAGACAAGCGCTTAACACAACACTTTCTTTTTTTCACCCATACATGTATAACAAAAATGTATTTTAGCTCTTAAGTGGATAATTTACTTTGGTCTTTGTGGCCTTTTGCCGCCGGCTAGCCACCTGTACTCCAACTTGTCGTCCGTCAACGTTATGATGCGTGGTGCTCGCTGTTGCTGTTGCTGTCGCTGCCACTGCCTCGACTGATAACACAGGACTAAACAGTGGCGCTGACTGCGATTTACTTTTGCCTCTCACTCTCTCTCTCTATCTCTGTCTGTCGCAGTTCACTTTCGCTCGCCTGCTTGTTTGGACAATCAACTTTAATCCGCCTGCTATTATTGCGTTGTGCTGCGGCCGACGCGTTAACTATAACTGAAAACGTTCGTTCCTGTCGTTCTCTGTGCTGGCGCGTAGAAGAGCACTGCTGGTCGGTAGGTTAGGGCTGCAAAGTGAACACTGAGCAAATTGAGGCGAGCGTATTAAGAAAACTCATGGCGTATTAAGCATTGGTGTTAAAATAAACATTTAGTTAGCAGGTTAATTATTTAATCACAGGCTCTTTTTTTTCAAATAAATATTAAATAACTAAAAGAGAAAAAGTAATGCGAGTTTTTAATATTAGACAAAGGCAGACAAAGTGAACAGGCAATCAAATAGCTTTTGTTGCACGCAATTTCTTGCCGTGTTTAACGAAAGAGCTTTTTTTGCTTGCGTTCTCTTTGCTTGAATCAGTTAAAAAAAGCTTTTCATTGTGTTAGGTCGTGGTTGCTACGGCGCCAAGTGGTCATAAGGGAGGGAAATAAGATATTAACTGTGAGCAGGTTGTCCAACTGTCTGATTGTCCGACTGATTGACGAAGTAACCGACTTTGGGCTTTTTAAGCGCATTATTAGAATTCAAGTGTAACGTTGTTGTTATTGTCGTTGTAGCTGTTGTTGTTGTTATTTTTTTTAGTGAGTGCTTAACGTCAGTCAATAGCCCACTTACTCGTAAATGCGACTTGAGTGCGTCCTAGCAAATTAAAAGCATACTTAGAGGCGTTTAATTATTTATTCATGGTACTGTGTGGCTGTTTGATTATAAAGAAAGCGCTCGCGTTTAATGTTTGCGCGCCAATACAGACAAGCACAACGTAGTTGGAATTTCGAATGACTTGACTTGGATGCCATGGAATTTGCTGTCAGGGCTGCTTAACAATTCTGTTGTTGTTTGATCGAAATTATTAGAAATTATTAACCCTCGGGAACATTTCGCATACTTCATTTTCTCAGTCACACAGCTAATCTTGACACATACACATATATTTTCTAAATAAAAATGGAGGAGTCGAAACGACCGTCAACGGGTAATTCGGTTACCATACGGCCGAAACTAATCTATGGCTTACGCACAGATGTCGTTGGCAATATACACTTTAATCTTAGCAAGGAGGTCATGTATCCGGTGGAGGGTGTCCTGGCATTTCATGATTATGTCAGCAACAAGCAGCGTTTCCTTCGATTCCCAGAGGACACCACACCGGAGATAATTGCGCTGAGCTCACATCGCAAGCTGCTTGCGGTGCTCGAGATGAACGCAAAGAAGTAAATATTGTTAATTGGTTTCCAATCATAGCTAATTATCCTCATCCCCCTCCATGCAGCGGTCGGTGTATATCTATATATGAGCTGTCCACGCTGAAGAAGCGACGTCATCTGGAGCTTCCTAGTAATCATCGAAATGCTCAGGTGCAGCAGATGATCTTCACGAACGACTCGCGTGCAATTGCTTTGGTCACAAAACCTCCTAATGAGATGGTCTTTATGCTGCTATTGGACAAGACCGGCACTGTGATTGAGGGACGGGCAACGGTGCCGGGATCGCATGGCGGCGCTGAGTGCATTGCGGGTAATCCAAGCGATTGCAGTTTCCTTGCCGTTGCCGGCGAACGCACTCTGCTGCTGCTGAGCAAGTCGGAGCGGGGGTTCACCATAAGCAACAATCTGAAGATTACCTATCGGGTGACCTCGATGGCATTTCTTTCGATGGATCTACTGATGATGGGCACCGATCGCGACGAGCTGATCCTCGTTGAAAACGGTGAACATAAGCTGAGCCAGAAAGCGAGCGTGGCGGAGACAGTTGATCTGATGATGGACCAGGAGATGTTCGATAAGGAACGCGAGGTGCAGGATCATCGCTACTCAGCGATACAGCCACTCATCCTGCCCGATTCGCGGGTGCTGTGCATGACAGCCTTTTCCAGAGGATTCGCCTATATCATCTTCAACAAGGTGTTCGTCTTTGAGCGCGTCTCCAAGTTTAAATTCGAGCGAAAGACTGTCTTAACCGTGCCCATCAGCATCTATGCTGAACCCCTCTATCAAATCACCAATCTGGCCGTGGATTACAAGCAGGAGACGGTAATTGTGACCTGCGCCCATGCCCAGATCTATGTGGGCATCCTCATTGTGCCGGAGACTCTAAAGACAAAACAGCTCATGTTCGAACCCCTCGGCGTGCTCATCCACATCGGCGAGGTCGTCGACGTGTCCGTTTGCGCCTGGAAACCCATCATTATGACTGCCTGTGAGTAACCCCAATCTAATGAAGAATTGCTTGACCTTATTGCTAACTTTTGTGTAGCACGGGATCAAACGATACGCATTTGGAACTATGAAACGGCCAAGGTGGAGCTGGTGCGCAAGTTTCAGGTGGATGTCAACATTGTGGAGCTGAATTCCACTGGACTAATGGCAGCCATTGGTTTCTCAGATCAGCTACGTATCACGCAGATCTTTATGGATGAGTTAAACGTAAGTTTTCCAAACGATTCCATCCACAGAATATTTAAAAAAAAAAACATTGTTAGATTTATATTGAGTTTTATTATGACACCCAATTATGTATTGCTTAATGGTTTTAAATATATACTCATAAGCATAATTGGGTTCTTAAAGATTATGAACTGATTCCTATCCAGAAACTTTCCTTATTTTTCCTTATATGTTTCTTTGATAAAAGTAATAATATAATTGGGATTTCTACGAGGCGAACAGCCTCTTAAAATTTCTGATATGTTATTATAATACTTGTCTCCTCCTGCAGATTGTCAAGACGTACAACTTTCCACACTGCAATGATGTGCGTTACTCAAATTTTGGACACCTTATGGCGGCTGCCTATGACAACAATATTGCCGTCACATCAGTCTATAATTTGGAGGTGGTGATTCAATTGAAAGGACACAATGGCACCGTTCTCTCCGTTGCATGGACCAAGACGGATAAGTATTTAATATCTGGTGGAGCCGAGGGTGCCATTTATCAGTGGGACATCGAGACGGGGGCACGCTTGCAGGAGATCGTGCAGAAGGGCACCGAATATGTGACCATCTGCGTCAGCTTCAACGATCCGATGACAATATTCGCTGGCACCAATCAGGGTACCATAAGGGAGTTTCAGGACGCGACGCTGCAGCGTGAGATTCCGGTTCCGTCGCGCAATAAAGGAGGCGTTTCTGATCTATGCCTGGCCCGCTCTGATCTGATCATGTTCATAGCGGATCAAGAGGGTGGGCTGTTCAATATGCAGCTGCCGTTCCTGGAAGCTGGCGGAGGCACCTTCACCAATTTTCGTTTCTTTGATGGTCCGATAAACAAGCTGCGTTTCACGTATGATGGCACAATGCTTGTGGCCATCTCCAAGCGGGGCACCGTTGCCATTTGGCTGATGGAGAACATTGAGGAGAAGGTTTCACCCATCGACCAGGATTTGATGAAGAGCCAAGAGGTCTTGATTCCACGCACTCAACTAAGCGATAAAGTAGAACAGATTATTAATCTGGAGTTGCGACTTAAGCAGCAGGCCGAGGAGTTCCAGTATCAGCTCAGTCAGAACGAGATATTCGATGGCCAGCAGCTGCAGGAGGTGCATCGCAGCTATTGTAGCGCACTGGAGGAGCTCAAGGAGCTAAACAACGAGATTGTGTCCAAGCACACGGAGGAAATGAATCTAATAACGTTCCAGATCAGCGATATGAAGCAAGATTTTCGCTCCCAGATGGACACACTGGCGAGCCAGTACTCGGAGCGCATGCTCATCGAATACCAGAAGTTCACCAATCTGCGCGAAAATATGCTCGAGCTGCGCGAAAGTTACGAGGATAAGCTAAAGAACTCCACTGGTACGCTCCAGGACACGATTGAGGCACTGGAGAACGATTACAAGAAGCAGCTAGATGAACGCAAGGATCTTATACGGGAGCTGATGAAAGAGATGCAAGACAAAAAAGAAGAGTTCATCAAATACTGCCAGGAGGTGGAGGCGGAAAACGATAGAAACATGGTCGCCACCCAAACGGAATACGAGAATAAACTCACTACGGAGCGTAATGAGACGCAGATGTGGCGCGGCAAAGCGGGTGTGCTTCAGAAGAAATATGAATCCCAAGGCAGAGAGATTGAGAATCTGCTGGAAGAGGTGGAAACACTCAAAGAGGAACATATCAAGTCACAGATGAAAATTCAGAAGCAGTTGCGCAATGTCGAAGATCTACAGAAGGACATATCGGATCGCGACTATGCCATCGGTGCCAAGGAGAAGCGCATACAGGAGCTGCTGCACAAGAACCAAGAGCTGGACAAATACAAACAGGTGCTCAACCATAAGATAGCCGAGCTGAAAGCACAGATTGAGCCGCGCGAATTCCAGATAAACGATAAGCGCAAGCACATCATCGAAATGGAGCACGAACTGGAAGGACTCAATCAGAACAACATACAGCTGGAGCTGCAGCTCAAGGAGATGCGCGACAAGTATCTGAGCAACGTGGCCGAGCTGCGCACGGAGCGACATCGTGCCAAATCGGCACGCGAATGCCTCAATGCCATTTGCACGGACATCTTCTATGTGGCCGGAGAAGTTAACAGCTCGGATGGTCTGAAGAAGGCCGTTAAGGAGCTGTTCCACAAGCATGCTAGCGATGATGAACTCAAGCGTTACGTTTCCCTTGATGCGGAGGTACGCGATGAGTTTTCTCGTCAGCGCAAACAGATTGAGACTGTCCTGGCGCGCTACAAGTCCGTCGCTGAGGATAAAAGCGTTCAGAAGAAATACGATAAGCTGTTTCAGGAGAATGTGGTCCTGCTCGAAGAGATTGAGAATCTGCGCGAAGTGAATAAGGGACTCCGTTCGCGAGTGCGCCAGGATGTACGCAAATCTGTACAAACCAAGAGACTAGAAAGTACTGCTTCAACGAAATAACCCAGCGCTTGAAAGTCGGTTACAAATATTCTTATAAAAATATGTTTCACATTGGTACAAATACATATGTACATGGGATATAACACATACATTCAAAGGAGCTTAATAGATTAATAAAGTAAAATGGCATTTAGTTTCAGGCCTCGACTAGCACTCTTTTAACTCTGGCCTTTGATTTGGTTGCTTTGGTTGCCGCTTTCTGCTCCGCTTCCTCCAATTCCTCGTCCTCCTCCGAGTCGGCTGTGGTTGGCAGCTGCTCGCTGGGCACATCGGGCAATTGTGCACGCTCCTCCTCCGCCTCCAGGGCATCGAGTTCGGCGAGCACATCTTCTTCGTCTTGCGTGGTCAACACGTCGGTAAGTATTGCATCAATTTCCTGTTGCTTTTCAATGCCCTCACGTGTTTCGTCCATGATCTTTTCCACCTCGTTAATATCGAGCATATCGTGCACCTTTTTCAAGGCCGCATTGCCCTGCTTCAATCCATCCAGCACCTTCATTTCCACCTGGGCAAATTCTAAATCGGCGGCTAGTTTCTCCAAGTTCTCTAGCTGTTTGTCGGCATTTGTGAGCAAACTTTCCTGGTACTTCTTCTTGCGAAGCAATAGCTTTGCACGACTAAAATAGATTAGATTGATTAAATAGAACGCGTGTGTTAAATATAAACTGCTTACTCCTTTCTTCCCTGCTGAAGGCATTTCCTGGCAAGCATTCTATCATTTTCAAGCTGTAGTTCGATGCGTTTCTGGTACTGTTTAAGACGATCCCGCTGCTGCTTCAATTGCTGTAGTTTGCAAGGGGGTAATCGCCTATTGTTAATCGCAGACAGCTGGAAAAGAAGTTGTACCTACCAGAACGGCCTTGTCATGGTCGGTAATGCGACTAGGAGCTGTCTTTTTACTAGATTTCCCAAAGAGTCCACCCATGACTAACTCGCAATTTGCAACAACTAAATATCGATGTTGTTACTTACTCGATACATACCATCATTCGATATTTACAATTATATCGATAGTATGGACAGGTCACACTCCACTCATTCATGGGAAGCTACTCTGGTATTATTGATAGGTAATTTTGTACTGCATTAATACAGTCACATTTAACTTTTGCGGGGTCCCGTTTAACATGGACAACGAAATCCGCGTAAAGGATGAAGTGGACATAGAAATTAACTCACGTGGTATTCAGTCAGACGTGAAAAACGAACAATCGCCAGCCAGAGACGATGAGAACGAGTGCACTCCGTTGCGAGACGACTATGACCCATCCACAGAGCCAACTTATTTCGGTACTGGCAGCGCCGGTTGGGAAAGCGATGCTGATGAGGATAAGGCCATGGTTACGACACTGCCTCCGTTCCTTGGACTTGACATGTCCATCAAAAGCAGCCCAACTAATGATAACGATTTAACACCCATCAGAGTATCAGATTCCAACTGTGCGGACACACAGCTTGAATCTCAACCGAACTGTGATGTTCCTGACGTGCCGGACAACTTTTTGGATGACTTGGAGATTGATACAATGGCGACAGTGCACGAAACGATTGTTAAGAAGGAAGGATGCAGTGAATTGCCATTGGGTTTTCTTGGTGTTCGCTCGGCTGAGGATTTACAGGGCACTACAAATACGTGCAGCCGAAAGGATCAATTGGACGACATGGATCTGGAGAAGCCGCCACAGCAATATAGCAAATACACCGAAGAGGAATTAAGCGAGCGCATCGACCGGCGAGTCAAGGAGCTTGAGAAATTAGAGAAAAAGAAGAAAAAGAACAAGAAGAATAAAAAGCACGATGGCCACAAAAAACGACGTCGCAGCCAAAGTCGTAGTCCGCACACTATCCGTAAGGAGCGACGTGTTGATCAGACGCCTACATCTAGTACTTCCAGACATCTTTCCACACACGAAGTAAAAGCAGAACCCGCTGATGTAGACTATATCCCTATGCAAGATATTGAGAAGAATTTCGAGGTTATTGCTCCAAGTAAAACATTGGATATAGCTACTGGAGCACGTGCTGAAGCTGCTGCTTCTTTATCACAGCTGACCATTAAGGAGAAGCGCAAGCTGGCTGTGGAACGTGCAAAGAAAGTACTTAGTCTATTGCGTCTACAGGCTTCCAAGGTACCGGCAACCGAGTTTCTTGTGGTGGACACCTACATTAAAAAGCTGCCCACCCGTGCATCGTATACGAGCAATGATATCTTTGAGAGCCCATCGCCACTGTGCAACAACTTTAATGTGAAATACAAGTTCAACTCAACAACAGCATCCAACATAGACGTAGCCAAATGGGGTTTGCAGCGCTTGCCGGAAGAGACAACTCAATTACTACGCATCACCGGAATTGATGCGACACGCTTGATGGAGCTGATGACAAATTCGAAGATGGATTTGCATAAGCTGCGCTCCCAGCAGGTCGCTAATAAGACAGAGGATGAATACGCCTCCCCAGGATTATACACGAGTGTATCTACTCAAACTGATGCATTCATTGAACTCAACCGTTGTCGAGATGTTGCCACCCAGGCAACGCCGGCATCCAATCAAGGCGTTTTTTGGATGCAGCCTACTTTTAACGAGGTGCACTTGATGCAGAGCCAAGCGAATGTTATGTTAGCACTGAAAGAACTCTCCTCAAGAATGCCCAGCTCGAGTGCCTGGGCTGACATGCTTTTCCAGGAGCTTCGCCAGGCTTTGGCAATCCATCGAGCAGAAGCCAACGAATTCGCACGTTAACTCGAACATTTGGATTCAAATAATATCCAAATCTACAGAAGACTCAAAAGTATATTTACTACCTATATTAATAAGAATTAATTGTTTTGTAATACTTATTTGTTAAGTGAGTTGCTTAACACGAAATTGGCGCCAAAAATATAAATAAACATATACAATACAAAACAAGTAAGAGTACTGTAGTCGAGTGAACTCGACTACGATATACCCTGAACCCAGTTATTTAATACATTCTATTATTTTTGGCAAATTTCCCTTTAAAAAGATTAGCACTAAAATGCGAGCAGCTCTGCAAGCGCCCTCTGCCGACAAACACACTCAGAATACACATAAAAACATATTGACGCTCGCGTCGATTATCATGCCATCTCTTTTTCACACATGCGCTCGCATATTTATGCATTCAGAAAATGCTTGCGGCTGCTGATAGAAATGAGATCAATATGAGAATATATTTTCGACTATAACTTGAGTGTTTCTTATCCGATCTTGACGAAATTTTGACAGTTGATCAATAGTATGCATATGCATGTTATGTGTTAATAAGTAGACTCTGCCTTTAAAATAGTGGCATTTATTGCTATCGGAAATGAAATTGATCGATATTCGATAAACGGATGTAGTTATCGATAAAATAACGCAAGCTTGATCTGCGCCTGGTATACGAGAACCTATATTCCAAATTTGACAGTCTCTGAGATCTGCGTGTTCATACAGACGGACTTGGCTATATCGACTTGACTATTGGTCCTGATCAAGAATATATATACTTTGTGGGGTCGGAGATGCCTTCTTCTGCCTGTAATATACATTTGCACAAAACCATTATACCCTTTTTACCCATTTTTAATGGGTTCGGGGTATAAATATTTTCTGTACGAAGTGCTTAACATTATAAGACACAAGAATATGACTTAAATAAAACAGAGAATGAAGAACTGAACTCGACATTTATTTATTTTGCGGAGGTTAGCTCTAAATGTTTTTTTACACTGTGTAATATTTTTTAAAGTTCAAATCCCTTCCACAGGCAATAAGACCTATCCCACACTATGTGTTCTGCGGCTTGGACCATTCAACGCTGAGGATCAAGTGGTCGTAGCCGTGACCGTTTAGTATTTCGATGGCAGCGGCCGCATCCTTGCGCTGTTTGAAGTGGACGTAGGCAAATCCCTTGCAGAGGCCGGTGTTCTTATCGCGGGCCAGGTACATCTTGCTCTGCGGTCCAATCTTTTTCACCAGCTCCTCCAGATCGGCCTCGGTCATCGACTCCGACAAGTTGGAGATGCGAATGGCAGCGGTGTCGTCACGTCCCCGCATACCCATGCCACCCTTTTGGCTATCCTTGAGAAACGGTGGCACATATTTGCCCGACTTGGGTGCATCGACGGCCGCGGAGGCAGCGGCAGCGGCCTTCTTCTCCATAAGATTCGTATCCATTGCGGTGCCTTTGTATGGACAATTGACCGACCAATGCTCGCCATTGCAAATACGGCACTTGGCAATGTTCTTGGATGGATCCAACAGCGGATCATTGGCCTTTTCATCCTCCTTGGAGTTGATGAACTGCATGATAATATCCTCGGACACCATTGTCGTCTGCGAATTGGGGCCGGGCTTGTCGTTCTTCGATTCACCAAATTTAGCCCAGGTGCGGCGTTTGGCAACAGTTTTTGGCACCACCTGCTTGGTTATTTTATACGTGCGGACCACTTTCGTTTTTTTATCGTCTTTGTTGTATTTGTATTCGGTAACAAATTTGTGGCCGTTCTCAATCGTTTCCGTTGTTGGTGGTAGGCCGCCGTAGTCCAGCTCCACCTCATCGGCCCAACTGGATTTAATTGTTTCAATTCCAGGCATCTTGCTCTGCTTTGCAAATTGACAACAAAAGTGTAATACCAAGTTTCGCCGAATTTGCTAATTGCGTTGGTAATCGATAATTTATCAACTCTGGCGCTAAGAAATCGGACAGATCGACCAGAAAAAGGCGAAAGAAGAAAAACCAAAATTAAATACATAAAAAATAGGCTAGATTAAGTTTTGGTATGAGTACTTTATTTATTGTTTAGCTGTCAATAATATTCAGTTGGTCGAATTCTTGGTCTTATGAACATTTTAAATTGCTTATTAGAATATCAGATCTAACCGATAATAATCTAAAAACGCCAATACTGCTGGCCAGGGCTAATACTCATAAAAATATCGATAAATTTAAACTGAACCTCTAGTGAACTAGTGAACCGATATCAAAATAAAAAATTTAAACATGATATATCAATTACAGCTTTGCTCTGAACTCATCATAGTATTGGGGCTTATATCTTTTGTACATGCTGCGCCAGAAATCGATACGCTCTGCATCTGGATTTGATTGCATATTGCACTCCCGATCTATTTGCATATAATCCAGCTGAATGGGCTCGAATTCACCACTATTGCTCCTCTTTGGCCTCTGCACTGGCGTCCATGTTTCCAACGGCTTGCCGTGTTTCGCAAAATTGGCCCACATTTGGCATAGACGCTCCGACATTTGGCCATCCTCTGGGGCGAGTGGCATCTGATCATCAAGCATTTGGAACAGATAGAAAAGCTCATCTGCATGCGATGCTCCGCGGAGTTTTTCAGCCTGGAAAATGCGCTTGTACATGTTCCGGCCACCCACATAATCAAAGCGATAGAAATATAACGGCGCAGTCCGCTGGCAGTTGGCATGAATCTCTGCAGCATGCTGCAGATCAATATTGAAGTGGTAATCGGTAAACACATCAATCAGATTGTCTAGGCATTTGTTTGTCAATGCCCTTCCATTAAAATAGAATTGACGCATATCCTCAGCTGCTTCCAGTGCCGCTGGCGACTCTGGTCGCTCCACCATGTTGCGTGGAACCACACGAGCCAAGTCCTCATTGTACACTTCCAGCTTCCGCCGGGCATTCATAAGCATAGCGATGCCTTCTGCTGAATTATAGCCCATTATCATGGGCATTCCACGCAGCCGTTCCTTTTCATGCAACAGATCCATAAAATTTCTGTTAACGAAACTATCTGAACTTTCAGCATCCTCCACAACTGGCTTAAAAGCCAACGGCAGCCCGCGACGCCGCTCATCATCGCTAAGCACACCCAGAGTGTTTGCCAGGAGCGCCAGTGGTGTCACCTGCTCGGACTGCAGGAACTCTAGCAGTCGACTCGCTTGCTCAATATTCTTGCCCTGCAATAGTTCGCCCATGCGTTTGGCTTTGTATTCCGCATTCTGTTGGAAGACCCACTCCATGTTGCCTGTGCCGCTCTGCATTATGGCCTTGTGGAACAGCTTGTTGGCATGCTCGGCATAAGTGTGCAGATGCACTGCAGCTGCGCCCGCGCTCTCGCCAAAAAGAGTAACATTCTGCGGATCACCATTGAAGTTGGCAATGTTGTCCTGCACCCACTGTAGCGCCAGACGCTGATCCTTCAATCCCGCATTGCCATAGATTCCGGCCTCTGGCAAACTGAGAAAACCCAACGCACCTAGGCGATAGTTCAGGGTAATCACTATGACCTCTTGCTGCATTAGCTGTGCAGGAAAGTGGCTGCATGGGGAAGAGATTATGCAATTATCGAGATTGCTCGTATATATATATATATTTTCGAGCACTTACTAGTCACTATTGCCGTTGCCAAACCAGAAGCCACCACCATGAATCCATACCATGACGGGCAGCGGCTTCGCCGACTTTCCTTTGGGCGCATACACATTGAGAAACAAACAGTCCTCCGAGCCAACGACTTCCAGCGTAAATGGATCACGCTGATGTGAAACATCACCCTGTTTGCTGCAGTCCAGTTCTGGCTCCTTGAAACGTTCCAGCGGCACGGGGCTCTATAATTTGGTTATCATTTTAATAAATAGTAGAAAGTTGTTCATTTGTGATGAACCTACTCGAAAACGCAGCTCACCAACTGGTGCCTGTGCATAGGGCACTCCTAGGAAGCTTTCGTATACGAGGCCACTGGGCAACTGCTGACGCTGTCCAACCAGCACACCTTGCTTAACAGGCACCTTCACCTGAAAATTTACAAATTGTGAATTGGCCAATTATATGTTTAAAATATGCTTGTATTTATTTACTTTCATAGTGCTGAATAATCTGACGCTACTGGCTAAATATTCTATACGTCTGAGTGCAGCTAAGCCCCACATCGCTACTAATATTAAAATTAAAATTATATCTTATCAATCGGTTTAAAGTCGAAAACTTAATTAAATGATCTTTAGACGCAGAAATACACAGCTGATTTGCCTGATTAATCGTTAACCCTTAGTAGGACCCAAATGTTGCTTGCACACGCGCGAAATTTAAATTGAGTAAAAAGAAAAACCAAACTAAAATTGGCTAAATTGTTAGCTAAAACCCGAAATAATTAATACATTTACGACCTGTGTTCAAATAAAAAATGACAATCCGAGCGAAAACGCAAAATGCCATTTAAAACAAAGATTCAAGTTTTGAAGTTATTTCTTTATATAATGAAGAAGTATAATTTGAATGTCTTTTGAATATGTGGAGTAGAAATGAGCAATTATTTCACTTCGGCCCGCTTCAATCCAATAAAACGCATTACTTTTACACATTTATAATTACATTTAAAATGTTTCTAAGTTTTATTTGACTAGTTCCATTGCATAAACATTAATACAAGTTTTCAAGTTCATTTTTGTTTTGTTTTATATGTTATCAATATAATTGTTGGTATTTTGTTTTTGTCATGAAAGAACCTTTGCTTTAACTATAGATTATGGGCACAACAACAACGGTCGAGCTGGCAGTTCGAAATCCGAAAAAATTGGTGTTTTAGTCAGTTAGAAACGGAGCAAGCTCCGAAACAACTTGAAAAAGGTTTGAGCTTTTTCCGTTTTCCAAACAGTTGCCAACTCACTGTTGTTGTCGCTTGCGTTTGTTGTTGTTCTGGTTGTCGCCAAAGGCTAGCTCGTTAGGATAAGGTAATAATAATGTTAATTAGCTTTAGTTGTAGTTGATGTTCTTGTTGTTATTGTTTTGTTTTTTGTTCACACCGAAAATATTGAAACATTTACACTTATGTACATACATAACATGCACACACATTAAACATACATACATTCAAAACACTTAATAAACATTTATAATAATAATAATCATAATCATAATAATGTGTAGTAATAGGTAATAAGTATGTATATATAGCAAACATTGAGAAACATATCCCCTCTACTCAATACGCCATATAACTATTATTATTTATATAAGTATATATGTTCGAGACTCATTTAGCCATGGTTATTCGCATTTGTTTCTTTGTTTGTTTGTTTTCTTGTTGTTGGGTTTTTTTTTTTGGATTTTCTTTTTCATTCTTGGTTGCATTTTAAAAATAAGGGTCACAAAAATTCTTTTACAAATAGTAAATTGGTGTTTTGTTCTTCTTCTTCATCATCATTGTCTACAACTAGATGTCAATCATCATCTCGATCCAACATTATCATCATTTGTTTAAACTATAATCTAAAAACGTCGCAGCGCCAAAGTGCGCTTCAAATATAGACAAATCGCACGATGTATTAGCTCATACTGTTCGGAATTTTGAACCATGCCGCCGCGTTGCAGCCGCAGATTGCACACGATGCCCAGAATATCGACAAAAATGTCTGGCATCTTTGGCAGCTGATCAAAGCTGACCGCATCCGGCTGCTCCACAATGTGCTGTATATGCAGAATCGTATTGCAACTAAAGCTACTCTCATCATCCGCATCACTGTTGGAGTTCTGTAAGGCTTCCCCCATGTCGGCCATGGTCAGCGTTCTGCTTAACATACCCGTCAGCGAGTAAGCCAGAGATTGCCGCAGTTGGCGCACAGCATTCAGTATGGCTGTGAAGCAACCGGTTCTTCCAATACCAGCCGAGCAGTGTATAACTGGCAGCGGTTGCACCGCATTGAAGATGTCCTGCTTGTAAATGTCCAAGCGCTGTGCCGTTAAATGTGCATTCCGCGTGCTCCGCTTCTCATCGTAATTATCAAACTCCGACTCGCATTTACCCAGATTCAGTACGTGCAAACAGATGTCCAGCAGCGTGTTGATGTCGCGCGGCGAATGATGATCCGGCCAGTCGGGATACCAGTAGTGATAGCAGCAGATCTTTTGCAAATAATACTCCAATCGGCCCGCACTCTCCGGCACATTGATGCAGTACAGCAGCACCAGTTTGCGCACAGAGTAACCATTCCGTCGCACAATGCCCACATTTTTAGCCAAAAAGAAACTGCCATCCGAAGGCAAGGTGCGTCGCACCGTCTCGCTCAGCGTCACCTTCACCGAATCAATGCCAATGTGCCAGCGACTATTCTGTTGATCTCTCTCCGGTTCCGGCTGCAACTCATTTGAGGCACTCTCTGCGCCCTCCGCCGGCGGCAATGGTGGCAGCAGATGCGGCTCAAAGTAGTCGCGTGCGATGCCATCCAGTTCAAACACTTCTCCCTTGGCAGCCACCGCAAAGATCTCGTTTAGCTCGATGGGAAAATATATGGCGCACTTTTGTCGGTTGCACTCCGTGAAATTGGTTAGCATTATGATCTTCTGATAGTACTGCTGCAGAATGTGCGACTTGTCCACGTGGGGACTGCTGCCACCGTCCATGCAGCGGCGTATATAACGCTGCGTATTCTGATGGATCATTAGCCAGAACTCGAATATGGTGTTGGGCAGCGGACCCTGCGAGGCCACATAACACTTGGACACATAGTCCGGGCCCTGAAAATGAAATGATATAAGTATTTAATGTTGTTTACTTGAGTAGAGTACTCAATGGATTCTGGGTGTACCTTGATGTAATTGGCATTAATGTAGGGCAAATCCTCATTGGCCAGTAGCGTCGTTTTGCTCATTAGCTCCTCGTTTGTGATCGTCTGTGGCTGGAGCAGGTTACTCTGCTGATTTTGCTGCTGGAGATTGAACAGATCGGTCGCCTCACTCTCTAGGAGCACACGCGAGTGTTCGTTGGGTAGAATCGTTTTGTAGCGATTCTTTGTCTGCGAACCAAAGACCATGGGCTTCTCCTGATGATTGAGCGGTAGATCCCAGAACTCCTTGTGCAGATCACGAAAAATACGCTTCTGTTCATCGTCATCCAGTTGGGGCAGTGGCGTCACAATGCGCTTCACCACCGCCTGATACATGGCCAACAATTCGCTATCCTCGGATGTGGGTGGCAGCTGATTTGTGGGTGTGCCACCCTCGCGTCCCAACACCAGCACTGGCGGCTGTCCCAGATTCACCTTGTAGCTGTGATCGAATACATGATTCAGCTTGATCAGATCGTATTGATTGAGGGGATTCGAGGCACTCTGCAACATCTGTATGCTAGCTAAATAGATTTTGAACTCCTCGCTGGTCGTCTGCGGCGACAGTGGACGGGTCATAATGTTGCGTATTCCGGCTCCAACGACGCCGCCGCCACCCGTTGAACAGCTGCAGACGATGCCCGGTTCAGTGCTGCCCGCTGACGATTTACTCGCCGACTGATCGCTGGGCTGCAGATCGGAGGCGGAGCTAAAGCACAGCGACTGCTTGCTGTTGAAATCCAAGTACTGCGAGCTATTGCCGCCGCGATTACTGTTCAAATTCTCAGTGCTAAAGAACTTACGCTGATGCGTCGCCTGGCCAGCGTTCGCAGCGCCACAATTGCAGACGGTTAGCTTTGGGTGATCCAGCTGCGCAAGCGAATGCTGCTCCAATGATGCTCCGACGCCGCCGACTAAGCCTATTTGACCACCCATATTGAGCGTGAGACTTTGGTTGCTGCCGCGTCGCTCGAGCAGACCGCGCTTGGGCGTCTGATTGGCCACGGAGTTCAGTTCACCGCAAGAGTTGGTCGTGTGACTTTTGAGGGTTATGCTGTGATTGGAGCCACGCCGCCGAAACAAACCCTGTCGCATGCACTGCGCGCTGCCCGCAGCGACGGTTAATTGATTATGCGGCTGTTGCTGTTGCTGCGTGTGTTGCGTCTGCTGCAACTGCTGCTGCTCGAGATTGCACGTCGACTTCGAGTTGCTCACGGAGCCCAGGCTGTAATTGGAGACACTCAAGCCACTGTTCATCAGATTGCCGCATGAGCTGTGCAGATTCAGTGTGAGGCTGTGATTGGAGCCACGCCGCTGCAGCAGATTCATCGAGCCACCCGTCATGCTCTTGGCCTGCATGTGACCGCCCGGCAAATCCATGGACTTTTGCTTGAATGGCGACTCGACGGGCGCAGCGCTCGGCGAAAACTCCACCAGTGTGAGACACTCTGGCAGCGTTTTCAAATTGGTGCTGGATGAGTGCAGTAAAGGATTCAGTTTGTGTGCACTGCGCGGAGCCAAGTTGGCACCCAGCGTAAATTTGCCACTGTTGCTGTCCACACTGGACGCCGACTTCAGTTCATCCGCCTCCAGAGAGCTCTGATATGGATTCTGTTTGCGATGATACATGAGCCAATCGCTGTTGCTCAATCCAGGAGACTTACGTCGTGATGTACGGCGACTGTGCATCGACTGCGGTGTGTCCAGACGGGACAGGGATGTGGAATACAGGCTGGAGGCAGTGGGCTGCATCAGCATATTGCTCTGTGCGACATGGCCAGTGCTGCTGCCCGGTGCGGACATATCATGAGATTCGCTTATGTGATGCACCACAATGGATAACTCCGTTTCGTTGGCAGCGGAGTCCAAGGAGCGCGCCTTCTCCTTGGTGCTCTTAATGGTGGGCGTTTTTGGCTTGACCAGCGCTGTTGGCGACAGCGGCTGCTGTCCGTTGCTACTCGAATTGCTTCTGCTGGCCAACTGTACATCTGTGATGCGTATGGTGAGATTATTCTTATTCTTGCGGTTACGGCGTCCTGTCTCCTGTTGCTGCTGCAGCTGCTGATGCATCTGCTGCTGGTGGTGGTGGTAGTTTTGTGGAGCTGCTTGCTGCTGGTGCTGGTGATGTTGCTGATTGTCTGTATCCGCGGCGGGCACAGCTGCAACTGAGGGCTGCAACTGCACAATATCCTGTACGACATGATCGATTTCGGGAAAGCGAAAGAAATTTCCATTTTTGTAGCCCGCTGAATTGATAAGGTTAAACGGTGAGCCGGACAGTGAGTTATTCAAATTGAGATTATTTATGGAGGCGAGCAGTTTGGGTGAGTAGCTATGGCGGTTGGCATCATTATGGAGGAGATTGGGTGTCGTCGTCTGCTGTTGCGTTGTCGTTGAGCTGTCATCGCCCCTGTAAAGTATTGTGGGTGAATTGTGTTCGCTTTTCGATAAATACAGACTATCGTGATCGTTATCGGCACTGCACTTTTTCGGTTGGGTATTCTCCTTGTTGGCAAATATGCGTCCGTCCTGCGGTGAGCACGAACGTCGATCGTATAATGAAAATCGCTTGAATTTACGATTCAGCGTCGTCGGCGATTGCGGCAACTGTGACGGCTGCTGCTGCTGCTGCTTTGGATTAGCAATTGTAAATTGTTTGGGTGTATACAGTGTGTCCTCTTCGTTGCCTCGCTCTGCCGCTGCTGCTGTTGTTGTTGCTGCTGCTGCTGCTGTTGTTGCGGTTGCTGTTGTTGGCGATGGAAACTCAAAGGAGGTCTGTAAGAACTCCAGGGGCGTAAAATATGGTGTGGGCGTGCTCTTATTGCTTTCCACATCGACATCGGCGTCACCAGCATTTGTATAGGAGCATTCAATTGATGCAATAACTGCATGTTCTTTGTTGTTGTTTTTTAACTTGTCCATTATATACACACACAAAACGCACTGCGCTTCGCTTCGCTCCGCTCCTCTCGCTCGCTCGCTCACTCACTCACTCGCCACACACACTTTGCTGCTGGGCTGCTGTTTGGCTAGACAGACGCTGCCATGCAGTTGCTGCAATGCCCTCAATATGTTAACATTATTGGCTTGCACATTGGCCACTAGCTGGCTGGGCAAACTAAATTGGCATTGCAAGAGAAAAGCGCTTTTCACAAGACAACATTTTTACACGCAAAATAAGGAAAATAATCAACCTAAACACAGTGTTACCATCACCATGATACACAAGAAATATATCGATTTGCGATTATTTGTTAATTGTTCCCACGGTATTTTGTAGATATCTTTTTTGTTGCAAAAAATACTAATTTATCGTCCGTTGCGTTGGCAGCCCAATGTTTATTTGGCCATTGCATTTAAATTTTGTTTTAAACAGAGAACACAATAATATAACTTTAAAAATTTATCTGTCTGAACGAGCTTACTAGGAAATTCGTTGATCAGAGTTCAGCCATAGTTGTAGCATAATGCGATTTTGTGTGAAAAGTGCAGCTTCCTCCAGAAATTTAAAGCGACTGTCCTCAAAATGTGGCACCTCCATTGGCTCCGGCGATTGTAAGCTTAGAACGCAAATGTTTTGTTTCTTAATCATTTGCTGCAATCGATTTTGATGATAGTTTAAATAACTGACAGAATCCGCAAATGCCGGCAATTTATTTTGATGCTTCACATGGCCATGCGACGCTGCTAATAATGAATTGTCCTGCATTAAATTCAAATGTCTAGCTGTTTGTACAGCTGCAACTGTAGCAGTGCCTGCTGCATTGCATGACAGTCCTTTGAATTTAAACTCAAGTGCTTTAAAATCAGCGTCATCTGGGTCGGTTTGAGCTGCTCGTCGCATTTTGGTCTTGACTGGCTTTTGGACATTGGATACGATTGGCTTCTTCAGTTTGCAGCCCTTATTTTTTGACTTCTGCTCAACGTCAGACCGAAACACCTTTGGTTCGACACGGACTATGTTTGGTTTGGGCTGTTCATCGAATGCCCGGAACTTTGAATCAGCGGATTTCTTAGTGGCCATGCTCTTGCCAGTTTTATTTGACTTGGTGATTAGTGGCGTTATCATTACTTTCACACCAAGGCCAGTCTGTACGGCATCCGCGTAGCTCATTGGCATACTCTGCAACGATGATGAAGTCGAGGAAATCGGTTCCTTTAAGTTCATGTATTCCCCCAGAGGCTTGCGGCGTACGGGAACGAACTGACACGGCTCCTTGTCCAAATCATCGCCGTCGGCATCGTCCTTCTTCTTTTGAGCATTGCGGTTTTTGCGTTTGACGAGCGCAGCCGCTGATTTTGTTTTGGGCGCCTCCAGCTTTGACTTACGTCTTCCTGTAATTACCACGGGCTTTTGGTTATCTTTAGTGAACGGACGCATTTAATTTCAAATTATTTAATTTACTCTACAACAACAAGCGACTTAATAGTGACTTACCGATAACGGGATGTAGTTTTCGCTGAGTTCTGTGATGTTTTTTATTGCTACTTATATTTTAACAAACTCTCTGACAGTAAATTTTGATGACTATAACAATTGTGTACATCCAGAAAGTTTATAAAATCTTGCAAAAACAAAAAACATTCAAATATTGAAACGAAAAAATGTTTTCCGCTGGCTTATTTCTACGTTCAAAAGCCTTCAATCTAAATTTCGCGTAATATGGGTTTCTTGTCTGCATGTGTCCAATAACTATTATTTTTATCTTAACAGACGTTACTCAGAGTCAAAGAGCAACTTGCCAAATATTATCTTGTTGGGCGGTGGCCTGGGCAAGATGCAAGGTGGCATTAAAGAAGAGGAATATTTTAGTTCTGTCAATCATGGGCTAATGTGCAACATACAAAAGCACATTGAAACCTCAAAGAACGCAGACTATTTGCGCAAATGGGAGGAATACCAAAGAACATTAGATCACGCAACCCTCTCTGACACCACCTGTATCAACAAGAACAAGGACTTACATGAAGAAGCCTTTTTCCTGAATGAGGCAAGTGCACTTATACGATTCTATAAAATTCGCAGTTATTCCTATTTCATCCAGCAGAGCACCGAGTGCTTCAAGGTTATGAATAATCGTGGCAAGATCCCGGCTACTACTGAAGAGGATACATAGGCTGCGAACGCAGACTTTTCTTAACTCGTTCTTACAAACTAATGTGGGCTTCTTATTGACTTTTGTTTTTAAAATTTGGTTTTCTGCACATACATCATCACATCGCATCGTTTCTTTTCAAATTTAATTAAATTCGGACCGTTGTAATCTTCACTGATTGAAGCAAGTTGGCATTCCCAATCAGTTAAAAAGCAGCTGAGATTTTCATAATGCCTTGAAATAAATCGCATAAGTCACACAACGTATATATAGTGAAAGTTGTATACTATATAAATCGCTATAAAAATCAATATGTTTACATTCAGCCGTCTCAGTCAGCGATTATATCCAAAACAAATACAGTAAGTTTAATTAAAAAATTAAGTGTCAAAAAATTCTCGAAGATATTCGAGATTGCATTGCATAAGATATCGTCTTTGTTAATTGCACTACTCATATAACTATGTATATATATATATATTTATATTAACCACATTGTAGGCACTTGAGAATGTCGCATGTGGGTGAACTTGGCAGCGGTGCGGGCAGAGGTGGCGGCGGCGGTGGCTCCATACGTGAAGCCGGCGGCTCTTTTGGCAAGAAGGAAGCGGCACACGAGGAGGAGTTCTTCTATAAGCAGGTTAGCTACGATTTCAATGAGTATTTATAGTATTCATATAAAGAGTGCCTATTTCTGTTTTAGCAAAAGGAACAACTGAAGAATCTAAAGACCAAGACGGACAATAAGGCACCTGATGCAAATAAAAAATGATTTCCCGAGCTCTAAATAATAGTTTATAGTGTTTATATTTGTATGTGAGGCAATTAATTGAATAAATTGGCATAAACTGTCTCTGTTTGATAAAAAAAAAAAACTACAATCACATTATCGCTTAAGCAAAATACAAAGAATATTTGCGAGAGGAGAGGCAATTTAATTAGAATTCTTTATATATCTTAGGATGATAAATTTTGTATTTGAACACATAAATCGCATTTGTTGCATGTTGTTTGGAAGAGTTGTTAGGTGAAAATAATTGGTAGACTTATTTGGCAGATTGGATGTTATTGATATTCAAAAAAGAGGATAATAATCTTTCATTTCTGATTTGATAAATTTATTACAAAAATGTCCATAGTTTAGTCATATATACTTAGTCTAATTATCATATGTGTATGTAAGTAAAAAAATTGTAGCTTATCCGTTCATCATTGACGCTTATTGCGAAGTGGTTTCGACTTTCTTGGCATTATCCTCCTTGGAGGAGGGGCCAGTTTGTGTAATTTGCACCAAGCGTTCAGATGAGGGTGGTGGCAATTTCTTCATGGGTGCCGTAATGGTCAGCAGACCATCCGAGGACAGCGAAGAGGTGACTGAGTCTGGATGGACGTCACCTGAGAAAAAAACAATTATTTATTCAAATTCACGTTCAACATAAAGAATCGAAATCAAATTTGATTTTGATACTCACTTGGCAGTTGGTAACGTCTGGAGAACTGGCGTGAGATAAATCCGTGCTCATCCTGCTTCTCCTCGTGCTTGCCCTCGACAATGACGAACTTATCGGCCACCTTAACGGTAATCTCATTGGGCGAGAACTGTTGCACATCCAGAATAACCTCGAACTTTTCACTGTCAATGTTGAGCGTGGAGCCAGATTCCTGCTTTTGCAGACTGTTGGCCGAACGCTGCCATGGGCGCAAATAACCGGAGCGCAGCATTGTAGGGCGGGAGCTCCAAACGGATGACATCAGATCGTCACGCTTGAGGCCCTGACCAAAATGTTGATCCAAGAGGCGCGAAGTGCGCATTGGAAAGTCGAGTTCATCCCACCAGTCGCGGAACATTAGAGGGACTACGGACATCTACGTGGCGTGAGAAGAAGAGAAGATAAAGCTAATGGCAGTTAATGCACATCTTCGGTTAGTCAAAAGAAATCAAATCACATCACTCCAATATCCACAACAAATGTATCTGATATATGTATGTTTTTAAATATTATTCTTGTCATTCCTTGTACCTTTGCTAATTAATCACTCTTAAATTTTTCGGTTTTTTTATTGCGTCTATTCCGTTTCGCGGCTGAAGCGTTTTTGTGGTGCTTTTCAAAAATCTGGCCAGCTTTATAGCAACATCTCACTGTTTACATCTTCTGTGTGCTAAAAATATGAAAATGTATTTGCCATCTAATTTTAGCCGGGCGTCATCCAAATGAGTTTGCACCCACAAGCATTATATCTTTATGACTAGATCTGTATATATCGTATTTGCCCAAATGTATTATCGTGCATAAATTGTATACCCTGTATTATGTCAATTTATTAACAATTAAATGTCTTCTAAAATATAATTTATTAAATTTGTAGAGTTAAATAGATCTCTTGCCCAAATATTTGAAATATTTAATACTGGGAATGGAATATTTGTGTACTACATCTATTTAAAAGAATTTGTATGTTTGTTATTTTGTTTATAGGGGAAGACATCGACATCGAAATGACGTCTATGCATGGAAAATTCTATACACATTTCAAATGAGCCACAGACCGTTTGGAAAATGGTGTTTGAAATTAGAATTATTTTCACAAAACTTTTTTCACATGCACTTTTTGGTAAGGCTTCATTTAACAAATTTATACAATTTAGCCATGTGCCAAATACTCTTAAGCAATGATATATATAGTGAGTATATATATTCAAACATTTCTCAGTTACCATGATTGGCAAACGTCTGCATTTTTGGCCATAATGTTTGCACATGTTTTCACCGATCCATTTTGGAGGTAAAGACCAGAACTTGCCAGAACGTATTTACGATTCTTGCTGGATTTGTTTTGCTTTGAAATTAAGCATATACATTTTTCTTACTTATTTATTCGCTTGGAGGAAATATTTTCAAACCTGTTGAAATTTTTGATGCCACTTATTAAAATACTTTGGCAATTAAATGAGTTTTCCAACTATTTTTGGCATCTGCTGCTGAGTCACGACGCGTCTCTTTCGCTCAGACAAACGCAGTGACGTACAACATATGTCATAATTGTTTATTATTGTTTAGTTGAATCAAATTATTACTATGTTATTTACTTAAACATTACTTTAAGAGCTCTCTCTTTCTTACTTAACTATCGCTTTTCAAGTAGACCTAGATGATTTTTTTTTAAGTAAACTACAATTTAGACGGAATAAAATATACCTCTTAGTTTGATTTTGTCTAAATGAAAACTTTCTTACACATATTAAATTAAATTGAAATTTTATTAATTTTATTTGAATGTATTTATTTCATATAAAAAGAAACACCCTGTTCTTTTGTGTCCTGCATCTGCAGCCCCCACAATGGTCCACAATTCACGCATGTGTGTGTGCGCGTGTTGGATGGTGGTAGCCGACGTAAGCTGAGAGCAAGCCGAGTGACGCCCAGAAGTAGGCCAAAGCCAAAAAAGACGGCAATTTGCCACAGGACATGCAGCTGTGTCTGTGCGATATTATCGGTGTGCGTGTGTGTGTGTGTGTAACGCGTAAATGTATCGGTGCGTGCTTCGGTAGCTGTTATTTGTCATGTGATACGCGAAAAGTGGCGAAAACATAACAAAAACCGCAATTACGAAACGCAACGCAATGCAAAAGGTGCGACCAAATAAAGCGCTGAACGTTTTTTATGTGTATTTATTTTGGTGTTCCCGCTTTCAGCCGCTGCCCGTATCGTTATGCCTGACCAGAACCGGGCTTGGACATGGATGGTGGTTACCCATGCTGCTGATGCTGCTAGTGGCGCTGACACCGTTGCACGGCAATGACGAAGGACATCTGAGTAAGCGCTACTCGGACCAGAGCGTGCACGGTTACATGACCGAGGTACATATATAAAAATGTACACATAATTCAAAAGATTGCAAAATATGTTGGCCTACTTTCTAGCGCACCTGCTGGTGGAATGAGGTGTGCAAAGAGGAATTTCAGAATCTATTTCGCTGCAAATGCCCACAGTACTCCTACTGCCGGTATGAAACGATTTAATCTAGTCATAAAGGTATTATATTATAACAGTTACTGTGCTTAAAGCTCGCCAGGACGATATTACAATGCATATTGCTCCATGACGGACACCGGTTATATCTGGACCCAAATGGCGTTGGGCACCGTTGAGCGTTGAGCGCGTGACGTCAAACATATCGCAGCAGCAGCAGCAGCAGCAATAACAAAAGCAATAACAACACTAAAACGAAAAAAGACAAAAGCACCAACCGCAGCTACACTGACTGTTGAAAGTAGGCAACCAGTTACCAAGTAGCCTACAACTTAATATTCTAAACAATCGAATGCTCATTTGTTTAAACTAAAGTAGTCTAAAATAACAATGCGAGAATACTTAATTGTATTAATAAATTGATTAAAATTAAAAAAATATCCAATCGAAATCAGCAAAAGTTTGATGTATTTAAAATCACGTAGAAGGAGCCTTGTACACATTCATGCAACTGCGGGTGTATTTGGATATTGTATTATCGATTTGTGTAAATATTAAACACAATAAATATAAACATTCGCACTTAGTCGCCATATTGTTGTCTGACTTATTGCGCCCATTTTTGGACAATTGGAAAATCGATAAAAGACTTTTAAATCAAAACGAGTGTGGCTGTGTGCGTGCCACAGTGGTTTCAACGATATGACAGTGCAGCAACCATATGAAATGCACCGGTTTCAGTGTATGCGTCCCACTGTGCTTGCGAGACGCATGCGTTCGCAATGAAAGCGAAAAGCGTAGGTGCTGTGCGTGTATTGGCCCGGAGCTAGTTTAGTTATTGCCAGCTCAACATATAGACAACTCCAACAGATGTTAAGGCTGCCAACACTATTGCCAGCCAAGAAAATCAGGAAAAATAAATCACACACTATAAACACTGAATAAATCGTGGAAATAAACTGCAGATCTTCAGAATGCGACACGTTTCATTTGTGGCGCTGCTGGCGCTTGGCCTTGGTGCACTGACCGCCGTCTGTGGCAACCACCTGCCAGAGGCGGCTGCCTTAAATCTCAATGAAAGGTTCTTTGACGAGGTCAGGGAGCTCATTAAGCGCCGCATGGAGGTAAGTTGCGACTCATTAATTTGTTGCTCACCATACTTTTCTGCCGATATTGTAGACCAAGCAGGTTCCGTTGGTGGTTGATGAAGTGGCTCTGCAGAATCAACGGAGCTACGACAATGTGCCCATACCTGCGGCCAGTGTGCCTGTGCCAGTGCTCGTCGAGAATTGGCCCACCGATCAGCATAGTTTTGGACAAGTCACTGCCGTCTCCGTGGATCCCGAGGGTAATCCAGTGATTTTCCATCGCGCCGACCGCTACTGGGACGTAAAGTAGGTCAACAGCTGTCCAGTAACAAGTGTGTGTGTGTGTACATCACAATTAATAAATGATTGTTCGTGGGTGTGTCGCTTGCAGCACCTTTAACGAGAGCAACATCTACTATCTCATCGAGTATGGGCCCATTAAGGAGAAGACCATTTATGTGCTGGATCCGAAGACTGGTGCCATCAAGACCGGCTGGGGCTCCGATATGTTCTACATGCCTCATGGCATGACTATTGATGCACACGGCAACTACTGGATAACCGATGTGGCTATGCATCAGGCCTTTAAGGTTGGCTCCCGAATCGAATATTTAAAATATTCAGTACATATATTAGTCATTTTGCATGCATCAGACACTTATTGAGTATTATGATCTTAACTTAGAATTATAATTCTTTTTAATAACTGAAGAGTTCTGAGTTGCCAAAGATCACTTGATAATTCTCTTCTCGCCACAGTTCCGGCCCTTTGAGAGCAAGCCGCAGATTGTGATTGGCAAGCGATTCCGACCTGGTGCCTCCGTCAAGCATCTGTGCAAGCCAACCTCCATCGCTGTGGCTACAACCGGCGAGGTGGGTCCGGCCCCAATTCAATCAACTACTGCATTACTTATATAATTTTACTCATTTTCAGTTCTTTATTGCCGATGGCTACTGTAATAGCCGTATACTCAAATTCAATGCCGCTGGTAAATGGTTACGTAGCATTCCACAGCCACCCGGTGCGTATATGTAATGACGAGAAACATAATTGTATAACTCGATCTGTTTGCAGAATTCCTGTCGTTGCAGGTTCCCCACGCTATCACGTTGCTGGAACACTTGGATTTACTGTGCATTGCTGATCGCGAGAATATGCGCGTTGTGTGCCCCAAGTGAGTTGCCACAAATAATTTCTCCAAAATTCAGTTGGGACTTATCAGAAATTATAAAAACTTATAGAGCTGGCCTTAAGTCATCGCATGGAGAGGGTCAGCCTGCCGCCACCATACAGGAGCCGGATTTGGGTCGCGTCTTCGGCGTCAGTGGCTATGGCGATATTGTTTTTGCTGTAAATGGACCCACATCAATGCTACCGGTACGTGGCTTCACCATAGATCCACGCTCCGAGGCCATTATCGGCCACTGGGGCGAGTTTAAGAATCCACATTCCATAGCCGTTAGCGTTAATGGTTCGGCGCTGTATGTGACGGAGACGGGCACCAACCATCAAACGAATCGCGTTTGGAAATATGTTTTGGCTTGAGGCATTCGTCTCCAAACCACCCACACTGTCAGGACTCGAAAGACTCTGAAAGACGAACGGCATATCCCAAAAAAGAAAACAGTAAATAGCAGTTATGAACTACCAAAATATCTATAGATCCCTATAAAGCAGAAACATAAAATCAAATAGTAATTGTGACGAAAGCACACACATAATTATTTCATATGATTAAAATCAATAGTAGTAATTATTAAAGTACAATATAAGTATGTAAATTGCTTGACAAACAAATACCACAACAAACATAACCTCAAAATTTATGTTTTGCACTGTAATGAAGCAAATGGAATTACAACGCAGCTTATCTAAATATATAACTATCAAATACGTAAATATGCGTGGGCGTGAGAATTACCAATGCACCATTGAAATGCATCTAAAACTTATAAAAATAAATCACTTACAAGTATGTATCATAATGTAACCTGCACAAATTTAAACATATATATAAATGTGTACTATATCTTTATTATATTATAATCCATGTAAATTATGTATGTAATAAACTGTTGTTGTTGTTGTGCATATATTAAAGCCTACACACAAAAAAAAAACTATTAAGGTGTAATGAACTCAGGAAATGATTTAACTTAAGGTTATTCTGGAATGCTTACGACAACTAGCGGTGGATTCCTCAATTAATATGAGTGTAGCTTTGACTAGACAAAGCACTTGACTAAATTACGTAGGCAAGTATATGGTATATATGTCTATATTATAGCTTATAGATATTGGGAAGATATAACTGCCATTTCGCTTAAAATATTCATGACAAAGGCAACATTTTACACTTAAATAACCAAAAACAGTTATAAAATCTTATGCTAAACATATAAAAAATATACTATGAATGATATACAATAAGCTTAACAATACCAATTGAGGCACTAAGAGGCACTTAACCAACGCCTGGCAAATTCGAGGGCATCATTTAGCTGCCGCATCCATTCGACGAGTTCAGGCTGCGTGTCGGCTGCAAAAAATGCCTCAGAGTTGGGACACTGCAGCCAGAAGCTACGGGCCCGTGCACACAGCTCTCGTGGCGCCACATCCAGTTGCCGCTGTCGGCAATCAGCTAGCTGCATGGCCAGCAGCGGTGGTTGCTCGCTGAGATTGTGTTCGAGCTGCCAAACGGCAAGACGCAGTCCGTCTAGCGTGCACCAGCGACGATTCCAGTTGTGTTTGTTCCGCGGATCCGTATCCTGCACGTTAAGGTAGCCAGCATATTGGGTCTTTGGCAGGCGCAGCTCAACGCGACCGCTCAGCGAAATCTGTGGCAGTAGATTCGACGATTTCGTGCGGGGCGTCAGCGGCAGTTGCCAGGTGCGTGAGGTGCGCAGCCACAACTTGTCGCTGGGCTGAGTTTCATTGATCACCATCTCGTAGGGCACCAGATCGCTGGCCTTGAGCGTGAAGGATGCGTGTAGGCGAAAGCGCGAGACGATCAGATCAGACTGTGAGGAGTTGTTGGAGGAGGCGGAGCCAAGGCTGCCACTGCCCCGTTTCTACAGATAACGATCGAATTGTGAGTACGGATTGGTTTAGAAGTCGTTGGTCATTACTTACCAGCAGCGTCTTGGGCGGCTCCAGCGACAGCGTTGAAACCTTACGCAGGCGCAGCATAAAAATCTGGCAGCGCAGCTCCATTGCCTCTGCTTGACCAACACTATAAAACTCCAGGCCACAATCACGAAAGATCGCAGCTCCGTTCTGGCACTCAATCGATTGTGTGGAGCGTATGCGACCCTCGCACTCCATGGTGCATATGTAGTAGTAGTTGAAGAACATGTCCTGGCTGACATCAGCCCTCACCGGCAAATGCAAAGCATCAATGAGCAGACACTGCGATTGCTGTCTGGCTGCCAATGTTGCCTCGCTGAGCACAGCAACTGCTGCTGGCTCCGCCTTTTTGCGCAGCGTGGTGAAAAGAAGCAGACGCTCCGCTTCCACCATTTCGGCAGAGATCTCCAGATCGGGCATTTGGCGACAAATGCTAACTGCCTGCGCAAGCTGCTCATTTGTGGTCAGTGACTCGTTGAGCAGCGAGTCCAGATTCAATGTGGCATAATAGGTGCTGCTGTCCAGTTCGCCTTCAGTTTGATTGGATTGATCACGCGACAAAATAAAACTGTGTGTCAACCGCTGTTTCTCGGCCAGCAAGAAGTTTTTGCCCTTGCGATAGGAACGACGTAATGCATCCTTGAGAAGGCGACAACGCGCCAATGTGCTCACCGACAGCAAGTGGCTCTCATTGGGCGGTCTCTCGGCCAGCTCGCTGAGGCTGCTGTGCGCATGTTTCACCTGGCTGGGCATCGTGGGCTGGTGTGGCGTCGTTGGGCAACTGTGGCTAACAGTTGGTGGACGACCCGATATCGTAGGGCCATCGTTTATGTCGATGCTGAGCTCACGCGTGGGCTGAAAAAATGGGGCAAGGCAAGCAATAACAAATGGATGCTAATAATTAACAAGTTGAAGTTCAGATTAAAGCAAAAAAGCAGCAGGAAAGGTTTTTTTTTTGCTGTACAGCTAATTATGCGAGAAGCTTATATTTGTAATGTGGTTTATGGGATTGATGATTGTGTACAGTGGTTAAATACAGAGTGAAAAGCCATCTATGCTAATAGGAATCAACAAAAATCTCTACCTTAGTCGTAAAGCGTTGATTCTGCTTCTTTGGTGTGCTCTGATTACCGGAAGATGGCGGCGGTGGCTCAAGCTGCACCGATCCATATTGACTGCCAGTGGTGCCGCTGGAATTGCCGTCCTCAATGATATAGTCGCCATAGATTTCATTGGGCATATCGTATGAGACATCATCCGCATCCGAGTCCACAGCGTTCGCAGATGTAGTCTGCAAGTAGTTAGATTATCGAGTTATAACGAGCTGGAAATTTTGGTTTAACTCATCGCTTACATTTTGCACCTTCTCCAGCCGCACATTATCGTCATGATCCAGCACCATTTCACTGCGACACAAATTCTCCAAAAATATCTCACTGCGCTGCAGCGAAAGTTCCGACTTGGACAGATTACGATTACTTTTGGGCGGCGAATGTTTTTCTTTTATGTTGTTCAGCGACTGATGCAGCGGCAGTGTCGTCTGTTCGGCTGCTTGATTAATAGACTTGGAGGTCGACGCCGTAGAGGATGTATCGCTGATCGGCTCATCTGGCAACGGCATAAACTGAAAGAAACTGCCATTTATAAGTGACTCCTGTAGAAATTGGCCCAACGGTCTGGGCCGTGCCGCAGTCTTCGTCTGTACTGATTTCTTGGCCTTTTGCACTTGGGCATACAATGCGTTCGGATCTACATTTTGATGCAAAGGAGAAGAAATGGGTGTTGGCTCGTCTACTGTTGCCGTTGTTGTCAGTGTGGGAGTGGAAGTGGGTGTCGGTGGTACATCTGGCTGGGCAGCGGTTCTCACATCGAAGTGTGGACTGCCGCTAATGTGGACGCAGTCCTCTTCAATTTCCGAGTAAATGGGCTCCCGGTCAAGATCACGACGCTGATGCAGAGCAGTTGTTGCCGGGCGCTCGAGCACCCGAGTGCTGGATCCATTGGTATAATCGAATCTATCACTTGGCAGTTCCGAATGTTCCAAGTGGGGGAAACGTGAGCACTCCTGTGAGTAAATTTAAACGTTCACATTGACTTTCAATTGCACAGTAAATTATTACATCGTTTGTGAAATAATAATAAAAACTAACCCGTATAGGTTAATTAATATTAATTGGCATACAAAAAGTTTAGTTTTGTGCTATCACAAACTACGCGCCCTGTCGATATCGATTAACAGAATTAAATATCGCCCAGTGAATGGCAATTGAACCGTACACTGTGAATAGCACAATAACACAGCTGATGGGGATTGTATTTCTTTTTCGGTAAGAGGAAACATTAACTAGGTTGTTGCATTTGGCCTTGCACTTGAGTGAAATGTCCAAATCCTCGATGCGACGCTTTAACATGAGCTTACAAATCGTACGTAGCAGCGCATACAGTAGGCGACCAGCAAATCACAAAATGGAACAGAGCTACGATTACAACCGGAAATGGATGCTGGCACCGAATATTGAGGCTAATCCGTTTCCCAGAATCAAGCTGCTATCGTACAACATTCTTGCCCAGGATCTGCTAATGGAGCATTTATTTTTGTATGTAAATATAAAACCGGAGTGGTTGACCTGGCAACGTCGATTGAATAACTTGCATCGCGAAATTAGCAAACTGAATCCGGACATAATCTGCCTCCAGGAGATGCAATACGATCATCTGCCCATGCTGGTGCAGCGACTGACAGCGAGCAGCGGCAAGCGCCTTGAGTATGTGTATAAGAAGAAGACTGACTACCGCACCGATGGTTGTGCCATCATCTACGATGCCTCCAAGTTCAGGCTGCTGTGCCAGCAAGGCGTGGAACTTTACGATTCAAGTGTCCCGCTGCTGAATCGCGGCAATGTAGCGCTTTTGGCAAAATTCCAACTAAGGCAACAACGCTGTCCGCAGGCGGAGCCCAAGGAGGTCATCATAGCCACCACACATCTGCTGTATAACCCGAAACGCGACGATGTACGCTGTGCCCAAGTGTCGAAGCTGCTAACCGAATTGCGCAGCTTCGCCGTGGAACAGCCGCTCGGCACGGGCCAAGGCAGCACCCCTGTGATTCTAACCGGTGACTTTAACTCACCAATAGGCTCGCCGCCCATAGAGTTGCTAACTGTCAAGGATGCGGACGAATCAGCGCTTAAATTGGAGCGACTTGATTGTGGCGAATTTACTGCCTCAACATTTCAGGAAAACTGGATCACCGTAGACTACATCCTGCGCTCCGTCTGCCCGTTAAGCAAGCATCAGCTGCAGGTGCTGAGCGTCTACAGGCTGCCCACCGTTGACTGCTGTGCCAAAGTGGGCAACATACCCAATCACTACCTCGGCTCGGATCATTACGCACTGGGCGCAGTCTTTGCACTAGCCTAGCATTTATTTAGTTTCGCCTAATAAAAATTATCTGTTACATGTAAATGCAAATTAGGATTCGATTCGATTTGTGCGCTTTCTAGCAGACTTTACGTTAAGTGAAGAACCTCAAATGAAAGGTGCACAAGAACTTACCCGGAATGTGCGCTGTGCGCGTTCATCATTGGCTTCCAATTTGGCGCGTATGCTGCCCAGCAGATAGCCCATTTTGGTGATGGTCACATCCTGGTCGAGATCTTTATGATATGAGCGATATGTGGCGGGTGCAGCGGTGCTCCCTCCCTGAAAGTTCAGCTTGCGTGGACGCTGTGCACGTGGCAGCTTTTTGGGTGGCGTCGGTGGTTTTACCTTACGCTCGAAATCGAAATAGGGCTGCTCCGAGCTATCCTTGAACTCCCGACGTCGAGTGGAGCAGGTCGTGGCTGAGGGCGTTGTCTGTACAGGTGAATGATAGCTGCCTGGCGGGGATTGTGACTGCAAATCAAGTTGCAATTGCGAACTGGAGGTCTGCACACCCACTGTGCACAGTCGTGGTGTGGGTTGTTGTCTAATTCTTTGCTCCAGATGCTGTTGCTCCTGCTCGTGCCGGTTGCACTTTTTAGGGGAGACAAAGCGCAGTATTTTCTTCTTGGAATTATTAAGAAAGCTGCGTGACTTGCTGCGCAGTCCCGGTCGCTTGTTCCAAGGCGACAGATTGCGCCACTGTTCGCCCCAAATGAATTTCTGACTACTGTTGTTTTTGTGACCCGTCGGCAAGCGGGGGTATTTAATCGGAGTGTGCTTCTGTTCCATGTTGACAGCGAGATTCTCGCTAACACCATCAACCGTATCCAGCGAAATTTTGGGCACCACTGGCACCTGCCAACCAATATTGCCACCAGCCACCACCTGTGGCGCTGGCTGTGGTGCATGTGTCTTGAACGGTGCCTGCTTCACGGCATCGTAGTTCAGCATTTCATTAATCTTTGGCTCTGTCCAGCCAAAAATAATCTCCTTCATGGGCTTGTCGGCCACAGCGCTCTTTCCGCTCACCATGTGTATATTTTTGGCATAGTGTGCTCCACGCTTGGATTCCAGCACACGCTCAATGTCACTTAGCGAGGGGCAGGTGGCAAGTGGCAACTGAACTCCACGCATTGGCTTCTCAACTTCAGCTGCAATTTAAAAGGGATGTTGTTAGACGAACGTAAGAATGTCGAAGTATAAATATAAATAAGTATTGCTACATTAATTTGTACCTAGGAGATGTTTCCTATGACAACGATATAATATATATCACCAAGCAGAAAGATATATACATCCGATTAAGAGCCAAGACCTTATACTAGCAATTGAAAACATTTATCCAAAATTACTGTACCTATACTCAATCGTGAGCAGGATGATGCATAAATATATCCTCTCAATTTACACATTCAAAAAACCCTCTGCAAAGGGCTTAAAACAGTAAAAATTTGTAAGCAAACCATTTATTTCTATAATTACTACAATTTAAAGTTTAAACTAAATACCAATTGCAGCCAACACCTTTAGTTTGTATATTTTTATTAGTTCTCCTTTAACTTACCCAATGGATAGGATTTTCGTTTGCTCTTGGTCTTTGGCAGGTTATCCATTTTAGTTGTTGGCAGCTGGACGCCATGCTTGCGCAGAAACTCATCCAAGACACGCTCGGCATCGCGCACCGACGGCGTCGTCGAGGTCAACGATGATAACGAGATTTTACCATCGAGACTCTGTGTGCTGCGGCGTGGCGGCTTTGGCGGCGGCTGCTCCATATTGCGCGCCTTGAAATTCACCTGGCCATGGGAGAGACGCTTCTGCAGCAAGCGACCGCCGCCCCCGCTGGAGCTACGACGTGAACTGCGACGTGTCGAATGCAAACTGTTGCCTGTTGCCACACTGGCGGTGGGTTCCGCTCGAAAGGCTTCACTCTCCTCATCCAGCGGTGTCTCCTGCTCGCTAATGTTGGACAATGCGGGCGCTGAGGGCATATAGTCAATGCACTCAGACTGCTGAACTTTTGGCTTAGGCTTGGCAGCTGTTGTAACTACCGATGCTGCCGCTGTGGAGCGACTGACGCTGGACAGTTTCTGCCTATTGACGCGCACCTCCGAAATAACACAATTGTCGCGCAACTCCTGTATAATGTGTATAAGTGGCGCATCCTCGCCCACAGCACGCAAACTACTCACGGCAGTCATTGGCCCAGTGGCACGAACAGTGGATGTTCGCTCCGTTTGAGCAGCTGGCTGCTGCTTTTGAAGACGTGACTGAATCTGGGTCTGGCTCTGGCTCTGCTGAGCATTTAGATTATTCTGGGTCGTCTGTATAAAAAAAATCACAGCATATATATGAATTTTACGTTAAAAAATGGAAAGGGAGCAGGCACCTTATTGCTTTCGAACCGCCTGCTGCGCTTGTGCTGGCGCACGTGCCAGTCACGTGGCGGAGCTACGGATGCACAGTCGCCACTGTCGCTGGTGAAGCAATAGCAGAATCCATTCTTGCAGGGCTTGCCCTTGCGCTCCTGCGCCTTATTGCACAGATTCTGGTTGATTAGGTGTGCGTCGGCAGCGATTTGGGGTGGCAATGGTGCTGTTGCTGCTGCTTTTTCCTCGGCTGGCATTTCTCGATCGCGACTTTGAGTGGAGACGCGTCTGATGCGGCGTGCACGAAACTCGTTAATGCATTCCTGCAAACTAAACGAGCTGGTCGAGCGCGATTCAGCCGAGTCTTCTTCCTCCTCCTCCTCCTCCCCATCCTCATCATCATCATCGTCGGCATCATCATCATCATCGTTGAGCTTGGGGTACTTTGAACCTGCAAAAGTCTGTCAAAGGCGATGTTTGTTTGTTTACATGAATGCAATTGGCATTTATTATGCAGAAGAATTTGTTTATTTTCACTCACTGTGGCCATTATTGCGCTTAGCTATTTCACTGATAAGCCAACACGCCTCAATCGTTTCAAAACGCGGCCACAGTTCTAGCTCCACGAACACGTTGCACGTTTTCTAACTCTTTTTTCCAAAGCAAAAGAAAAACGACGCGACGCTGCTGCATTTGAATTGACACTCTCTTTGCCTCTCTGTCTCTTTCGTTCTCTGTTGTGCCGCTTCTTCGCCGTTATCAGCCGCAAATTGTGCAGGGCTGTTCGGCAGTGCACTGCACAGTGTCACACAGTCTGCAATAACCGGTTTTCAATATCTGTCAATGCTTATGCGTTTTGTATACATATTCATAATTAAGTATGATGGCACTTGTAAAAAATTAAAATTAATAATTAACATTTAACAAATGCAAATGTGTTTAAAAATGCCTTCAATTTACGTTTTTGATTCACACCATTTAGCTGATTTTAACACCGCACCTTCAAATGACGTTTCGTTAAGTTAGACAACTCTGGCAATAGTAACAAGCACAGAAACAGCTGATATTTGTTCGCGGCGTGTTACGTCGCTTTTGGTTCCAAATATTGAGAAACTCTGTAATAAGCACAAACTGCGGCTGTATTTAAAAAAAAATAAGGAAAAACATTCAAAATGTCAAATAGTCATTTGTTTCTCAAATCCGGTTTCCCGCGCGCACCTCTTCAAAACGGAGTGGGCCGCTATGTCTGCCAGTTGCAGCGCCTTACACTGAAATTCTGTAAGAACAACGGTTCCAGCCGTGGCATGCGGTAAGCAACCAATAAACTTGCTTTTTTTGTGCTTATTTACATTAAATGTGCAACGTTTATAAATAGAGATTTCATTGAAAAACATTTGGTGGACTTTGCAAAAGAAAATCCTGGCATTGTGGTCTATGTGAAGCCCCGACGCCACCGCACCCCTGTCCTAGTGGGTGAATACTGTAAGTAGGCAAAACAGCCAAGAAATTCAATTTACATATGTAAATTCGTAAATTCATCCACTTCCTCAGTAAATGGTGATCGCGAGTGGCTAAGCTGTCGGAATAGCACACAGACTGAGATCTCCAAGTGGATCGATCTGCTGAAAACACAGAACGGCAGCTCCAGCTCGTTGCGTCTACGCAAAATGTGGCACACGGATGTGCCATCAATTCAAGGTCCTTGGACGCCATTTCTACTGCGCTCACCTGATGCCCACAACCAGACATATCCCAGCAGCGCAGCGTCCCAGCCGCTCGAAGTGCCCCAAACGGCCACCGAGAAGCTCATCGAACTGTTCAAGCAGCAACAGTTGGAGGCGGACGGCGTCTTGGAACAGAAGCGAGCCGAGTAAGACTGTTAGGCATGTTAAAATAAGAGGCTTAGTTGAGTTTTATAATTACTATTGTTGCTTTTTATTGTGAAAGCCAACGTAAATTTGTTTTCTAAACGAACAAATATGTATGTGTTTAAAAATCAAATAAACGGCTATAACTTTAATCCCATTACGAGTAATATCATAAATATGTGCCAAGAGTTTTATAATTATAATATTGGGTATATCAATTTGATATGTTCTGGGTACATTGAATATATCTGTGTTGCAAAAATATCATAAATAATGCTTAAGGCTATTGACCCCCGGTGCCCATGGCTTTGAGGTTGGAATACATAATAAGAAATACACATGTTAAACAGGTTTTTTAACTTAGCACAAAACAATTCTTGGTATCTGTGTATTATAACTAACATTCTTCTAACAATATGTTATTAATATGCGTGTGTTTTCGCTTGCGTGGTGGTTAGGATAGGTTAGCTAGGAAACATGTGTGGAGATCAGAAAAAATGGGTGTCTAATTAAGTACATAAATACATATATATATATATATATATATATATACGCAAGAAATAGTTTGTACAATATCCAGCGAGTATATAATTGCATTTGAAGAGCAGCGAGTTTTGGAGTATCAAAACGGACAAAAAGTATCAAACATTAAATTACGTTGTGCACATCAAAGACACACAACAGACGAACACAAAACATTTACAGACAGACTTTTACACACTTATAACATATACAATTAAAATATATTGATAATAAATGTATTTTGCTTGTGAGTTTGCTTATTTGTTTGTATGTTTGTGAATTCCTTTGGCGAAATGCATTTCACTTACAATCTAAACGACAAAATGTTAACATTGTCTTAGAATAAATCAATCGATCTGGACGTTTTTTGACTTCTACTTAATAAGTGTTAATAGTGATATCACCAATTCAATTAAAAAATGCCTTTTGCCTGCCGAGTTTTCCGAGTTTTTGTTGTTACGTTCCGCTTTCTATCTTTTGTTGGACAGTGTAGGCTTTAAACTAGCTTTTGTATCTCTGTTGTTGTTGTTTTTTTTCTTCTTGTTTTTGTTTTTGGTTTGATAATAGCCCCTCTTGCGATAGCTTTGCAGCATTTGGCTGTATTCTGTTCACAAATCACCCGTTTCCATGGCCGAATTAATGTCTGCGACAATTTTGCCCATCACCTCGCGATATGGCGAATCCGGTTTGAATGCAGTTTCCAGCAGCGACGTATCGCCAAAGAAATTGAACACATCGTCGATGCGGCCTATTGACTTATTCGTTAAATGTGGCTGCACAATTTGCTTGAGCGTCTCATGCGACTCCCTGATGGACTTTTGCAAATATGCCAGATCGAAGCTGAAGTCCAACTCGTAAAATGATATGATGGACAGTTGTGTGTTCTAGAAAACAAAATAATTAATCGACTTTAAATGAGAGTTAAAAATCGATAAAAATGTCGAGTTTACCTGAAATTTTCGCTTAAAGAGCTCTGCATCTTTCAACTCCCCTTCGGTAAACTGATTATTTCGATGTAGCACTGCAATTTTAATGACGATTTTGATGATGTTTTTCAAAAGTTTCTCAGCTTGTGGCTTGCTGTTCGTGTGTAATATACACAGCTTGTAGAGATTATCCAGCAGAGAGGCCGTTGTGCCGTCAATAAAAGTTTTCGCTATGTTTTTCGTTGCCATGCGTGATAGTATTTTCTTTTGAGCGCGTAACCCGAAGTCGTGCGACTTGAACACATTGTCCGCCATCACTGCTACAAGAGTTGGTTAAACGGGATTACTTTCGGCCGATTCAAGATCAACTTATTTGAATTGGTAATTGCAAAAAACAAACAAAAAAGTGGAAGTGAATCGTGAACTTAGGATCAAAACAAAAATGAAAACTGAACTCAACGATCAAATCAAATATTGTATTTCAGAGCAGTTAATGCAATTACCTTCCAGATTCCAGTAGTCAACGCTCCAGAGCAATAGGCTCTGCCTTAAGCCTGCGACAGACATATTCACGTCTTTTGTTTTACATCCAGTCGCAAGCATAACGGTTGATAACGAAATTACAGATATACAATATATTTTATATATATATATACTCGAGCACACAAACACACACAGACTATATTGGGCTATGTCAACGAAGCGTATCTTTTGATAAAAGAAATGCCTCCTCGAACGTTTCAAGATAGCATCAACTGAATAATGGGCAGCGAATGCTTTTTACAAGCAAAACATTTTGGTGCTTGCTTTGCTGCGACTCGCTGAATTTTTTATAAGGCCATCCTAACGGCTTTCGTTGCATACTACGTGCCCGCGCCATAAATGGGGCCCTGAGGCCTCCACCAAAAAAGGGGCGCCTCGCCGTTGGCCATTAGACCAATTTAATTAAGTAAGCACATATGTATGTTTATACAGTCTATGTATTTATATATATGTCTATAGTCTCTATACACATGCATATTCAAGTCCCGCCATGAAAGAGCCAAAGGTCACGCGATATGCATTGGATGTGGCCCAAGTAGGCGATGGGCTTATAATATGACGCAGGCCCAAGGACAAAAATCGTATCATTTATTTAGAGTAAGCCCAAGTCGGATGTGGGTGCATAAACGGAATTAACACATCAGTTGAGTTGATTATTGTACGCAACATACAAATATATATATATTTATATATATATATATATATATATATATATATAGCATTTACTGTGTTCGTTGATAATTATGACACATTGCTTGTAGCTTGGAGGAATGTGGGTGAGATTGTTGGTTGGTTGGTTTTTTGTTGTTGTATTATTGATTACAAGAGGCACAGTCACAATCACAAACATAGTCTTTCATTCATCCATTTATATGTACATACAAATCCTGCCCATTTTGGCGCTCAATTAACTGCCCGCCAGCTCACCTGTAAACTCTTCGTTGTTGTTGTCGTCCTAGAAATCCTTGAGAATTTCGTTCGAATGCTCGAGTGTGCGGCAGGCAGGCGAAATGATGATTGGAAATCTCAGTTTGTGGACTAAATAATGTTAGAAACAAGTAGAGTGGTTCATTTATCACGGATTGAAAACAACGAAGAAAACAAAAACACGAATTTGTTGTGTGCAGCAAAAAAACGACGCAAAATAAAACCTAATGATGATTACATTCATCGATACCGCATTCAAATTAGTGCCATTTATATCGATATTTAGTTCAATATTGGACACAAATGCAAAAATCCATTTCGATTTCATTTTAGAGTGACCGCCCACCTCTCACATGTGCATAAAACAGTCTATCGATAAATTTAAATAATGTAGCGCATTTTTTTGAATCGACTGGGATTAAATTGAGTTTATTTTTCACACACCCAAACATATACACAATTATTTGTTTTTTTTTTCTACTGAAAAGCTTACAACTAGAACGGTGTACAGACAATGTTTACTTATTGGAAGTTTCTTTCGGATTGAAGGGTATCATAAGGTTTTCTGAAAACGCCTTAATGCTTTCTGGTCCGCGCACCTCCTTCTCGAGTAATGGTAGCTTGGTTACATGGAAGTCCTCGTACAAGTCGGCAATCTGATCCAGATACTTCTCCTGGATCTTAAAACGGGAAGCGCACATGCTGCACGAATTGTGCGACTTCTCCAAAAACAACAATTGATTCACGATTATGTTGTGAACATCGATACCGCATTTGGTCAGCTCCTGGACGAGACGCTCCGTTTCATACAGCGAAAAGAACTCGGCAATGCAAACGCAGACAAATGTTGTTTGATCCTGAAAATATAGTACAATAATTAAGCACACATGTATTTATCTATATATATACATATTTTAAATTCTTAATTCCAAATTTGTTTTGTATTCACTGCATTGCATATTTACCGGATTCTTAAACTGTTCATTGACCTGCGTGATGACGCGCAGCATGTCATCCAGCTTTTGGGATAGTGTGTCTGCATTCACATCGGCCATGCCCAGCATGGATACGAATTGCGTCAGTAGCGGGGCCAGTTTCATCTTGAGGCGCAACAGCTTGCCGAGACCCTTCTCTACAACCTGTGGAAAAGCGATCAGGCGCAAAGTGTGTCCTGTGGGCGCCGTATCGAATACCACAACGGAGAAGTTCATGCCTTTCACCAGCTTCATCACCTCGGCATAACTCATGGCCTCATCGATGCCGGGCAGGGCATTGATCATTTCCTGCATGACACCCTTGCTGACGCGCAGCGCCTCGTTTTCCCCATCAAAGTACTCCTCGGGCAGTTCGCTGAGACCCGCATTTGGATCGATCTCCATGGCGAACAAATTACTAAAGCCATTCACCTTTGTCGGCACCTTGGTAAACTTTTGGTCGAAGGCATCGGATATGTTGTGCGCGGGATCTGTCGAGATGATGAGCACGGATTCGCGCACCTTCGCCAGTTGCACTGCCAAACTGGAGCTGTGGATGGTTGATCATTGATTTCCACATGATTAATATTGTTGTTGCAATTGGCATTTGCATTTGTCTGTTTTCTGTCTCTCACCTGCATGTTGTTTTACCCACGCCGCCTTTTCCGCCCACGAAAATCCATTTCAGAGATTCTTGGTCGACAAGGTTTTGTAGGCTAGGTTCTAGGGGCGGTAAATTGTCAACCATATTGTAAAATTCCTATTGAGACACGTAATTTTGTGCAAAAATATTAACAAAGTTCCAGGTGCTGTCTAGGGATGGCAAAATAAATGTAAGATATCTCGAACTATCGATAGCATATCGAAACTATTTCGATACGATCTTTCAATTGAGTATATTCGCCCCAGTTCAAATTCTGTTATTTATCATGAATCGTTGCTTGAATGCTATTTCAGACATATATAAAATCATTCTCTCGTTATCTTTCAACGTTATAGATAAGTGTGTTTTATTCTGTTCACAACCATTTAATGGATTCAATTTAATTAGATTTTGATGGACGGAAATAATTCTTATGAATTAGAATTCTGCTAAAATTCTGTTAAGTGCTTGATAAGTTTAAGTGTTGCTAGACGTTAAAAGCAGTGTTTGGCAGCGCTGTGAATAGCCGTTTGTAGCACTGGACCTCTGCGGAGCATTGATTTGCATGTTTGTTCTGGGCTTTTGACTGTTAAAATGTGTTTGTTTTGTAATTAAATTGCATTCATTTCGAGTTTCTAACAAAACTATTTCGAAAAGTATTCCAATAAAATCGCATGAGCAAGTAAGCAAATTAAAGTCAGTTAATGGTGTGAAAAGTTTGAGATGAAAGGCGTGGGTACCACCAATACTAGAAAATAGAAGCACAGCAAGAGATTAAGCGTGTCCTGTATGTACACATGTGTATGTGTGCGTGTGCGTGTGCGCCTTCAGAATTTTGGCTCATGTGCTCAATTTTTTGTTGATCAAATTTGCCGCAATCAAATAATCGTGAGTGTTTTTTAAATGTGTTCAGTGTGAATTAAAATGATAACGGTACACACACACGCCTATAAACACTGCCAAAAGAAATCTTCGTTAAGTCAGCCGCCGATTTTGCAGCCGCACCTACGTACATATGTCGATATGTGATGTGGGTGGGTAGCAGTGTATAGGGTACAACGGAAAATAGCAGTAATAATAATAATAATGGACAGATCTTTTGCAATATAAAGCAAAGCAATGAAATTAAGAGTTCTTTAATAAATAATCGAATTGTAAAAAACGCAAACGCAAATAATCGCAATACACACGCATCAGCAGCACCAACATATGCACACACACACACAATCCCAAAAAAGAGTGAGAGAGAGAGAAAGCACGGTGTCAAAAAGGAACGTCAAAAGGAAGAAGCAGCACAGCTCAGCATCGGCGCGTTGCGGAAAGATTGAAAATAAACGTGTAGTAGAGAATTTTTGAAGCACACTCTACACACACAGCCACAGTTCGCCCACCGCCCACAGCCGCCGAGAGCCCTCTCTCACACACACACACACACACACACACTCAAAAACACACATACATAGTTGACATACATACAAACAGAGACTCGTATGCGCGAAAAGTGTCAGCCGTGCACAGTTGTTGGTGTTGTTGTTGTTGCTGTTGCTGTTACTGTTAGCCGCCGCCAAAGGACGACAGACGCGACGGCGACGACGACGACGACAACGCCAACGAGCACGACGACGACCACGACGGGGAGGAGGAGAAGGACGTGTTGTTGTTGAAGCCAACGCAAATGGCAGACCCTCTAAGCGGGCGCTGCTTTTGAGACATGTCGTAATGGCCAGAGAGGTAAGTAAGAGATTTCTAGCTAAGCGAAATGCGAAAAGCGCCCACACATACACTTATAAATGTATATGGGTATGTAGGTGTGTATATTCATAGTTATGCATTGCTTGTGAATTAAAATATTACAGGCTTTACATAGGATTGTTGCTGCCGTTACTTATAACATTCAACTGTAACAGCCGCCAAATTTCCCTCTGCTAAATTTATTGTCGATTAAAAGTTGTTCCCCAATTCTCCGTTTAGCTGCGACTAAGCCCCTGTTAACTGCATTTGTGTGCGTTCGCGTGTGTGTGAGTGTGTGTCTGTCAGTGTGTGCATGCTTTATGCAGTTTCTTCATTTCGTTTCGCTTTGCTTTGCTTTGCGGGTGAGTGAATAGCTTTGACCCAAATAACTATGGTTTACACCCTACTGAATGTGCACATGTAGCTTTTGTTGATGAGTGTGTGTGTGGTCTGCGTGTTTATTGTTGGTTTTTGTTTGCAGTATCAAAATTAACAGTAACAGTCCTGTGTTAGTGTGTGTATGCATGTGTGAGTGAATGCAGCCTGCAGCGACAGGCTGAACCAGCAAGTTGCATTTAATGACACTCCCATATCAGTTGGCTGAATTAGGCTAGTGGGGGCGGTTTAGCAGCGCTCCCAAATGACCCACATGTTAATCACATCGCCCACTAACTGACAACATATTCACTTACCCTGAACTTATGGGCCTTAAGTATGAAATATGTATTTTATAACAAAAAATTAATTATATAATTATCTTCTTTTTACATGTCGAATAAGGGTATAATTTGGCAGTAAAATCGTGTTCGAAACGCTCAGCTTCACAATACTGTTAACATTTTTGGGGAAATGTTAGCTTTTCTTATAGCTGGCAATGCTGGTTGTGTTGAGAGCCCGATAGAGAAGAGTTGCTGCACATGAAATTGCAATTGCAAAATGTGGTTCCTCTCTTCTATCTCTCTCTCTCTCTCTCTCTCTCTCTCTCTCTCTCTTTGCAGTGGCGTTTATTTACTGTTATGAACAAATAAATAGCAGAAATAAAATGCACAGATAAATGATTAAATTTGTTTTAATAATAATGAAGAAAATAATTTTATATTTTTTATTATTTAACAAAAAAACAAAGTAAATTTGAAATTGGAATAGTTTCTTTCAGCTTATGCGTCGAAATGTTTATTTAATCTTGTCGAGATATGTTTTCGGGATGCCTTTGATAGATTGAGACCATTTGCATTATTTATTTCCACAATATTATGTTGATCCGACCAAAAAGGTACATCGTTTTCCCATTTGCACTTTTGAGTCTGTTGATGGTGGGATCTTTCTTTGGATGTTTTGGCTTTCCAGTCTTCTTTTTAAATAAATTAAATTTTAAAAGATGTGTTTTTTATTTTAAGAAAGCAATAAAAATAAAATGTACAGTCAAAATTAAGCCATTTGTAAAAAACTTTAAGAAACCTGTATGAAAAATATATATTTTGGTGCTGTGCTACCTATGTGTCCATAGCTGTATGTATTTAATTTTCAACATGTTTAGGCATAGAATTGCTTTTTGATTGAAACAAGACAATTTTAGTTATATATTGGCCTTTTATGAGCTAATACCTCTGCTACTGTTAATAATGTCAATTTGAAAGCATACTTTCCAGCGCGATGATTTATTAATTGAGGAATTTGTGTACAGAATGCTGCATATATGCCGAAGGTAAACAAATGAAACGTTTAATTTGAAGGATTGATTTAAAAACAAATATTTGTCGAAAGCTCTGCTTTGCTTTAATCAGCTGCAGCAAAGGAGAGCGAACCAAATGAAAATGAAAGCGAGCCAACCCAACGAACCAATTGCAACCTTGTGCAACTTCTGAGCCTCCCTCGCTCAGCAACTGCGAATGTATATTTTATATACAAGTATATATATAATATATATATATATATATGTATATGTGTGTGTGTGCCTAATTGACAGAGCTTCTGTCATTCATGTAGCATTATAAAACGGTAGCTGGAGTCAGGAGCTGTGTAAAGCTGTGAGCCACTGTGAATCCTGAATACCGAATACTTGTGGAGCGTTCGTGTACCCGTTTTGTTAGCTGTTAGTTGTTGGCTGTTAGCTTTAGCGCGCCCTGATTATATCACATTGAGAATGTAGGCCAAAGCACAGATGTTACTACTAAACACGAATAGACGGAGAGAGAAACGGACAGAGAGAGAGAGCGTATGAGCGATGAAAAATGCAGTGCAGATTTCGTTGAGTAGCAGAATGCGTTAACATTCAATTAATTTACTATAAAATACAGTGACGCCTCGCTATCTACAACATTTTGGTAACAAAGTTTATTATTTATGTTTAGAGTTCTGCTTGAAATAAATTGAAAAATGTATTACCCTTAAGTAATATTCGTAAATTTAAAATTCCAAACTGTTGTGCTTAAGACTTCGTATTTTAAGTTGAGAGCTAATTATGATTTCTCATTAACAGAGCTTAACATTTACACACACACAGAAATGCACACAGATAGCATAGATGCTCACAAGCTTCACTTTCCTTTGTCTCGCTCTCTCTCTCTCTATTTATGCGCACAACTCTCGCTCTCAGTAGCGGCTCTCTGCCACTCTTTCTCTCTGTGTCTGTCGTCCTCTTTGCATTCGTTCGTTTCGATTCGTTTTTGGGGGCTGGCAATGCATTTACAATGCAAACAGCGAATAGCAGCAGCTGCAGCAGTGCAAAACAGTAACAAAATCGCGACGCGAGGACAGAGGCGATTGTGCTGTGTGCTCTGCTCTGCTCGGTTCAGCGATGACCACACGACGCCGTTGACATGAGCCATGAGCCAGGAGCAGGCAGGCAGCAGACAGTAGTGTGTGCCAGGCAGCCAGCCACAGCCAGCCAGCCATCAAGGATGCTACTTTCATTTACGAGCGCTTTTCACAAGCTACGTGATTCCGCTGGCACATTGTTGAAAAATTAAATTTTTAACTGGGTGTGACAACTGCAAGTGCAACGGCAACGGCAACTGCTTGCTGCGGCAGAAAATTAATAATTTTTCACGAAAAAAAAGAAAACAAAATAATTACAGAATTCGTCGTGCTAAATTGTGACTATGAAATAAATTTTTAACTCTCTGAAAGTGTGCCACACAAACTTAAATCGAACGCAGCACCTGGCCCCTGTCTCAGTCTCAGCCCCAGTTGCAATACCAGCAGCAGCAGCAGCAATAGTAGCAGCAGCACCACCCAAATCCCCCACCAAATGAAAACTCGGCGGTTTCAGGCACACGCAAAGTGGCGCAAGGCGCGCGTAGTAGTAAAGTGAAAGTGCGAAGGTCAACTCTTGACAACTCTAGCGCCTGCCCAGCCCAGCCCAGCTGCTGTGGCCCAAAAACCAAAAACCTGTCAAAAATTCAAATTTCTTAACGAGAATAATACGAAAATTAATACTTGGTGTTTTTTTTTATACTTATTATTGCAAATGTAGTTTTTCATGTTTTGTTTTTCTGTTTTGGTGAAAGTGCAAATCAATTTGTTAAAAATTTGCATAGCCTTACGCGACGAATTTTCCCTAATGGCATTTAAACAACTACAATAAAAACGCGTTTAACTTAGGCATAAGCTTTTTAACGTTTTATAATCATAATTTTTCTAAAGAAAACAACAACACAAAAACAAAAAACCAGTGTGAATTTTATGAATTTTATATTAAAATTTTTAAGCAGAATATAAATTAATAGATAAATAATATCAAATTAGATAAGAAAGAAAAGAATAATTCAAGATAAAAATAAAACTATTGTAAAATGTTAATTTCATATTGTTGTATGTGGTGCAGTGTTGTTAATGTTGTTGTTGTTGCCATTGTTATTGTGAAGTAATCTAATTGGTGGAGAAGTGTTAGTAATCGCTTTAAAGTGGCTCTCAAAGGTGAAACAAGCAGTTGCACCATGTGGTCCAATGCTCTGTGCACATTGGGCGTGACAAAGCCACTCTGCAATTGCCTAAGCATCAGACAAGTGGCGGCCGCAGCAGCCGCCGCTGCGGCAGCCAACCAAAATGCTGGCGCAGCCATCACCACAGGACCGACGGCCGCAACAAATGCAGCTGGGGTAAAAATCCAAAAATAATAAATAAAAACATACACATCTAACAACAAATTATCGATATGCATTCCACAAATTGAATAAAAAAAAATACACGCCCCTTTTGCTGCAACAGCAACAGAGGCAGAGCAGCAGCAGCAGCTGATGGCCATATGGCAGCAGACTTGACCTATCCCAATATGTGCTTGCAGCACAAATACATATACATATATACAAAAAGTTTACCTCTTCCGCTCTCTCTCTCACTCTGTCCCTGTGTGTGTTGTGTGTAATACTGATTAAAGTATTCTACAAACTGCAATTTCAATCCCAACTTAACTGACAACTCCAATTTGACAAACGAAACTTTTTGCAAACGTCAAAAAGCATTTCGAGTAATTTTTCATAGTTTTTAACTTGGGTTGGGTAAATGAATGTGTACATACACATATCCATACATATGTACTCTTTTTGTTTTTTTTTTATTTCTTTTTTTTTCGTTGTTATTCAGCTCGTGCGCTGCACTCGTTACTGGGTCACTGGAGCGCCACACTCATGTCCTTGCAATACATTAAACATGACTGCTTCTGCTGCTTCTTCTTCTTCTATTTCTACTATGCAGTTGTTGTTTTTGTTGTTTGGGTTTGATGCTGCCTGCTTTCAGTGAAAGCTGCTCTGTTAGCTAACAGTGCGCTGTAAATGCACAACAGCTGTGACCGCTGTTATAACTAAACGAAACCTAAAAATTAATTTCGTTTTGCTTAATATAAATTGTAAATTGTTTTTCGCTTACCAATTATGCTTAGTGTACCTGTATGTGTGTGCTTGTGTGTGTGTGTTGGCTTTCACATATACCCTAATCTCGGCCAGATCAACCAGAATATCAGCTGCAGCTGCTGCTGCCACGAACTGAAGCTGGCAGCGGCCTTGACATTTGCGCCCTTCTTTTTTAGCGACTACAAGCCTCAATTAGTAGTGCGACTTGTGATGCTGCCCGGGCCTGCCACACCCACTTGTCACACACACTCACCCACACACACACAGGTGTCACACCCCATGCCCGCATACAAGCATATGTGAGCATCCATACATATAGAAGCGTAATCCTCATGCAAATCACGACAGTAACCACTGGCATGTACAGAACTAATGTGGTATTGTTTGATCTGATAATAGTATGCTGGTATATTGTTTATTAACTTTTTGCAAATAAATTTCAGGATTTTACCTATTATTATTAAAGCCTTGTCTTTAGGCTCCCTTAAGAGCATGTAAATCCCATATTTCATTCTGTTTCTTTGTTATCAAATCGCGGCCAGAGACCAATTTTCTTTGCTAATTGAATTTGATTTGTGAATAGTTGAGCTGTTTGTTTGACAACTTTACTTAAGGCTAAATTGTGATTAATGATAATTTATGGACTTGTTATCCACAAGTTATATATTGAGTCAGCTTAGGTCTTTTAACAAATTCTATTAAAATAAACTCGTCATACCATACTAAAGTGTGTTATATGACCATCTATAGCTTTATAGCGATATAGTATATTGAGCTTATTAGGTCTTACCACTCCTAAGATAACCATATTGAGGGTGTTGCCCTATTAAGGTTAAGCGCATTTTCTTCTTACTTTATTAGTGTGCTAACCAAAGAGACGGCATCAGCTTTAATATTGATATGCATACTTATTTTGTTGCAGGAGTCTCGCGGCAAGCGACCACTGAAAATTTGGGATAGTTGGCGGAATGTGCGCAAGGGCGTCGTAGTGGGTACATTTGAGGAGCTATTGGTGCGCGGAAAGGACAAATTGGGGGTTCCTGCTTCAGAGCCCGTTCGCGTTGTTCTGGAGTGTGATGGAACCCAAATCGAGGATGGCGAATACTTTCGCACCCTGGCCAACAATACGGTTCTGTTGCTGTTGAGGCAAGGCGAACGATGGTATCCAACCGGTGTGGATGTCATAAAGGCTGGTAAGTGTCATTTGCTCTTCCCTCCTAATACGGATAGTATAAAGACGTTTCGTTTGATTTGCAGCTATATCAGCTATACCGAAAATCGTCTGTGAGACGATCCATGCCTTGGAACTGCACGATGAGACACCATCTTGGAAGATTATGGATAATAAAGGGCGTGTCACGGTCGTATTGCACTGGGATCAGCGCCAGGGTGGCGGTGGAGGAGGAGGCGGTGGTGGCGGAGGAGGTGGTGGTGGTGGAGGAAGTGGTATGTGCATGGGCCCCGGCCTGGGCAGCAGCAATGGACTGTTGTCATCCGACAAGTATTCGCCCTCGAAGAAGGGCCTCTCAGCACAAAGTTCGTTGGATAACAAATCGGTGTCGTCGCAGTCGTCACAGCCGCGATACGCCAGCCCACAAATAACGGTCATCAGCGATGAGGGACCGGCTAGTATTTACCATCCGGGTGGCGTTGTCCTGCCACCGGGCGTTGTGATACCCGGCAGCAGCAGTCGTCGGCTCTCGAAGCAGGGCGGCTCCTTCGATAGCGCCGTGGGCGCCGTACATGTGCATACACCCGAGTGCGCACATCATGCGCACACGCCCAGCCGGGCGGGCAGCCCGAGCACAACGGAATGCGATTTCCATTGCTGTGCGCTACACGAGGAGGGGCGCAAGATAGCCGTGCACAAGAGTGTGGCCACATCGCCCATACAGGACGGCAGCAGCAGTCCGCAGCCGCAGCTGCAGCAGCAGCATCATCAGGCGACGCTGGCGATGTCGTCATCGGTTATGGATCCTATGCTAGGCGGCAGCGGCAGCATGCAGCGCCGCTCATCCGGCGCCAAGGGTCATGTTCGTTTCCTCGACATTGCACCGGAGCGCGACAGTTCGGAGAGCGAGACGGAGAACACAGTGATGGAGGATGATAAGACGACGACGGAGAAGTTTCTGCTGCTCATCGATCAGCTATCTGTCGATCAGAAGCGCCATCTCAGCATCAAGGATATCGGCATCATACTGGAGCGCCTCAACTCCAAGATACTCGACGTGGAGCGTCTGGATCGCGAGTCCGAGTCAGATGATTGTTACAACTGGACGATAAAGGCGACAATACGTGGCGATGCGCTGCGCGAACTGGGCGTCATCTATAATGGCAACTACTATGCCATTTCCGAGCATCCTGGCTACAAGGAGGAGCTCGAGGAAAACGGCGAGGAGGTCGAAGAGGAGGACGAGGAGGATAGAATTTAAAGCAAAAAAATAAATAAATAAATACATAAATCACCAAATGGTGGCAAATGGAGAAAAGTAATCGAAGTAAAGAATGCAAGAGGTATCAATAATTAGCGCATTTTAGACAGGGCCGGACGCACAACAGTGCCCCGCCCTCCCCCCACGCAGAAACAAACATAAATTCACATACACAGACAGACACACACACACACTTACACACTCCTACATACATATAAAATGAAATTTAATATATGAATTATAAAACCGTAAGTAAAAATGCAAAAAAAAAAAAAAGAAACAGCACACTGTACAATAGTGAAGTAAGCATAAAAGTGAATAACAAAAACAAACAAACAAACAACACAAATAAAACACAACAAAAAAAGAGAACAAAAACAGATGAGATGAATGATAAAGCCCAATTGAAAAGCCAATATAAACGAAATAGTTTTCGTAGCATTTAGCGAATTTCTCATTGGCCGGGAACCCATGCGTAACGAACCGTAAATGCACATATACCTTTAAGTATTTTTTGTTATTATTTTGGTTATTTATTATAATTGTTGTTATTAATTTGTGTGCCAAATGGCCCAGTGCATGCCTTATTTAGTTGTAAACCCCACCAAACAATACAGTTTCTCACCATATACTTCTACAGTGATCGCTCAGCCGGGGAGAACACTTTAATTTGAATAGAGTTGCATAATTAAAGACAATTCAGAGTATTATTCTCGAGCGATCACTGTACTGGGAACAGTATAGTATATCCGTTGGCCAAATCAATCAGCTCTAAGAGTGCCAAAGAACATACCTATTAATATATATGTATTTAGTATATATTCTTTTATATAGTTCCTGAGTTGAATTCCTTAAAACAGCACATTGGTAATTAATATGAACCCAATTTACTTGCAGTTGTTTTTCATGGCTTCCATATATGTTGTTTCAACTTCTATTAGACTATTATAAGTAATCTAAAGTTAAACTTTCCCTTGAATCAGCATTTCAAAACTGCCGTTATATGTAGTGTTGTGAAACGTTAAAAGAAAATTGCTCACAACACAAGCCAAGCAAAATCTTTGGCATTAATCATACTACATATATGTATATGGAAATGAAACAATGACGATCGTCTGGCTTAATGATGATTACGTAATTAACTGTAGTTATACTTACATTGTAGAAACTAAACCAATTTATAGCAATGAACACACATTGCCTTGTGAACACACACACCCCTCCTTCTTTCTTACCAACCCTATCCCAACCGTTTTGCGTTCCTCTGAGAGATCAGTGATGCGAGGATTGTGTAATTAGAAATTAAATAGTATGTCTAAAAAAGCCAAATAACATATTAACATATTATACATACAATTGAAACACTGCCAACAACAAGTTAAAAACAATACTCGTAACAAAATTGCATTTGTCATGTTATATATATATTGTTAAACAATAATGAACAACTTTAATTCAATTCAATTTATTTGGATCATACATAAATAATTCCTCAAACTATTTGTGACTATGTTTTTGTAAAGTGTTCCACGGTGCGCAACTGCAGAAGGTTCTTAGCAAGAACAACTAAAATAATAATTAAAAACAAAAAATATAAGAATACACTAAAATTAAAAAAAAAACAACAAAAAAAACGAAGGTAAATCACCTTTAAAATGTTATTGTAAAAATCAAGCATAAAATTGTTCAAATATTTCGGAGCTGATTGTAATCGTAACACTTAATAAAGCCAGTTTGTGTGTTGTGGCTATATTTCAAGTGCAGATAAGCGTCAATATTATCTGTGCTCAATTCCCACGTCCCCGTTGCAATCAATTATAAAAATAGATATAGCTTATCAGCTGTCTGAAGCCAGAACAACCAGCTGAAATTGTTTGATTGACCCAAAAATATATATGTGTTTTCTTATCACCCTTTACCCCATACCTTACCCTTACCTTACCCCTCGGCACACATTTGGACAAAAGAACAGATTTTTGATCTATAGTAAAGCATTTTTTAAAGAGAACATTTGTCCAAGGCACAACAAATAAGAAAGAGTGTATTAAAATGAAACGCAAACATAGCATTTATGAAATCAAATCGATAATTGATTGCAAATGATAATAAATACAATGAGTTATAAAAGAGAATAGAAACCAAAGCGAAAACACAGTAAAACAATAAGAAAAAAGCAAACAAAAATAACTCACAATTAGTAAACAAAACACACAAGAAAAAAGAAAAAAAAAACGAATTCATTAGCGTTGTTTTAATTTGTTAGTAAGTCAACCAAAAAAGAAGAAAAAAAAACAATGCAACACGTGCAACAAGAATGATATATAATATAAGCCGCAGAGTACAGTGGGAGTCATGATCGGAAAGAAGAAGTCGAGTGCTACAGCAACGGGCACTATTATATATATATACATATATATATATATATATATAAATATATAAAAAGTAAAAAAATACCTATACATACTCAAAGATACATTGCATTACATTTATAATAAGTGAACTCGCAGTATATAACATACAAATTCAAATTTCCATACCGAATTCTGAATACTGAATACTGAATACTGACTTCTTCAACTGACTTCCATAATCATAATCATTGTTAACACTTAACTATAAAGAATAGCGCTTTAAAAACGAGACAAGTTTGTAGCCCATTGTTTTTGTTAATATGCTGGGAGATATCCATATCTCTCCGAGTTAAGCCTAAGTTCGATACAGACTCCCCTTAGTTATGATTTAGCCAATCCGATAGTAAACGAGAAATGGAAAGAATACCCCCACTAATCTTTAAACACGTAACACTCTGTATAAATGCAATCAGTTAGATTTATAAGATAAACGAATGAAAATTATGTCAGATCCAATACGAAATCAGTTGCATTAGTTAAGCTACAAATCTGATGGCTAAGGAATGTAAAAGGCAACAATTAGGATGGATGGAGGAAAGAGTGCGATTGATAGTTGATATCTCCTCTTTGGATGTGGCATGGGAAGTGGCCAAGGCACACAAAAAGCAAGATTATACGTTACATTGTTTTAATATTACAAATTACGAATAAATTGATCAATTAACATATATACAAGCAAAAAAAAAAAAACATAAAAAAGAAATAAATGACAAAAAAAAAAAATAAAATAAAAATAAATAAATAAGAAAACCAAATAATGAATTGTTTTTATTAATTTTGTTAAAAATGCGAATAAAACTTAATAAATAAACATAAATATACAAATACACATACAAAATGAAGAAACAGAGTAAAGTAAAAGCAAATACAAAACAAACAAAATTCAATTAAAAATGAAAAAAAAAATCAGTTTAATGAAGAACAAGCTCAAGTTGTGAGAACAAACAACAAAATTTGTTCAAAAACGTAAATGTAAAACATATAAATAAAACAAATTAACAAAAATGAGTAAAAGGAGCTATTAATAATAATAACAACAAAAGCAAAGAAAACACACATAAAGCATGAATAACACATTTAAAACATGCTAAAGTAAATACATAACAAACGAATAAACTATAACATAAACATTCATAAAAACAAAAATTCGACTAAACTAAACATTCACAATGGGTAAAAAAAAAACAAAAACAATAAAAATTCGATTACAACAAGAACATGAGCAAAAGTAAAAACAAAAAGGTTATTTATGAAGCGATTTAAACAATAAAATGAAAAATAAATACAAAAAAAAATTTAAACAAATTGGAATATTTAATTACTTTGGGCGAGCGGAAGTGAACTCAAAAGGGATTCATACTGAGATCAAGACCAAGTCGATTATTGCACAAACTGTTTATTTAAAATACAAAACACGTTGGTTGTGTTTTGTTTCCTTTTTATTTTTCGTTATATGGTTAACTGTATAAGTATTGAGCTGTCAAGATATGTGTATTCTTATGCATAACATTCGTTATAGGGTTTACTGCCTGATCAGTTGGCACCGCGCTCATTCACAGAATTGATTAAGTACAGTGCTTGAGCACGCAACTTTTTTAGAGCCACTAAAAATCATAAGTCACTTAAGTTTTGCAAGTGCAATTAAATATATACGCTCGTGACTTATGCATATATGTCTGTAAGTATAGCTTTATATGTGTTGTGTGTATGTTTGTGTGTAAATTGTTGCTCAGCCCCATTCAACGACAATTACAAAGAGTGACGAAAGCTTCAGCTTTATCACTTAACTGTCGCAGCCACTCAAGCACTCTCCACACACACATATATATGTACAGATATACATATAAATTAGTACAGATATACATATATAATGTATACACATACATTATTCATCAATGTCGGACCATATCTAACGCGCACAAGTTATTCATCATCTACTAGTCTGGTTTTGACTGGCGAGAAACCGATTACTAGGAGATATTGCAAACATTACTGCCTGATGGGACGATGAATGGTTGGGTGGCTAGAGGGGGGTTCGTTGTGAGCTGTGGGCTGAGCGTTTGTAAAGTTAATTGAATTAAGTAACTCACTTATCAGACGCGTGACTAACAACCAATTGTGTGCTTCGATTAACCTTACAATTAGTAATTCGTTTGTTTTCTCTCCCGTTTTCTTTTAATTTTTTGATCGTTCTAATTCTATATTTTGTATTGATTAGTGTCTTTGTTTTTGTATGCGTGTGTGTGTGTGCGTGTGTTTATATGATTGTATGTATATATTGTCTTTATTCGTTGTCGACTTACATAGATTAACAAGTGCGTCTAAATACATTAAGTTAGTTGGCTTGCTTAGGTTTTTTAGGCTAACGATTTAAAACGAAATCACTACAAAAATGGAGGGTGGTTGGTGAGGGGGTGACGATATCGCGTCAAACTGGGCGCAAGATAAGGATATTCACAATTCACAATACACATTTGGATGCACGATCTGCACACGGGTCTTAGCTGCTTTTTTATTTTGATGATCTTGGTGCTGCTGGCAGCTTTGTCTTTCAGCTCGGCGTCTGCAGTTTGGTGGTGCTGCGCGTAAACTTCTTTAGCAGCTTGGAGCTCCACTTGTTCGATCTTTTCTTACTCTCCGAATAGGTGGAGAGATTGGAGTTGCTAGCGGTGAGGTTACTGTTCTGTTCCTGGATATTGATGGCGCTAACCGACTGCGCATGTCTTATCGTTTTGTCTAATCTTACACTTCGCGGCGTCGTACTAAAATTAAATTTGTGCAGTAGCTTGTCCTTGCGCTTCACTTTTAGTTCGGGCAACGGTTCAGTCGTCCTGCCCGACATGGACTTTAGCTTTGTCTCGCTTACATTCCAGTCGGGTGCGTCCGGGACGTCAGCGCCGTTAATTAGTATGCGCGGCGTTTCCGGTTGAGCAATCGCTGCTGCGGATCTGCAGTGAGTAATAAATTAGTTTGGCTTTTGTTGTGATTTTGATTTGAATTTCGTTCATGAGCTTACGTTATTTGCTGCTGGTTTGTACTGTAAATGGATGAAGTATCAACATCCTGCAGTGATCTAGCCAACTTATCCCAGAAATTGTAAAGACTGGAGTTGGCTTCGTAGTTGACATGCGTGTAAATGGCCAGCGTTTGGGGTATTACCATGTTCTGCTTGTACAGTATGGGTATAATCTTGCGAGAGTTGTTTTCTAAGTGGATGGATAGTGTTTTAAACATGCATTACAATTCTCTAGTTAGTTAGTCAATTGCAGTACTTACCAATTTGCAGCTTTTGCGTGAAATTCACTAGAAATGTGTTCTCGCGACTTCTGAGAAACTCCTCGGTGAGAACGACTATCAAATGATTGCAGCGTGTGGCCATGAAGTGTGACAGTTCCACGTGTTCAAATGGCACACCCAACAGCAGATCCCGATGCCTCAAGAATAGCTATCAGGGTGTATTACATATATATTTAAATAGAGTTCGTTCTTGTGGTTGTTGTTTTTATTTTGGTAAATAGTTACCTTGAGATTATAAGCCGGAGACTCTAGATTATTCATAATTTTTATGGCATATTCAATATCCGCCTCTGCGTAGAGCACACAGGCATTGTAGCGGGGCAAAGGTTCTCCATTTTGCATGCACTTTTCGTCATCATAGCTGAGCAGATTGACATCTCGTGCCAAGGTGTTGTTGTTATTGTTCTCCACGCACTTGTCAGTGGGCGGAGGACTGTCGCGCAATTGGGCCAATTGCTCCAGTTTCTGTTGCTTCACATTGTAGCGATCAGTGTCCTTGACTAGATGGGTAAATGATTAGAGTTATATGCACTGTAAAGAGAGAGAGAGTTAAGATAATTATGCGTAAACCCACTCAGATTTTCCTGAATATCATCGCGCACATCCCAGCGATCGATGATGCCCAGAAACTCCTCGAGATGTCCCACTTCGGCAGTCTGCGGATTATGCTTGATCCAATTGCTGATAACCAGATCCATGGGCATATTGGCACACTCATCGACAAATTCACGCTGACCCGACAGCGATGCAATGCCACGCCAGTCGCGCTCGTAACCCTCCTCGGAGCGAAGCACTTTCTTGCGATTGAGCATACATGCCAGCTGCCTGCGCGTCTCGCCGCTCAGCTCTGTTAACGGTGTTCGGTTGAAGCCGGCGCTAATGTTGGGCTCGGGCCGTGGTATCACCATTTTCGGATAACGATAACGATCCAGCCGACTGACGTCAGTGGTCGTCGTTGCACAGGTGGATTGAGAATGGGTACGTGAATATGATGGTGATGGTGAATGTGAATAGGAACGCTGCTGATGGCATACAAATTGAGGGCGCATTCGCACTTGCAATTATTTGACGACTTTTCACTTGATATTGTTATCAGCGCTCGGCCACACGGGTTATCAGTTGAACAATAAAAAAGAGTTGCGCGTGAGTCTGTCGTTAATTCTTTTATTTTTATTTATTTTTTTTTTGATTTCTGTGTTTACTGATGTGATGCTTTTTGTTGTTTTTCTGTTATTGAGTGAGAATTGTCGCTACGCGTGCGGGTGTCGTGGAGTGAGAAGGTGGGGAGGTGTCTGCGGGGTTGTAGCGGGGAGCTGAGCGTCGGAAAACGGCCGTGCGCGAAATGTGCTGAACTGACCTCGAGCACCTCGCGACGCGTCACCGAGCACGACGTCGCTGCTGTTGCTATTGTTGTTTATCTGTCTGCTTCTGTTTTTGATTGTATTTTTCTTGTTTTCTTATTTCTGTTTTTTGTTTTATTATGTTTTGTACCTCCTGCGACCCCTGGCCAGGTTGTTAGTCTGTCTGCGCAGATGATTTTGTTTTGAAATATTTTCATATAACACACATACACATACAAACAACAATACAGTTGCGTTGACAAACGACGCGACGTTGGCGGAGCAATGAATGTGCCTAAACACAAAAATAAATTTTTTATTCAGAAGAGCGCGACTTGCTTGTTGTTTTGCTGATTCGCTTCTGTTTCTGTTATTTACTGTTACTGGCGGCGGCTGCGATTGCTGCGTTGTCGTTAATCGTTTGTTTATTTAGCTTGTTTGAATTTGACGTTCCAAATGTTTTTAGTTTACTCGCGTGTTGCAGTTTATTTACTGCCGTTAATTGCTAAATAATTGTGTTCGTTTCCCCATTTTCTGCGCAACAGGCTATTTGCTAGAGTTGTATTAAACCGTTCGGAATAAGTTCGATCGAACGATTCGCTAAACACTTAATGAGCGAACGAAGGCCCTGACCGCCGTTCATCTGGTTCACCTATCTGTTTGCCAACAGAACTGTTACTACCAGCGAACTGTTACTAACATCTGTTAACGGGAATTGAATACTTACTACTGATTTACTACATTTAATTTATTTTATTTTATTTATACTTTAGAGCGTACAACCAAAGACACCAGATTTTAACTGTGACTTAAATATTTTAATGTTGCACATATCCAATGTAAACGGATTTATCATCCATTACCATTCAATGACAATCGAGTGGGCGCGAACTGTTAGTGCACATTTTAGTAATCGGAGAGGCAATTCCTGTTAAATGAGGAGTAAAACTGTTAAGAGTGGAGTACTCCGTTAGATGTAACATAATTAAATAGGTGGCGCCGCCAAGCTTGGCGCCGATTTTGAAACCTTTGAAAACCTTAATGTAGATAAACCTCCCAATAAAAATAGTAATATATAAAATATTATGAAAAAATTCTGTGCTCTATGAAATTAAAATGCATGGGTTCCATTTAAAAACTCTGTTTATTTTCATTGGTTTTCAGTTTTGTTCAAGTTGCATTTATTTTTTGTTTCGCATTTCAATACTCTTCAGTGACAAATACTGATATACTTAACAGGTGACAGAATTTGATTTTCATTTTGTTCAATATTTAAATTTAATTTGGTTTTATTTCTTGTTAGTTGAATTCAACATTTAGTGTTTGATGAATATAACGCTGAATGCGTTCAAATGTTGCAATTTCACGTTGAATTACATCGAGCAACAATTAACAGTTAAGTTTTGCATTCTCGCACACATTTAGGGTGTTAAGTTTTATTTGATTTTCATTTTATGTACGCACAGTATGAACTAATTTACTGCAATTGTAAACTTTTGATTTACATACGCATCAAGCATTTCATTAATTTTTTATTACACTTAAATTTTGCTATTTACATTTTGCCGCAATTCGCTTTTTGTGTGTACTTTGTAAATAATTGCTCAAACTGGAGATTGCGCATCAGAGTTTCTCCTTCTTCACTTGCCAAGCTAAGCTGAGCTGAGCTGAGATGTAAAATATGGGAAAGAACATTCGGAGCCAATAATTCTGAGCTGATTTCTGAATTCTGATTTCAATATTAATGCTTACAAAGTAGTTTATTACTCGAATGTCTGTGTTTTTGGTTTCACTTGTATTGTATTGTATTGTATAATAATTCAGCTTACATTTTATACACGTAGCAATTAAGTGCTATTAAGTTTTCATCATTGTCTTCGATCATCAACTAAATTAATTACGCTCATTGTATTTGTATATATATTATAGTTATATTTTCAATTTACTAATGTTAAATGCAATTACAAAGTACTTTGTTTTTGCGAAATTCCATTTCATTTGATTTTATATTATGCATATGTTGCTTGCCTTGAGCCTTATACAGTTTATCCCTTTTCATGTGTGGGAATTTTGAAAGATGTTGTATTTGCGTGCACGTGTGTGTGTGAATATGCATGTTTAGTATTAGCTTTAGGGTGTGAGTTAATATGTGTGTGTTTATGCATTTATGGGTTTGCTTTTGTCATTCCGTAAGTAAAATGGATTTTGCAACGCACCTGTCAAAAATGCAAATTTTACATATGTATGTATGTATGCTGCAGTTAACTAAGTGTGTGTGTGTAGATGTTTGTGATGTATGTGTGTTATTCACTATCATTTTTGATGTACTCGTATCGCATTTAACTTTAGTTTTGTTGCTTATTTAGTTCTTTGTTTATTTCGATATTCAAATTTGATATAATTTAAAGCTTTTCATTTACTGTTTTTTTTTTTCATCTGTGAACTTCGTATTCCAAAAAATGAGTTGGTTTTTGATTTTATTTAATAGTTACTAGCAGTTAACGTTATTGACATCGATTTAGTTTGTTTTGTTTAGCTCAAACTAATTAAATTGGCAACTCGAATAGCTTAATCCAGAGCTGCTTCAGATATACACAATTATTATTATTATTTATTATATATATGTATATGTAATATTTTCATTTTGTTATAATTCTCACTTTCGATTAGGCACAATCTTACACAAAAATTCGGGCTGATTTTTTTTTTTATTTATTTCTCTTAGTTTTACCATTGACGACCTTCAACATTTAGTTTTTAGCATTTATAAATTACGCTTGAAATAATTACTTTTCTATTTTCCATTTCCCTTGTATCCAATTCTAAAGCTGGCTGAAAGAAAAACACAATTGTTGACTGCATGCTGAGCCTGAAAATTGAGCTTTTCATTGCTTTTGCGGCTGAAACCGATAGAATATACATATGTATGCTTCAAGCTAAATTTACTTTAAATTAGCAACAGAGGAGACACACACAACAACACACACACACATACACACACACATTTACATACACTAAAAACGTACAATCACTCTCACACACACTCATACACATACGTTATAAAATTAACACACTCAATTGAAGCTGCTTTTGGTTTGCATAGCTGAGACCGAATTTGAAATATTATACACAATTTCTATGTATATGTATAATTTCAATGATTAACAAAAATACATAAATATATATGTATAATTGTTGTGTAGCATGTACTAAAGTACAGTTATAGTACACATTTATCGTAGTCGCATTTACATTTACAATTGCACAAATTGAACAGTTTTGCTTGAAATTTTGGGTTTTCATTTGTAATTGTAACTTATTGTTTAGCTAAGATTAAAATTATATTTAAATTTAAATGTAATTCGACAACAAGCTCGTTTTGCACTTAAGTAACGTTTAATTATTTTCTTTTTGTTATTGTTAATGTTAATTGTCTAGTGTCTAGTTTATTTATTATTTGCTATACAACAATTATTTTTATGGCTCATCTCTTTCGCTTTCTCTAACACATTTTTTGGCACACGAAAACAAGGTGAGAATGAATCTAGTTAATTAATTTGGTATTATTATTACAGATTATGCAATTATTATTGGTTTTTTTATTATATAATATGAAAATTGTGTTCCGTCTGTTTTTGTTTTTATTTTTTTAGTTTTCCTAGTTACCATTTACTTAAGAGATACAAAAACTTTTGCTGCTTTTAACGTTTTCACTTACGAATACTTTCAGTTAACAACTTTGTTTCAGATATACATAACTATTGACCAACTATTTTTGTTTTTTTGGTTCGTTTCTTGCCAAACACGCTACGCACAAGCCAAGGGCGGGAGGCTGCCGGTGGAGGCAGTGGAAGTGGGTTTGTTTATCAGAATTGTGCTGAAAGTAAAGTTGAGTTTATTGAGATAATAAAGTAAATTAAAAGTGAAGTGAAACCAATGAACAAACTCTGACTGAACTAGCGAAACCTTTGTTTATCATTAGTTTTTAATACTCTGCAACCAGAGGGACGAGTGGGTAGATTAATTTAATATACACTTAAGAACTTAACATAACCTTCTTGACAGAACAAAGCTAACATATTAAGAGCTATAAAATGGTATATTTTGTGTCTTCGTTCACTTCTTTAGCTGACCACAGAGTATCTTTTAGCTGCAACTTTCTTAATGGCTTTTCTCTTAAGTGTAAATTATATTTAGTACTGATCAAGAGCTTGATAGGTAGCGCGCTGGCAATAACAACGATGGCTGCGTCCTTTTTGTTTTAGTTTTTTTTTTTTTTTTGGGACGCAGAAACAGATTGTAACACGTAAATTACATTTAGCATACATGACAATAAATACATTTACAATGCATTCGAACCAACTTTATAAATAACATATTTAGCCCAACAATTGAGGCTTAAACTAGATCACTTTTGATTTGTTACTTTGATTTAGTGTTTTTTGTTTTTGTTTTTGTTTTTATACAACTTGACTAACAATCTGTTAAATACTTGTATTGTGTTTGTTTCTTATCGCTCATATATCTAACAAGTTAATTTTTGATTTTGTTTTAGATTTTTGCTTGTTGCTTAGTTAGTTAAATCTTCCTGTTTAAATTGTTGTTGTAACAAAGTGTTTTTAATTTGTGCGCATAACTTTTGCAAGTAGGGTATTAGCAAGTAGTGACGACCTTCCCTCATTTGAGATAAGTGTTTGCAGCTTCTGTTATGAAATCTGCAGCGCTGCAAGCTGCTGCTGATGTTGCTGCTATGCATGTTGTTGAAGATGCTGCTGTTGGTGCTGCTGCTGCTGTGCCTGATACAGCAACTGTTGCTGGCGCTGCAGATTGAGTTCCGTTAGATTCTTCATCATCAGCGTGCGTTCCAAATTCTCACGCATGCTCCGCTCGTTCTCCTGACGCACTGACATTTGGAACAGACAGTAAAATAAAGAAATTTGTTCATATTAGAAATGCAGGGGAAATAGTTAATATTTTAATAATTATAGTTAATAGCGTAATAGATCTAATGGAACAAGTTTTATTATATTTGTATCACTTCTTTTGTTGCATTTCGTTTAAACTGCAGTTGAAGTAAATGCCTGTTGATGAATTCTTGAATAAAACTTTCATCAATCCAGACTATTTACTTTAAGCACAGTTCAACAGATTTATATGTGTATATATGATTTCTCTCGCGCACAGTTCATATTTCTTTGGGCCACTCCTCGGCGCTTTTGGCCATGTTTGCGCGACGCTTTTGTGCATTTTATAGCAGTTTTAATTAAGGCCAAACAAAGTGACACGAACAGAATTGAGGGGCATGGCAAGTGCCATATTGCATTTGCCTCAGCTGGTCTAAAGTGTCAAAATTTGTTTGCCAATCAATCACATGTGGCCGGGCAGAAAGTTGTACTCAGCGTCTGGTCTGTGGTCTGATTGTGAATTTGTGTCTGCGATATGTTCTGCTGCTCTTTTTTTTTTTGGATTGCGAACCTGACAATGATTTCAAAAAACAATGTAGCACAGCAGCAGCTGCTACTACTTTAATCGGCAACTCTGCATACGCTACAGATGCAGATCAGACTTAAAAAATAGCCATTGGCCGGCAATTTGCACGTTGCAAGCTGCACGTTACACGTTACATGTTGCACGTTGCCATTTTCCCTTTGTCCGTTGCACAACATGGGCGCCGTTGAAATTTAATTAAAAAATACTTGCCCTAAATAGCAGCAGCTCACACACGCAAACAAGCTATCCAAAATATGCGAGTAATTTGCGAGCGCCTTTATTAAATTACAAAATTAGTTAGTCTTTTATTGACTGTAGCAAAGTGGATTTTATAGTTAAGGGCTCGACTATTCAAATGTGCTGCAATAACTCAAATTTGCATTGTTATCATAAATTAATTCAAATTCAAATTTGAAATAACAAACATTGAAGTTGATCTCTGAAAAATTTCAACTAATTTTGAATATATTTATTTGCGGAACAGAAGACATTTTCATAATTGCTGCTAACATTTGCAGTTGGCCACCTCACTTAATAAACAACTGGGTGCGCACCTAAATTAAAGAAATAATAAAGATCTAAAAACAATCTTTAAAACATTTAAGTGATTAACTAAATTTATTTTAACTTTTAATGTATTCGAAGCCGAGGGTAGAATTTTGAAGTGATGTGACTAATGTCTTCGTCATAGGGATAACTGTAGCTTTTAGCACCATTAAGTAAATAAATTAATAATGATACTTGAGAGAACAAGGGTCCATACATAAGAATAAACAAATTAAATTTATATCAAATCTATGGGATTTTGAAATATTTCTATAAATATTGACATTAATATAATTATTGACTTGAATAATATGCCTTGCGATAGGTCAGGCTATGCGCATGGTATTAAAATAACAAATTAAATGATGTAAACGAGGAATGTGGCTTTAAAATTTCCACCGATTCACTGTTCATATAAAATGAGGCGCGACAACAAAACAGACAATCAGCTCGAAACTCAAACTCACGAGTCCTTTGCGGACCATGTGGTCTGTGGCCATAATTGTTGTTCTATTTTGGCAGGCACTGTCCTGCTGCAGGTATCTTTTGCAAACGCTTTGAGCCGTAGACGCAACAACGTGTTAATGACGACAAGGGCATAGGGTAGGAGTCGAAGGTAGTCACACGAGTGACGATGAGGTTGGCTGCCATTATTCACTTGTGCAAGTGCGGCACAGCTACCAAGTATAATGGTGCCCACATTCCCTTGCCTGGATGTGTGTGTATGAGAGAGTGTGGCTATTTGAGACCAATTAACATAGAACTTTCCCACTGGTAAACAAGTTAAATTGTTAACAGCCATTATGGGCGCTCATAAATGCCTCCGTGTAACTTTCTCTGCCTCTGTGTAGGTGTGTGTGTGTGTGTGTGTGTGTGAGCCAGGTGTGCGTGGGCTTGTGCTTCAGTGTGGGCGCAAGTGGCTGGCGTGTGTATGTTTCATGCTTTGTGCCTTTCATGTTGTTTAATTATAAATGCGACGTTGAAAGCCACACAGCACGGCTTGTGCCTCGCTTTCTCTATCATCTGAGACCCGGTCACCTGCCCATCACAAGAGTGACAGAGAGAGAGAGAGCGAGAGAGGGAGAGATGCCACGTACCCAGCTGGCCGAGAGTAGCTGCATGATGTGATGTGCCATGACGGATGAAGACCGACGACTATGTAACTACATCTAATTAGTTTCCTGCCTCCGAGTGGGTGATTGGGTGATTGGAGTCAAGGTGGTACTGAAAAGCCAGACCAATTACTGTTGTTGTTTCAGTTGTTCTTCTATTTAATTTGAATTTATTGATGCAATTTTGGGGTTTCCCTTCTGTTTGCTTCAAGGAGAGCAGCCCGACAATTTGTTTTTTTACAACCCATGCAAGATGGATGTATGTAAATGTTCGGGATGGAGCAAATTTAATTATGCCCAACTGACTGACAATTATAATTTCTAACTCTTTGCAAAAATAAAGTAAATTAAGACATATTTCTAATTTCTATGCACTTCTTTGGTACTTTTCAGAAATCTATGATTAATTTATATGATAAATAGACACATTTGAATTAGGTAATCGCTTCTTAGAGAATTTAATAAAACCCACTTAAATCACATTTTAAGGGGACGTCGTTAATCATTCTCATGTTTTCGATTTTCAATTGTTTAGGCTCATTTTAATATTCTTCGTTCGGTTTCCCTCGCTGATATTTTGAGCTTTTTACTCTGTGTGATGTTCACTGAATCTGACATAATGTCTGACATTTACCAGAATTAAATGAAGTCTGCCTGGTTTGTATTTCATTTTGATGAACGTAGTCGAACTTATAATTGTAATTGCAAATTATAATTTGGTAATCCGATTTAATCGAATTTAAATATTTATATAGGAGTATGGGACGGTTTTTTCTTCTTCAATTTTTATTGCTTATTAAAATATGGTATATCATATTTATTATTATTTGGTTTGCTGTCAACATATGCTTGTTGTTTTCTGATATGCAATTTAAAGACTTAAAACGGTTCAAAATTAGATTGGTTAGAATTGCTTCTCCTCTGCATGACAAGCAAATTGCTATAGTAAGGGTATTTAGTATTCGGTGCTATTGGAAAAGCTGTTCTTATTTGGTTACTTGTGATTTCATTTTAATTTTGTGATGCCTATTATGTGGGAATAAATAATGAAGGAATAGACATATCTTTGACATTCTTATCAGACTCATGCATGACGCTGTCAATTTGCCGTTGATGTGGGCAATGCTGGGAGGGGGAAGTGTGTGGAAGGGGGAGGGGGGGTGAATGTTTTTGGTCGCATGGGCATTTGCTAACGCCGAGTGGCTTTCACAGGACATTAACAAGGACGTGAAGCCAACTGAGCGGGCAATGTCACCAGCACACGAGCCGCATTGCCAACTAGCTGTAAACAATTGTTGATACTTCTTTTTGTTAGTGTTGTTGTTGTTGCTGCTGCCGCTGCACTCACTCACGCACACATGGAAAAGTAACCTAGTTTCATGTCGTAAAACGCAAAATTACTCCTGAGTGTGTGTGTGTGTGTGTAAATAAGCGTGAATATATATGTGGGCACACATATTAAAAGGATGGCAGCCGTAATGATGCACACACACACACACACACACACTAACACGAACCCATACACGCAAGTACGCATACAGACAAACTGTTAGTGAAAGTATAAAAAGTGAGCATGATAACAAAAAGGTCCTTGCAGACGCAGCCGCAGCCGCAGCCGCAATGACGGTCATTCAGTCAGTGAGTCAGTCAGTCGGTACCTCGGCACATTGTCATTGTCTGTGCTTAGCTAAACAACACACACACACACACAGCAGACAGCACACTCTCTCACATACACGTACACACAAACTCAAGCACACACATGGTGCTGATTAGTTTGGTGTGGCTTTGGAGAAGAGCGGCTGTTGCTGCCTTTTAGATATTTTTGTTGTTGGTATTTGCTGCAGTCAGTGCCACAATCATTAAAGTCGAGGTAAGTATCATTTTTTATATCCAACGAATGTGTGTGTTTTCTTGTTGTGTTTGTTGCTGTTTTTGGTACTGGTGCTGCTGGTGTTTGCAAGTCAGTTAGCCAGTCAGCCGCTTAGTCATTGAGTCAGTTATGTAATGCTCGAGATTTGCTGAGCTTTTGCGAGCTCAATTTTCGTAAGTCGGCATCTGGCTGCTGTTCATTGGGGAGTATGTAACATATTTACAAGGGCTTATGGGCTATATGGGACACATGCCCAACTGACTGGACCTTAGTCCACTGGATGTGTTTGCATATGTGAAATGTAAGTCAAAGGTCAGGATACAATTTGGACTCATATAATGGATGTACGCATAAGAAATAAATATAAATTGAATGTATAAAGTATTCTTCAAATCATGCCTTATCATATATTCGAGGGCAGTAATTTATATATGGGTTCTATAAAATCAACGTAAGGCTGCAGATAATTTTTTAAGTTTTCATAGCTAATATTATAATAATATTTTTTGTTTTGTGAATTTATTATATTATAAAATATATCAATCTGTATTTCAAAATTTACTCGAATTGCATAATTTAATCGAATACCATTTTAAAAATACATGCAAATTCCCATCAAATGTTCGCATAACTCTGCTAACAAAATTCCCAGAGGCCACACGTAAATACATGGTATTTATTTGCTCAAGTTGGGTTATTTAAAAATCATTCCATGACACGGAATATTTTGAATCAAAAGTGAAAAAGTCAAAATTTATTATTGAATTTTGCACAAAAGAAATAATTGGAAAAAGAGAAAAATACTTTTAGTTCACAAAATATTTACAATAGTTGTGAATTTGATTGTAATCACAAAAACACACATTGAATAAATCATTTTTGGTAGTATTTTTTCATTTACTTCTGTTAACTTATTTAAATTTCACTGTCAATTGGTTATCCATCCACGCTGCACAAATAGTTTTCGATAAGTACACTTTTCACTTTTACTCGAATTTTATTGTCAACTAGTTGCCATTTCGATGAAATAAGATATCGATAACGATAACTGAACACAAATGCGATAAATAAACAATAAGCGAGAAAACGACATTGCCTACTTACAGGCGCTCAATTAAGTGTGACTATTCAGTTGCTTCTCTGGCGCACTTGTTTTTGCCAAGAGTGGTTGTTGCTGCTGCTGCTGCTGCTGTTGTTGCTCCTCAGTTGACCAGTTGCTGATTGCGTTGGCCAATGTTGCGACTGCTTTGTGGCAGTAGAGGGGACTCGAAACGAAGCGGCTCCGATTTAGACGAACTCGAACACAGAGAGCAGTGTACTGGCGAAGTGACAACGTGGCAAGACAAGATGAGCAGGAAGCAGAAAAAGTAGCGGAAACGGAAGTGATAGCCAAAAATGTCATCGAAATATCAGTTGCAGTTACAATTGTTGTTGTTGTTGAAGTTCATGATGGTCGCATGCCAGTATAGTGGACAGGCGTGTCCCTGCTGAAGGAATGCGCCTTTTTCCCCGATTGGCTCTGACCGGAGGTGAGCGTAACAATGACAACGAATACACTGGCACAGACAAGGCACAGCAGCACCGTGGCAAGCACAATGCAAACGATCCGCTTTCGCTTGCGATCCGCCTCCTCATCCTCATCAGTCTCATCGCTGAGCGATTTCTTTTTGAGCTTGTGCGAGCCACCGCTAATGGATGCTTTGCGTCCTGCGGCCAACTTGTGATGAAACGGTCGCAGCACCTGGGCCGCAAATGCCGCATCGCTCAGCTCCTGTTCGTAGGTGAGCGATGCCTTCCTCTCGAACGACGGACGCTTCTCCTCGATGAATGCGGCGGCGACAGCGGCAGCGGATATTGGACGTGGACTGCGCTTAATCTCGTCCACATTGACAACAGCGGTCCCCGCAACGCTGCCGGGCATCGCTGTCGAGAGCGGACGACTGTTGCGTCGGTGGGGTGAACTCAGCTCAAAATCATCGCCGGCACCAGCAACGCCAACGCTCCCACTGCCTTCGCCAATGAAGCTCTTGGACTTCTTGGACGCACTTAGTGCCTCGCGATAGCTGCGCAGTCGAACGCTGGCGCTGTGCATCGCTTTGGCCTGCTTGACGCTGGCGCTGGCATTGGTGCCCTGGAAGGCGACGGCGGCAGCCAGCACGCCCGGCCGGTGCACCGTAAGCTCCTCGAGATTGCTGGGCGACAGGTACAGGGAGCGACCGTGTTGTGCGCCCCGCTTGAAATGATAGGCGGCACTTGCCGCTGCCGCCGCACTATGCAACTGCATTGTATGCGTGGCGGCAGCGGCGGCGCTACTGGTGGATGGTCGTCCATCCAGCTCCAGACTGTGGGTGCTCTGCTGTCTGGAGTGGGGATGCGGTTCGCGCTTTTGCTTAATGCTGTTCGAGGCGGATGTGGCGGGCGGATGGGTGGCGCTGTGACCGGCGGCGAGACCAGGCGCAGTCTCCTCAAACGAACCGGAGCTCTTACGCATGCGCTGCACGAGCACAGCGGCTGTCGCCAGCTCAGCGATGCCCAGCTCCTCCATTTTGGTGTGACTATTGCTCCGCGAACGCGATTCCACAAACAGCTCATTCTCCAGCGACAGATTTGACTGTGGAAAGAGTGATCGATTGTCGATTGGCTCCATCAGATCATCGTTTAGCGATGCATGTCGTATCTGGGAATCGGCCAGCGCGTCCGGTTTGCTGCTGGGCCGACGACCCGGATCGTTAAACGAACGATGCGAACGACAGCCCCGTCGGCTGGGCGATGGCGAACGGGAGATCTCCTTGCCACCGGCTGGCGGCCCGGGCATAAGAAAGTTGGCGCGCACCGAGCTGGTGCGACGACTGGAGCTCGCCGAGCCGGCGGCAACGGCCAGTTGGATTTGCTCCATTGCGGCGGGATCCTGTTGGGCGTGGAAGGAATGCGTTTTCTTCATCTGAAAATTGGTAGACGGATGAACGTCAATTGTGTCGGAGCGACGGAAGAGATTCTTTTTCAAATGCTGCTGCTGTGCGACGACAGCAGCCCGTGGCAGCATATCATCGACATCGATGAACTGTATCGGTGATGTGCTGCCGCTGTGCATGCCCATCCCCATGCCCATGCCCATGCCCAATCCGCCCACATTGTCGCCCAGGCTGCTGCTGCTGACCAGATAAATATCCGGCTGTTGCTGCTGTTGTCTATGTTGTTGCTGTAGATGTTGCTGCTGCTGCTGCTGGCCGAGTACTGGGCTGACCGCATGCGAGGTGGGTGAGCTGGTGGAGCTCGAGTGCGGGTGGTGTTGGCGGTGCTGATGCGCATGCGTACTATGTGCTGGCAATTGGTGGTGCCTTGCAGCAGCCTGTGCCTGAGCGGCCAGTTGCTGAAAAGTGTGCATATGCAGCTGGTGTTGTTGTTGTTGGTGGTGTTGTTGTTGTTGTAGGTGGTGCTGTTGTTGTTGTTGTAGGTGGTGGTGCTGGCGTGCGGAGAGTGCCGGCGATACGGAACCGCTACCGCCAGCAGCCACCACATGCGTATGTTGTTGGGGAATATGTTGTTGTTGTTGTTGTAGTGGTGCTGTTGTTGGGAGTGCTAGGGTCTGCGGCGGTGCAGACGAGCGCACGGGCAGCGGCGACGCCGAGCGGTGGATCAGCGGCTGCTCATGCACAATGAACCCTTCATCCGTATCAAACTCCAGATCGGTAGCCAACGGTGCATAATTCTCAATGGCCATCGAGAGTGAACGATGAATGGGCTTCAGCTTGGGTGGTTTCTTTTTCGTCGCAGGATTGTCAAAGGACGATGTGCCCGAGGTGTGCGCCTCATCCGCATCGCCCGCCGTCAAATACGGATCGTAGTTGTGCACCGAAACAACATGCTGGTGTCGTGACTGATGCTGTTGTTGCTGCTGGTGGTGGTGCTGCTGTTGCTGCTGTTGGTGTTGGTGGTGCGACTGCTGCTGGTGGTGCGACTGCGACTGATGCTGCTGACCACCGCTGGTGCCGCGCTCCATGCGGTAGTAATACTGCCGTGGGTATCTATGGTAGTAATGTGCAATTGTGGTGCTGGTATGTGGGTGGTGTGGCGAGCAGGAGTAGGGTAATCACACTGACACTGACCTGGTCGGGGCGCGGGCGCGGGTGCGGGTGCGGGTGCGGGCGCGGGCGCTGAGTCGGGTGCTAACTGTAAACTGTAACGGTGGTTCTTGTTCTTGTTGTTCTTGTACTTGTTCAAGTTGTGGCTACTGTTGTTGTTGTTGTTGTTGGCCCGCTGCTTGGCGTCGCGGTGGTTGCAAGTCGTGCTGTGGTTGCTTTGCAGAGTGGGTGCTCTAGTGTGCTAGTGCTGGACACCCATATAAAAACAGGGCTGGATGGTGAGAAAGAGAGAGAGAGAGAGAAGAGAGACACACAGAGAGAAAGAGAGAAAGAGAGAGAGAGACACACAGAGCGAAAAAGTAAGATAAAGTGTGTGGGTTGGCGGTGGCGGGAAATTGGATTTGGAGATAAGCAGACTAAGGACTCTCGAAACTGCAGACGCACACACAAAGACACACACACATACACAAGGAACACACACGCTAAAACAGCAAGACGGTAAATGTGCAGGATACTTTAAGGATATATGCAGCATTAAAGACAACTAAGCAGATGTTTATCGTGTGTTGTTGTTTTTGTTTTTGTTATTGTTTGATATCCTCTCTTTCTTTAATTGATGTGGTTGTGCGTATTTTGCTTAATCACTATACTCTTGCTGTGGTTGTTGTTGTTGTTCTTGTTGTTGGTTGTTGTTGTTGTTGTTGTTGTTATTGTGTTGCACCTAAAATCCGATGTATTATTATTTTATGTATTTTATGTTGTTGTTCTTTTTATCTACTCGACTTGGTTTTTATTGTCACATTTTGTGTATTGATGATTTCTGTCTTTGTTGTTGATGTAAATAATGCTTTGTATTTGGGGGTATGTTGTTGTTGATGTTGTTGTTCTTGTTCTTAGCTACACTCATTAAAATGGGCAAATACAAAAGCACAACTAGAAGTAGACAAGAAAAATACGTAAACAAGTATTAGCAAGCTAGATGGGGGAGGTGACAGTGGGGCTTGGTGGGGTGTACAGGATAATTGTGATGGATTCTGTGCATTCTGGATGGTGTACTTTTTTAAGAGAATAGTTTACTCATTAAATCAGAAAGCAAACTGAGTTACAAATGGATAGAAAGCATAGCAAATAAAAAGAAAAAAAAAAAACTTAAAATATTCATAGATAAAAAAAGGATATTTTGTTGCAAATTGAGTCACAGATTCTGGTTACTCCATCCTTATTATTTATATATATTTCTTCTTTAGATCACATGTTCAACTATCGCTTAAATTCATTTAATTTTGCAGATCTTTAAATACAATATAATAACATATCTTTATCATTATTAAGACTCTTGTGGTTTATTAGCGCTTAAAATTACAAATATTCTTGAATCTTAAAAATATGCTTCGATACAAAAAAAAAATAAACTATTAGAGGCTTAAAAAAGTTATACAAAGTTGTTTATTATCATGTTCTAACCAACACAATACATTTTTGTTGATAGCACTTTATTTTTCCTATTTTAATAGCTAAAAATTCGAATATAAAATTTCGACTTTCATTTATTTAATGCCATCGAATTCTAGCTATAAAATTAGGTATTTTGTCGGATGTATACAAATTCGAATTAGAGTCCTCATTTCCCTCGGTGACCATTTAGTCACGTAGCGATTTGGGATGCCGATTTGCAATGTGAGTTAATCGAATTGAATCTATTTGGTTGGACAGACAACGAAAGAAGGTAGCACTACAATAATCGTCACGTTGTTTGCTCAGGGGCATTACGCCCATCCACGCCCATTACAGACGGTACAAACTGTCGACGGCCACAGAGATGGAATGCCGCGCAACTCTTTGGCAGCAGCACAATTCATCATTTTGCCATACCTTTTGAACCCGGGGAATTGTAACGTTTTGCATAATTTAAAGTGACAGGCCACAGTCGGGGGCCTCAACAGTCGCCAGCCAGTCACCAGTCGGTGAGTTGGGTGTCGGGAGACTTCTCATTTTGTTGGCCGCGTGGGCTAGTCCTTTGCTACTGTCACTCACAGTGTTAATTTTTCAAAGCCCATTGATGGATGAGTGTGCCAGTTGACATTTATGTGCCTAGGCCACACACATATACACACACATACATACTGACACATCCACACAAGGGGTTTAGCGTGAAACGGGGGAATGCGGCGCAAGAGCTGTTTAAAAATTAACGCTCTGCGACTTAAAACTGCTTCGTGCCCGCCCAAAACGAGTTAAACATATTAAAATTTGCTTATGCAAAAGGTAAAGAATGAAACCCACTCAGAAACACTAAGCGGCCATTATATGTATGTGTGTACTTATGTATAAATGTGAGTGTGTGTGTGTGTGTCCAAATGCTTTGAAGACATTTAACATCACGTACTTTAAATATGTTTAAAAGAGCTTAAGTAAAATGAAATGTGGCGGCTATAGCATACATAAGAGCGAAAAAATAGTACATTATATACACACTTTATATACAAATGTAAGCACATGTGTGCATGACAGCGTCTGGCGCTGGCAACAATATGACTGAGACAGTGAGAAGGAAGGAGGGACAGAGTGTGGCCCAAGCGCAGATCCTTGGATACCCACGTTCTTTTGTCTTTCGGCAGAAACTGGAAACCCAATAATCATACCGGCAGGCATTTTGGGAATCCTGTTTCTGAGTTTGTTTCTGTTTCAGCTGCACTTGTCAAATTTTGCTTCGTATCAAATCTGAAACGAATTAGTTGTAAGTCTCCTTATATGTGAAAATGTATAACTAGAGCACCAGGCACAATAAATTGGATTTGCTTTTGATATACTTGAGCCATGGTAAACGTTGTCAAAAATATATTTATATTTATGAAAGTGATTTGTGGTAAAGTAAATACTCTTTTAGAGGGTATATACATACATATGTACATAATACTTCTTCAATTTTCTGCACTATAAAATTTGTTCTTATATATTGTATCAACATTAGCACAGTTTTCATCTCGTTTTACTACTCACATTAAAAATATAAATAAAGTTTGACGTACGTTGATTTAAATCAGAATTCACTCACTGAAATGAAATGGGTAGAAAATCCGTTTCGAAATTTATTTTCTCGAATTGTGATGACGAGTGAAATTTAATATCTTTTCTTCACCCATAAAAGTTATGGGTTATGGTTGAGTATTAACATATATGGTAATCATCATTTTCTAGCATCAACAGATGAAAATTATTATAATATCTTGCAGCTTATACTAAAAGCTCTTTTTAAGTGTCTCACAAACTCTTTCCCCCAAGCAAACGCTGGCATTTGCTGAGTCGTGCTTCTGCAGATGACTTAAGGCATATCTCAAGCTATAATTGGCGTAAACAATGGTTAATTAACATAAAACTAATATTTCGAACCGACATTATAGCTAATTTAAATAGCCAAACGTGCGTAATTAAGAACACCACATCACTATCTCTCCTACTTCTTCTGCTTCTCTCAGAACCAGATTTGGTGTGCACGAGCAATCAGTGCTGAATAATGATTGACTGCTGACTGCTGAGTGTTGATTGTTGACTGTCGACGGCAGCGCTCAGTTTCCTGGCCGACTGTTTCGGTTGCGTTAAGTGTGAGCAATTAATTGCGCTTAATGGCGACCCAAAAGCACACCCAACCATCATTTTGTTAAGTGGCAAGTGGAAATTGTCGGAGTCGTCGTCGTCGTCGCCGTCGTCGTCGTGGTCGTGACCGTCGTTTTAATATTATTAAATCCGGCGTGCTTTCCATTGCATGTCACGCATATTAATGAGTGCCAAGGTTTGGCAAACGACTCGGTTCTATAGTATTTGATCCGATTAAAAGGCAAAATGCATTCGTCTCTTCTCGCTGTTGGTATCCGTCAGCAAAGCGGTGTACTTGCCACGCATAATTTGCTGTGCATATGTTTATGCAACTAAAATGTTTTCGCGTAAACACACACACATGAATTCATGCACACAATTTCCGTGATTTGTGTTTGTTCCTGAAGTTGGCACTATGTTCTAAATTAATTAAAAGCGCTTGTTTTGTGCATAGTTTAACAGGTTGTTTTCAATTTTATGCTGAAGGAAAAACAAAATTTTTCTGTTAATAAAATAGTTCTCTCAGTCTGTAATGACTCCACACTGAGCTGAGTTGTCGAAAGCAACATTTTATAATTGAAATTTGCATTTCGTACATTGTGCACAGTTTACTGCGCATTGTATTTGCATCTATGCAATATTATTTTAAAATCACATGCCAGCAACTGTAGAATCCATCGTTTGCAGAGCCATTGTTGCGAAATGTCAGAAAGAAAATTGTAGAAACAAACAGGCAGAGCGAGAGGGAGAGAGCGAGAAAATAATGGGACAAAGTCAGAGGCAGTCTGAGGCGTTTGTGAGTTTCTATTTAATTTGAATTGTTTTGTGAATTCTGAATGGCATAACAGTCCGTCCAAACGGGCTATTGCTCAACACTGGAGCTTGATGGGGCCACGGCCAGGCGAATGCCACGCCTCAAAGTACATAAGCTTATTAAAAGCGCTTAGCTCTTTAATAAACACTCATAGAAAGTTGTCCGTGATGTGACTGCAAAGTGCAATCCAAAAGCTGTGGCCGCATCATTTTCGAGGTGGGCGTGGTTGGTGGCAAGGACAAATCTAAGCGTGCAAATAACTAAACAAATGCAATCTACAGAGTGAGATAAACAGATTAATAGTGAGAGATAGAGAGGGTGAAAGAGAGAGAGAGAGAGAGAGAGAGAGAGAGAGAGAGAGAGAGAGAGAGAGAGAGAGAGAGAGAGGAAGAGATAGAGGAAGAGAAAGAAAGCGCCTTCGGGTGGCAAATTCAATTAAAAAACTGCACAAAACTTTTCGACAACAAAATTTTCAGCATCTTGAAAATATCTTGGCTACAGTTTCACAACAATTTATTCACACATTCACACACACACACACACACACACAAACTGTATACGCTTGACGGCCCTCGTTGCTAGCGTTTTCCAAAAAAAAGTTTCTCTCCATTTGTAACATTCGGACAAAAGCATTCGTAGAAACCCATTGCCCAGTAGAAGTGCACCCCCCCAACTTTCTGGTCGCCTGCATTTTGATGAATTTTTGTAGGTGGCCAGCTTAGGGAACCGACATCTTAAACTAAATCTTAAAAGTTTAGCCAGTAAAAATGGTCGCAAGCATATTTAGACAGTTTGCTAAATGAATTTACAAGACCGCAAGCTGATTACTGGTCACTAAGAGTGGAAGCTCGGGATCAAGCTTTGTTTCGGGTTTGAGATTGGCCTTGGGGGCTCGGGGTTGCCTCACCCGGAGGTGAGGCGGCAACTTGAACTGCTACCTCATTTTATTTCACTTATCGCCTGGCCGCTGGTCACACAAAAACAAATGGGCAATGAAAGGCATGGCATAAACTTTCATTCTGTGAGTTACATATTGTGCACACAACAAGCAAGCCTCCAAATTAACGTGATCGACTTAAGGTTACCCAATAAAAAAACGGACTACAAAAATTCCTTTTGTATATCCTATTCTATGGTTTGCCCAGATTTGTCTAACTATTAAAACCAAACTTAATTATACTCATTCAAAGATCTGAAAGCGATATTAGACGCCAACAAATGTTGCTGCTGCCTGCAACTATCAACTGCATATATAGTCCATATAATTTTCACCCTGCTTTTATTTACCAAAAAATTCCACACTTGTTTTATGGCTAAAGGGTATAAACAACGAGAGATACAAATTACGCATTGGGTCGACAGCTGCTTTATCAGCTGGGGGCTTCTGCTACAGTTCATCTTTCGTCTCTGGCATATATTGACCCTACTCTGGTTTATTGCTTGTGTTAACGTATGTGTGTGCGTAATTATATCTTTTACTTTCTTTTTGCTTTTTGCTTTTTGTTTTCTTTTCTTGTATGGCGCGTTTCCGCTAAGTTTTTCATGATGTTTATGTGGTATGTACATAAATTTCAATGGATTTGCACAAACTGTTGTTTAATACCGCTTTCAATTAGACTTGAGAACATTACGAGCATATAAAAATGTGAATATACTTGCAAAAAAATATATTGCAGTGTCGAATCTCGACTACTTGGAAAATAGTACAGCTTGAAATTCTCTTAAGCTAATTCAGACCATTAAAATCTTAAATTTGGCATTGAGTTTAACAGCCCACAAAGTTTAAGCAACGGCAGCAGTTTTTCGTTTTATAGGCGCAATACTATTAAAAAGCCAAAGGCATAAGTGGATAAAATGCAGCAAATTTGGGCCTTTTATGCAAATGCGAAAGACTTAAAATTCGAAAAAAAGAAAAAAAAAAGAAAATGTAGACTGAAGAAGCGATTGCGATAGCGAAAACAAATTTTGCTGTGCAACATTTTACAGCGCTAAGCAGAAATTTTGTTCAAAGTCTCACAGAAAATGTTGAGTACATTTACTTTTGGCTTGAGCTTCTCGTTTTATAATTATCCACATCTAAGTAAATTAATTCAGGCGATACCAATGAAATTGATGAATAATGAATTTGTAATAAGAAGGAATTTAAGAATATACTTGCTTAAAGTTCTTTCAGCATGCCAAGGTCATAAATTGAAAATACTTCAGTCTCTTTTAATATATGTACATCCCATTTAAGCCCAATTGTGGTTTAGGAGACATTTTTGCAGTACGTGCGTGGGCGCAGGGGAGTATTGGCTACAGTATTGAAAACGCACAGGAACCATTAATAAAAATGGCAACAAAAAAAGAAAAATAAAACAACTTCATATTGAAAGCCGCAGTAAATACCAACATGAAAGCTTCATTAAATGACGTAGCACAAGTCAGCGGATAAGAACAACAGCAATAGCAAGGTCAACAACAACTAGGAGATGGCTAAAAGCCAATCTGTAGACAGTTTTTGAGAGTCTCTTGGGCACAGGATGTGGAACGATTGGAGCCGGGAGGGGGGGGGGGGTGGGGGATAGGGAGCACAGCTGTGAATGGTCGCATAGCGTGAAACTTGGCACACATGTACATACATGTTTATTTATGTATGTGCGCTGTCTATTTTCGGCTCTGTTTGTGAAACTTGACTGTCTCAACAATCCACGCAGCTAGATTTGAAAAAGATTTGTGCGATTTCGTTGTTATTGCTATTGTTATTGCAGTTGTTTGGTTCTTGTGTGTTTGTATGCGTATTTATGTTTACGTCTACAGTGTTACTTGACATTTCCAATGAATTGATTTATGTTCTCAAGTATTTGGCAATTTGGGCCAGTGGTTCAGTTCGCTGAAGATTGCTAGCGCTGCAGCAAACAGTGAAACAAGCAAACTGCAATCAGCACGTACAAACCACGTTGTGTGTGTGTGGGGGAAATGTATGGTTTTACAATTTGTAACCGCTGCCACGCCCCACAGCTTGGTATTAATCAATGCACAATTTTTCATAATAAGTCAGCAACAGCAGCCGTACCTTGAAAATGGCAGCCACACCAACAAGCTAATATACACACTCACACACACACACACAGGTGTCCTTGGGAGGAGCTACAGCACATGACCTGGACATGTATTGGGCAATTGCCGCAGGAGCCTTTGATTCATTTATGGCGTGTAATTTGACAACATAAATAAATTAAGGCGAGCAGAAGAAACATGAGCGACATCAGGCAAAAGTAGAGCCAATGGTTAGGCTAAAGGTGAAGCCAAAGGTAACGGTAAACAGTTAGCGGATATTGGCAAGGCAACAGGAAACGTAACACAGAATACAAGACATGACAGAATATGAGAGAATAAGAGAAACGGAACAAAGCAGCAGCAGCAGCAAGACCAACAGCAAGAGGAACAACGCTTCTTGTCCCAACGGAAACGGAAATCTCAGGTGTTTGCGTTGCATTGCGTCCTGGCTAAAGCGCTCGACCTCAGCTTCGGTATGTGCCTCTGTTTAGCTACGGTTATATGCCAAGGCTTCAGCTGAAAGGACTCCAGCTAATTTATCTTATTTTCATGGCAAGCAAAAAATGAAAACCATCTTGAAGCACAAGCACACACTTTAACAGCCAAGAAGATTGAATAGTTCATAGCTAAGAGCGACAAGTTGCTCTATTTTGGAGAAAGTTTTACACATTTGCTGACGAGATATTTTATGTTAAACTAAATCTATGTATTGAGTGGAAGTCTTCATGAATTTCAAGTTCCACATGATTTATTTTAGCATATTTTTCATTCAGTAAATAACTAAAGTTTACCTTCAGTTAAGAATGAATCGATAGTTTCTGAGAATTATTACTCCGTTTCTAGAGACGTAAACGCATTCACAAACCGTATAAACCCATTTCGCTCGTTGTGAATAGCGTATATAAAGAGATATGTACTTAAAGTAACCGCATTCTAAACGCTGATATAGACACTGGCGGTGAACATGACGGTTTCGTGTTGTTGATGTCGACGTGAATGACGTGATGAATGTCGCCAGGGTTTTGACGAATGTGTTCTGTGACGACTTTGGGAGCATGGAGAAAGATACCAGGAAGAGTGCGCGAAACAATTTCAAGTGTCGTCATTTCCATTCAAGCGTTCCATCATATGCGCATGTTCATTTGTTGTTTTTTGTACGCTAGCCACGCCCACTTGTGCCCACTATCAAAGCACTTCAACACCCAGCCGGAGGATATATGACAATCGCGCGATACTCCGGCAGATGCCCGCTTGCAGTTTGTCAACGACATTCGAGTGAGTGTGCAAAAGACAAACAAAGAGAATATTATAGATAAAATAATACGCTGCGTATACGGAATATTTGTATGCCAGTATTCCAAATAATTTCATGTTGAAGCTAAAGCTCTATCTGACGTTGTTACCTGATACCGTTGCATACGGTTACGATTCACTGGCTTCTGCCATTGCCTCGCATCCGTAAGCTGATTATGTATTTTGAGCAGATTGCGAGTTCTCTGATATTCTCTCACTGGGATTTCCCTCTGAATCTTTTGACTGATGGCTGAGTGGTATATTTAATTTGGGCAAGGTTATTGGACAGAAAATACATTGAGGAACATCTGCAAAAATATTTGCTTATTTCGTTCATTAGTTGGAAGTAAATAAAAATTATTGCTTGTTAAAAATATTTAATTTTTTTCCGACTGAATTTGTATGCCATATTTATTATTTATATTTATTATTCATCATATATGTATATCACATAAACATGTGTGGCATAATCAAAATGAAAATAGTGTTTCTCAAATATCAGACTTTAATTAAAATATTTGGACCGGACACAGCTGAATTATTCGCTTTAATAACATCATTTTTATTTTATATTTAAATTTTATCAGCTCTGCCATCCAAGTTTCTATATATTGTGTCCACACAACAGTTAAGCGCATTTATTCTGCTTAGTTCAGTCAGCTGAAAGCAATTGGATGTTCATAATCATATTGTTGTGACGAAAATATTATTGTTGCTTTCTGATGATATGAATAAATTGATTGAAACTTCTTATTACCAAATCATGCACAGTTTGCTGCAGGCACTGAAGATGAATGCAAGTGGCTGGCAATGTGTTGCCTTTCCATGCGAGTTGAACGAGAGAACCATTGCATTGATTATGCAATTATTTGTAGAAGTACCGGTATCAAGCAGATACTGTCCTCGCATCGAGTCGATCATCATCTAAGCGTCAATTCGGCTAACCATCAATAATGTTGAAATGTCTGAATGTCCTGGCATACGTGTACACATATTTTCTTCATATTAGCCGAAGAGTTGTGCAACGCATCTCAATTGCCACGTCTCACATCCGTTTGCGTTCAAATTGGCAACATTTAAACGACAAATAAATTAGAATTGGTAATACAATTTGGACCCAACATGTCATTTGGATGCGCAGGAAGAGTGTGCATGGACTCCAGGCGAAATGTAATCTGAGCAGCAAGTTGGAAATGTAATTTGAACGTAAATTACTTTTGAGCAGAGAATTAGCAGAGTTGTCAATCAGTGTGAATGCTGTTACCATGTGTGAGAATGTCTGGTATCAAATTAATGGTCATACTACAACACAGGCCACAAGCGACAGAAGAAAGCGGACAGACCGGACGGAACACTGGGGGCAAACAACCGAGAGAAGCCTAAGCCTCAGCTTCATCAGTCGCACAATCGCAGTTCGGTTTTAAAATTCATGAATTTCTATGTGAAGCACACACGTTCTGGGGATTCAGCTGTTGCGGGACCAACCAGAGAGCCAACAAAGTGGCTTTTGCCGTCCTGTGTTTATATTCAATTTATGAGGTGCCTGAGTGACTATTGCGTAGCAAAGAGCCTGCCACTCATGCACCTAGAAAATTCACATTTTTTTGGTCAAATAAACTGAACTTAATTGCATTGAAATAACGTGATGTACATAAAACGTCACCTGCTGGCGTTGATATTGTAAAAAATTCTGAAATTGGATTTATAATTATTGATAAATGCCAGTTTGTCTGTGAAATGTAAATGAACTTAATTAAACGCAAGAAAACAAAAGAAAAGTAAACGTTCACTAGGCTGACCGACTATTAGATGCCATGCAGCCACAAAACCTATTGCATATGTAGAACAAAAGCTCTCCAAACTATAAAACCAACATTGCCTTGACTATTCAGCGATTTGTTAGAAAATATTAATTCCCTAAGGACATAAATCGACTCTTGAGGTTTTATTGCTTAATCGTGTAAAATATTTATATACTTCAGGGTTTCGCTAATTTTTGATATACTTTCTGTTGTTATCATTAGAAATAACACAAAACAGGGTCAAACGGAAGTCCCTATGAAATTTGATAGCCTGTTTATGAATGGCTTGTTATCATAAGAGGCGGTCAACGGGTGTGTGTGTGTGTGTGTGTGTGTACGGCCTTGCCGCGCATGGGCACACAGTGCGTATGATTAATTGCCGCATTCGCCAGTAATTTACGGGCCTGCCGCCCATTCGCTTTGTTCTTTACTGATAGGAAAGCTTGCTGAAATGTTTACTGTTTGAATGAACATGCCACAAACATGCAAACAGATATCGCTGGCAGCAAGCAAGTGTGTGTTTGTGCTTGCGTGTGTAAGTATGTATGTAACTATATACATGCATACATAAATTACATACAAATTGTAAACTTGCCATACTCGAGCGAGTTATGAATATACGTTGTAAACGCACAGTCGGTAGCTCTATTTAATTGAGACACACAAACAACAATATTTCATGCATCCAAATATACATATATTCATTTGTAAAGTACACACAAATATTGACTGCATTGACCGCACTCGCAAAATATTATGTATTCAGCATATGAAATTAGATATTGACATTTCGAATATTCGTTGAATTTTTGTTTAGCTTGGAAAAGATTTCGAATGTCTCAATTGGGAGTGTTGTATACAAATATATATAGCAATAAATAAATAAATGTCGTTCTGCGATTAAACTATGTGAGAGTATCCAGAAATTCGTAAGCAAAAGAATTGAAAATATTTTCTTTCTTACATTCTCTCTATTTTTATTTTTTATACCCTTAACCCATTAAAAATGGGTAAAAAGGGTATAATGGTTTTGTGCAAATGTATGTAACAGGCAGAAGGAAGCATCTCCGACCCCACAAAGTATATATATTCTTGATCAGGATCAATAGTCGAGTCGATATAGCCAAGTCCGTCCGTCCGTCTGTATGAACACGTAGATCTCAGGAACTGTAAGAGCTAGAGACTTCGAATATAGGTTCTCGTATACCAGGCGCAGTACAAGTTTGCGTTATTTTTTCGATAACTGCCTTCGTTTGTCAGTTATCGATAAATTAAATTTCCGATAGCAATAAATGCCACAATTTTTAAGGAAGAATCTTCTATTAATACATGATATGCATATGCATACTCTTGATCAAATGCCCAAATTTCAAGATCGGATAAGAAACACCCAAGTTATAGTCGAAAATGTATTCTCATAATGATCTCATTTCTATCAGCAGCCGCAAGCATTTTCTGTATGCATAAATATGCGAGCGCATGTGTGAGAAAGGGATGGCATGAGCCCCGCTACCTACGATTACGTGTTTCACGTGTTAGTGTAATTTTTTTTAAAGGGGAATTTGCCAATAATAATAGAATATATTTAATAACTGGGTTAAGGGTATATCGTAGTCGAGTTTACTCGACTACAGCACTCTTACTTGTTTATTTTAATGTCTTCATTTACATTTCAATTTATTCTTTTAAAGGGAAAGTAGAAAATTGTTCCAAAATTTCTAGCCAATGGAGTGCTAAATATTCACTTTTCCTCCTATACCTTCCTTTGCAAACGGAACTAACAGATGTGAAAACTAAAACACACTTTTGCTGTGGACATTGAGATTAGTTAGCTTTGTGGCCAGAAGACAGGGAAGGATAAAGTAATGCATTTGTCGAGTCTCAGATGCTGTGAGATACTTTCCATTAGTTTAACGCAGCAGTATTTATGCTCTTTACGTAATTACAAATTGATGCTCCAGCCCACACGCTCCGCCAATCCCCCACTCGGTTGTACCATTTGGTCCAAGTCTTAATCATATTTCCACTTTCCATCCGCAACTTTCGCACAGCCCCGTCAACAGTGGCAGACAGGTGGTAAAGAACTTACGTGTTTTCAAGAATTTTTAAAAATGCACCTCACCAAATGACATGCATATAAAATGTATAAAAATATTACATTATGCAGCAGCGCGAGTTTCACTGCTGTTAAACGTCGGTAGGTAGGTAGAGGGAGTCGAAAACATGCGCGTTTTACTTGTTATGAATAAATAAACACGGAAGAAGGCACATAGTCACCGATGCCATGTATACTCATACTCAAACTTACACTCGCATCCGCATTCGCATATGCATTCATTGTATACATACTAGAAATTACTCATAGTACTCATTTGTAACTTGCATGGCGCGAATAGTTGACATTTTTCATTTACATCAATATCAGTTCCGTTGGCATATTTCATTCATGATAGTAGGTCGTTGGGATAGTCAGGGGGGAAGCCACAACTATGGTTATGGCTACTGTTATTGTTATTGTACACTTGTGGCAAAAGCAAATTAAATACGGTAGACAAGCGACAGGTCGCATATACGTGTACAGCATTGCTGTTATCTGCCCTGTGTACATTTGCTCGTATACCCTTGCAGAGTGTATTACAATTATGTCGTGCAATTTGTAACGCATTGTAGCAGGCCACTTTTAATATAGGCAGCAGGCAACTAGTGACACAGTGATAAAGATTGCAGACGTGTTTGTGAAATGAATATTAATTAGTTTTGACTGCTATACCGCTACCCCATAAGATATATTTAATCATGATCATCATCAATAAAGTATATATTTCTTAAAATGTACAATATCAAAACGTCAGCTGATTAACTCCGCTCTACAAGGTAATATTATTATCGATGTGCCTAGAGCAATCGTTCTTTCCACTTTATTTTATTTTATTTGTTGCATGTGACATATTGACAGTTGAGAACTGTTTTTAATTTCTGTTATAGAGAGCGCAGGATGCCATTTGCAAGACGAGGGGGTGTGGCGAAAGTGATTGCGACTGTGAGCAATGCTCTCTACTTGACTTGTTTATCGTATTGTTGCTTTTGAACTGAAAATGGACTTTTGCTGTTAATACTTAATAGTAGTTGTTGCTAGTATTGCAAGTGCTGCACAAATATTTTATGGCTAGTACATTACTCTAATCACCAAAGTATACTGAGAGCTCTCTGCTTTACTCTACTCCACTCAGTCCAGCTTAGTTCAGCTCAGCCCCGTTGGGGTCAGTTGCATAAAAGGAAAATCTCTGAAATGGATATTTATTTCAATTTTTTTTTCTCTCTCTCTTTCTGTTTCTCTTCCTCGTTCTCTCGCACTTCTGTCAGCTTGCCAGCTATTTGCTTGTTTTGTTTGTTATTCCTTGTTGGCTTTTTTCAGGTGAACTGCCAAAGGGCCACCTGGGCGCCAAGTGGAGAGGCTGTGCTGTGCTGTGTCAAGTTATACAGTCAGGCTATCAGCGTTTATTAAATTAATCAATCAATTGGTTATACAGCCAAGGGAATGAATTCTAATATAAATCAAACAAGAGTATATTCAATTGCGAAGGCATCTACTGTTTCTTGAGATTACTCGTCTCAATATATACACATATATATATATACAGTCTTACAAAATTCATGAAACATAATTAAGAAAAGTCTCAGCTTAAAATCACTGAGGAAAGTAATATTATTATAAGTACAAAATGTTGTATTCTACAGTTGTAAAATAACAAAAATTAGTGGTGTTTAAAAGGACTACAAAGAGCCTTACTTAAGCAACTTAAACTTTGATTTATTGATATTTATCGAAGGCCTACTGTGTTTACTATTCAGTTAAACAATCAGCTGTGAGTGATAAATTGAGCAAGGGATGAATCCCGTTAAGCAGCTGCCAATTTAATAGTTTGTAAATAATTAATTTTCAATTATGCAACTGCAGCAGCAACAAAAAAATAAAACAAAAATAATAATAAATAAAGCGATATAAAAACAGAAGCATCATCAAGGGAAAAACAGTAAAATCCATTAACACGCACACAACGATAATAAGGACGGACATGAGAGCAGCTGTTGAAATTGCCTCAAATCATTTCAGATATATGTGTGTGTGTGAGTGAGTGTGTTTGTGTATGCGATATTGTTGCTTTATGCTGCCATAATTATACGCAAAAAGTGCTGCGGGCCAATAGGCTAGTACAGCACAAACACAAAACACAGCTACAATCTCTAAAACCCTATGCCGAGCCCAAAAATATCCTAACCCTGTCCACTTTGTGCTGACCCAACGCCGCCTCTTAACGTTCTTATACCCTGCTAAGGAGTAGCCTAGATTTCGGACAAAATGTGTAACGCTTTGTAGGAGACATCTGTGTACCTTATGTAGCACTCAAAACTAAATTTCTTTTTTATATAATTACTTTATCTACAACGATTGGGTTCTTCTTCTTCTTCAAGTTTGTGATCACAAAATTGATATCAATCGATATCGATATCAATATTATGAACAGTTTTATTTTACAGTCTGATAAGTACATCACTAGTGGACTGTTACATATATTACAAGTGGCCTGCTACACTTAGTTACAGCTACTTAACATCGCTGCCTAACATATCTGTAAATCTGTCTACCTGCAAGGATATTTAATCTTCGGTTTCGATTGCTGGAATGCACTGCGACATTTGGGTATGTGAATGCAGAAGCAAAGATTGTCAAAAAACATTGTACAAGCTATACACGCACAGTGTATTCACGTATTTAGACACGTATTTAAGTATCCATATGTCACTATCTCAGTCTAACAAAAGCTGGTCAATGCTTTTGCTTTGTTGTTGCGAGGCGCACAAAGTAATGCGGAAAAATTATTTGTTTTGCTTTCGTTTCTTCGTTTGTAGTTCTCTGTGTGTGAGTGAGTGTCCGTTTTAGTTTCTCTTGTTTATTCAGTCGTCGAGGACCAGATCGGTTTGCTGTTTGTTTTTGGAGGACGCAGTAGCAGCTGCAAAGAGGTGGGGGTGGGAAGGGTCGTTACAACAACGCAGCAGGCATTTAGCTAAAATGAAAATTGTGAAATGGAAAATTAAAGCATAACACACACACACAAACTCGCACACATATACACACAGTTGGAGAACGTGTCACATTTTGGCAATGGCAAATTTTTGGTCATGGTTCAAGCGAGCTATTCAACCATTTTTACCCGTATCTGCATGTGTGTGTTTGAGTATTCGGGTGTATGTGTGTGTGTGTGCCTGTGTGTAACATGAGTATCTGTCGCAACGTGCTCGCTGACATTTTTTAAAATGCAAAAATTGACATTCCCACATATGCGCAGGGTAGGTATGAGTAACGAGAAACAACAACAAAGTCGTGTTTGTGGGCTGTTTGATGTCTCATGAAAGTCACGAACCTTTGTTGCTACATTTATGCCGCAAAAACGTTACAGATATCAAATTATGCATATATTGAATATATCAAACGAAACAGATTTCAATACATTAAATATTTGTGTTAAGCAAATTTTCTAAAGCGAATTCAAATCATTAAAAAAGGGAAAAGTCGTGACGATTTGTAAGGGAAGCATTTCCAACCAATTTAAGTAATTACTGTGTGCGTCTGAATATCGAAAATGAATTATTTTAATAACTCCAAGCGTTTGCCTAAAATGTATTTCCGTGGTTATTGTTTTTTTCTTCTCACTTTACCTAGAAATGGTTTTTGAAACAATGTGAAATCTCTTAAACTTATATTCATTGTTTATATTCATTGTCAACTACATGTTCATATCCCAGATTAGCTCAACTTATGAGTCAATTTATCAAAACATTTTGCATATGAAACATTGTCTTTAGCAATATTTATTTGCTAATTTCTCAATAAAAAATACTTAAGATATTTGCACAAGTTTAGTTAAGTATTATATCACAGCTTAAGTGGCTGGCAAGTTCTCTTTTCTGGTTAACCCCATTATTAATATCAGTGTAACCATTTTTATACCCGCAACCTCATGCGCATACTAATGTTGAAGGGTCTTCAACTTTCAACAATTGCCAGTCAACATCACATAAATCAGAAAGGCTGCAGGCCTGCGAATGCCAAAGTCAACAGTCGAAGCACATCGACAAGTGGGCGTGGAACTTCAGCTGGAAACATAAAAAAAAAGTGCAAACGCTAGCCCTCAGCAACATCTAGAAGCTGGGTTCGGAGCCGGGTCTGAGAACCCTTACGGCTGTTTTCATTAAAAGCTTTTTAATTCGTATTCCAATTTCAATATTTGCCAGCGCACAACAATAAAATGAATTTGTATCCAAAAAAGGGATAGAACAAGGCAGACATTTGAACTGTGGAGTTGGGTGGACTCTTAACAGAGCTCTATCCTGCAAGTACAGTCAAAAACCCTGACTGGCAACAAAAGCCGCTGCGCAAAACGGCGCATAAATATGCAAATGACATTAGGCCATGTGGCCTGACTTTTGGCACGTTTTTAGCACCCAAAATAAGAGCAAACTTCCAGGAAAGGATTTGTATTGAGGTGCATACGTCAAAGTGTTATACAATATATTATATGAAAAGTTTCACCTATACATATGCACATGTTAACCGAAGCAAATAACATTAGTTTAAAAAGTAAAAACAAGTTGAAGTTGCACGAAAACGAACATTTAATACTCTGAGTTGAGTGTCATAACATCTGAAATCATGTTGAGAAGAACCTTTCTTGATTTGACCTATACAAATTATATTTAGTAATTTATTTTAAGATAGTTGATAACTCTAGCATTAAAACTGAACATACACATAAACTGACAGATATAGTTGTATAAATTCGCGATCCTTTCAATGGGCGCTTAAGGAAAACATCAACAGTTTGCCCTACAATGATATTTACGAGTATATTTATTCAAGATGGGCACTGCACAGCAACCCATATACCGTTCGCACTTCTTGATCAGAACAGAAAGTGTCGTTGCATGGTGCGTATGCGCAATTTGCAGAGCGGGCAATGTCTGCTTGTTGACGCAGCGCCCCAAAGTGGTTGTGTAAATCAAGGCAGTGCATCAGCTGTATCATCAAATGAATTGTCAATTGCAATCGACAGGTTTGCACCACGGAAATCTATTTGAGCAACATAGGGGAAACAGAAACTGAAGCAAGAGTAGAGATTAGACGAGCTGTCAGCCTCACTCGCATCCACAGTATGTGCTCAATCTCAAGCTGTGCCGGTGGGGGTATTCTGTGGATATTGTTTCGTGCTGCGGAAATATTGAGCTTGATGTGATACGGCTCCGATAGCCACAAATTGATATCAGGCCAATGGCAGCTGGCCAAGAGTGCAGCAGACAATAGGCAACTTGACGTGGGCAATACAATGCTGCAATGTTATGCCCACTGGAAAGACACGTCAATTGACAGCCAGCCATCAGTTGACAGATGTCAGCGAATGTAATGTCAACTTTGGCTTGCTATTTTTACCCCAAGCCAGGAAATGTTTCAGACGAAGCGGATGGTGGCGACACTGCTCTTCTGAGTGCCGAGTTGCTGATCTGAGTCCTACTGAATGACGTTGAGTGACTCAGAATACACTTCAGCGATATCATAAAACAGCGTTGCCACGTGTGGTCAGCCAACTGGAAAAGGCAATTGATAACGGTGGACTGCTCCTGCTGCTCCTGCGGCTGCTTCTGCTGCTGTTGTTTATGCTGCTGCTGTTGCTGATGTTGCTGCTTCTTGCGTTTCTTCTTTGAGTTATGCATATTAAAATTGTCTTATTGGTATTTTTACTTGGTCTTTATTTTTATATATTGTTTTTGGGCATTCCTTTGTTTTTTTTTCAAGTTCTTTCTCTTTACTGTGAAGTTAGGCCCCGCCTTATATGTACTGAAAAGTTTAGCACAAGTTTTTCGCTTTGTTGCTTGGCAGTATATTTGTACGTGTAGATAGCAGAATGTCCGATTACAATGGTTGGGCGTGACAGGCAGGCAAACACGAGATATTCTACAACAACAATAGCAACAGCAACAGCAACTGAAAATTTACAAAATACAAAAGAAACAAGCAAGCTTTGCCGCGCAACTTTCTTTTTGAAGACTTGAGTACTCGTATTTGCACAACTCTTATTCAGTTAAACAGTTGTAAGACATCTAAAATGGAAATGTGAGCAGCAAGTTTTGTGACTTTCATTACTTTCATGACTTTCCGCACTTCAGACATCTCTTCTTGGCGCAGTTGTTTGACTTAAATTGCTTTGGCATATGAAATATTGCACGCACAAATAGACAAAAGCGTGTCGTAAGCTGCTTTGTCAATGTCAGGATAACTAAGTGCTTTTATAGTTCTTCTTGTGTCTTATTGTCAGCTAATTAAAAACAACTTTGGCGATATGTGATATATGTGACAGCTGCAACTAACTGCAGTCAATTTAATTAGAAAACTATTTGGACTACGATAAGCAACTTTTGTGTAGGCTTATGTTCTATGTGTTGGAGCAATGAAATATCAACTGACTCACTGTTTCCTTTCAACATGTTCTCCTTTATTTATTTTTCAAATATAAAACAGTGATCTGCATCCACTACACGTGTACCGCAAAACAATTTTTCTATGCTTAAATTCCTTAAATATATATACAAAATGCTTACAGACAACTGTTGGGCTGGCATATTATAGTTGTATGCATTTCAAGTGCAATCTGTTCTATCATGATTTTAGGAAAAAAAACAGAGATTCTTTAATTGAAAACATTTGGAAACACTTTGGAATTTAGTACCTTTTGCACCATTGTGCTTGGGCCTCTATGGTCAACATCAACGTCAGTGTCAACGTCAGTGTCAACGTCAACGTCAATGTGAACGTCAACTTTAGCTGACTGAAGACTGGCACAAGATAGGACAAAGCGGACAAAGCGCATGTTGCGTCTCACGAGACAAAGGCTTAATTGCACACACACACATACTCTCACACACCCATACACACAAACAACTAAGCGGCTATTAAGCGTGATGCATAGCAATTTGGGTGACAGTCTCCTTGAGCAGCGCACAAAAATATGCAACATTTTTTCGGGTTTCTCATGCAAATAGCTTTGGCTGAGACGGAAGTCAGGTAGCAAAAAAAAAAAGAGAAAGAAATAAAAGGCAAAGATGAGGCATGTTGATGATGTTGATGAAAAGCACTGGACGGGAGATGAGCAGTGGCAACACAAAGCCAGCGACAAAGTGGGCCATGGGCAACCGTTTTGATTTGCATAAACAAAGGTTCAAGTGTACCGAAAGTGGCCACCCAAGTGGGCATGATAGGCCAAACTGATTGAAGATGATGTTGCCACAATGCTCAACCCGACAACCCGTGCATACCTCCCTCACTTAGCCAACTCTGCTGACGGAGAACAGCTGCAGCTGCGTCAAGGACGACCATCCTACCTGGGCAAATAAAAAAAAAACACAGAGGGATAGTGGAACAGTGCTCGAAAGGGATGGAGGCTCAAGTGTTCCACACGATTTCACGCGCGAATGTCGCGCAAATGTTTGCCAACAACAACATCAACAATCAAATGCTAAGAAAAGTTGATTGTTTTCCACATGTGGAGGCTGTTGCTCTGCTGCTACCACTGAATTCAGTTGTTGTTGTCCTTGTTGCTCAGCATAGTTTTTCAGCTTTCAGCTTGCGAAAAAAAAGGAAGAAAAACTTAACAAGAAATGTAATTTTGCTGCATTCTTATTATATTTTGTTTTTGCTGCGGATACGAAATCAGCTGACGTCATCATTATCCTCTATATAGCCACAGCGACAAACACGGCCAGCTATTTTTAATACACATACACAAGCACACATACACATATATAGAGCAGCTAACACAGCTAACACACACACACACATACACTCCAACAATGGTGGCCGTAAATAAAAAAAAGGGAAAGCGCAACAGCAAAAATATGGAAACGTTGCTTCGGGTTGCGTTTCGGTCAAGGAAATGCACAAGTCCTGCTACTGCCCTTGCATCTGCTACCCGCTGCCTGCTGCTAGCACTCGGGAGGACATTGTGCCAGTTTGTGAACTGTCGCAGACGTCATTTTAATCACATTGCTGCATAAAGTAGTGGCGACAGTTTCTATTTTGTTTTCCCTTGCACAGTTATTGTAAAAGTCGCAGCTCATATAAAATTTTCATGCCAATGTTTCCACACACATAAACACATTCATTCATATACATTCATATATATACAATATGACCACAACAACTACTATGCACATCTATTGACATTTGACAAAAAACTAGCAGCATTTGCATTTGTTGGTCCACTTTACGGCTACACACTTGAACATCGTTGCCATAATGTGCGTTTTAGAAAACGCAACGAGCGAGGAGAGGATTAGAAGCGCACTTGCCACATTTGGGAATCTGCCACAAAGATGACCGCGTGTCACATGTTGCCTGTTTGACACGATGCGATCACGCCACAACAAAAGGCAATCCAAAGATCGACATGCAAATACGTTTCATTTATTTAATGCCATGGTAATAGGACTTATATCTTGTTGGCTTGTGTTTCCTCGTGCTTGGTCGCGTAACTCAATATGTATCCTATTCGATTTCAAAGCACGAGTATGCGTCCTGGTAATTCGGTCAAAAACACGACACGTCCACAACTCTCAGCTATGTCTAAGTATCTATATGTATATGTCGCTCTGCCTGCTGGCTGGCTAAAAGCTTTCAAGCATCCACTTATTGACAGGGCGGGTCGGGTTGATGGTGGGGCTTGCATTTTGAAACTGTGCTCCCTTATGTTAATTAAGCTTCCACTTGCCAGCGCCAACTATTAACAAGAAAAGCGCTGAGTGTTGCACTTCAGCACAGCACATAAGCCACAAGCCCACAAACATATATAATGTAGTATGTATGTATTATGAGCGGTTTAGTTGCTGGTGCTGATGTTTTCTAAAGCATCCAAATCGCGCATACGACGCATGGGCCCGCGACTTGGATTTGATAATGGGTTCAGCGGCAGACTTGCTTTTTTTTCTTTCTTGTCATTGCTTTGCGTAATCAGTACAATTAAAATCTGGGCTAGATTAGCGTATTATTTTGCGATTAATTCCCGTTTTAGTCGTTCAAGCTGACTGTGGGCATGGCCTCTGCTGAGGACAGTCGTCTGGCAACATCAAGGTCACCATTTGAGTCCATTGTGCACGCAATTTAAATTTTGTCTTCAGTTTCGCACACCATAGCTATCTGTGTGTGTGTGTGTGTGTGTGCTTTGGGTGTGCAGCGGTGCATAGATAAAGCGCATAAAAGATCAAAGTACTTGGTATAAAGCATCAAATAAAGCGCTTGCCAAGCACCAATCGAGGCATAATAATGAAAACTGTTTGAATGAAAGACACGCCGTCCACCCAACCGCTGCCCCCTCATCAACCCTACCTCCCAGCCACGTAATTTAGAGAGTAAGCAAGAGAAGCTTGTGCCTCTGTCAGACATTTGACATGAGATTAAAACTAATTTGTCGCAGAGGGTCGCGGAAAATGTCGCGTGGACAAAGTGAATCGCACACAGCTGCATAATTGAAATTTTCAAACAACTTGATTGTTGTATTTAATCTTAAATGCTATCCTTAATACCAACCAATTTGTGAAGTGCATCAAATTCTCTGTTAAATTATGAATTGGCATACAAAATGTATCAATAGTTATATTAGCCGATTTAAAGTGATTATATATTTAGTAGACTTGTATAAAATACTTATTCTCTTCTCACCTAAAACTTTCATTAATTTCAACTGAAATAGTATTATTTATATTTTAAAAATATGTTAGCATTTACTGTTGCTTCTTGAACAAAACTGAATACATTTAGGTGTCATGTGAAAATTTAATTTAATTACCTCATTCCGAAAATGCAAGTGTTACACACTCAAACAAATTAAAAGCAATTTGACTACTCGCACTGGGCTGTGCCATGCAAATGCCTGGTCAATTATGGCAGACGCAAATATTTATTATTAATAGATGGTTCCAAGTCGATTAGATCAATTAGCAATAATGCTGTATGTGTGTGTGTGTGTGTGTGTGTATGTGTGTGGGAGACTGTATTGACAGTGTTAATTAATTAAATTAAATGCACGTTTGGTTGGTGTGCGTGAGTGTGTGTTTTGTTCTGTGGCTGTTAACATGTGGTTCATGGGTAGCCTCTAATTTCACTCAATTTATGATCAAACACAAATCCATTGGAAATTTGATGCTAATCTCGCTAACAAATGAACTTTGTGGCTTTTAGTGGTTGTGTGTCAGAATTAAGCACTCAACACAATACCCGCACATACAGCAACAGACGAATGTATAAACACTTACAGGAGGCGATTGACACAGTTATTAAAAATGCCATACAGAAATGTTATTCAAGGCATGCGGGCGACAACATTCGACATCGACATACTTAGGCGCGTAGTTTGACAGCAGGCGGCAAACGGACGCCAGTTGACAGCCGTGCAAAAGTGGTAGCAGCTGGAGCGTCTATTGAAGCAGCCGGGTGCCCACACCCATGTCGAACATGCCAACAGTAGCACTCGAACGGAAAAGGAAACATTCGCAGAGATTTCCTTGAACAACATAGTACGCATGCAGGCAAGCAGTCAAGCGGGCAGGCTTATGGTTTGAGGGGCGAGAGAACCTGCTGAGTTAAATGGCAACGACGTTAAGGAATTCAATTAGGCAGATGAGTGGGCGATGTACAGATAAAAGTGTAGCCAAGTCATAGCAAAGCCAGAGACATTTCTGACACTTCACATATGAGGGCACACGGACAGAAAGTGACTTAGCACTGGGGCTAAGCTGACTTGCAATTGCCCTGCCCCCAAAGCACAGGAAAACAGACAGACAGACAGACAGACAGATAGACAGTCAGGCAGTCGTACAGTTGGGCAGACATTGCTGATGCTGCTAATCCTTTAGCGATGGCATTTATAAGTTGCTGTTTGATGGCCTAATGGCAAAATCTCAATACATCTTTGCACTTTGCACTTTTGCACATACATGCTCTAGAATCCATTTGGATTGGCATAACCAGCAAAAGTTGAATGCGGTTGAAAAGTGAACACAAGCGAGACGAAGATTATGACAGGGACAGAGACGACGACGTAAAACCGTAGACAGACAAACACACAAACAGCCAAACAGCCAAACAGACAATGAGACAGATGAAGATGAATAGAAACCCAAGGCTGAAGTAAATGTACAATGGGGAAAATGAATACGGTTTCAAACTTCCAATTTATGTTTTATTAAAAAAGTTTCTGTTCAACTAATCATTTTTCTCAGGTATACAACACAATAGTCCTATGTATTTTATATGTTATGTTAATTTTAGCTTTTTATGGAAAAAGTGTGATGGACTTGAACTTAAGCAAAGAATTGTTAAAAAATATCCATTAAAATATATTAACACGTTTAGTGAAAAGAATTGCATTTAGCATTTAATTTGGATCTAATTTATGTGTCAGAAATCTTGCTTGAATCCTCAAGGAGCAGTTTTGCCTTGAGATACGAATTCAGGTCACACTCTTAAGATGCACAAATTTTCCCATTGTGCCATGCGAAAGTCAAAGTTGGACTAGCTTGTGAAAGCATTCATCAGTCATGATTTGAATTGCTAGTCATTTTCTCATGATTTTCTGTTGGTGCAGCAAATTGTAGTTACATACAAGCACACAATATATGTATAATAAAGTTGGTGCAGCGTTTGCCGTCATCACGACGCTGAAGTCAACTGAACCGTTTTAATTGCTGCATAAATATTTGTTTAAAATTAGCTCATTGTGCGCTGCTCGTTGTACCCAGTCAGGGCTAAGCTAGAGGGGAGTATATCTCTCTATATATGTGTGTGTGTGTGTGCACCACTGAGGTTTTGCTAGTGTCGTTGTGAGTCAGTCAATTACATAATTTATTTATCTATAATTAGTGAGTAGTCGCAGCCTCCGCCTTTTTGCCAGGACGTGAAGCTTCTAAGCAGCTTGTCTTCCTCGATACAACTATTTTCCACTCTTATTCTGTTAGTTAAAAATCTGATGGTGCTGTTGCTTATTGCATTGCAAGTTGTCGCCCCAAGCACTGCCTTTGTGACCGTCCACCGACTCTTGAGTGTATTTATTTATGGTCACACTTGAGTACAATCTGCTGTTGCTATCGCAATGCCATTCAAGCGCGCACATTGACTGCACTCAATGGAGATTTCAACTGCAATTTCAACAGCATCGTCCAATGCTTCTATCTGCTACCTTTATGGTTTCCCATTTAATCAGCAATGTGGCGCAATTGCGGGGACACCCGCCAACCCTTGCCCCTCATCTGGCGTATTTGTACGCCTGACCCCATCTTACTTAACTATGGCAAAAATTAATTTCAGCTTGTGTGCGCAACTTAGTTTGCATGCCCCACACAAACATACACACACACACACACATTTGTACTTGTTGTGTACATGAGTTAGTTGGAAAGCCCGAACCATATGCAACATCAACAGCAACTACACATGTATGAATTTACTTGGCTGGCATGCAATAACCGCAACTAGTTGCCAAAACTGTTGTAATTTTATTATTTTTCTTTTACCTCATACACAGTGTGCTATTTGAAAGATTAACTTTTGAATTTCTTAGTAATTGATGGTGCCATTTTATACAAAGCCTCGAAATGCCATACATTTGTGTGAATAATGTTTGACAATCACATTAATATTATGCAATTCCATAAAAACTCGAATTATTTAATTAATCAAGCTTTTAAGTTACCAATAACCAAAAAAGTATGCTATTTCAATTTGACTAAATGGAAAACAATTGTCGCATGTGCAACATGATGTGAATTTTGTCATTTCAATTATTTATTGCCCAAGTGAACTTTGCTTTGAATAATTTGTGTTGTCTATTAGCTTTTCAAACATGTTTTCTGTTTTAAGCTGCTTAAAAATGAGTACACAAATGTGTTGACTTTTTATATAAATATGTCTGCCTTTAGGATTATTCCAACATAGCTGATTGACAATTCTTTTAATTTTAATTCCCTTCATTAAATTACTTTTTAATTGCCTTTGCTGATAGTAAACAACTCAGTTAACCAAATAGTTACAGTGTGCGATGTCGCATTGTATCGTTTAGCAGATGTTTGCTTAGCTCTTGTTCGGCGCGCGGAAAAGTTTCAATTTACACAGACGGGATTGTTGTTTTGGTAAGTGCGCCGTAATGCTAAAATTTGCACTTTTCCTACACACACACACACACACACACACACTCACACACGCAGACTACTGGGGAGGGGATAATTCTGTTGCTGTCGGATGGAGCTTTGGAGCTGAGCACCAGGCGTCAGGTACGAGCTGCATAAGTAAACAAGTTTAGTAGTAAGTATGACCAACCTTGCAGAATAGAAAAAAAGACAGTGTTGCATGCATATCCGCTTACATGACACAAAATCCACACATGCACACAAAGAAAAGGATGTGACGCATGTATATGTTTTTATTAGTATGCCTTTGTTGGCCTGCATTTGGGGCTACTCGGTCGGGCATATGAAATTTGTACATGCTTGCATATATATATATATATATGTATATTTATGTGCCGGCTCGTAGCGTCCATAAAATTGTATTACCCGTGATTTGCGCTAAGAAACACATACACACAGAGAGTGAAACAGCAGCTAACCTGGTCATCAGCGTTGTAGTCAGCCAAGAGATGGAGGTTAGAGTTGCAGTTGACTGCTTTGGCGCCTCTGTGCCGCCGCAGCCCATTGAATGTTTTCAGATTAATTTTTTATTGAACGCTGCTATTTTCTCCCTCCATGGGACTATCGGCGTTACTTTCACATTTAATGTTTTTATCGTTATACTATGGGGAAAACAGTCACTTTACCCAGCCAACTTCATTTTAAAAGTAAGCAAGTCCATTAAAATTGCAACTAAAAAAAACTAAAGAGGTATTCTGAATCTGTTTTGATAAGACGAATTTTAAACTGAAATCTGATGTATGTTTATGTGTTTCTTCATGTTTTAAAACCGCATTTTTGTGAATGCTACCAAAATATTGGCTTTATTTTTAAGGGATTAGCTTATGCAAAAAAAAAAAAGGCTTTTTTTGCTATAGTGCACAGAGGCAACTTTATTCAATTTTAGCTCAGTCCATGTGGAACATGTTGAAAGTTTAGCTCAGTTTAAGTGTCAGTGTGTGAGTGTGTGTGTGTGTTGCAGACTGACAAGAGCTGGCGTGTAAAATGGCTCACAAATTGCATGTACTTAGAATGGCCACAAGCAACAGCAAAAACAACAAATGAGCAACAACAAGTGAAACATTTTTGTAGTTGCTTAAGCCATCTAGGCGAGACAGCAACAGACAGGTGAAAGGGCAACCTGTATGTGTGTGTGTTTGTGTGTTATTTTTATATCTGAGGCGGCAAGAAGCACGCAAACATAAAAAGCGACTCGACAAAAAAGCTACAAAGGACACGCAGTACTTAAATAAACAATGCCACAAAACGACAGACGTTTTCCAATTGAAGCAAAAACACAACACCTGTTTTTTTTTTATTTTTTATTTACTTTCATTTTATAATTTTTTCGTTTTTTTATTTTGTTTTTGTCGGCCAATGTGGTCTTGCTGTTAAAATAATCGAAGAAGCAGCTGCAGCCATACTCAGTTCAGCAACTACTTTACCCAATCCAGTAAATTTATTGTGTAAATATTTTGCATAAAATATCAATTTCATATGCAAACGCCGGATATGAGCATTGAGCGCAAGTCCGTCTGTCCTTCAGTCCCTTAGACTTTAAACTTAATGAAATTGAAATCGTAATGCTGAACACAAACTACCTGCGCTTTCCGCCTTCAGGTCAAAATTGGCAAATAAAAACACACAGCAAACTTTATAAATTGTTTAATAAGTTTTTTTTTTCTTGCGCCGCACCGACGATTTGTCGTTGCTTGCTTTGCCTGCTCAGCACAAATATGTTGCATAACTTGGGGCACGCTTCTGTGATTAATGTGGTTGCTGTGGCTGTGGAACGTTGGGCTGTCTTTTTAGGCCTTGCAGCGTTGCTGTCCCGTCCATGAGCGACGACCACAAAATTTATAAATATAAATCTGGTGGCGCCGCTAGTTGCGGACTTATCTACATGGTCACAACAGGGCGTGGCCATGCAAATTATACCTTCAAAGTTACACAAAATAAAAATAAAACCCCAAATAAAATAAGAGAGAGAAAAACCGTGGGGAATCGCCCCGAAGCACGATGAGTAATTGAAGGCATTTAAGATGACATTAAGCCGAAAAAAGGTTGAAGACAACGCGAACAAAATTTTTGTTTGTGTCTTTCCATCGATTGTAAACGCATTAAACCCGAGGCACCATTTGGGGCATCACTGTATGGTTTGGATGGTTCTGGCTCAGTCCCTTAGATTTACTTGTTGAGCTGACTCCGTCTGGCCACTCTATTGAATTAAGCGAGCATAAAGTGAGTCCCCAAACAAATTGAGAGAACAGCTGGGGAAACGAAAATGGGAAATTTAGCCCGCAACATTTTTATATATTCACTTTGACCTCAAAGACTGCGCCCAACTGATTGCCAGATATGCCTAATTGCCAGCTAATAGGTTTTTTATGTTGCGTTAAATTAGCGCAAAACAATTGACAGCGCAGAAAGGTCAAATTGAAAAAAACAAGCGAATCCCTTGCAAAATGGATTATTCAATTTGACGCTGCTCTGCGTCCAGTAAGTAAGACAGGTGTTTTTGGTGTGTGTTTAATGTGACTGAAAGGATTCAAATATAATTTTTAAAACGGTTTTTTTTTAGTATATTTATAATACATATATTATAATTTATTTATTAATTTATATATAAACTCATTCTAACGTTTCTTTGAATGAAATCAAGAAACAAGACTGAACATTTTCATCTTACGTAAATTAGCAATAACAGTTTTAAAATTTTAGGATATATAAACCAAAGATTTCACGGGTTGCTTGACTTTATTTACTCGTTCAATAAATAATGTTAAGCTCATATTTTAAGGAGCAGTCTTGTAATCTACCCCATCTACTATCGAGTACGGCATATATAATCAAGAGTAAAGAGCAATTGGAAGCTGCTTATCGCTTATCGGCTGTCGCTGAGAGTACAACTGCAACAGCAACATCAACAGCAACAGCATTTGCAGCAGCAACTATTGCCGTTGGCGCTAGCAACGCAGTGGCAACGACTGCCTATCTGTGTCAAGGCCTTGCGGGGTTGGTAGCTGCAGACACAACTGTTTTGTGTGTAAGTTAAGCCACCCATTCCGCTCTCATTTGTAGGCAGCATTGCTTGCATATATAAATGTTAATTAAAACAAAGGGAAAGCGAAAAAAAGAATGCTGCTGTATACAAAACAACGTTCCAAGCTGATTCTATTTTTTTTCTTCCTGTAAAACACATACAAAAAATCAAAAACTATTTATGTTCGAAGCTGCAATCACACAAGCACAAATACAAATCTAAATGCATGTATATGTCTGTAGTTAAATATATGTACGTATACATGTTGCGTAAGCAGATCACGTCTCTCATCTAAGCGCCGGCAATAAATATTTCAGGCACTATTTGTTTGCCAATGAAATGTTTAAAATCGTCCACAAAAAGACGCTGCAACTCGTTCTACGCTATTTGGGTGGTTTTGATTAGCGGTGCTGCTCAATTCCACTATCATCGCACAATTGGTTTTTGCTGCTCGATAATCTTGCTATTATTATTCAGATACCATAGTCCACATTTAAGATGCTTACTGCTGTAAATATTGCATTTGACCAAGGTCACAGCAAAAACGGATACGCCCACGCAGCACTTACAGGAATTTAGCTAACCTTATGTTGTTATTATAGAAATACCACTTTTCTGACAAAATGAAATGTGCATAAAAATATATATAATATAAACATAAAATCAAATTACTATTACTATTGCCATGGTTTATATCAGAAAATTGTTAACAATAATAACAAATAAAAACTAATCCATTCATTCGAAATTATTTCTCTCGATCTGTTTACCTGTCCATTATACTGTCTCTCTATAAAACTATTGCTTTCTATAAATTAAATTGACTTCCCGTCTTAAATTGCTTTTAGCTTCCTTAAATTTAAATAAATATATAAAAAATGCAAATAATTTATTAATTAATTTTTTTGCATAAGCCACCAACACATCTACACTAACAAGAAAATTCGATTGTATCCGGATTTATTTTATAAATATACGTATTGAAATCATATTGTGCAAAACGGAAAATGCAAACAATAATAGCCTACGGATATTATACATAATTAAGGCTTTGACAGCATGTACACAAATACATATGAATGGTGAGGTAAGTGTATATTGCAATTGTTATCCAAATACATAAACTGCTTCTTATACAAATATTCAACGCACTCTAATTGAACTCGACATGTGCAAGCATATGTTGAGCGCCATAGAATAGCATTTTAGTGGCAATAAAAGCAATAATATATGGTGTATAAATATCCCAATCAAGGTTCTAAGGACTGCCGGTTCTCCTTTCCGACCTGGGCCTTTTGCGCACCTTGAAGCGATGGCAGGGATACTGCTGCCTAATTGCTCGACGTTTTACTTTCGCTTATCCACACTATGCACTAATTTGTTCATTGCTTATATTTTATGGCAACGTAAAAACATTTACACTCCGGTACCCTGTACCTAGGAAATTGGGTAGAATACAATTGTGGGAATATATTTTGCAGAATATATAGTATATATATATATATATATGCACATATATATACAGGCATCCATTATTGCTAATCCTTACAAGCCGAGTCGGTCTTACTTAGAGAAATCAGGAACTATTAAACTATAACTAAGTCAACATAGTGTATTCTGTGGCAAGGATTATTATCATATATGTAGACGGTATCTGCTAGTAAGCATGCTCATTGCGATCAGTCTTACTTATTTTGAGGCTAGTTACTGTCTCGTTCCTTTCGCTTATGAAGCCAACAAATGGCAGGCGAGAACAAAGAGGCAGCTGGAAATTGAAATTCATGGGGTATTCCATAAAATAGGCAAACGTGCTCATGCATGCACTGTGTTGCTCTCAAGCAGCTCTGTGGAATTTGTAAACTGAAAGTATGCAACAAGAGCTGCAGCAACAACCAACACTACAGGCAGGTACAATAAGTAGCAAAGCTATGTGAGATGCCGTCTGCGCCTTAGCCATTAGCCTGTGGCTCCATCTGGCTGGGACTTATGCATGCTTATGTATAAAACAAGGGATGAATTTGCGTATGCGGATGAAAATGAGGATGTACGTTGGGACAAGCATTGGGGTATGGCTGGACCAGGTGAGTTTCATGGCTTGGGTAGCTTTTATGGCATGCGGCCAGAATGTGCTTCGCCAGTATTTTGGTATTTTACGTGTTGCGGAATTTTTTTAACCAACTGCCGACATTTGACAACGAGCAGCCACAGTATCAAAGGGAGACAAACTCTAGTCGAGTCCTTTTGCTGTGTGAGCTCTGGAATTTTATTATTAAATTGCCAACATTTGCAAATGCATTGATTTTCGTTTCCCTCTCTGCCGAACAGTGGCAGGCCGTCATTTCCTGACACAATGGATTGCAGGGATTATGTAATGGAACAACAAACAACTTTTGTCAGCATCATTTGTTTTAGCTAACCACAGTTGATTTACGGCTGTACACCTCCTGCTGATGCTGCTGCTGATGCTGCTGCTGCTTCTGCTGCTGCTGTTGCTGTTGCGCCTTCCACTACCGCTACTGCTGCACTGGTCAGGTTGCGAAAAAATAAATAGCTGTTGATTAATATTGGCGACCACGCCCCATTACCCTGGCAAGCAAATATTGAACATTTACAGTCAGCAGAAAACGCAAATGCTGGGTCAAAAGATAAAAATGCGCTCAGGTTGAAAATAGTAAAGCAAATTGCCTGTATCTTTTTATGTTTGTGTGTGTTTGTGTGTATATTAAAAAAAAAAATGAAAAGAATGAAAAACCGCATAACAGGAGCAACAGGAATAGCAGTAAAAGATTTTGTGATGCGGTCCGTCAAGCACATAATAATTCCATCAACGGCAACAGCAAAAACAACAGCAGCATTTGCAGCAGCAACAACAACCGCTTAACACCGGGGCAAAGATAACAGCGAAACTTTGGACGCGGCATCCACATCGACGGCACTTTGGCATACCTATCTGCAGCTGCATTGTCCGTGAGTGAATTTGAGTGGGAGTCGGACTTTTATTGGTCATTCGTTGCCGTTAGCAGCCTCTGGTTGTGTTCATATTTTTTAAAAATACATTCAACTGTGCAGCAACACAACTCAATGAATGTAAAGACAATAAGACGAGTAAGTTGCAAGAGGAATTACATTTCGCTAAAACATTTTTATTATTATTATTATTATTCGGTATATCTGTGGCATATCTGCTTATTTTGATAATGCCACTGTCTTTAACCTAACAAACACATCACACTTTATCAAGAACTATTAAAACATTGTGTTTCACTTAAAATATATTTGTATATCAGACCACTAAGTCAATTGGTGGAAATGTGAACAAAAGTTTTTTAACCAGAGTGTGTGTGAAAAAAAGGAATATTTTTATTGAAAATAAATAAAATTTTATGATTTTATGAACTCAACCCACTGTGCAGTGGTTGTAGAGCAGCAAGAGCTGATTTACATGACAGGGCGTGTGAGTAATGATTGTGTGGTAAGCGGCAAGTTGCAAGGGCGTTAATGTTGCCCAGATGCTTGAAGCTTTGACACGCTTCGTTTACTTTCAGGGGCGTTATGTTACAATTTTGCATATTTTCGGTTTTTTTTTTTTTTTTTGGTTCGTTAACTTGCTGCTATCAAACTGCATATGATATAAATTACATAATTTATTTGTGTTCATATTTCACTATTCACCTGCGTGTCTCATAAAAGTATGCTACGATTAATTTAATGTTTACATGTACACAGATATGTGCAGATATATTTATATGTATTTATTTGATGAGCGTACTGTAATCACTTGACTTCGTCGGTGGCAGGGGAGGATGTGCTAAAACTTTTCTAATTAAAAATGTATGGCGAGCTGGGTTAATGGCCAATCATGGGCAGGGAAAGGGGTGCTCTTACGAGCAGATGATTTTAATTTCCACGTTGTTTTGTTGTTTTGTTTTGTGTTTTTGTACAGCGGCGAACGACTTTGAATAGAAATTACATGAATTAATTCTTAAATAATTTCCATGCATAAATTTACGTTCATTTCACAAAACATACATTGGAAAACGTGCCTACAACAATATCAAAATATATTTGGCACAGTTGCGCTTAAGTGAGTATGGTTACACCTTAAGTTGGTTAATTAAAATGTTGATCAATTTGTGTTTAACCAGCTCGAAATGCATGATGTTGTTCATTTAATTAACAAGCAGACATTTAGACTAGCTGCATGGAATGCAGCAGCAAACTGACTGCAAGTTAAATTCAATTATCGGCAAGTTTAATTTAAACAACTCGAATAAAATACTTCAGCTGGTAGTTATCGAATTGAATACTCTTTCGGATTAAAATAATAACTCGTATTATTCATCTATTAATCTTAAAAAATCTATTATCTTAAAAAAAAAAGATATTTTATTCCAGATTTAGTTTCGAAAAGGAAAAATATTGGTAAAATAGTCATCTGAACTTAAGAATTTCATCTGGTTAAACAAATAAAATTTCAAATTCATCTGCTTCATTGAGCTATGTTGTTCCATATAATTGTAGTTCCCGCTGCACTATACTCTTTGGAAAACCACTTCGATAAGTTTAGGTATCAGAGTGATTGAGTGTGAATGCAGTCTGATTGGCTGCTTAAAGTACTTAAGAATTTTTACTTAATTTGAGTCACTTTGGCAGACAACCAAATTGCGTTGTTTTCCCGCTTCTCGAACGGTTCATTTAATTGCCGCTATATACTGATTTATGCAGCGACATCTAAGAAAATGGTTCAAGTACCACAACTATACATATTCTTCAGCAATAAATTCAATCTATTTTAAATGTAAATTTGCTCAATGAGTTGTTTGCTCAATGGGCATCATCTGAGCGTAGCTGAGCTAACCGCAGCATCCACAAGAACTGACCCAATTGATGCTCTCTGATATGAGACTTTAGTTGAAGTTTCTTGCTTTGTCTGTGAGCGGAACTTTACTACAACGGTTCATTTGAACATGATGTATGCTAATGAGCTCATCTAAATTATTATGCAACATGCATACTTATGTACATAGTTAAAATAGACTTTAAGAATAAGAATATATTCAATGACTCTATATTCGAAATAGTTTCTCATGCTGCTCAATAACCAAATATTCGTTTGTAAAGAATGCTATTTTAAATTGGAACCTCTTCTTCAAAATAGTCGTAATTTGTATGCTCCCTTTTGATGTAATAATAAATAAATAAATATAACCGAAATGTTTTCAGTAGTTTGCTTTCGGTCATTTTCAATTATAATGGATTAATTCCTCAATCAAAAATATTTTCCATACACTTCATTAACAAATTAGAACAGTTGATAAAAGAGTAACAACCGTAAAAACTTTTGGCGTTTTAATTCGCAAATTGGCCCTAATCATATTTTCCCAATGCTCGTAATGAATTTTTAAACATTTTCATGAAATCAGTTTTAGTCATTTGATATTGGTATTTACTATTGGGGTTCAGGCCACGCCAGATAGCACTTTAACCGTAATTGAGACCGACACTCGTTGAATTTATTTGGCAATAAATGCATTATTAATTACTAAGCACATCTATTGGAGAGACAAACGGACACAGCATGAAATGTACACATAAAGTTCATTATAGAACTATAGAATATTGAATGAATGCCAACTATTTGGAAATGTGTGAAATGTGTGCTTAATTGTAATCAGAGATGTTGAGGGAGTAAATTATAAAAGCGCCTACCTTTTCCATATAGTACTATGGATAAATCTCATAATTTTAACTGTCATCATTTGAAAAGTGATTAAGTAAAGAGCGCTCTTGTATTAATGGATATGATTATTGGGCATTTGAGTTGAGTGCTGTGGGTAGAAATAAATCGGAACACGATGAATTTAACTTTTGGAAATTATGACTGTAATTCTTTTCGCAATATTAAGCATGCTTACTGAGCGTTTGCCACACCCACTTTCTTTCTTTACGCACAGCGATGACATTGGGTTCTTAATCCGGATGTGCACATAAACGTCGCATCATCTTTCAACTTTTTGACACATTAATGGCACAAAAAGTATTAATTTTTACCATAGTGCATAGTTCATGTGTATGTATGTGTGTAAGTACTTCTGCGGGTGTATGTGTGTGTGTGTGTGTGTGTGTGTGTGTGTTGGTGTGTGTACACAAAATATATTGTATATTTATTTGCTCATGTACCACAGAGTTGCATGCACATATATATTTAGTTATCTGATATTTGCATAATTGCCACAGAGTCAAGTTGATTTCGATTGAATAGATAAACGCATAATTGAATGCAAATAAGACTTATTGTCTGCAGTTTGTATTTGCAGAATTGCCTGGCTCTTGACTCAATTTGCAACCATTTACCAATATACAATATTAATAGCTGATAAGAGATAAGCCTTAAGTAGGGAAAACAAAATACACACAAGGTAATGGAGAAAATATAAACAGATTGTATGGCTAGTATTTGAAATTACAGTTTCTTACTTACTTATGATTGTTGAGATAGTTAGAGTATTCGGTAGATTCGGTAGATGAATAAAATTACAAATTGCATTTGTGTGCGAACAGAAAGTAATTGTTAAATGGAACCAGAAATTTGCGTCTAAAATGGCAATGTACCAAAAAGCTTTTAACTTGCGAAATAAAATGTACAGAAAATGTGTGAAAAGTGACTTTGCATAGGAAATGTGTGCGGTATTTGTGAGATTGTAAATGTTAGTGTAACAATGAGCATGAAATTCTTTTAATACATTTAATAGTTAAGTAAAACGAAAAGTTTATAAAATGTGAAGTGACGCATGACTGTGCAAAATTCTTATGTGTGTGCGAGTGTGTGTAAAATGTATGTATCTATACTGTTGTACATTACAATTTTTGGCTCCATGCTGGATTTGTTGTGTGTCTTCGTTGATTTCATTTGGATGCTTTGGATCCTTGCTGCTTCTTCTGCCACTCTCCTCCTCGTTGCTCTCTCTCTCTTTGCCTCTCTCACGCCCTTTTCTTGCTTGTCAATCAAATGTTTTGCAAATTTTGTGATTTCTTGAGTTTTTAATTACTTCAATTCCGATTCCGATTCCGATAACGATTTCGATTTCGATTTGTTTCCTTTTATGTTGATATGCTGCCAATTCCAGAGGACTTCTGTTGGGTTTAATTACATTTCAGCCGCATTGATCAGCATTTTTCGGCACTTCATTTCACAATATTTATTTTCGATTTTCCGCTTCTTTTTTTGGCGTTTGGTTGCAGCTCAGGCGAAACCGTTGAATTTAATTTGCTACTGTTGTTATAGTTTCATCCTGCTGTTATTGATTTTCAAATCGAATTTGTTGTTTCTTTGCTTATTTGTTTTTAAAGTTGTAATTAAGTTTCAAAAAAGGTTGGTATTTTTGGTGTTTGTTCAATTGGATTGATTTTTGATATTATGTACTAATAAAATGCATGTAAGTCAGTCCGTCGTTTCACAAATTGTTTGCCGTTGAGCTGTAACTGTAATATATATATATATATATATCTATATAGTTATACAAACTGTAAGACAAACACTCACACAAACTCTCTCATACAGTTTAGGCGCAATTAGAAACAAATTAGCAACTCAATTGTAGCAGTTAGCCAAAGTTTCACACACACACACACACACACACACACACACATACACAGACACACACACACACACAGACACAGACAAACACCCTTACTTTCATACACATACAGCTTCAACTTCAATTGCAGGAGTCATTTGTATGGCTTTTATTGTCTGTTTCCGTCCAAGTTGAAGGACTCTATTGGTCTGCCTGCTCAATTGCAGCTGCACTCTCGGACCACGCCTACTACCATCGCAATTTCCCAAATCATTGAGCACGCTCTACAGAAACACACACAAACGCCCATACACACAATTATAAACGCACTGCACTTGATGCTCGGCCATTTAAATATATATATTTTTTTTTTTTGTATGTTCTTTATATTTTGGTTGGTTGCGTCTTATTTTGGGTATTTTTCTTATTAATTTTTTTGTTTTTTTGTTAGCAATTGCAGGCTCTTTGATTTCGTTGACGAGATACGTGGAATGCGTATAATGTGGCTACAAGTCCAAGGCGTGCACAGCGCTCGGCGCTCAGAGGAAAAGACAACTTGATCACAGCATGGAAAATGTTCAACTGACCGAAGCGCGAGCATGCTGCCACGCTTAGCCAACGCTTTACCAGCAGCAGCAGCAGCAGAAGCAGCAGCAGCTGGCTTTATCAGTTCGTATCGCTCGTGGAGGCGCCTTCTCGGTTATGCCGCTCGGTTGGGTTCGTATTGTGGCTCGGTTTTTCACTCGTTTTCGATGGGGCCGATTTGTGGCAGTAGCCGCAGTAAATGGAAGCAACATGTTAAACTCACTCACAGCATCCTTGGGTGTTGCCTCTCAAGGCTCACTCATTGCCCCAGCGTCACGTGTTGCACGGCATTTCGAGTGAAAAGTGTAATCGAGCTTTCACTCAATGCTGCTTCTTCTGCCTGCTGCTTGCATTTTTTGTTTTGGTTGCGCCAACATTTCGCGGCCCAAGTAATGTAGCAAGGAGCGCGCGCAGAGGGCGTTCCCGCACCCCATTGTCCTGCTGCGCTGTTGTTTTGTTGTGCTGCCTTTCCTGCCTCGACCCTTTTGGCAGCGCACAGCGGAAATTATGTGTATATATTTGCGTTTGATGCCGCCACGCTTCTTGTGTTATGTTTATCGATATGGTATGCTGATTCATTATATGTTTGTATGCAGGCATAAGTCTCGCATCAGATATTATTCTCTCTTAGCTGTAAGTTTTCAACAGGCATTTGGTAATCGAAGACAGCACCTTCTTTGCCTGTCTGTCGTTCTCTCTGTATGTCTGCCTCTGTGTGTCTGTGTTTCTGTTTATCTGACTGTCTGTGTGGATGTTTGCTTCTCTGTTACTTGCCACACAGTAGCAAAGCAAGTGAGAACTTTGTTAAAAACTTTTTGGAAATGCACTCGCTAGTGCATTCGCACATGAGCGCCCAGCTGCATATAGCTCGGAAATTAGAGTAATACGCAGCGGGGCCAGCGGTATCATGATTAATTGTGGGCCTGGTAGGGTGCAAGGGGATTGTGGCGTGACAACTAGACTTGAGACGATGTAATGCAATTATAAAATGCTCGCAGGCGCAAACTCTTTGGTAATAAGCACTCGCAATTTGTAGAATGAAACAAGTCAGAGAAGAACCAGCAGTTACTAGTTTTTTTTTTTACAGTACAATGCTCAAAGGCCAAGCCCCAAACACAAGACCAATCCACAACATAACTTGCTTCGCACAGTTACACAGTCAAGTTGGCAACACAATATACCTACGGCAATATACTATGACTATATTTATGAATTTGATGCTCATAATTCGCTCACTTTGTGCATTTTATTAATAAAGTTTGCCAGCTGAAAAGTCTGAGTTGCTTGTCTGCAACACGATGTTCTCTGTGTAGCCCAAAAAAAAAAAACAGGAACAATATTTAAATACGAATATTTATGTGCTCTTTAGTTTTTAAGCAAAGTCTTGCTAACTCTTAAGCAGCTTCATAAAATCAAACCTTACATTTTATTTAATAAGTAAAGTTTTTCCCTTCTCGACTACTTAAATTTGTATCAAAAGTTGAAGCGCCTTGTAAAAATCGTGCTCATTAATGAAAATTAAATTTGATTGATTTACCAGAGTTAAGTTGGCACGTAAAGTGTAAATTTGCTGTCAAGTTTCTGTAGGTTTTATAAATTTTTGATATCTATTTCTTTGCAGAACGTTAGTTAATAGATTAATGGACATTTTCGAGATAGAGTTAAATATAATTTATATTACTTCTGATAAACAAGAACCACTTATTGAAAATATAATAATATTATATTCAAATGCTGAAAATTTATTGAAATTGCTGTGCAAACATTTCAAGTACTCTAATTTATCCCAATATATTAAGCAAGTCGAAGTCCAGTTAAGATCAGTTACTTCCGAAAATTGTGGCTTTATTCAGCTTGGTTGTGGCCAGGTGGCGGCCGCGGTGGTAAGTTTTGACCTTGCGGTGGACCCTGTTGTCCGGCACTCTGCGTGAGGATGCCGGACTTTATCATCCTACCAAAATTTTTACCTGGCATTGGTACGGTTGGCATTTCTGGCATCATAGTTGCCTATTAGAAAATATAATATAGAAAAATCGTGGGAGCTTCACCTATTTTTTTTTTTTTTAATTTTGACTCACCACTGCAACGGCCAGCACCAAAAAGAATACTCCAAAGAATGCAAACTGCTTCATAGTGACAATTCTAACTGGATTTGTACTGCACATTGCGTTCAGTTATATAGAGTTTGATTATAATGAGCTGATACATATCGACTGTCATCATGGAATTGCAACAAAAAAGCCCCAAACAAAATGACTAAAAGGCAATTAAACATTGATGCAAATCGAAATAAGTGGTTTTAATTTCAATATGGCATGTTATATGGATAAAAGAATAATTTGCTGTATGGGCAGCGAAGCTAATTTGTTTAATTATATTCTTGTCTAATGACCCTTATTAAAGTAGCATTTATTGTCCATCTCTCAATGCAAATAATTAAAATTAAAATCATTATCTGTGTATAGAAAAGTTTGGGAATAAAAAGCACAAAATAAAATTTTTGCAAACATAATTAAAGCTATTAAGCTTACGGCTATCCATTTCGAATCATTCCATTAGTTATATAATATATTAAACATCTGTTTTCATTTTTGGATATGAAAAAATACAATATTTGCAAAAAGCGAGATCGAAATACAGTTGAGGGGAGGACTTTTATCATTTCAGAATATGTGTACTACTTTGAAAGAGATAAAGTAGAACGTAAAACTAATTCAATATACGATTATAGTTTAGATGTTGTCTTTACTTTGCTGGACTTACTTGCTTTTAAAAAATTGCTATGTTTTACTACATTCCAATTTCTCTAGGCTACTAAAAGTAAAATTTAACATATACGACTATAAAAGTTTATGTTTATTGTTCATCTATGTTGAAAGAATATTTCGGAAAAGTAAAACTACTTAAAAATGGTAAAAAAAAAAGAAAAGAAAAACTAAATTTGCATAAAATTCGACATAAATTTGTAGCTAGTTTTATACGAAAGTTAGAAAATAAGACACACACACACACAACATACGCACACACTATTCCACACAAAATGCTCAATTTTGTAAGTAATAAATTGTGGGAATACAAATATTATTTTGAAATTGTGCAACAATTTTGGTCTGCAAATGGTGCTTTTAAAGCAGAATAAACTTGGTACGGTCACTTGATTTAAATTCTGCCCCTCAATTTCCTACAACGTGGAGAGTTGAAAGCTGCCTTTTCCGTTATTTCCCCACATGAAAATGTCACCTGCGGCAATGGCAATATCGCTTAGCGCCACTCTGCAAAATACCTTCAATTTGAGATTAAATTTTTGGCAGGCGGCTTGCCAAACAAACAATTTCTAGCTTGAAAATGGCAACAAAAGGTTACGCGACACCGATACGCCCCCCAACACAACTTGACGAACCACAAAAATACCACCACATTCACCCAATCAATGTGTTAGGTTAGTGTGTGTGTTTGTTCTCTTTTGAGGTAATAAATATTCGTTTTGCTGCAAACATGAATATTGAAGATGGCTACCGCTCTCATAAAATCAACCACAGGAAAAGTTATCCAGTGACTGGTTACCTCCGACTGAAAGCTGTTGAGCGCAAAACTACTAAAAGAAAACTACCTCATTTCAAATTCACAGGTAGAAGAGTATAATAACCATGTGTACTTGCACTGAGAGAAACAGGTAATGTGTTTAATATTCCCTAGTATAAATAAGATGTATTGTTAAAGAAAATCAAATACCCCAGAATAATGTTCAAATTAATTAGAAATCGCTATTTAAATTATACATTTTTACCTATTCAGTCAACAATTTAACTAGAAATTATTTATGTTTTTTGTTTGTCCCGAAGTCATTTCCGATTGATCCACACCTCTGACAGCTGACCCGATTTAGAGAGGAATAGAGACTTCTTTTTTGAAACCATCAAAAGAACTTAAACAGCTAACACTTAAGCCGTATTTAAATATCTTGTTTGTCGCCAAATTTAATGTTTAGCGGAGACGGAGACCTTTGTAGCTGGTGCTCAAACTCTTAAAAATATATGAAATGAAATATATAAATATACTACAATTAGAGTTCATATTTCGCCCAGTGTTGAGTGTGGCCTGCAGCCCTCATATATTCTTGTACATAGTGAATGGGATGGGTTGAGATGCGAGATGAGAGGCACTAATGAAGTTTCGGTTGGTCCTTTTAAGGACTGGCTGCCTCATTGTTTGACTTTGCTGCACTCATCCCGCCTGCCGTTGTGCTTACTAGTCACAGCTCATAATGTTTGCACAGCCGACGAGTCCTGTTTACGCTATTTCTGTGTGTGTGTGTGTGTATGTGTGTGTGTGTATGTCCTGTTGCTGTTGCTGTGTGCGGGTATGCCATTTGCCTGCCCTGCTGGCACTCTATTTATTTATGTTTATAATAGGATTTTTATCAAAACTTTTTGCCGATTCCCTTTTGTAATGAGTATTTAAAAAAGACACAAACAAATACAGGCCGCAACGCCGGCTGACAGCTGACCCGCAGCTGCTGGCGTTTGTCTTTTGACACGCCCACCATCCGCCCCCAGCGTTTGCCCGCAGAACGTGCGGCAAGCGAACATTTTTGTGTCGCTGTCCATTCACACCATTGAGTTTTTTATGTTTTACACTGAATTTGCCTCGTTATATGGCATTATACTCATTATTTTTGTGGGGCTTCAGACCACAGTCGAAAACCGAAACTAAATAATTGCCAAATATTTGGCCAAGTTTTTTTTGAAGCGCATCTCATTATGGTTTCACACTGACGAATCCACTTCAATCAACCCACAGACCACGTCTGGGTGTTAGTTGTGGTTCTGCCTCTGGACTCATTAACCACAATCGCTTCAGGATCGTCTTTTGGCCAGGAACGTACCTGCTGTTGTCCGTCTATTTGGAATGTCTGCACTGATTATGCATTTAAGAGCCGAGTTTCCACTAAATTCACTGCTTAAATATGCCTAATTTCATTTGCCGTTTTCCGAGATTTGCCGGCACTCTGCCAAGTCGCTTTCGTTTTTCCACGCAATTAAAACAGTGGCCGAAAAGGAAACCAAATCCAATTGCACAGCACTTAAATGCCATGAGCTCGAAAGTCAAGGACCCTACAGCCATCATTTTAGAGATGAAAGCAACATCAAACACGAAAGCATTAATGCTCTACTTTAAAGAGTTAAGTATTTAGTCTGAGCAAATAATACTATCAAAAGAATTCCATTATTCCCTCATTAATAAATGCACTTGTAAATTTCTTTTTGAAAATTCTTGATAAAGTGCTACTCGGACACTTCAATTGCCTGTCAGTTGGTGTCCATAATTTCATTCAATTATTGTTAAGCTACTGCATAATTAAATATATTTATAGATTAAACAGGAGCACAGAATACGCCTTGCGAAATCCACCTGCTCGCTCCTGCTACATTTGATTATTAATTTAATAAAATTACATCTTCATTGAATTTTAAAAACTGACAGATTATTCCTATGCGAGCCATATGATACAACTGATATTCTGCCGCGCAAATATCAATATCGACTTTGTTATTGATGTTGAGAGTTTACGACAAAATTATAAAACCCTCTGCTAGGGTATTAAAGGGCATATTTTCTAATTAAAATTTGAATTTGCTATTTGCTTTAAGCTTACCGGTTTTGTATAATGTAATACTTGTGAAAATCTGATTTAATTTTAAGAATATAAAATAAATTTAAAAATAATTAATAAGAAATTGTTTTATATATATATTTATTATTATCTCTAGATTGGAACTTATGTATGCGTATTCTTAAAATTAAAATTATTAAAATATTTTATCTGTCTATCTATATATATTATTAATTTGCGAGCAGACCACTTCAAGTGTTCTGAAGTGCGTTCCAATTGATAAAATAAACAAACTATACAAATTCACTAACTAGATAAGATAAACCTGAAAAGTTACTTAAACGAAGATGAAGTTCAAATGTGTAGATAGATGGAGAGAATGTGCGTATTCAAAATACATCCAGCAAATGTAGATTTCGTGGAACGAGTAGACAAATAATGACAAGTTTTAAAAGCATCATTAATCATAAAAAGGACTTAATCCACAACAGAGACGCACAACTAAGTAATCCAGGCAACAGGGGCTAAAGGCCATTGAGCTGTCGATATTTGTTTTCGGGTCGCTCAAATTAGGAGCAATACTGATGAACGTTGCTTCTTATTGAAGCTCTCTTTCTGTCAGTCTCTCGAACCCCAGAGAAAAAACTTGCACATTTCCAAGTAGACTTTTGTTTTTATTTAGTTTTTTTTGGTCGGGTTTTTGTTTGTGTGTGTGTGAGTGTATGTATGTGTAGTGGCTGTGTGGTACGAAATTATGTTTCTCATGTTTGTTTGGAATGCTTTTTGTTGTTGGTGCGTCGGTGCTACTAACCACAACAGTGTGGATGGGCACTGTGACACACACACACACACACACACACACACACACATACATACTTATTCGCACAGGACATTCTCTTTGTGTGTTGTTGTCTCCGGCAAATGGAGACTTTAGCTTTCGGCTTTCAGCTTTTGGCTTTGGCCACGACTTCATCCAAGTCATGCAGATTGCAGAGGCAGCAGTAGAAGTAGGAGCAGCAGCAGCAGCAGCAGCAGCTGTGGTAGCTTGTTTGTTTTCCCTGCTGTTCGCTCACTCGAAATACTGTAAATATTTTTAATTCTTTGCCAGCGCCAAAGGCCAATGGCAATGGCAATGCGTTTGCTACTACAACAACAACAACAACAACAACAATAATAATAATAATAACAAAAATAACATCTAAGGAGGGGCAACTCTCACGCGCCGTCGCCGGCATTTCAGCTTTTAAGCTAAAGCTATGAAAATAATTTGGTCCTGAAATACTTGCGGCTTTTGCTGGGCAATCGGAATGCTTTTTGTGGTCCAAACAACAGCAGCAGCAGCAGCAACAACAACAACAACAACAACAGCAACAATAAAAACAACTAAAGCATAATGTGTATGATATAAACAAAAGACAACGACAACGTTTGACGATGACGATGATAGCAGCGTGTTGATTAAGCCTGCAAAATAAAATAAAGAAATTCACAGGCAGCGGGGCACATTGTTGTAAGTCGCTTTACGTGGTAGTAGCGACCACAAAGTGCCACAGCAAGTGGATAATAACCAGGCAAAACTATGTGCATTTGTTTTATGCAGCAAGTAATGAATCAACAACAACAAAAAAAGTGCACAACAGCGGCAGCCAACCAAAATGACAACGCGCTCAGCCCGCGGGGGCAGCTGGCCAGCGAGCAAACCAGCAAAATAAGACAAACGGGAAACTGTGCAGGCACTGTATAAAACTTTATCCTCATCCTCCTGTTCGTGCCACTGCCACTGCCACTCCCCCTGCCCCGCTAGCAAAGTCAAGAGCGTCAACGGTGCTGGCGACGTCATCAGCTTCTCAGGATTTCCACAGCTGGGTTCTTTGCATTTTTGAGTGCCCAGCACACACACACACACACACACACACACACACACACTCATACATATTTGTAGTTTTGTGAAAAGAAGGCGCAAAGATGTCTTTGTGCCACAGCCGCTTTGTCATTGGCGCTGAGTTAACTTAAGAAATGCATAACTGCATTTTACATTTTCCACACAGCGCACAATGCACCAGCAACAGCAGCACCAGCATCAGCAGCAGCAGCAGCAAGAGCGCTCGTGCGTTCAGCTGTGTGTTAGTGTTAGTGTGTGTTGGGTGTGTGTGTTTGTTTGGGAGTGCTGGCAACCCCCTAAGGCCAACACACAAATTAGTTTTAACCAGGCATTGTCACGCTGTGGTGCACCCCATTGTGGCTACCGTGGTTGCCGATTAAGTGCGGCTGAGGCTGTGACTACAAGTCTGACTGTGGCTGTAACTGCTCCCTCAAGGTGCCACGCCCCCGCCTGTTGACATTTTGGCACCCTTAGAAAAGTTCGCTTATCGCGACGGTTGCAGCAGCCAGCCGCCATTTGACTGCATTTTTAATTAATTTTGGCATGATGCTAATGAAATAGGCCAACTACCGGCGGAGTTAATCAACACTGGTCAACATTATACAAGATAATCTTGATTTGTCCAATCTATGCTCGGAAAATAACGGCACTATGTGGCTCTTCAATTTAAAAATTTCTACATAAGAATTATTAAAATAAGTACATTTATACCTAGTATGAATTTGATTTTAATTCAATGCCAAACAAAGGGCCATCAGAAGTCAATGAAAATCCTGACTTCAGGCACTTTTTGATTGGTTTAGACTTCGTAAAGCTTGATTATAAAAAACAAACATTAAAATTGATTAAAATTGGAATTTGTAATTCGAAATAAAACAGCAATAACAAAATAATAATTCAAAGCTTAAATTGTGTAAGCCAGTGAGTTACAACTGATGACTGATGCTGACAGCTGTGGTTGGGGCCACACGAATCGTGGGTGTGTCGAGAAGGGAGTTCAATGTCACCAATTCACACACTATCGGCAACCTTAAATGATGGCATCAATACAGATTCAAAAGGCAGCCAAAATATCGAACATAACGCAAATCTATGCCAAATATACGCACACACAAATGCAGATGGTAACTGAAACTGTAGCTGTGTGTGTGTGTGTGTGTGTGTGGGTAGGTTTCAAATGCAACATGTGATACGATGTCCTAGTTCCGCCGCTATTACTGTGCTGTTATGCAACACAATGGCACACATAAACGCATGTAAGCGTAAGCAACGGCCACTGAGTTTGAGTTGCCTGTGAGCCAAAGCTTAACTTGAGCAAAAGCTCGCTAGAAAGCTCTTCCTTTGCACTCGGAATTCAAGCAGAGGCTCAAGATTAAACACAAGCTCAAGGCTGTGATGTAAATTAACATAAAGCTTTTAAAAATGTATAACACAAATTTAACATTTAACGAAATACGTCAGTTTAACATTGAAAGCGTTCAGTATCATAATATAACAGTTCAACTATTGAAGCTTTTTGCAAAAGCCATACAATTGGTTGTAGTTTTAGGCTTAAGGATGCTTTCAATCAGAACACACACTATTCCGTGGTATAACAATAAAATTATTGACATACAGATAAACAACTGAGAATTGTAAGCATAACAAAACTTTTACAGCTGTTTCTATATTTTTGATTTTGATAACCGACCAAAGCTCTTGTTATTTATAAATAAGCTCTGCCAGGGCATCAAAATATCGTGTCTGTTAATTCTTTTGTATTATGCTTGTACTTACACTTCGTTAGGTATTCTAAATTTGAAATATAACGAAACAAAATACAATAGACACGGCATTAGATATGTTAGAGAGAATTAAGGTATAACCGACATCATAAAAACTTATGAGTTATTGCACAATTATCATATGTGTATGTGAAGGGCTCAAAGCAAGCCCTAATATTTAGTTAATGTAAGTGTAAAATGCTTGGCATGCGAAGCTCAAAAGAAGGATAATGCACACTTATAAATATATCATATATATATACATTTGAAAAGTATATATGTGTATGAATATATACCATTTATATGATATGCCTGAAACTTGTTCCATTAGAGTTACATTGCTTAGAAATAGTGGACTGCTTGACAGGCATGGATATCTTTTCATGGGGTTATATACGAACATTGCAAAAAGCATTTGGTGTTCCAACAAAATATAGGATCTAAAATCACTCACCCATATCATCAATAATGGGTGCCATTCGAAGTGTTACGCCAATTAGCATCAGGCACATCAGCAACAGAAGACAGGCAGTTGCAATAATTGTCCAGCGAGCGCGCTGAGAGAGGTCATGTGGATCGATTACCTGTAAGCGAAATATACACATAAATAATTCATAGAGCCGGACATATGCATGAGGATGTGGGCAACATACCTTAACAACTTCTGTGTCCAAATCCTGTACAAGTATTTTGGGTTTTTTATGACGATGACGTTTTTTGTGCCGATGCCTTTGAATAGAGAAAGAGAATAATACAAAAAAGTGCAAGAGAAGAATTTACAGTGTTGAATCAATTATAATAAAATAAAATATAACATAATACCAATTTTCCTAATAAACTCAGGTGTTCTGCGCTTCTTGAGATGTTTATTTCTTTTCCATATCCAGTTTACATATCTCTCCCATTTATTATAAACTTTTTCTAAAACCGCATATATATCAATAGGGAGCTTAATCAATTACTCTGAAACTCAACACACCTTAAAAGCATACATACACATACTTCACACATCCGCCCAGCCCGCTGGCATATAATCTGCACAAAAACAACAACAGCTGCTGCAGCAGCAGCAACGACAACAGCAAGAGCAGCTTAAACATATTTACTCTATTTCCGTTTGGGTTTTGCAAAAACTTCCGCATTACAAAGCTGCCAGAAATTCCCTGCCCGCTGCATGGCCCTATAAACAAGTTACAAAAACAACATGGCGTCTGGCTACCGTTACTCATTTCACAACGGAAGTGCCTGATGCAAAAAAAAAATAAAGAAAACCAAAAACAAGAAACAGAGAATGGCAACAGCAGTTGTTCTGGTTGTCATTCGGTCTGGCAGTGGGTTTCAGGTTGACGGTACGGTTAGGTGGTGACAACGAATGCCGTTATTTCTCCCACTCAACTTACAGCTCAACGCTGGGACGCACAAAGCTTGTCAATCAATTTTTGTCTCCTTTTCGGCTCGCAGCGGCAACAGAAGCAGACGGAGAAGGGAATGCATTAGGCGATGTTCGAATAACGCTTTTCAGCTGGACACATTTATTAGTGCAACCCAAGGACAGCAAGAGGATGCCATTGTCGTTGCTATCGTACTGTACCACTGACCAACTGGCCAATTGGCCAACTGCTCAATGTCCATGAATGGCTCTAATGCGCATTCATTTATAAGTTTTCTAATCATTTCTAAGCTTGGCCAAATAGCCGGAACATACAGTGGGTTCAATAAGTAAATGTCTTAGTTAAGAGAATAAAGTATGATAACAGTAGGAATCGCAGTAACAGAAGCAGTAACAGTGATATGAACTGTAAGAGAGATCTGTAAGCGAGATCTGTAAGCACCCTAACAGTCACAGTGACAGTAAGAGAAAGATAACAGTAGCATTAACAGAAGCAATAACAATTACATTTAGTTTGTAACATACGAAGAAACACTCTAAATCAAATATTATTTTTAAAATTTTGGTCAATGTTATTTCTAATGATTCTGTGCAAAAATTCGAGTATCAACTGCTTGATTTTGACCACTGTGCAAATGTATGGATTCAGTTTGATTGACGTGAAGCGATATCGTATGCGACTCACCGATGCTTTCTGCGATGTCGCTGGTGACCAATGCCGCCAGGCATCATGTGCTCAAGGTCGTCGATTTTATCGGCGTCAGTGTCCATGTCCAGCTGCAGGTCGCAGGGCGAGTCCTCGGCATAGGGGCATTGTCTGCGGGTAATAAATGACATTAAATGACAGTCGGGTTTTTTTTCCCCCCATGTGCGATAAATAATGGGAATGGGCTACCGTTAAAAATAAATATATAGAATTTTATACACATATTAAGTTCAAACTGTGTCAAAATTCGATCAACTTGAAGGTTTCAGAGCTGATTTTATTCGATGACATATCTTATTATATGGCAGTCAAGTATAATTCGCTTTATTGGCTGCTTTATACCGAGTGTTATTGTTAATTAATCATTCTTCAATTTAAAGAATGTGTATTAATATAAATACAAAGACCAGAGCACGAAATTCTTATTTTAGGTATAAATTTAAAAATAAAATGCATCTATTTTAGTTGATAAACGTCTTGAAGGAGCATTTCTATGAAACTGGCAACTTAACAAATCACAATTATTAAGATGTGGAAGTCTAGTCTAGAGGTTAAACGGTGTCATATTTAATTAGTCGCTCAATATTTGATTCAGCTTTATTCAAAAATGCAGCTGCAAAATGGTCAAGTATTCAGTGAAAATCACAACGTAATTTCTCCGTTAATTTATACGGCCTGCGGACTTACATGGTTTGGACATCGGGTGCCAGACCGAGTACATGCACGCAGTGCTGGAGGCCATTGGGTGTGGGATAGACCAGCGCAGGATCCGAGCAGCGATGATGGCGTTCTGCAACAAAAAGAAAGAATGAGCTATAAAATGAAGTAGGGAACAGTTGCTACTGGAACTTACTGTACTTCCGCTTGCGGCGTCTATACTCATCGTCGCTGCCTGTGCTTTGAGCTGCGGTCGCAACTGACATGGTCAGCGTGGGCTTAAAGCTCTGAAAATGTTTTTCCTTGGCACGAGACGCCGACGATTTGGCCGTGGTGCAGCAGCCAGTGGGCGCCACACTAGAACCAGTCGAGGTGGAGGTCATGCGATGCAGCTTCTCGGCGAGCTGTGCCGGCAGCGGCCGCTCATCCTCATCCGCATCGGCATCCTCCATAGGAATAATAATCGCCTCTGGCGTCGCCGGACGGCGTATCGCCAGCAGTCCGGTGCTCCGCGATTTGAGGCGTCTCGGCTCTCGTACGGCAGAGGCTGTCGGCGTATTCGCATAGCTGGGCAGAGCGTGCAACGATTGGGAGTCACTCTGGGCCAGCACAGTGCTAACAGTCACGTTGGCGCTATCCTCGGACGTGTTCTGCCTCGAGAAATATCGCGCATAGCCTGCCGCACCATCGAAATCACTGCCACCCGAGTAGCCGGCGGAGTAGCTCTCTGTGCAGGAGAATTGCTTGGGAAGGAGTCGTCTGCGCTGCGGCAATAGCATTGTCTCCGGCTGAGCATGTTGCTGCTGCTGTGACGGCAACTGTGGCAAGGGCAACGATTCAATTTCCAGAGCCACATGTGGTGGCGGATGTGGCCTGGCCAGGCTGGAGGGAACATTCACGTGCATCCGCTGGGTGAATGAAGGGGGGAGAGTATTAGAAAGGAATGGTCAATAAGGAGATAAAGCGGACAATTGAATATGCTTGAGATGATACACTACACAACTGAGCCAAAGGAAAGCTTGCAAAATTTGCATAAGCCTTGGGCAGGAAAGATTTAAATACACAATTGGATTAACTCACCGCCTGCTGTGGCTGTGGCAACAGCATCGAACGCACCACGCTGCGCGGAAAGATGGGGCTGCACTGGGCACTGATGGACTTGGCCTCCAGGATGCGCAGTCGCTTGGCCAGACGCACTCGGTCGCGTGTGTCGGCATCACCGTGGGCCATCGCAATGATTTCGGCGCCGCCAAAGCTTACTGTGCACCGGGAACTGGAGTAGGAGAGGCTCTCGAGACTGCCGTGTAACGAGGTCGTCAAACTGTCATCCGCCATGGTGGAGCTGTGCAGATTGCCGCCACGTGCGCTGCCACCAACCACAGTTGCAGTTGCTGTTGGGGTCGCCGTGGCCAGCGAGGTATTGTCGTAGCAGGAGGCGACCGGTGTGAGGTAATCCGGTTGATCGCCGTTAGTCGTTGTGCTCATGGAATGTCGCGTCTCTGGTGGTCGGCCAACAGCGCCACCACCACCACCACCACCACCATCTCCATCCTGCTCCTCCTCGGAGCTGCTATCCCGCTGTCCCGCTGGCAGCGCTACGGGTGTATGCGTCTGCGCCTTCACTAGGAGACTGTGACTATGCCGGGGCTGCGTTGTCTGGCGACCCGACGAGTTGCTCAGCGTGCTGGCCATGCTATCCTCCTTGCTCTGCACCACCTGCCGCGAGCTGGAGGCCACCTCGATTTTGGGGGCAGTGTTCGCTTGACGCAGACTGTTGCTCGGCAGCTCCTCGTCCTCGGGCTCGGATTCATCCTTGCTGGACCGACGACCGCCAAACAGCTTGCGCGGCAGTAGAATGCGTCCAATGGATTTGCGCTTCTTGCGCTTGGCCCGCTTGTGCTCCTCATAGTCGCGTTTGAGGGCCTGCATCTTGTGCTCGACGAGCGTGCTGAAGACCGCCTCGTAGGTGAGCGCACGCTGCAGATCCAGCAGTATATCGTTGGTGGAAACCGCCTTGTCCAACTTTGTGAGCAACTGCAGCGAATCACGACCTGAGTGCAACTCATCTCCATGGTCGCCACTGTCGCCACTACTGTTGCTATCGTCCGCATCGGCCATAATGTTTTGGTTTTATCTGCTCAAAGTGTTGTTTGTTTTTTTGGCAGTTGCTGCCGTTGCAGATGCTGCTGCTGATGCTGTTGTTGTTGCCAATGACTACTGCAGTATCCCCCTGTTGGCGCATTGATAAGTTCGCTTGCCACGTCCTGGCGCTTGTCATGTGCATGCCACGAATCGCGCTGGCGGCCACATCGATTTGTGGCTCGTGCACCGCATATTTGCGCAGTATTTGTTGCCCGTTTCAGTTGCCAGTTTCGCCTTCTCCTTCTGTCTCTCACTCTCTTCTTCTATCTCTATTTTGCACACTATCAATTGCCAGTCAATGAATTTCTATTGTCAGCTCAACAATTCCAAGTGGCTTTAAGTGGCGCTTACTGCCAAACGGCACACACCTGCAATGCAACGAAGACAAGGAAACATTAGACTACCAAAATGGTTCAATAGCCCGTCAAATCGACAAGGACGCAGCCCACTCAAGCAGCAGGACGGCATTTAGCACACTGTCGGAATTATACTCTCAGTGGTTTTGCATATATTTTCTGATTCAAATTTAGATTCACCCATTCCCACCAGCCACCCTGTTATTCATGAGTAGTGCTGAATCCTACTTGTTGCACACACACTCGAACAAATACACACAGGTGTGCCTTACTCACATTGGCATTAAATACAATTTTCTTGGCGAAATCGTGCTTCAAATTCAAAGACCAATTTTTCGTACATTTTCTTCTTTGAATTAAGAATGCAAGACTTATACGCAAAATGTTATTAAAATGAGTATATTGTTAATATTATGAAACATTTCTCTAATCAATTTATCCTTATAATGTGTTAAACATTATTATTTTCAACCATAAGTGATTTCATTAGGCATTGAGAAACTTTGTACATGTAAATATTATGAACCAATTTGAATTGCTTGCAATTGGCATTGGCCTGGTTTATAGACAGCATAAATTGTTCGCTTATTATTTGCAATAGAACAGAGGTACGCCTAAGACAGACAGCATGATTAAAACAAATTGGAAGCTGACGAATTAACACATTTGAGATTTTACTGACGTGCAAACATATTTTTACACATAACATTGCTATTTAAAATCTATAAATTTTTGATTGCTTACAACATTTATCTGAGAGTTGAACTGAACCAAAAATTACTCTTGCAAAAGACATACATACGTATATGTGCATATGTATGTAGGACTACTTGGACAATCCCCAGTGATGAAAGTTACATTTGATGTTGGCAACTCTTTGCCACAGGGGATCAGAGAAGCCGTTCGTTCTGCTGACTGCTCAATATGGCGACACACTTTTGCTTTTACTGTGGCACTGGGACACTGTGCTCTGGGCCGTTGGGCGTGTGCCAGTGACTTCGATAGCGACATCGTCGGCGACAGGTTGTCCCCATGGCCGTTGCGCATTCTGTCGCTGCTACTGCTGCTGTTGCTGCTTTCGTTTCCAGCAAATAAAAATATACAATGGAAATGGATATTGTTTTCATTTCCGCAGCCACAGTCATTGTTGCCTTTCAGTTATGTTCATTTTGATGGCGACACATTTGAAATATGCACAAATAAACTCACACACACACACAGACACATTTAAACATATGTATTCGCGTGTGTGTGTGTTTGTGTGTGTGTGCATGTATATCTGTGTATTTAGGCCTGCCACTGGCAGAGATGCAAATGACGCACAAAAAAAAGAAGGAGTCATAACAATGGCGCCATCCAACGAAAACGAACAAACACAACAACAACAGCTGCGAAAATGATTAAATGCAAAACATGGCAAAGGCGGCAACCGCCAACAGCCCTGAGAAACTTGCACATTTGGGCGCCGCAAACTTTTGCGTGCACTTTAATGCCAGATGGCTTGGAGGTAATTAAACGATACGGCCCTGTAATAGAAAAAGTTGAAGTCAGCCGCTGAAAGCGTAAATTTCCACTCCAATATAAGCAAAGTTAACCGCATCCCCATTACCATAGCCGAGTACTTAGTAATCGTATTCCCAACCACCTGCCGACGGCCATGCTGCCTGCCTACCGTCCTGCCTTCCTGCATTGCTGCTGCTGCTGCCTGCCTGCCTAACTGCCTAAGCATCTTATCTGCCTGCCTCTCGGCTGCAGAATACAATATCAAACAAGCCAAGCGTGCAAACACAAGCTGGCCATATCGTAGAGACTGCAGAGTACTGGGTGAGGTGGGGGGTGGCATAGCGACGACGAGAGCGAGAGCACGCATAAACTAAACAAAACCACATGCCTTAACTCGACTGGGCCGTTCCTGGCGGCGCAGGCATTCTAAAAATAAATCATTCGAGGACATAAAGAGAAGGCAAGCAAAAATTATAACTGTTGCTGCCGCATCTGTAAATAACAGCTGCAGCAATAGCAGTAGCAGAACCCGCTCAACAGTTGAGCATTATTAAGCGAAAAAGAGCACAGCTCCTGTTGCTGAACTCTCTCTCAATTCCTCTCTCTCTCTCTCTCTCTCTCTATCTTGCGGGCCGCCGTTCAGCTCCTGTTAAAGTGCTGTTAACTGCTGCTTGTTGCTGAACATGAGCGAGTGTGAGTGAGCTGGTGGGTAGTTGTGTTGGTGTGGGTGTGTGTGTGTGTGTCTGTGTGCAGATGTATGTTTTTGTCAACAGAACTTTTTTTGGGACCCAAGCAATTGGCACATTTTATCCATTTATTTTTATTTGACTGTATTTCGAGCTCGCTACTTTCAGTTTCAGGTGCGAATGACAAGCATTTATAGGGCTAATTAGTCATTAACAGTGGGGCACACATGTCGTATGCGCAATGAGTGGATTTAAAGCCATAGACTAACTCACTTGGCTATGTCTTATACTAATAATATTAATATTAATGAGAAGCATTTATCCGTTCAAATCTGGCATAGGAATTAGTAATGTCAGCGGCAACGTCTACCGCCGCTGCTTAAATTTAATCAAGATTGCACTAGCCGATGGATTGCGCTAGCTATTCAATTATTCACGCCACTTGTCGGCGCAACGGCCTTCACACAATTTGGAGGTGGGCGTGGAATCAAATGCAGCGTATATACACAAATGGCGAATTCCAAATAAAATATGCACATGGCTTAAAAGACATGACACCGAAAAAAAACTAACTAGTAATTCTGTAGCTATGCTGCTGGACTGAGAGATACTTTATAAATAATTAAGAGCATATGCTACTAAGCATTTAGGTAAATAATTTAAGAAGTTCATAAAAGAGAACTTACTCATTTCAATAAAAGTTAAAAGTAACAGTTATATGATTTGAATATTAATTAATATTGACAGAGAATACAGTCTTATTCACTTACTCATTTCAATAAAAGTTAAAAGTAACTGTTATATGTTTTGAATATTAATTATTATTGACAGAGAATACTGTCTTATTCAAATGTTAACAGAAACATACCTTATACATTTCAATATTTGATTTTAGATATTCACGATTTCTTAGAGGTATACTTGAAATTTAAGCGCATGTTTGTTTTCTTGTTTTTAAAATACCTTTCATGGGTTGGCTTTGAATGCAGGGTATGAAATGAAAACGAAAAATAGAAAACGCTTTTTGCACTGGCACGACCTTTGAAATTAGAGTTCTGAGACGCGCACGTAAAGTTTGTGTGTGCATTAGTTTGTCTGTGTGTGTGTGGGTGTGCGTGTGTGAGTGTGAGTGTGTGTATTTGTGCTATGCTGTGCTGTGTAACCGTATACAACACAGCACATTCAAAATGAGTCCTTGGCCGCAGCGAGCAGCAGCAGCAGAAGTCCCTGCACCAACCACCGGTCCCCTCAGTCCGCTGTTTCAGTTTCGGTCTCAGCCCACAGCATCGTGTCAGATAATTAGTGAAAACTGTCTGTGAAGAAGAGAATGACGCCGGGGTCCGAGACCGAGTCTCCACGTTCACGTCCACGGCAATGTCAGGCCATACCAATGTATCCCTCACCCTTTTTCCATCACCCATCATCCTCTGATACCTGCCCTCCCTTGTGACAGCCTTCGTCCGAATGAGCCATATGAAATGCAGCATGACAGTTTTCTGACACACAAACATGAATATGAGTGTATATGAAAGCATGTGTGTTGCTGTGTGCTGTGTGTTGTGTGCCGTTGCAGCATTTAGCTCAGCTGACAGCCGTAGACACCATTTGCTGTTTTTGCTTCTATTGCTGCACAAGTTCAAATGTTTGCCCACATTCTTACGACTTATTTGCAGGCATCTTTTCACTGTGATGAGAGATGCTTTGAACTGCCCGCTCGTTAAAAACAGATAAATTTTAATGTATACTAAGGTATAAATATCATCATTCGCCTCACATAAATCCATTAGCAACGAATTGAAATCGATGCAGTAGACCTAATTCTAATTCTGAGAAATAATTAATCTTTATTTATTAAAGCAGTGAAGTACGTAAATCGATGTTTTATTGATTTCCCAGCACTCCAGTGGGTCCAGTGGGGTAATAAATAGACAGACAGCTAGGCATAAATGAATATAGCAAATAAACACTTTACAATTCTCTCTTAGGTATAAAGAATTAAATGATTATATATTATATATTATTGTTACTCTATGTGTGTCCGATTACAAACATAATTGAGCAAAAATTAAAATAAAATATAAAAGGGAAATGATTCCTATTTTTTAGAAATGCTCTCTATTTAGTCACAAAAATTCTATTGAACTTTCTGCAAATGCGACTCTACAATATAAGGTTTACAAATTAATTTGATCACCAATAGGAACGGAAGAACTAAAAAAAATGTTATTGGTGACTATTAATCTAGATAAAGTTAATCTAAGACGGATTAATCTATACATTTGTTCTTTAATTTATGAAGGACACACACAATATACACAATATAGTAACCCAATTAAATCTACTTCTGTTAATTGAGTACATTTCCACAATTGTGGTATGCCATATATAACCATTTGGTTAATAAATTTCAGTTTATGTGTCAAGAACATAAAATTTCAATTTAATGCCACCGAATTATAGTTAAATGCAAGCTGATGTGTTCTGTTTATTTTGTTAGCAGCATGTATTTTTAGACCTTTGACATCAGCCAATCTAGCAGTAAGGCAATCATTTGGCTGGCTTGCACTATCTATTGGAGCTTTGATATAAACATGTGTTCAATGTTTACAGGAGAAAAAAATGTTGTTTTGATTTGGATTTGTGTGGTATTTTTGTATTTTGTTGTTTTGCTTGCCGCTTGTTATTATTGTTATTGTTATTGTGTCATGGCATTTTTATGAATGGACAGCGCTTATTGCCATTGTCGACAACAGCAATAAAAATCATTTAATTTTTCCGGTTAATATACCAACTCAATTGACTGACAGACCGGTTGGCTGTCCGCTGTTTTCATATACAATTATTGCGTATACGCAACGTTGTCCTTGCAGTCCATTGCCTGCTGCGTTCCTCGATGTCCATTAGTTTCATGAACTCGCCAATGAAAATCACGAAAGCACTGTTTATTTTTTTGGTTGTTTCAACTTTCTTTCAGCTGGGGTGTTGCACTTATTGTTGCTGTAATAGCAATTGTGTTGTTGTTGATATTGATGTTGGTAATGGCAAAACATTTGTTACCGGTACCAATAAGCTGCCCCCCGCATGGCAATCGATTTGTGCTGGTGCCACAACGTATATACAAATTAAATATGTATTACAATTGGCCTGATGGCCAGTATTGCAGACCTTGACCGCCCACTTCTCACCCCGTACCAGTGCCAGTGCCAGTGCCTGAGCCTGTGCCCCTCTTACCACCTACCTCACACATTGGCCCAAAAACTTCTGTTGCTGTTTTTCTGTGCATTTGCAGGCAACACTTTAATTTAATGACGCGTTCGCTTCCAGATCACTTGCAGGACCCCAGCACAGCTGCTATTTTGTTCAAGTTTGCCAACTTAAACATCCACACAACAACCAAACACAAAAATATATATGTACATATTCCAAGCCACTCCTCATCCACTCATCACACAGCTGAATCTCGAAACTTCGACCCATTTGCCGACTGGAAGGGAGTCGCTAGCTGGCAAAGTATGTAATTTGAAAAGCCTACACAGTCTGTGAGCTCTGCATATAAGAGGTGGAAAAAACAGAAGGTTTGCATACTTCGACAATAACTGCCATAACTTGAATACCCTGTAACTGTAATTAAAAAGGGTATATAAAATATTATGATTAGCAGGCTCTTTAGATATATATAATGTACAACTCTGGTAACTCTCGTCAAATAAATATTTATTCATATATGTATATGTAAATATACATGTACATATTCCAATATATAATTATATGATTTTATTTATGTAAATATTTACATATCCATATTATTTCTCAGTCTGAATGTACCCATCAATCAGCAAATTAGGCATCTGACATACCAGAGTGCGATGCTAAATATTTACGAACACAATTTTTTCGTTTTTATTTGGAGCATTTTTCACTTTGTAATGCATTTTACAATAAAAATTTCTCCAGCAAAGATTGTTCTACTATATGTATGAGTATTTAAATACTTCACATCTTCTGAACATATGAAGTATACTTGCCACTTAATACATTTAAAATGTGCGTATTATAGCTGACCAACCAGAATTGTTCGCTTATATATATGAATTTGCCAAAATTAAATAATTCAATTAAATTAAAATTGATGTCTTTTTTACCAACGTTAAAATACAAAATGTACAAACAAACAAAAAATTGCTTTAAAATGTTAAAAGCAGATGCAATTTGAACATATTATTTTACTATAACTTTCGCATATATTTTCTTGCAAAAACCGTTCAATTAATATCACAATAAGCAAATGTCAAACAATCCATTACATTTTGAAAGTTCAAAACGGATTCGGAAAAAGAGTTTTTAATTCTATAACAACTTGAATATCCCCTTTAAATGGCTTACTTTAAGATGATAATTAACAGAATGGAATACTAAATCTTGTTTTCGTTATAATATTGTATACTTTATTCGTATTTATTGCTTATAATATTTATAAAGAGATTACCTACATTTGACTATCCGAAGAGTAATTAATTATGCTTAGAAATACATAAAATAAATATAATGTAACAAAAGGGAAATCTAAGCTGATTACCCGAATTTATGTCGAAAGTAGAAAAGCATGTGAGAAGCCAAAAAATTTCCAAAAACATTTAAAAGCATCTCAAATCCCACACTTAACTTTTATAGCTGCTTCCTTTTCCTCAGGCACCTTTCCAAAAAAATACTTAATTTTAGTGCGAATCAATTGCAACCGAACGCTTAGCACGTGAGAGCTCTATTGAGGAGAGGAGAGGGCGGCGATCGGGGGTTGGGGAGTGGCAACGACACATGTGTTAAGCTACTAATTAAAGAAACTCGGTCGAAGCACACACACACATAAACTCTCGCTGACACAAAGTGAATGGCAAATTTATAGCTTTTTATCATTGCAATAAGTTATCTCGTGTTTCTGCTATCTGGCGCTCATTACGACCCTCTCTCTCCTTTGGCTGCTGACTGTGCGATATCTGCTGATGTGTATTTGAGTTTGTCTGTGTGTGTAAACAACTTGGCGAATGAGTAATCCAAGAAGCTAGCTACAACATTTTTCTGATAGAAGCGCATTAAAAATTAATGTGCTCATAAAAACACAGACACACCAGCACACCTACAAAACATAGATTTCAACGCTAATTGCGCATTTCGTGGGCGTAGGCGATCGATGGCAATAAGAGTGGCTGAAAATGCTGAGCGAAATCTTCATAACAAAGTGGGAAAAAAGCAATTTCTGCACTTTAGTTGGTGAGAAAAGTGGCAATTTAAGCAGCGTGCTGCTGACACCGGCAACAACAACAGTAACAACAACAACAACAACAGCTCATTGTTGATTGCATATGTCTGGTATATGTGGCTCATGCATTTATCATGATGTGTGAAGCCGACAAAAATAATGTGGATATAGCATACGGCGGCTGAGGGAGTGTATGTGTATGTGGTTGCATGTGGTTGACTTTAGATGCCTGGTCCATAGCAAAAGCCAAAGACGCCGCAGCAATGGAAAAACGGCTTATCCTTGAGATATAAACTGACATTTAAGCAACTCAGGCAAGCGTATGCAATGTATTTCATAGCAACACACACACACACGCACACACACACTCATACACATGCAGACAAAAGTAAACACAGCTGCCAGGCTTGCCCTTGTGCCTTAGCTACACACCCAACCACCCCTTCAATCCCACCACTCTCGCATTCAATGCAATTGACTTGCAACAGAAAAAAAAAAAGGAAAAAGTGTTGCATAGAGCTCGGCGCTGCTTCCTTTTCAACGAGCAGCATGCCACTATGCAACACATCCCCCCTCCTTCACCACCACCATCACACCCAACGAGTAAAAGCGTTTAGATTACCAAGCCACCTATTTGCATTTAATTTCGTGAATAACGTGCCACAGATTAGCAGAAAACAGCACACGCTTGCGGCAAACAGCTGCAATTCAGCAATTAAATTATATTGCATTTTATGTAAACATAAATTTTATGAGCACTTTTCGTAGCTGGTGTGCGCATTTTTATTGAAATTAAATTGTTCGTGTTAAATTTCACTGCAACAAATTGCTAACTGTTTGTGTCTCTTTGTCTGTATGCCTGTGTTTGTGTGTGTGTGTGTGTGTTTTTGTAGTATGCTCCGGCACGTCCACGTTGCACGTTAGTCAATGTCATGTCACCAGCACACCCAAGCACACTCGCATACACACACAATCCAAAAGAAATGCAAACAGTTTGTGGCTTTTTGTGTTCATATGCATGCATATCTGTTGGTATGTGTTCCAATGTGTGTGTATGTGTTTTTTGCGTGTGTGTCTGTATTTCTGCGAGTGTGTGTGTCCAGATATGAAGTATTTGTTCGCTGCGCTGCTATAATTTGCTTTTTGCACACACTTTTTTTTAAATACCCTATACACATAAAATTGTCACAAAATGTATGTGATAAAATTGTAAAATGTTTACGCACATAGATATTTTATGGGCAGATGCAACGCAAAGAGCTAGAAAACAAAATTAATTTAGTGTGGTTGTTGAGAACACATACTCCATTTATTATTCCATTTATATTCTTCCATAATCGAAATGAATAAATATTAGACTGAAAGTTTCTGGGCAATAAGCTAATACAGACAATAGTTATCTAAAAAAAAATCTTATGGAAATAAATTGTTTTTTGTTCGCTGTTCGCTTTTCATAACTTAAATAAGTTCTTCGCTGCCTCCACGTCAAGTCAAAAAAAAAAGTAAAGAATTGTAGTAAGAAAAAATATTATTTATGTGAAAATTATTAAAAGAACTTGAATAGCTGCTCATCAATTCCACACCAGATAATCAAGAACCACTTCTTATAAGAGACACATATTCTTTCCTATACTTATACTCCATAAAATAAATATGAATTTTCTCTTGAGTAGAGCGTATCTTCTAGTCGTGCACTCCAGATCACCCCTTTTCGTAATTTCTTTTACTCGTAAACTGGAGACTTTGTCAAGAAGCTTGCTGCTCAGGGACAGCATCAATTTATGTGCTTTTTAAATAACTCTCTTTGGGCTTAAAAGAAAAAAACAAAAAATTGCTGCAAAACGAGTACGCAAAGGTCAACCAAATACGACTTAACGAACAACAGTTATTGATTTTAAGAATTCTCATTTGACCAGACCATAATGAAACCAAAAAAATATTTTTGTTAATAAATAATAATTTTTCGATTAATTCTTTGACATACTTGAAGTATTTTAACTTAACGAACAACAGTTATTGATTTTAAGAATTCTCATTTGACCAGACCATAATGAAACCAAAAAAATATTTTTGTTCGGAAATAATAATTTTTCGATTAATTCTTTGACATACTTGAAGTATTTTTAATTCGGTGTAAGCCACTTTCTACTAGACGGTTATTAAATGTTTTTTCGTGTTGACATTTGCGCTTAACTCACTGCGTCAGTTTATCACTTAATTAGTTTATCAAATATTGTCGTCAGTGCTTAATTGCAATTCTCATAGCCATAAATCATATCACTTCTGTAAATTCTAAGCGTCTGTTTTGGTGGACAACCGCAAGCTGCCAATGGCTTTTAGCTTATGCAAATATTATTTTAAATTGTGGTCACATTTTTAATTTTTCGATTAATATGGTTAATGAAAGCTTGGTAAAAGACTGCTGCTGCTGCTGCTGCTGCTGTTTGTAGCAGCCACTTTAACGAAATACTACGAGACACTTAAGTGCTTTCGACTCTACCCCTTCAGCCAAAAATTTTGTCATGCTAATTGCATTTTGTTGGACTCCATCCCAAAGGCGAATTATATTAAATTTTACAAAATAAGAAGAAGAAAACTTTGAAGAGTTGCTATCGACTGAAGGACGCACAATTGAGGATACGGATGCGGATGTCCTGGCATGCTGTTGACATTTGCTTGGGTACTGATTACCAACAGATCTGCTCAGTTTTTCATCATGCTTAATTACAACCAATTAACGACTTTATATTTGATAAAAATGACTTAAGGGGATTGCAAGAATACGTAAAAAGTGGTGAAGCTTATATTGTTGGTCTCTTAAAATGTAAAGACCAAGGGCACTCTGAACTTAAAATATTATTTTTGGTCTACCGAAAGCAGATAAAGTTGGTTTTAGGCTTTTAAACTCATTTTCCAGCTTTCCACAAAATATTTAAATAAAAATATAATAATAGAATACAAACAGGTATATATATATATACGTATATATTTATATTTATATTTATATGGGAAAGCACAATTTCATTTGTGTGCGGATGTAAGAATAGGATATTTTTCTAGTCGAGCAACTCATTCTTAATTATTGTAATTGATGTTGTGTATCGGCTTACGCAATTAAACTCGGCAAGCAATGAGGCGAAATTTACGATTTATGATTGAGGCTGTGACTTGCATTTGCAAATGCAATAATTTATTAAAAAGCTCATCAATTAAGCACAATAAATGTGCACAACAAATAAATTCAATGCCAAATAAAATTTGTTGCTGCTGCTGTAAAAAGGCAAGTCAGACACAAGCAGGAGCAGGAGCTGAAATGTGGGGCTCAGTGGTTAAACTGTGTTGGCTTTGGAGCATCCGCAACATGCCCGTAAAACGGGAAATTGCTCTTTAATGCTGGCCCCCCAGGCAAGTAAGATGATGTGTGTGTGTGTGTGTGTGTGTGTGTGTATGTGTGTATGTGTGTGTCAGAGAGGGATGGCTTGTATGTGTTTGCTTGATAATTTGAAAATCCAAGTCAATGTCACGACAGTAAACAATTTTTGTTGCTGATGCCCATATATTGTGGCTTGATACTGTTCTATGCCATAAATATGCCGCTGCGTATATCGATGATTAAGAAGTTGTCATATGCTAACCACAACAATGGCAACAGAACAACAATAGAAGTCTTTTGTATTTGCATCTGTCTTTGTGTCCATGTCGATGTCCTTGTGCGTATTGTTGTGAAGCTGATGTTTATTCTTAGTCATAGGCGCAGTGCATACACTAAGAGAAGAATTGGTAAACTCACTAAAATCATGAATTATTTCCTACCGAGTCAATCGATTCATAATCCTTTTGATGACATATCCATTTGGTTAAAATATTTACAAAGTTAATGTCTAAAAAAATAAATTTATGCATGTGTTAGTTTTACAACATACTTATTATATTTGCTAAAATTCTTTTAAATAAAATTTTACTAAAAAAGAAAATTAAACCTAGAATTAAAAACAAAGGTAAGAAAAAGCATGAAACTTCCATTGGAAAATGACTGCGTTCTCTTTGAATTTTCTGCTTGACTTACAATTTGCTCAGTTCAGTTAACGTGAATTCTTGGGAACTCATGTCTGATTTGACCAGACGTTTTTCTCAGTCACCAAATTCGCATGCCAATGCCAAGCAGATTTATATTATTTATGCTACGAACACAATATGCTGCCATATGCTATGTACATAATGTATTATGTACATACATATAATGTACATATATGTATGCGCCTGCCCCTATGTATACGACATATGTGGCAGGTCTGCACATGCCGCGTTCCAACAAATTCGCTGGTCGGCAAAATACAATATACACTTTGGACATGCGTTCACACAATAAACAATTCGCCTGATTCGGCTTTGGTTTTGGTATTGGTTACGGTATTGGTAACGGTAACGATAACTTTATAGCCGCCTATACTGAGATTTATGCGAAACTTTAAAACACATTTCCATTGGCAGAAGGGAGAAAAAAAAGGATTGCCGAGATTCATTCGGGTGTTTAAAAGGCTGAAAATGAGACGTCTGAAGTGTCAAATATATATATTATATAGATACTTGTATGTATATGTATACACACTTATTTCTACCAAAACTTTTCAATGGCTCATAAGAAGTGAGCCGAGTGCTGAGCATTCAAAAAGTTTGACATTTTTTGTTACTCATTCGCCACGTGGCCCTAATAGCGAGACGTCATTCAAATGTGGTAGAATAGCCAAAGCTGTGGCTAATATATCAGTAACCCCTGGCAATGACTTAGAAACGCAAACACACTCACACACATATACACACACACACAGCGAATATACAGTGTCTCAGACCTTATTTTGAGCAGTGTCAAGCAACGAATTCAAAGTGCTATTAAGTTTAAACAAGGAAACAAATCAAAAAATGTTTGAATACCAATTTGTTTCATGTTATATCACGTTTGAAAAAGAAATTAAAGTTTTATTAAAATATTATTTGATTAATTAAAATTAGTCAAAAACTCTAAATATATCCAAAATACATGACAAAGCTTATTTCGAACAGTCTTAAGGAAAAACATATTTGGTGTATAAAAACTAAAATAAGGATGTTAATACTTAGTGTGATATCCTTTAGCTTTAACAACTTCCCTTAACCTGTTATTCATGAAATATACCATCTTCCGCTTAGTTTCTGGGCTGATTTTGCTCCACTCATCTAGCAGAGCATTTTTTTGATCCTGTTTGCCGGATATGCTGCGATTCTGTATGTTATTTTCCAGCAGAGCCCACAAATTTTCAAAAAAATTTAAATCTGGTGACTGGGGCGGTGGAATTATCACGTGGGGGCAGTTCCAGATAAGCCAGGACTGTACTATTCCGGTCTTATGATTGAGCTCGTTCTCCTGGTAGAACCGGAAAGCACGTCGGATTCCTACCCTCTCGGCACTGTGGAGTACATTTTCCCTTGAAATACACATTCTTTTCCACCAAATTTCCAACGGCGGCTGCCGAGATAAATGCCCATACCATGAGACTTCCTTCGCCGTGCTAGACTGTTGCCTTTACGTTTTTGGGATTCAGTTCAGCATTGGTCCGTCCGAGCCAAAAATTTTAAATTCGGACTTATTCCAGAACTCCAAATCCTTGTCCAAGTGGATTTTTACGAATGTCATCCTAGTCCATTTTGTTTTTGCGCTTATAAATGGCTTTTTCCGTGGTACTCGGGCATAATAATCATGGTTGCGCAGAACCTGGCGCACAGTTCCCACACTGCCGAGTGATGTTGCTCACAGTTAACTTGCTTAGATTGACCATTTCAGCTATTTGCCTATGTAAATATCCCATTTGGAAGTGTTTCAGGATGAGAATCCGTTTGCTCATAGTCCTTGTTCGTTGGTTGCACCCGAGATGCAGGATGTAACTAATCTGACTTCGAAGGATTGCTCTATTTATACCAAAAATAATCTATCAGACATTAAGATCCGGGATTTATGGCACCCAGGTGTTCATAATGTAACTGTCCCAGCTTTGACCATAAATTGAGGTACTTTTTTACATAACCCGACCTAGCTGGTGGGGAAACCCCATTTTATTAGGGTCATATATTAATTTTGGTGGTTAATATATGTACCTGCCAATTAAATTTTTGCTAGACACTGCTCGAAATAAGGTCTGACACACTGTATGTATTTATGCAGATATTTACATTTTAGCATCAGTGACAAAAAAGAAAAAATTAAGAATTTCAACAAGAGAAAATTGAGATAGCTGAGTTACTTTTAAAGCAACTTTTCTTTGCATGTTATAGAAATAATCAATAGTTTGTGGATAATCAGAGTTTAGCGTGGATTTCTTAAATTTCTTAAATGCATAGGGACGAAATACATAATACTCACATTTGGTTTGTAGAAGTGTTTATGGCGTTCCGGGGAATCCTATCAGATGGAACAGCTACTTAGTTATTTCCGAGTAATGTAATATTTTTAATATCACTGGCACCTGCACTGCAAACCTTATATATTATATATAATGTTCATTATCATTATTATTAATTTTGTATGTAGCATAAGTAGAAACACACAGCCTAATTTTAAAGATAAGTTACACTGGGAGTTAATTTAATATTTATTTGATTTTCAATCACATAAGTATTCAGTTTTATTTTTAATACATAGTTTAGTTCTCATCAATGTTATAAAACCAACGAACTCACACAAACAAATAAACAAAGAGCATAGTTCTTTGTAGTGAGTAGTCCCTTGGGAATTGTTGATGTTGGCGAATCTCGCTAGTAGCTTGTATATAGACCTATTTATTATAACGTAGCGATAAACACCTTGATTCGTGTTCACTTCAAAGCCCAACAAATTGTTCTTATTTCTGTTGGACCGCTCTCGCTCATGTGTGTGTACAATACACAATACAAATTTGTATATAAATACACGCACATACACAGAGTAACATACGAGTAGATTTGTTTGTTTGCACGGGAATGTTTATTGTTATTTTCTTGGTTCCGGGCAACGAAACTTCGCCGCTTTACCAAGCATTTTGCTGACAATTAATTGTGCATTAATTTTAATTAGGTCAATATATTTTCTTCGTTTTTTTCACACGGAGGCATCTGCAGACGGTAGCGAACAATGTGTCCAGATAATTAGAAAAGGGTCCTAACCAAGTTTGGTGCTTAGCACAGCACAAATTCTAACTAGATTCACGTGGCACACACATTTCAATTAGGGGTCGAAGAGGCATCAGGCTTTCACTTATACTCTGCCACATTCGTAGTACATATATAAATACATATGTATATACATATATCATAGGCCAACTGCTATAAACTGCTGGACAGGGTGGTAGAGCTGACAATTGGACAAATTGTGGTTGCCAACAACGCAAAAAATGTCACAAATTCGAGTTACTAGCAGACAAAAAGAAGCTAATGCGATTGCGAGCTCTCCCAACCAATACATATACATTCGAAAATATATATCGTACAGTGGTCTCTCGTAAATTAACACGCTGCGGATATATAATCAATTCTCTACTATTTAAAGGAAACAGTTAATGCTTAATGCACTTATATCAATATACTTTTTTATATGAAAAAAGAAAATTGCGATTCTAACTTGTGGCAGCTGTAATTTTTTTTGAGTGACAACAGTATTATAATGGTTCGTGGGTATATATGTATGTAGAGTCAGTATGCAGAAAGCTGCCAATACTCAGACACTGAGCAACAACGGCAATTTACACTCATAATTTATCTGTGCAGAGTGTGGAACCTACACAAATTTTGACATACTTCAAGGCGCTACTCACACATACACCCACAAAAAGATAGAGAGACAGAGACAGGGACAGAAAGAGAGAGGGAGAGATAGAGAGAGAGAGAGAGAGGGAGAGAGAGAGTGTGTGTGTGTTGCCACAAAAATTGAAATTCTGGCAGCGGCAACAGCTTCAACTTGTTGACGTCGTCGGAAGCAGCCGCAAGTAGTGGGCGTCAAATGTTGGAAGGACGCGCGAGCCAGGAGCAACAGAGCAGAAAAAAATAAAATAAAATCACAAGGCGCTGCTGGATTCAACAATTTGTTGAATGTACATACACACACACACACATACACAAGCAAGCGAGCGTATTTGTTTTGTGTATGTGTATGTATGTACATATATATATTACATGAAATGAATAAAAGTATGTGTCGGACTTTTTTCGCTTTATGTAAAAATGAAAGACACACACACACACACACACAGATGCGTCGAGTGCTGGGCAAACGGTTTGCGGCAAGTCATTTGTGTGTGTGTGCTCAATATAAGAATATAGAGAGAATATAAAGGCAGGCGGAACGACAGGTTCCAAAATGGATCCCCGAATCCAGCGTTGAAACGTTAAAGAAACAAACAAAAACGATGAAAAGATGAAGCAAAGCACACACAGACAACAAAGTTAACCGTTAGCCATCAGCCAACAGCACCAAAGTGTGCGTAGAAGCCAGTCGAACTTTAGTTGTAACTGTGTGCGACCGTGTGTGTGTCTGTGTGTGTATTTCCGTTAGATTCGCTGTGTGGGCTGTTTGTTTTCTTATTATTTTAAATTTAATTTAAACCAATTGTTTACGGTGGTTTTTTGTATTTTATATACGCACTGTTTAATGTTAAATTATTGGGTTTGTTGTTTATACACATTTATTTATACGCTTATTTTTAGTCTTTTTTATGTTGTATATTGAGTTTGCCCTAGGAATTTTTTCTTGTTTTTATTTTGTATGCTGTTGAATTTTTTATGAAGTCGCAGCGCACACACTCACTAGATGGGGGTGCCCGAGGGGACGACTACGCGCAGTTTTCGACTGTCCTCTGTCAGTATGGGTGGCGTGTCTGTGCGTATCCGCTTGTACGCGCGTATGAATGTGTATGTGTGTGTATGGCGGCGTACCAGTGTGTGTGAGGGAACGCGTTGCCGACGATGCAAACAGATCAAAATCTCGCCCAACACTGCTTGGCATGGCGTCTGGGCGCTGAAGCTGGCTACAGAGCAGCTTCCCGTCGACTGCTAACAGCACACTGTTAAGCTAACATTATTGGGCCACTCGCAGCCGCGAATGCGGGCAATAGGTCAGTGTTAACAGTAAGTAAAGATGCTGCCGCAGTTATTGTTACTGCTACTGTTACTGTTACAGCTGATGCGGAGAGCACGCTGCCTCTGTTAACATAACTGCTGTCGGCATCGACAGCAGGCACAACTTTTTTTTATTCTGTTACCGTTTTTTTTACAATCTGGCTAGCCTTAGTCTCTTATTTATACGATGCTGTTGCATGTTTTATCCCAAGCATCTGTTTTCTATCAAAAACTTTGTTGTGAACATTTACAACGACCTAGTCTGTGCGTGTGTGTGTTTGTAGATGTTGGAATATACACGCATAAGCACGTTAGATGGGAAACGTTTTATGGCGGTGCTTCCGTTAGCCAAGCGGAAAAATGTTTACTACAAAGAAACACAACCAGAGCAATATGCAAAATGGCTTTGTCTCTCTCTGTGTGTGTGTCTGTGTGCGTGTGTGTTATTATTCTACATGTTCTACTTGCTCTTGTTGCTGTTGTTGTAGTTATTATTATTGTAATGTACGGCGGATAGTCGGCAGTCGTGCATGGTCTAACGGTAATGTGGCCATTTTTTATGCGTTTATTTAAAGCAAGCATAAAAACTATATGGAAATTGTCAACGCTAGCCTTAGCTCTATATATATATATATATATATATACATACATTCACAAAGCAGAAGCTGATGATGTGGATGTATTTATATAAGGGTGTGTGTGTAAAAGAGTCGAGGAGGCATTTGCAGAGACTGCTTGCCAAAGTCAATTAAGTTAGCCAGAAAAAAAACATCCAAGTAAGCCACAAACGCAGCCAGCTAAAATGTAACGTTCGAAAACTTTGGAGGCAGGCTGCCCAAAAGTGCGCAGCTGTTGTTATTGTAATTGTAACGATCCGCGGCGTGCGTAAAACGCAACAACAACAACATCAACCACAGCAACAACAACAACAACCGACACACAATAACACTCACAGACTCCACTTTGCTAATGGAGCTGGGTGCTTATATTGATGTTGCTGCTGCCTCTGCCACAATGGGAATACACATGTTCATGTATACAACTACATCTGCACCCACACACACTCACACACACAGACGCACACACACGCACAATGAGCTGTTGCTGCTGTAGCACGCGCCACTTTGATTAGCCTACTTTGAGGCGCATTTTTATCAATTCGATTTGCATTACTCAAGGATATTCAACATCGTTTAGCTATTTATTTTTATTTTATACATATACATTTGTGTGTTTTAGGTTTGCCTTCATTTCACGTTCATTGTGTATTCCTAAGTGGTTTGACTCGCACAAGGACTGGGAATTTGGGGGTATTATCCGACGAGGACAGCCAAGCCACAGACCATTCGTCACCTGCGAGCGTGTCGAGTGCACGACGTAAACTGTTTAGTCTCTACGCACAATGCGACAAACGTCGCAGTAACCGCAACAGAAAAGAGAGCCTTGAATGTTAAGTTAACAGCACGCTAACAGTGATCCAAAGTTGGCCAATAGGTCAGTTACACTGCAGCTGCAATGCTTTGCCGCATCGCACAAAACACAATGTGAAAAATTAATTTCCATTAACAGACACTGAGAAAAAATGAGTAAGCAATTAGCTAGTCAAAAATGTTCGACTAGATAATGCCTTGATTCTAGCTCTAAACAATGCAAACATTTGCATGCATTCATTAATTAACATTTAAATATGAACGATTTAATACTAAAGAACTGCCCAGTTGAAGAAAAATATCCGAAGTGCATTTGCATATACTAAGCCGTCGCCTTTTAACTTAAAATTTATTGTTTTTTTCATAGGTTTCACATGTGTGTTTAATAAATTTATGTACACACAGAAATAGTAGTGCAAGGCTGTTTTGGGTAATAAATTTACACTATTTATGGTATTGCGATAAGAATGTACCTTAAAAGACATTTGGCATCACGCCCATACTCATTTGCATTTGAAATGAGATTTTAAGCAGAGACAACACATTGAAGTGCTAAAATATATTATAAATTTAAATTGCGAATTCTTTTTACTCTTGACTGAGTCGTCTGGCACCTACATTATCTTCATATTAGCAGCATCAAAATCACAACCATATTTAGTTTTATTTAGATAACTATCTTCATGTCTCCTTTTAAATTTTAAAAAATTATGATACCGTTAGTAGCACAGACTATATGACTCATTTAATAATTTTACTATTTTAGTTTAATATAAATACTAATAAGTGATCCCAACTATAATCAAAGAATTAAAATTTAATAATCAAAAATTCATGTCCTGCTTTTCTTTTATAAATATCGCAAGGATATTTGAAAATTTATTAAATACAACTTGATTTGCGGAGGTGTTAGTGGAGTTGTTGTATTCACATTTGTACAACGAATTATAAAGATAACTAACGGTAAAGCTAAGGCACTTAACGGCGATCTGTTTTGCCGGTGCCACGCTTGCCCGAATACAAATGCTTGGGCATCTTGGTGCCAATGAAACGATCCGCCTCGCCCTTGAGACCCATTTTTGTGACCTTCTTGGCAATGTCGCGTTTGGCGCGCACTTGCGCCTTCTTACGGATGGCAACGTCCTTGATGCCGAGCGTATCGCGACTGGGCGCACGCTTGAGCGGTTTGCCGGTCTTTTTGACCACAGCCGAAGATTCCTTGTCCAACAGCGGCTGCTTGGGCGTTATCTTGCTGCCAACGGCAACCTGACCACGTCGAATATCAACCACAGATTTGGTGAAATTGGCGTTCTCGTTGCCGGACATGTCGACGCCCAGGCCCTCCATGGTCTCCACCAGTTTGTTGACGGAACGATCGCGCACCTTGGGTTGCTTGTTGCGCGGAATGATAGGTTTGTTCTTTCTGGATGACAGACGCTTCTCATCGCGCAACTCGAAACGTTTGCCACGTATCTGCTTGGCCATTTCACGAATCTCCTTAAGCGTCTCATCCATAGACATATCGGGCGGATTGTAAAAGCCACTTGATTCGCGCAGACCCTCCTCCCGTTCCAGTTCTTCCAGTTTCGAGAAAATATCAGCATCGATGTAGTCGGCAATGTTGTGTCCCTCCAGGAATTCGGGTATCACATCGTGGCGCTCATCCTCGGGTATTTCCTCATAGTTCTTCTTCAGATCGAGTGTGTAATCATCGCCCATCTCCTCCTCGATCTCCTTCTCCAGCTTGCGCTTACGCTCCGACTTGGCCGCATTCTGTTCGAGACGCGCCAGCGCCTGTTGCGGTATACAAGGAGCTCGAATCTTATCGTCTCGCGGTGCTGGCATTGCTACGTGAAGGCGATTCAGTATGTTGTCCACCTTCTTGGTGCGCATCTTTTGGTCCACGCGATAGGAGAGCAGACGCTCACAGGCTTCCGTTTTCACCTCCATAACGCCCGTCTCCTGCACTGTGGACATATACATGACAGGTACCTGTTTATCCTCCTCCAGCTTGGTGATTATTGCCCGTCGCTCGGCAGGCATATCATCTGGTGTCAAGATGTCCACTTTGTTAATTGCGAGAATCAACGGTTTATTTGTGAAGAGGGGCTTGATGCTCTCGAACAGCTGCACCTGTTCCTCCAACGAATGACCGCATTGCTCCGAAATGTCCATGAAGTAGAGGACACAGGCGCGCAAATGCGCCAAGGCTGTAATCGCCTGCATCTCAATCACATTACGCTCCTCGAGCGGATGGTCGAGTATGCCAGGCGTGTCGATCACCTGCCAGCGCAGATACTTGTAATCTGTGTGTCCCACATATAGGGACTTTGTGGTGAATGCATATGGTTGAACCTCAACGTCGGCGCGAGTGATTTTGTTGATAAACGAGGACTTGCCCACGTTGGGGAATCCGCAGATGATAATCGTGCGGGAATAGGGATCGATTGTGGGCAGACGCGACAAGTGCTGACGCACTTGCTCCAAATATGTCAAATTAGATGCCTGACGCTTTAGAATTGTGGCCATACGACCCAAGGCAGCCTTCTTCAGCTGCTTGCAACGATACAGGGAGTCGCCATACTTCAATAGACGCACATAGTCCTTGGCCACGCTATAAAATTATAAATAATATTAATATTATATTTGTATATAAATGTATATATGGCAGATTTCCAAATACTCACTTATCTACCAAATGCCTGGCTGTGTTTAGCTGGCCCAGCGCCAACTTGTAATGGTCCTTGTCGTAGAGGACGTTCATCAGATCCGCATAAAATGGATGCACATCGTCTAACTTGGGGAAGTCCTGAATGATCTGCGATAGACGATCGTGGAAGTTCTGTTGAGTGTATTTCACTTTGCGCGTGTAAAAGGCACGAATCCGCGAGATTTTGTAGCCCTTGTGGACGACTGTGGGCGTCTTGCGCTGTGTCTTCGACAGCATGATGTCGATGAAGTCCTGCAGAATGGTATAAAATTGTTAGTTTTTATATATTGCGCATATGTAAACACATTCATTGAGGTTATGTCGGCCAAGAAGGGTGCTCCAAGAAACATCAACAAATAACACTCTTGCAATGCTTACCTTCGCTGGCGGAACCACCATTATCTTTTTAAAGTTGTACAAACTCATTTTCGAAGTTATTTATTTATTTTCCAAGGTAATCTAAGGAAAATAAATGGGAATCGCTAACAAAAACACCACGCGGTGCCTGCAACAGATTCCAAAAAGAGACGAAATAGAGTCTAGTGATGGCTTGTAACATCGATAACAACATCGACGAAAACATCGCGAAACACACTCAATCATGACAAAAATAAATGCCATATCGATAGTTTTACAATTATCAACAAAAAGTATTTAGGCTAATATTGCAGAAAACTAACAATATAAGATTGCTTGAGGCAACAAGTTCGTTTCTAAATCACTTTCTAGCAATTTTATAATGCATTTAAGCGAAGGTATAATTGCCGCATGCGAAATAAGCGCCTCATATATTAAAAACATGGAATGTTGTTCATTTTAGGAGCTTAGTTTATTATACGAATCATATGCAATATCACCAACCGCTTTAAAAATGCTGAAAAACAAGTGCAGCAAACCGTTCAAATGTGACCAATGCCATTACACGTCCAATCGTCGGTTTGACCTGCGGCGCCACAAGCTGCGTCATGCGCGGGTGAGGCCCATCGAAGGCTACATCTTCAAATGCAGCGAGTGCCAATTTGCAACCAAATGGAAGCGCAACATGAGACGCCACATGCAGACGCACGAGAAAGAGAAAGCAGTTGCACACAAGGACGAGACGGAGGAGGAGGAGGCAGATGTGGAACACCCTATCGAGGAGTATTTCGTGGAGGTGATCGACGACTCAGAAACGGAGCCTGAAGTGGATCTCGAAGTGGAGGAAGCTCAACACGCTGCAGGCAGCACAGTGCTGCCAACGAATCAGATCGATAAGAATAAGCGCTTCAAATGCGATCTCTGTCGCTATACGTCCAAACGGCTCTTCGACATACGACGCCACAAGCGGACGCACACCAGAGTCAAGATCATCGATGGCAAGGGCTTTAAGTGCGACGAATGCAATTTCGTAACCAAGTGGAAACGCAACATGGGGCGGCACATGAAGAAACACGAGAAAACGCCCAGCGAGGCAGAAGAAGAGGAGGAGCTGTTGAACGAGCAGTCAACTGTTGAGTATACATTGGAGCTGATGAAACCAAATACAGAAATATACACGATATATGCTTCTGAGGAGCAGTTGGAAGGGCTCATATCGCCAGTAGTGGAACCTATGGCCTATACAACCGAAACACAGATTCTGGATGTTTACGTGCCTACAGAAAATCACAGTGTTCCCGAGAAACGTTTCATGTGTTCCAAATGCGAGTACACCACAAAACGGATATTCGACTTGCGTCGCCACTCGCAGGTGCACGCGAAGACGAAGCAAATCGAGGGCATTGCCTATCAGTGTGACAATTGCAACTTCATAACCAAATGGAAGCGGAATATGCGACGCCACGTGGAAAAGCATCGGCGTTCTTTAGTTCTAAAACGAGTGCCTTCAGATGAGCAACAATTCAACGAAGTTGTTGTGGATCTAACGTCCGATTTGGACTCAGAGGCGGAGGAAACTATAAATGGGGATCCCGAAGTGCTACCATCCTATTGGATTGCCCTAACACCATAATATATATATATATATATATATATAAATCTTTAGATGTTGGAAAAGCTACGCCCTTAAGACCCCCTACTGTAATGGATTTTATAATCATATTTGGGGAAAGGCCTATAAATAATGGCCAAATTTGAATTAAATATTTGAGTATGTATTTTATTGATACTGCGACAAAATATAATGGCAATAAATGAACAGTAAAATTAGCAAAAATCATCTTTTAATTTCATTTCTATTTTAATATCAAAATGCAATGCAGTGAAAACATTGCGAATGCTAAACTTCAATATGCCAAGAGATTTGTGAGCATTGCATAATTATATATATAATAAAATGTCTATATTTAAAATGGAATCTAATATGTATATCGTCATTATTATTTATTATATAACAAACTTTAGCAATATATAATTTAGCAATATTGTTATCGATTCAACCGATAAGTTATCGATGTGAAATGTATATTAAATCGGTGTGACAAGAAACCGATGTTCGTACATCACTACTTTCGATAATTTTTACATAGACAACCTTACGGAATTGTTGCTTAAATTAAATGCAAATAGCTTTTACTTGAGCACAATAAATATTTAAAGAAGAAACAAATTAATTAAAATGGCCGACGACTGGGGTAAGTAAATGCACGTGGGTGCGTCACCAATAATAATAACGTGGGCGCTGCGCATGTGGCGCTTCGTTGCCTCCCTGCAACACCCCCCTCCCCTCTTTTGTCTGGTTGATAGACAAGAAAGGAGGCAATCAAACGTATGGCGAGCGTGCACCCAACCTTGATATTTGTATATTTTTAGCAATTGTATATTAATCGAATATTTTTTTTGTCGTCTATGCTCGATCTCTGCAGAATCCGCCGCGGACAGTGAAGTTGTCATAAAACCAAATGCAGCCAACAACATAAACAAGTGGGTGGGCGAGGACGATGACGAGGATGTTAAGGTGCGTCCAAAAAAGAGAACTCAAATGATATCAAGTCTATTCAAATCTGCAATCTGACAAGTCAACAACAGGCAGCCCCTCTTTGGCTGCTGCTTGGTAGTCGAAACTTGTTTGTCGAAACAGTTTTCACTTTTGTTTTGCTGGACACGTGTTCAATTTGTGAATGCATTTTGTGTTTTTGGTTGTGACTCATTTGAAACGTATGCAATTTGTTGATGTTTAGGAGAGCTGGGAGGATGAAGAGGAGAAGAAGGATGAGGAGAAGCCAACGAAAAAGGAAGCGTCAGCCAAAACCGCGCCAAACAAGGTTCTCAAAGCGAAACTACTGGAACAAGAGGTTTGTGTTTGCAAATTAGCGGATTTTATGCATAATAATAAAAACAAATATAATTAGCGGCTAAAAGAGGAGGAGGAAGAGAAACGTTTGGCCAGCATGTCGCCGGAAGAGACGCTGGCGGAAAAGCTCCGTCTACAGAAAATTCAGGAAGAATCGGATCTGAAGAGCGCCCTCGAAACATTTGGTTTGACGAGTATAGGCGGTGGCCTCGACGCCTTCAATCCGCAGAGCAATGAGGAATTTAAGGAATTCGGTGCCACATTGAGCTGGAAGATTGCACAGTACAAAGAGAGTCCCCACTTTCCGCAATTCATTGAGGATTTGGTGCAGGCGCTGTGCGTCAACTGTGAGTGATAATAATTATCTATTCATATATATACATAACGATTGTAATGAGAATTTTTAATCAAGTGAGCGCCACTGACATTAAAAAGGTCAAAATGAGCGTGGAGATTTTACACTCGGAAAAGTTGAAAATGGTTAAGAAAGCTGCCAAGAACAAGGGAAAAGCCACACTGCGCACAGAAAGCAATGTAGGTCACAACAACAAAGGAATCGATTAGCAGCTGCTTTTCAGCATTTTCATTATTAATATTTGAATATTTACAGGATATTGATAGCTACCAGAAGTATGGAAATGATTTTACCGACGATTACGACGACTTCATGTGAATAGAATCAATGCTTATATATATATATATATATATATATATATATATATAATATATAATAACTGAATATAGTTGCTTGTTGATGTCGAGAGAAGAGAGTTCTTGTTACAGAAATTGCGCTGGAATTTACATCATTTTTGTTGATTGCTGATTGCAGGCGCCATATTGATATAAACGTATATATATATATCTATATGTATATATTTATATATCTATATCTATATATATATATTTATAAATAATCGTATGACAGCACACACCATTACATCTGTAAAATAATATATATATATATATATATATATATATATATATAGAATAACTAAAGTCGAGTCAAGCTAGTAATCAAGAAACCTCAACGATTATTCAATTACAAAACACACACACAAAAATAGAAACTCCAGAATAAATTAGGTACATGAATGGCTTCTTGTAAATTCACTTTTGTATAATATAAAGCGATATTAAATGTAAAACAAGCTCAAGTCTTATTTTTTATTTTGTGCATATTTTGATGCTGAAGATTGATCGATTTCCCTGACCCCGAATAAGTTACAAATTAATCGAATAATCAGTCAATCTTAGCCTTTACTTAAGCACAGTTTACAGATAAAAAAAAAAGTTGTCGATAATGAACAACTCCATATAAAAAATCCGTGTTAAACAGACTATTAATGAGAAATGATTTTAATTTTGAAGAAAAATGTGTACTTATAAACGCCATAAAGGCGAGAAATTTAGTTCATTAAGCCGACCTACCGAAATTTTTCGTCGATCTGTAAACTGTGCTTTACATTTTAATCCAGTCTCGATAGTTTAGCGCTTGTGACGTCAGTCGTTTAGAGACATGGCTTTTAGCTGTGGAATCTTATTTTGCAAGGCATGGAAAAGCAACTCTGCGCATTGTGTGGCAACACTGGCCATCTGGCACGTGTGTAAAATTCAACAACAAAGGTAAACATGACGGAAAGCATCAATGCATTACTTGCCGGTATTATCAATATTATTGTCAATTATAAATCGAACATATAACTCTAAGCCAACTTGGCATTGCAGAGGCCGCTGCCAAGGAGTTGCACAGCTCAGAGGATGAAGAGGACATTGGGGACGAGGACACCTGTGGCACCGCAGAATTGGCAGCAGCATTTAAATTTCAATATGCACAGGATGAAGCATCGCTCACCTTAAAGCGGGATTACGTGTTGGGTCTATGTGCGGACAGTGGATATACACGCCTGGCAGCGGGTCTCTCAAATACAGCCGTAAAGATTTACGATCTGAGTGCGGCGGCTGCTTTGACGCCGGTTCACGAGGAGCGAGTGCCAATTGTCGTCAGTGCGGATCAGGATGTCACCATTTGTGGTGTACGTTTTCTGGAGGAGAGTCCACATACGCTGCTCGTGGGCACCACCAATGGACAAGTGCGTTTGTTCGATTTACGAGCCTCTGGCGAACAGGCGCGTTTTGAATACAAAGCTGATCCGGATGCGGATTCCCATTTACCACCCGTGCCAAAATCAATGACTTGTTTCGATTGTAATGTGAACAGTCGGATCATCTGCAGCGGTACGGAGCAGCACATGGGAAATGTGTATCTGATATTCTACGATGTGCGCGAACGCAGGCAGCTGGGCGTCTACCAGGAGAGTCACGAGGATGATGTGACGCAAGTGCGTTTCCATGCCAAGAATCCGGACTTGGTGTGCACGGGCGGCACGGATGGGCTGATCAATGTGTTCGACATCAAGCAGCCGGATGAGGATGAGGCGCTGCTCAACACGATCAATACGGAGAGCAGTGTGCATCGCCTTAATTGGCACCAGAATGTCTACGAGCAGGACATCATCTCGTGCATCACGCACACCAACGATTTCATGAGCTACGAGTGCATGGAGGGCGACGAGATCATTTCATTTGATCGTGCCGCAATTACAGCGGGCATACGCCGCAAAAATGCCGGAAATTTCAATTTAATCAATGCCCACAACATGCAAGACGATGGCGTCTTTTTGCTTGCCGGCACCAATTTCAATCGTGGGTGAGTTGATCCTGAGTTTATTGAATAAAGTAGTATTTATTTAATTTTGCTCTCGTTTCCCTAGCGAGGTGCTGCGTTCGGTGACTGCTCCGGCCAAGGATACGCTGAAACCGCTCACAAACTTTGTGGGTAACAAGCAAATTGTGCGCGAAAGTATTTTCGATGCCAAGCGCAATTGGCTGATAACTGGCGGCGAAAGCGGCATTATCTCCATGTGGACACCCGAGGCGAGCAGCCAGATTAGCATCAATAAGTTCAAGAGCAAATCTGTAGCATCTAAGATGCACAAAAATAATCCATATTAAAACACGAACATTTCCAAATAAAATGTATAGTTTTAATAACAACTCGTTTTTAAATTTACCACCATTTTATTATTGCCATATGTTTAGAATTTGATGTTGCCACACACTATGCTGCTAGTATTGCCACCAAGTAGAAACATTGTTGCTCGCTGACAAAGACTGCTTGCTTTTATAACGTTATGTCTGATCTAAAACGTAAGCGCGCTGAAATAACGTATTGGCTAAAGTGAATGCTCTATAAATTTTTTTTGGGGTGGATGTTCAACACAACAAAATGGGTGTCATTTTTTTAGAAACTTAAAAAATCGATACTAGAGTGCCATACTTATGTAGCACTTAAAGACAAAGTCAAATAATTTATTTGAAATGCCAGCAGTTTTTTTTTATTTATAATGCTTTTTCAGTATAATGGGAAGGGTAGTTTAAATTGTCCATTAACAAAAGACAAACTATTTTGAAATATTTGGTAATGAATAATCATAGCTTATATATATATTTTGATCATATTTTGAATTCACAAGATTTGTGATGCATAAGAAAATAAATAAAATAAAATAAATAAATATCAATGATGTCAAAAAAAATTAATTTAAATTCAATTCATTTATTGAATTTCAAAATGAAAGATTTTAAAATATACAAGTTTCAGATACTATTTAAAAATCTGCTTGGATTACTAATTTTAATTTCTGCAAGTTATGCAGATATCGTCTACAAATTTCCTTGAAATACAACTCATATTGCTTAGAGCAATGATTCTATTAACCTTTCTCTCTCTCTCTCTCAGTTTCACTTTCTCAGTCCTCATCCGTTGCAAATGAAAGAAGTCGCCGCAAGCTGGACTTAGTAAAAAATTAGCACATCCATAAGGCAAATGGCCAGCCTAATTTCTCAATTTCTCAATTTGTGAAATTCTTGATTTCAGTGTGGCAATTAGTGCTGCAGTAGGCATTTCGAATGCTTGCCCACAAATCAAGTAATCCTGTGCCACTGGCCGCTGTCCTGGCTAAATGCTGACATGTTGACAAATACAACACCTACTATACAAATACAAATAAAATTGCTACAGAAGTACCACCTAAAACGTAGCAGCGAACAACGAAAGGACTAACCGGAACGACTTAATTTTCACAAATTTACGCCAAGCGGCGGGATTGAAAACCCGAGATGGACGAGCAACGGTTGCCGCCACCGTTGCAATTTGGTCCTGCGGCGCATACAGGATCGGTGAGGCCCGGTCCTTGTTCTGGAGCCACTTACCGTGGCTAATTTGCTCATGAATAAATTTGTGCTGTTTCGAATTCCATTGAAAATGCGTTGCTAGAAGCTGACCGAAACGTAGACCAGTCTCCGATTCCCTCCCTCCCTCCCTCTCTCTCTCTCTCTCTGTCTCAATCTATCTCTATCACTCTGTTTCTCTGTGAGCCTCGTCGAGCAACCAAAATATTATGGTGTTCCCTGCTGTTAGCGCACAGTCAGCGCGAATTTGCTGCGGTAAGTCGATGCTGTTTTTGGGTCTGACAGCGAGTCCTTTTGGGCCTCGATTTTTTTCTCTTCTTTTTTTTTTGGTTCTTGTCGTCGGCTGTTGTCCTGTGATTTGACATGTTTGTTAGCAGGACGCTTGACCCTGAGTTTTGTGTGTTCCACTTTGATGTGATTCGTCAATGCGGTGGACTACCGGCTACCGGCTCTCTTCTCTGTCACCGATCTCAGATCTGTGGATGCGCACATCTTGTGCGGATGCCCAGCAGCGTTTGTTGGCGAATCTGTGTCGGCCAGTCGCTTGTTTGTTTGGTTTGTTTCCACTGCTCTTCTGCTGTTCGCAGTGTTGGAGTGGCATTCGTCAGGCTCGGCATGGGCTATCCCTGGCTAGCCATGGAACCCCCTAGTGGGTCGAATACCGCAATACGCTGTATTTATAGTAAACGTAGCCGATCAATTGCGGTTCTGCTTAGCCTGCATATCAAGGAGTCCAAGGAGAAAGAGAGATAGAGAGAGAGAGAGAGAGAGAGAGAGAGAGAGAGAGAGAGGGGGGAGTAGCGAGAAATAGAGACAGAGAAGGATACGATATTTTTTCGGCTTTAAGGCAGATCCGTTTTATGTTTTTATATATTTATCTTGACTCTACTTGGTTCCTATGAACTAATGAATGTATTGTTTATATATGTTCCTGTTCACTTTTAACTTTCTTAAGTACTTAGATATTTTTCACTTGCAAATATGTTGTAATTAAATTTTAGAGAGCTCATCAAGACTAATAGATAAGTAAATATAAATTAAATGTAGACTAAGAATTGTTGTAACAAAAAGATACAACTAAATTGGCATATGAAAAAATAATATATTTTTCAGATTGAATGGTAATTGATTTTTAATGCAGCTATAATAGACTTACTTTTGCAGGTACTGAATAATAGGTCTAAATTAAGCAAAGAACCCATTAAGTAAGAAAACTTAAATGCTTGTTAAATGTTGTATTTGGGGACAGACATATAAGATATTAAGTATTACAAAATATGCTAGAAGTTATTGATTTTGATTCTATAATGATAATTTTACAAAGCTGATCCTAATGGGCTCGTAATTATAGTCTTCAGCAGTCTTCTTAGTTATTCTTAAAAAATAAGCATTTGTTCAGACACAATTGAAGCTCAACCGCCAACTCAATAATCGTTATCCTTATCATAGCCAAAGTATCCACATTAAATATTAATATTTAGTTGGTAAACGCATGCAACACTTAGTGCAGCACCTCACGTTGCACATATATCTGTCTGATATTACTTTGGTTTCTCTACTCACTCATTCAGCGAATCGGAGCAGATTCGTGTGGGTGCTGGGTCTAAAAAAAAAGAAACCACTAATTAGGCGACCACACAATATCCGACAATGGCTCACCTAATTATTTGACACAATTGTAGGTGGCTCTTGTTGTTTGTTATTGTCTGTTTGCTTTTTTGTTTGTCCGACACTCGACAAAAAGCGACTCAGTTTTTAAACGATTTGTTTCTCTTTTTATGAGTTTTTCCATTGTACGCATTTTTACCAGTGTTCGCTGCTCTACAAACGTCCTAATTGCGGCAGTTAGTTGTTGTTAGAGTCCTTGTGCTGCGTGGTGTCCTCAGACGTCGCCTCGTAAGTTCTTTTATTGCGCGCTCGCATTTCCACTAAAAATTGTGCCATTTTTTTTTTCTTCTCCTGTTTTTAGGTAGTTGTTTGACGAACGCGCCTTTTTATTGGTGCACCTTCGGCGAAAATCGGAGCGCAACAACCGCAGTTCAGCAGCGAGTCCTTCACATCGACGTGACCTGCGAAATGGGATCTCATTTAAGTCTGCTATGTATCATAAAAAAATATATACATATAAAAAATAATTAAAAAAATTATTGCATATAATAAAAAAAATTATTGTTATAGTTACAAGCCTATAAAGATTTCATCGATGTGCTGGCATAAATTATTTATTGAAAACGATCTGTTTATTCGCCACTACAAAGACTATTTTTAATATTCATAACTTACTTTAAACTAAGTTAAGCTTAAAAATGATGTGATACTTCTCTTGGGAATAAACATGCTCCAATGGCATTAAGGATTCGTTGTCGCTGCTTATGCCAGATGTGCTGCTCTGCATCAAGTTGAACATGATGCTTTTAAATATTTTTATTTATTTGCCACAATTCAAAAAAAAATTATTTGAAAAAAAAAAAATGCGTGGGTCCTTGTTGCGTTTTGGTCCCGTTTCGCATTGTTTGCGGCAAAGACAAAAATTGTGTCTTAAATTTATGGCTGCAACGCTTTTGGTCCCGGTTCGTTCATTGTTTGTGCGGCAAAGAAATGGTTCAAAAATTATGGTAGTATATGCAGATTTTTATGGGCTGCGTTTCACTGTTGAGGCTTCGCGGAAATTCGGCCGTGTCCTGTCGTGCATTCCGAGGACCGTATTAGGAATGTAGATCAATGTTTTTTGTTTCCATTGTGCATTTTTTCGCTGCCCTAGTTTTTTTCCCCGAAGGCAACGAGACTGCTCTAATTTTTTAATTCTTCACGGGTTTTTATGATCGCTGGAAAAACAGTGGAAAACAACGCAAACTCACTGAACCGTTTTCTCACAAGGTTACTCAGCACCATCTATTCCGATATATCCAGCCTCTCTGCAGCTCTACTTACCTGTTAATTGTGGCCATAATTCAGTGTTTTTAACACAGTTCTCGACATCCATCCATATTTTTATTAGGGCGTGCCCTTTTGTTTGCCCATTTGTAAACGATCGTAAATCTTTTAAACCGTGAATCTACCAAAATCGATAGCACTCCACCAATTGTGAGTTTTTAGCTAATGATTGTTAGTTCCAATGGATTCCGGTTTAATTCAATTTAATTTTTTTTTAAGAATATATATACTATTTGAACAATTAAGGGTAGATTACATGACTTATATTAAACTGGGAGAGTTAGTTTCAGTTTCAAACTCCGGGCTAGGTTAAATTAGTTGAAGAGCTCCTAGCATTTTCCTTTACTAATTAATTTATTAATGAATTTAGCCGTCTTTGAACCTTGTGTAATAAATATAAATCAATAGGTCTCCATTTTAATTAAAAGTTTAGTGTGGTTAAAACAGTTCTGACTCTAAGCTGTAAGATAATTATATTTTCCAATTCTGCGGGAATATTGTTTGGTTCAATGAGGATACCAGTTATCAAAAAAATATGTCTTAGTTTTCATATTTTCGATACATAAATTCGATAAGAAATTATATGTTTGTCTCTCATTTGTTTCAAGTTTCAGGAGTTTAAATAAAAATGCTTATTATTTTAATTTTTTTATCTCGATGTCTGGCTTTAAATGTTTAGAAGATTCTTTCAATATTATGCATGGGTAAAACTGGTCTGTTTTATATGTGGCTTGTATATATTTGTGTGTTTTGTTGTTGTTGTGTGTGTGTGTGTGTGTGTGTGTACTTCCCATAATCAGCATAATCAGCGAGATCGGCGCTTTGTGAGCGCAAAATGCCTATAAAAGAGGAAAAGAGCAGCAACAACAATCACAAAGGGTGCTTCCAAGTATTGAGGTGTTGGCCAAGCCAATGATGCCGAAAGTGTTCAAATCGCGACAATGCTAGCGGTGATCGGGTAGTGTCAGCAGGATCAGGTAACTGAGGAACACAATTTCGTCAACGCTAAGTGAAAGGTTAAAGGTGCTGACTGGCCTGATGCTGTTTGCTGGTTGAGCTGCCATAAAGGGTATTTACTGTCGCTGCCGCAGTGTCGCGTTTATTTGCTTTTGGGCCCAGAAAGAAAGGTTGCTCATTCTGCGAGCGACGTGAAACAAAAGCGCCTCAATGCACAATAGGCAAGGTTGTGGGTAGGGTTCGTCGGGGCACTGGGCAAGGCTTGGACATCGACATCGACTTGGCCAGGTCAGCCTAGTCGGAATAGTTGTCAAGTAGGTAGTCGAGGCACTCGGCGAGTTAATGCAAATTGCCGCGCAATATAACCCAATAATTTTTAACTAACTCACAGCAACAACAACTGGGAGAGTTACTTAGTAATGCATAACAATAAGTTGAGGCTGAAATTGAGACTGAAATGCTGTTGCCGAAGGTTTTCAGCCACATCATATTTCCAAGGGTTCTCCTCGGCATTGACTGGTCCAGAATCCTGTGCGTTAATCCGTTTTGCCATCAGCGACATTATTACTCTATTTTCCATTTTTCTCTCTAAAATTTGTACATTTTCTCAACCGTTTGCATTTCCATTTCCATTTCCATTTTCACTTTCGCCTGCGGATACGAGTTAGATTTTATTGCAGCATCTTGAACAATCGCCTCAACTCGAACTCGAACTCGAACTTGGAATTGGATGTGCAGTTTTGGACCCATGCTGTGTTTTGCTTGCTGTCATTGCTCTAGTTTTGCTTTCATTTCCTCCCTCCTAGCTGGTGATTTAGGCAGAATTCCGCTGTCTTCGCATTGTCATTGACTCGCCGACCGGGTTACCCTCAATCTACGAGTTTAACTTTCAACTTTAACTTTACCAAAACGACTTCAACTCCATTTTCGACTTTGCTGGCGGAGTTTCCACATGCCTCTGTTTGTTTGTTTGTTTATTTGTTTGTTTTGTGGATTTAGAGATTAGAGAAAAGGGGCTCGCACTCAGAGAACTTTTGGCCAATGCCTTCAGACGCTGATCTGCTCGCCTTTTCATTAGAAAGTCACACAAACGCATAATGATGACAAGGGGGATTAAACTCACATACCTACATAACATAATTAGCGGATTTAGAGATTTGCTTACTTTTTTCCCTTTTTCCCCTTTCTTGTTTTTGGGTTTTTTTGTTTTGGTTTTAAGCCACTGCTCAAAACCCATCCAAAAAGCCCAAGCAGGTAACAACTTTCGCAAGCCAAAAAAAACCAAAGAAAAAATCATAATAACATTTCAGAGCTGGCAGCACCGCAGTTTCAGCTCCAGTAACTGCTCCCGCCCAATAACTGCTCTCTGGGTACAGTTGCGCATTTTGGGCAACATGATTATATCATCATAATAAATGTTTGCCGCAACTAAACTGAAACTTTTCAAATTAAGTTTCAACAACTGCGCCCCCAAAAAGTATTTCATTGTTTATGCATGTGCGTGTGTGTGTGTGTGTTTGTGTGTGTGCGTAGGATAGTCTCTGTGGGCGTTGTCCAAAACTTTTGTTTTATGAGCACAGATAAACTTCATTTACTGTTAAAGCTACTACTACACAACACAGCACCCTGTGCCACTCCCTCTGCAAGGGGCAAGTGTGAGGCCGTTAAACGTGCGGCATAATATTAAGACTTCATAAAAGAGCAAATTATTTGGCTGGCAACATGGATCGATATGGCAGCCTCCACCAGCAAACACACCCAGTGGCGCTTCTGCTGCTTCTCTTTCTTCATCGTCGTCGCCGTCGTCGTCGTCTCTGTGCATTATGCCATATCATTCTTTTGCCTGATGAAGCCGATAAAATCCCATTATTAAGGGGGCCACTCACGTCTCGTTCGCACCCGTAGCGTTGCCCGCTTGCGGACAAGCGAAACAAAAGATTCGCTCATACGCTATGAATATATGAAATCGCAGCCAGTCGCCAGTTCTCAAAGAGAGCAAATCGCCGCTGCTGGTCCCGCTGCTGGTCCCGCTGCTTCTGCTGCTGTTATTGCTCCCGCTGCTTCTGCCGCTGCTACTGCTGCTCCATGATAACTTGATTATGGCTCTGCAGCTCGTCTGCGTTTTTGCTTGCGCTTTCCCTCATGCTTCTCCTTTTGGCTCATCCTCGCTGTTGCTGGCTTTTTTATGTGTATTGTTCCGGCATCGTAATTGCCTTCATCGTCGCATAATTGTCAGTCAGCAGCAGCAGCAGCAACAGCAGCAGCAGGAGCAGCAGCAGCATCAGCAGCAGCAGTCATCCTGGCAGCAGCACCACAACATTAGCACCATCGTTCATTGCACCGCGGCAGGCAGTGCGACAGAGCGGCAATCGCCATAGCAAAAGGCACACACAACTATCGCCATCTCACTCGCACGCAGCGAAGCAAGCGTTGATTGGCTGCGCAAAGTGCCTGCGTCGGCCATTGCTCAGCGGGTAGGTATAAAAGCGAGTCGGGGTAGCTGAGAGAGGCACACTTGAGCTGTAACCATCGCAGAGTCAACATCGTTTCGTTTCTATCGAGAGTTCCGTTTCGAATCCGTTTCGAGTCCAGTCGAGAGAAGTTATTTAAAAGGAAAGCTGATCAAAATGCACGGATACCGCACATACAACATGGAGAGCCATCATCATGATAGCAGCAGCGCCGTTGACCAGAAGCCGCTGGTCGTCGATTTGATCTCAACACAATACGGCAAACCACAAACACCGCCACCATCGCCAAATGGTAAGTTATCAGCACACTCCCAGCAATGGAGCAATGGAGCCACTCAACATTTGACTAACCAAATGCTCTTCTCTCTCTCTCTCTCTCTCTTGCCTACTTGCAGAATGCCTGTCCAGTCCAGACAACTCGCTGAATGGCAGCCGCAATTCGGAGATACCCGCTGATCCGTCGGTTCGTCGCTATCGAACTGCATTCACACGCGATCAGCTGGGCCGTCTCGAGAAGGAGTTCTACAAGGAGAACTATGTGTCGCGTCCTCGCCGCTGCGAGCTCGCCGCCCAACTCAATCTGCCCGAATCGACGATTAAGGTCTGGTTCCAGAATCGCCGCATGAAGGATAAACGCCAGCGCATCGCCGTAGCCTGGCCATATGCCGCCGTTTATTCGGATCCCGCTTTCGCCGCTTCCATTCTGCAAGCGGCTGCCAATAGCGTGGGCATGCCCTATCCACCGTATGCACCAGCTGCTGCTGCTGCCGCCGCCGCTGCTGCCGCTGCGAATCCGATGCTGGCCACTGGCATGCCCACAATGCCGGTGCCCGGCCATTCACCCTATGCCCAATATCGCTATGCGCCCTATCATATTCCTGCTCGCCCTGCGCCACCTGCTCCACACATGCATCCACACTCGCATTCGATGTCGCATCCGCACTCGCACTCGCACTCGATGCAGGGTGGGGCACCCATGGGCTATCCGGTGGCCATGTTGGGCGCCGCCGCTGCTGCTGCCGCCATGCCACCCAGCTACGTTGGACAGCTGCAGGTGCCAAAGACGCAAACGCCTCCGCTGGATCTGCAATCGTCATCGTCGCCGCATTCGTCGACGCTCTCGCTGAGTCCCGTCGGTTCGGATCACACCAAGGTCTTCGATCGTAGCCTCAGTCCGTTGCGTTCCGCACCCGCCGGCAACACCACCAGCTGCCCCTTGCCCGCTCCTGGGCTGCTCATGGCCAGCAGCGGCAAGCGTCCAGCGTCGGATATGTCGCCGCCACCATCGGGGACGACAGTCATTGCGGAGCCAAGGCCGAAGCTCTTCAAGCCCTACAAGACTGAGGCGTAGGCGTAGCCGCGCCTATCTTATGACCCTCCTAGCCCCTGCCCACTTCCCTGCCCACTCCATCGATTGTACAAATTAGCATTAATTGTTGTGTTGTTTTCCGCCCAGCTCCCTTCGCCTACTTTTTCTCAGTGTGTAGAGTCACATAAAGTCAAATTAATTTATCAGTTGTATAAAAATGTAATTTAGTTAAGTTTAAATGAATTAAAAACTAAAATAAAATTACAAATATTTAAATAATATATGCAACAACTATTTAATACTTTCGAACAAAAGAAATATACATTTCAAATATTTTTCTAAAAAAAAAAGTATTCACTAAATTATTTCATCTCTAAGTTTAGTAATTTTTTATTTTCATAAAATTGAATTTGAAAATGAATAGAAAATTGTCCCAAATTGTTGGACAAATGTGCAATCCTTAAAATGTAGGGCACACACAGCTGCAGAGGACTTACCTGTTCTGCTGAAGCGCATTTAATATGCTGACAATTTTATGGATCATGTGGAGAATCCTTTATCCCTCAGAGAGGCAGAGAGAGAGAGCTGCAGCTGCAAGATTGACCTCGAGCCTAGAAACGATGGCCAATTGAGTGGCACACGTTTTGCGTCTAAAGGCAGCCTGACCTTCGAGCCGACAACGGGGCCACCCACAAGGCTGTAGCCCTGTAACAGGAGGAGGATGGTGTGGCACAAGCCAAATCAGTTATTAATGCGATTAAGGCAAAGCACATCGAGGACAAGGAGAACGAAATCGAACGAACGAGGAGACTCGGGGCGATTGTCACACGCAGTGCATGCCAACTGTGTGTGTCCTTGCCACAGCCAGCATGCAGGCCGACTCGGGGCATGCCTCCCTGCCACGCGTCAGGTTGCATTCAATAGCCATTGCCTGTCAATGCGTATCAGTGTTGGCTAATTAATTGTCGCCGTGTGTTTCTCTGTCTGTCTGTCTGTTTGTCTTTTTGTTTGTTTGTTTGTTTGTGTCGCCAATTGTCATAATTGAGAAATCATCAGAGGCACAAGGACACAGGACGACACACAGGACACCCAGGGACAGAAGTGACGCAAAAGCCAGAAAGCCAAAATGACAAAAAGGCAAAATGGGATAACAAAACAACTGTGCCCAAAATCACAATTTGTATTTAATTGCCAGGACGAAAACATGTGTTTCAAATTGTTCAACTGCCTGGCTACGAAAAGGGTGTCAATTGCTTAGCTTATCAACACCAGCCAATCCACTGAACCCTTAAATAGATACTATATGCACGTGGATCTGTGTATCTGTGTATCTGTGTGTGTTGCTGTGCTTCTGTGTGCGCTCTATCAAAACATGTTTTGACAGCGCATAAAAAATGTTCGGGCACCCCTTTCGACTCTTTTGGGGGATGCAGCCAAGTGGCAACATTTTATGATTTGATAATGCTCCGATACGCGCAGAGCAAGCAGATAAAAATAAGACAAGCCAGTGTGTTCGTTGCGAGTGTGGACGACTATTTAGTTACCCCTTAAATGACTGTAGTTATCCAACAAAATTAATTCTACTCTCTATGAAGTGCTATTATGAAACGAAGTTAATTGACAACTTTTTAAGGTCACTTTTAAATACTTAATTATGTCGGAGATATGCTAATTCTATTAAAAACAAATTATCGATAATTATCGATATGTTTTTAACGACATCGAATATATCAGGTTCTGTTTGTAATTTCATGATAGCCATGAAAAAAAACAAAACAGATACAGGGTATAGAAAAAACTCTGAGTCTGCCCTGGGGACCTTGGTGCTGACTGCTGGGTACGCACAGCACAGTAAATTAAAAAGCGGAAGCGGAACGGTTGGCCTCAAGTGCGGGCAGGGGCGTGACAGGGCGGGGTAAACAACTCGATTAATTTCTGTTTAGGGGTGTGACTGGCCCCGATTTGCAGGTTGTTGTTGATAATTAATCATGTGGGGATTAAGTTGCAGCAACATCATCAAGCAGCTTTATTGAAAAATTATGCGCTATAAAAAATAGAAAGCGAGCGACATAGTGAGAAAGAGAGAGAGAGAGAGAGAGAGAGAGAGGGCGATTTAGAGACAAGCGAATTACAAGCGAATTGCTTTGGATTAGCGAGTGAAATCTGTTAAGCAGCAGCTGCAAGCAAACAGAGAACCTATCTCTGCCAAGGGGATAGCGAGTTGGCTAACAGAATTCGGTGTATAAGCAATATAAATGTGGTATTATTATCAATTAGGCGGCTATATCTAATTCCAACTGTTAGTCGATTTTATTGCGTTCAATCAATGGCATTTGGCACTCGAATGAATGGCGACCACTTCATGAGAACTTCTCCCACAACAACATCAGCAGCAGCAACATCAGCAATATCAGCGGCAGCAGCATAGAAATCAACACACAAAACAATGCATAATTCAATAGCTTCAAGGCCCAGCCCATACGCATTTATGGAGCTAAATTCCCCTACACCCCCCCCCACCCTTCTCCACCTTCACCCTCTCTATGCGGCCTGCTGCCTGTATGCGATGTACAAACAAAATTAAGTTTTATTGGTGCGCAGTCGCCGCGATGATGCGTGAGAGATGGAGATGATGAGTGGGAAATTGAGCGCAGCTGAGACCACCCTTCCCCTTCCCCATCCCTCCCCACCGCCTTCCCCTTTCGGTCTACCCCAACCACAGAGCCTAAATCAAAACCAAACTCCTTACATTTCATGTCTTTGTGCTGTGCTTCTTTGGCGTATGTGTGTTGTGTGTTGTGTTTGTTTCCTCTCTGATTTCTTTTAATAGTGAATTAGCACCTCGCACTGTCGGCCCAGTGTTTGACTTGGCTTTATGGCCATCATCTGGCTGACTGTTTGTCTGCTGAGCTGCCGTTGCCCACTTTCCCAACAGAAACAAAACATTTGGTTTTTGTGCTGCCTCTTTTATTTTGTTTTTTTTTTTGGTATTTTGGGATCCGTCGGCATTTGCACAAAAGGCGGCTTGTGTGCGACCGCAATTTAGATATCCACATTTACACAGCTTTGCATCACTCCTTCCCCTGCCGCACTACACTTTATGATGTACGAAATTCACACTAAGTGTCAATGAATATAAAGTGATCATGGCACAGTCACAGTCGCAGTCACTATACTATCATCACAGTCAATTCGTCGCTGACACGAATCTGGGGAGTGACCGCTTACAGATCGGCAAGATCTGAGTCGTCTCCTTCTATGTTTTATGTTGAGTGTGCTTCAGTGTGTTATACAACTGGCTTCATTCCCAGGTCTAAGTCGGTTAGTTGTCTCATTCATTTTCCGCATCATTGCTTACAGGAACAGAGCTTAACACCCAATCATAATTCAAGCACTCGACAACACAATTGGAATTTTGTTATCAAATGGATTTTATGAAATCATGGAAATTGATTTAAATAGTCGGGTTTGAATTAAAATCAATTTTTTACAGTCCTCTCATATCACTTTATAAGGGAAACACTTAAATTGATCGTTTTCTTTTTTTATTTATTTACTTAAAGTAGTCTATAAAAAGTCGTCTCAAATTTTCAAAAGATTTAAAAATATAAAAGCACATTGAAATATTTAAAATTTATAATGCTATTAAAAAACAATTTTCAACAATTTAATAATTTTTTGAATGGTAAAAAGTGACAAAAATATTTGGGGAAACTGAGATAAATCTATAAATGTTAGAGGTTTTTAAGTTCTTGAAACAAATGTGCTGTCAAAGTACAAATTAAATCTCTAAGAAGAAAAGTTTAACAGAAGAATGGCAGCTAATAAAAATATACAAATGTATATAGAGGTAATACTCTGCCATTTCTTGATTTATTAAAAGTGTGCCATTAAAAATAATTGGCCCATTAATAACATTAGCGAAACTAACATGATATAGTGTTATTAGCAGTGGTAAATTATAATAATGTATATTTTTTGGCATTTTCTAAATATAATTTTGTTGGTCAGTGTTTGGCTAAATCGCGCATATGATATTTTATGCAGATGCCAATTGAGTTTTGTATTGTTTTCTGTAGTTTTTTGGCTTTTGTTTTGTTGGCTTTAGTAACCATTTGCGGTTTCTTTATACACAGAAATGAAACACACACAAATACGTGTATATTAACAGACGACTACGTTTTACTGTTGGCCCAAAACGGATGAATAAACATCTTTGTAAAATGATGATGCTGGCGCACAAAATAATTTCACACATTCAACACAGCATACACAGCACCCCAGCCAACCAGCCAACCAGTCACTCACTCAATCAGTCAGTCAATCAGTCAGTCATTCGGTCAGTCAAACAGTCAGTGAGTCTGTTGGTCAATTATTCACTCATTTGTAGTTTGTCGTTGTGTGTGAAGCAGACATAAGCATAAACCATATTCATAGACACAACTTATTATAATTTGATTGGGCTGCGCTGGCGAGGGGCTATGAGGGGCTGTGAGGGGTTGTGTGTCTCCTCAGTTGGCAGTTGGCAGTTGGCCAATTTGCACGCTGTCCATTAACGGGACCATGCGCCGCTTATCTGACTGCGTCTGCAGCATTTTCTGTTGGTCTCATCATTTTCATGGATATTAACAACTGATAATCGCAAACAATCGAAACGGGGCCAAAACAAAATGCCAATTTGGAGGGTGTTGTTTAGGAAAATGATGTCAGCTATTTTTGGGAATTTTCACATTTCCATATGTGATTCGGTGCGCTATGAAATGCAATTGGTAGCGGGTTGTGTGATAAGCTCCGGGTAATTGCAATCAAATCACAACAAAAACAGAAAACAGAAAACACAAAACCAAAAACCCAAATTGCCATAAAATCTCTGACCAGTCAGTGAAGAGGGGTGGGAGAGGGAGAGGGAGAGAGGCATGAGGGTTGGTAAAATAAAGCGAAATAAAAATCAATTGCTGTTGATAGATGCTGCGGCTACTTGGAGTTTGGGTCAGCTGTAGGAGTCGAGGAGGGGAGGGCTATAAATCTGCAGCTGAGATAATGAAACTAGAATGATTGCGGCAATCACTGGTGTGGCGAGTAGCCAGCACAGTCAGCTTGCTGTGGAACGTGCCACAATGAGAGTCCTGGACTGGGCTGTGGCTGCTGCCATGCAGCGCGCATGACGAGTGCCCATCCAATACACACACACACACACACACACACACAGAGAGAGAGAGAGAGAGAGAGACGGTGATGTGATGTGAGTAAGCATGGCTGGGCATACATTATATACTATATAGTACAAGTGACGAGGACTACTCTCCAGTTCCTGGTCCAGGTCCAGTGCCAGGTTGAGGACCAGGTCCAGGTCCTGTTTACCGACCCTGCGCATTTGAGCGTGTCAATTTTATTGCGGTTTGACTTTGCTGCTCAAAGCGTCAGAGCCGTAAGGAAATGCCCTCAACTTTATTTGACTGCACATCTACTGACATGTTTTGCCTTCTGTTAGTTTGCTCGCTTCTTTATTTTATTTCCCTTCATGATTTACAGCGCTCGTTTTTTTCGCGTTATTTTTTTAGTGCTTTAATGGCCATCGTAAAGCCGCAGTAGGCCCGATTTTTACTTCGACTTCGACGTCCAAGTCGAAGTTGAAGTCGATTCGCGCACTGATTCTAAAAAATGAAATCAGTTTTTATGAAATTTTCATGTGGCGGCGGCTCGTTCAGCAACGATCCTTGGTTCGATCGTATTGTTTTTGAATGTGCGCCTTATTCTGGCCAATGTCCTTTTTCGCATTTTCTGTGTATTTTCTTCTCATTTTTTGTCACTGCCTTTGCCTTTGCCAGTTTACCTAGCGATTTTTATGGGCAAACAAATGGCAGCGATTATATTCGGTTTCGGTTTCGGTTTCGGTTCTGTTTTTTAGGCCATAAAAATTAGGTGGCATAAAAAAACTGCATTGGAATTCTAGTTCTAGTTTCAGATTTTTAGGTTTTCAGATTTTCAGGTTTTGCAGTGCAAATTTTTTTTTTTATATTTTCGCAGAATTCGGAAGCGGAACAACGATCCTTGACTGTCCTTGCCGTTTTAGGAGCTATTCAAATAAAACAAATTGACTCGCTGCGGTGCGCGAAATATTTTTTAGAACTGACTTTCGAAAATGTCAATTGTGATCTGAGCTCATCATAAAAAGATCAAAACAACGTTGCCAGAAATGATTTTTTTATTATTGGCCTAAAAAAGTAAACCGTGAAACAATGCATTGGCCAAAAAGTCACTACGTGGACGGAGTGGGAAATAAAGTGTGATATAACGATTATTTACAAGGTTACCAAAAAACAAACTGAAGTGGAAATCATTTGAGGATGGGATTGGGAAACATTTGGCATTCTATATTGAATAAGTAATTTCCCCAGGGAACGCAGAAAACGACTGAAGAAAAGAGCGATAGATTTTGTACATAAAACATAAATGTTGATATGAATATAATTGTTAATTTGTATATTTTGGGACAATCCAAGTATTTTCCAAGTATTGACTAGGTTCTATTTACAAACATAAAAATATGTATTATTTATATAACATAATTGTTAGCCCAAAAAAGTTCTAAAACATATTTTCTATTTGCTACTAAAACTTGAATATTTTATCTTTACATATTTATCATTCAGGCATTTAGTTGATATATAAAATTCTTAGAAATTGGGTGCACATCTTAACTCCACGAACTTGTACCTTAATCTATAATTTTGTCGACTTTACGTAAATGTAATTAGTGAAAAAACAATTAAGCAACTTAAATTCGTCTATAATAGTGTGCATTATGTTCTTTATAAGTTAAATATATTTTTGGAAATTTTGGGAGATCCTTAAACTGTTAGGAATACATTGGTTTTGTAAGTTACGCATAATTGAAGAAGTTTAATTTCTACATGGAAAACCGCAGGATGCAAATCTGAGAACAACCTCGACATCAAATGGTGTTCGCCGGCGCGAATTCCATCTAAGATTCGAGCGATTAGTTAGTGAAGAGTTTTTTCTATTCTGTTTTTGAACTGAGCCGACACGTTTCGGATGGAACCACAGATGCATTCAAAGTAGCATCCACATGCAAATTACGCAGATTAATTGATGCAGCGGTCACGCCCATTAGACAGCCACCATGTCCTGCCCGGCCGTGTTGCCTGTTACGTTAACAGCAGCCGTGACCTTCGACCTTTTATTATCGTCGTTGGTGTTGTTCTTGTTGTTGTTGTTTCTGGCTCACTGCTTGCATTTTTTCACAGGCAATTTTTGACTTCTGCTGCTGCCGCTGCTGCTGTTGCCTGTTTTTGTGGCTGTCCTTTTTAGGCGGCTAAAAATCGCGACATCTTAGCCAGAATTTCAGGTCGGATTAAGCATTTTATGATATTCGCGACGAGCCGAAATGCAGGCAATAAAACGCTAAGCGCTTTCCGCTAATCTCCAACTGTAAATGTATCTTAGAATTTCTATATCTGCCGCTTTTTTAATGAACACAAAATTTGAGCAGCATTTCTATCAACTCACACAATAAAAAAAAAAAAGCGCCAAGCAGCTGCCATTTAAATATCTGTTCCGGAACTGAGCAACCAAAAATAGTATCTAAGTAGCTGAGTATCTTGTGGATGCGTTTGCTGCCGCTGCTGCTACTGACAATGCAATCAATTAGCATACAATTAAAAAATACTTAAACAAGGAAATCAACTCGAGCGTCCGCAAACAGATGCACAGATACAGACACAGATACAGATAGAGACGGACACACATTGCGATGGATGCAGATACAGTTGGAGATACAGATGCATGTTGTAAGTGGCTGCAGATCAAAGCGACGACGACAACATAATTGCTCGTTCACTTCACAGTTTTCTGATGACTTCGACATGGCCACAGCAAACACTTAGTGCTCCATATATTGAGATACATATTTATTAGTGCCTTTGTATCTTTTATGTCGCTGCGGCTTGTCCCTGGCTGCCCTGGTGGGCTCTGTGGCGCCACAAGCTCCTTGCAACTGAAGCCTGCTAATTGCATTTTAAGTAGCTTCCCGCAGCATCCACTTGAACGCTGCGGAAGTTCAGAGTCCTGCATTTCCTGCCCTTGACTGCGACATACATTTGTATATATATATGTATATATATAAACATATATATATATGTATATATGCATGTGTGTGTGTCCTTTTTGGCCTGCTCTAAGTCCAACTCTAATCCACAAATATTTTCAACTCTTTGGCTCTAATCGCTGCTTCTAATCACTTCCATTGAAACGCATAATTGTGCCATTGCTTTTGATACGCCTGACCTCTGACCTGTGCTCAGCTTGAACGGTTTGCCAATTTTTGTCAGTTTTTGCCCGCAGCCAAGTGCCAAATCCTTGCTGCACACAATGCTCACAGAATGGACAACAAGTAGCGGCGAATTATCAATCCTATCATGCTTTTATGACAGCCCACAACTCTTCTCTGCTCCTCGCGACCAGCTGGCCAGTTTCGGGCGAACTATGAATTTGCATTCCCAGCCTCTGAGCTACCTCGTTGGCCGTCGTCACCCCTTTTCCAGGCCACGCTGATAATCCTTCTAAATGTTTGCATTAATTTCGAGGCGTAAACGGATTAGGGCGTCGTCTCGGGGCGTTACCCGCAGCCGGAAAACCACCGAGAACACCGACTTTGACCTGCACCGGCCACGCAGCAGCAACAGCAGCAGAGGAAACGCCCCCTGGTCCAGAGATGTGCTTAATCCTTTCGCATTTGCGCTGACTTCTGGACTAAGTCTGCGCCTAATCCGGCAAGCGAACGGGTTGCGCCTGCTACTAACGGGATTAACTCCGATTACTCCAGATGATCCGCAGAAGTCAATCGGCTGTTCAGGGCCCTAATTGCAGAGCAGCCAGCAACTCAAAGCGAGACTCTACCAAGTCCCGGCATCAAGTTAAGGACGCTGCTCCTGCTGCAGTTGCTCTGTTTATTTGTTTGTTTTCGTTTGTTTTGAGAATTGCTGGCAATTAAGTTTCCGATTTGCTGCGCCTATTTCAGGCGGAGCCGTAACCGGGGGCGTGTGCACCAAATCCTGCCCGCCATACCTGTCACTTAGTTAAACAGCAACAACAACAACAACAACAACAACTTGGCCAATTCTTTTGCAGACGTCAAGGCCAAAAAGTCAAAAAGTAAAAAAAAAACTTTTCATCTGCCTTTTTACTTGTTTTTTCCTGTGTATGTTTTTTCTCGGCAAATTGTGCAGATTATGCGCGGATTATGCGTTGATTATGCGCAATTATTATGTGCTGCTCCTGCCGAGCCATGCAAAAAACTAAAATAAGCAACAATGCAAAATTGCATTTACGATTCACGCTAAATCCTTTGAGCACCCCTTTTGTCTCCGGCCAGGACCTTGACGCATGCTGCTTGCAACTTACGTAAAATTTCATAACCCTACGCGTATTTCCAGCGAAAATGGGCAGCTATCCTTAGCCCTATCCCTATCCCTACGCCTATGCCTATGCCTATGGCTATGCCAATCTGTATCCTTTTTACCTCTTGCCAATCCGTTGGCTAAAAAACAGCAACTAAATTCCGCTTAACTGCTGATGAAGTCAATACAACAATTGCCAGGTAAAATGCGAAAAACAAAAAAATAACGCTGACAATATTCCGCAATAAACACGCAACCAAGTTTCGCTTATATAACGGGTTTCTGTGCAGTAAGAGTTGTCTAAGAGTTGAAAGAAAGAAACGCTTGTTTTTAGCTTGAAACATAAAAAGACAACCATTTCCCTTCCCCCTCTCTCTATCGCTATCTCTCTCTCACCCTCTATCTCTCTCTCTCTCTATCTCTATCTCTCTGTGTGTGTGTGTGTGTGTGTGAAATTGACGTTAATTGCAATTGCTGGCAATTATAAACGGCGCAGATGTGCAGCATAGACGTAGGGGGAAGGGGTACGTAGCTAGAGGGGGAAGGGGGGGGAGTAAAGAGCGTGGGTGATAAATGTGCGTGATTTGGAATGAATGTGCATCGATTAAAACCGCAGGGCAATCAATTTGCGCCTTTTACTCGATTCCCAACGCCAAATTGGCTCGCAACACAACCAATTAATGTCAGAGGCCAACCCCATGAGCAAAACAATTAACGCGTCGCAAGCAGAGCAACGGGATAGGGGTCGGAGGTGAACATTCCACACGATAAACTTGCAATAAAGTCAAGCTGAGGCGTCTAATTGCTGCTAACTTAACTCAGTCAACGTCAAAGGAGAAACAACAACAAATACAATTATATTTGTTGTGCTGTTGTTGTTGTTGTTGTTGCTGTGTTTTGATTAAACACGAAGACGACGCACCTGTATCGGTAACGGTAAAAGCGGCGACGACACCAGCAACGTAACAGCATTTTCAACGTTAGCGGTAGCGGCAGCATCATCGTTGTTTGCATCATATACCGCAATGAATAAGTGACTATAATTGTGACTTTTAGAGCATTTTGTCGACGGCCATTTTTATGCGCCATCCAAAAAAGAAAACACACAAGCTCCCTCTCTCTCTCTCTCTCTCTCTCTCTCTATCTCACTCACAGCAGCAGCAGCTGAAAAGCTGTTTGGAGAGTGTATTTAAAGTGCGCGCTCTCTCTCTCTCTCTCTCTCTCTCACTTTCTCCCACTCTCTCTTGCTTGCTCTCACTGCGTCGACTCACTGTCAGTGGAGGCCTGCTGATTGGCTGTTTAGGTGTGGAGCCATTGCACCATTTTGTAAGCAGACACGCCCCCATCATGCTGCTAGCAACGACGTCGCCCTGCCACTGCCTCTGCTGCTGGTGCGGCTGCTGCTTAGAGCTAATAAAGTAAAATGAAATAAAATGCTGCCATAATTGGAGTCGTTAATGCTAAAACCTTGAATACCAAAAAGTTCTACATATAATGCAGCTCAGCTGGGGAGCTCCGATAACAGTAAATTGCACTAAACGACTGTCGGGGTTAACAGCGAAAGTCAAATACTTTATATATAATGAAATCTTTATTTATTTATTCCATAATAGCTTAGAAACAAATTCTTAATAAAATCAATCATAACGTAACAACTTAATAACGTACTTGCAATTGTAACGTAGCCAAATTTAACGTAAGAGCAAATACAATTTTAGTACATCAATTAATTGTATAGCAGTCAGCATCTGCAAGCCACGGAGCCAACGTTGCCACTGCCTGCGATTTAGCTTAAAGCCTGATGTTGCCAGATAGTTTTCCAGCAATGAAGTGCGACCGTATTAAATATTTGGAGCTGAATACTCGATAGTCAAATATCGCTTAGGGCCGCTCAGTATATTGATCGATATGTGGTCTCGTGCGATAGCTAACCGTACCATTTGAGTACAACAGTCGCACAACATTTGTGGTAAAATCACCATTTACATTAACATTTATATTCGGAAAAAACATTGGAACGGGTTGGACGCGGATAGCACACGACTTTTTTTCTGCGGAAGAAAAACTAAAATTTAAGTGCATAAATAGGCGGTAATACAGGGAAAACATACGATTTGAGTTCACAGTTCTGTTTTTCCAACACGTCTCCACAGTTTTCGCGCAACGAAAAGCAGCAGTCGAGCAGACAAACAAGCGAAACGAACGAAAGAAAAAATCGGAATAAAGTGCGCCCAAAAAAAAGAAAAAAGAAAGTGAAATCTAATGCTAAAAAGTCAATTTCTTATAGTCGCAACGTGATTTACAAAAAAATAATACACTAATAAGCAACGAAGCAATTACTTTATGTGACGAATTGTTGAAGCATCGAGAATGGGAACGAAAGTGCAACAACAAAACGATGTCGTTGTCGCTGCAACGCCAGCGGCAGAAGCGGCCGCCACCCACAGCAACGCCAACGTTAATGCCACAACAACAACTAAAACAACAGCAACAAGAGAAGCAGAGGCAGCAACAACACCAACGCAAATCAGCGAGCTAAAGTCAAAAACGCTGCCCACACATGCAACAGTGGTAATCATTCCTGCCGCCCAGGCATCCACGCTGGCCACAAATGCCGCCAAAAAGATACGACGCGCCTTCTCGATGCCACGCAATCCGTTTCGCTGGTCACGCAAATTCAAGACGACCGCCGCTGCCACAGCCGGCTCTCCAGCAGGAGCGGCAGCCGGCAACGCCAACGTCAGCAGCAGTAGCAGCTGCAGCAGCACAGCCATTTCGTCCTGTGTCAGCGGTGGACGCGGTCGCAGCGGCAGCATTGTGTCCCTCAACAGCTACGAGGCAGAGGCGGCCTCCGATGCGCCCATGGGCAACGAGAGCCACACAATTGGTCAATGCAACAACACGAGTAGCAACAACAACAACAGCAGCAACAAACATGCACGTGCGATGCGTCGTTCGTCCTTCAGGAAATTTCTCAATCGAATTGCGCAGCATTTGAGTGCAACGGTAAATGTTGGGGTAAGTGCAACGGTGAATATAGCTATGTTTATTTTAAGTGTATTCACATACATACATGTATTCAGTGTGCCTTCGCTAATTGCTACTTTTGAAATTTAAAGTGCGCATAGCAAAATGATTAACTGTTGAAATTACTTGTACTAAATATGAAATTTAAAATCATCACCTCTGACTTTTTGAATGTAAAGTCAGAATTCTAATTGAAAGTACACATGTATATGTATATGTGTGTGTATGTATGCATTTGTGGGTGTGTGAGTGGGTGAACTACTACTGTCAACTACACTGTGTGTACAGAACTGTGTATACATTTCTTCTTTCTTTGTTCAGCAGCAGCCGTGGTCGCATCTCAGCAGCGTTTCGCCCCCTTCTGATAAGAAGCGGGAGTGCTATGTATATGTGTGTGCGAGTGTGTGTGTATATTTATAAAAACATCATCGTTTGGTGTCGGCGTTATCGTTGCCTTTGTTTTGCTCCGCTTTGCCGCCGCTTCTCTGTCGCTCCCTCTTGCTCTTGTTCTTGCTTCTGCACTTTGTTGCCTTCATTCTTTTGTGAAATACATTGAAAGTTTGAATTGTTTGACACATAAACATGCATACATAAATATGTATGTATGCATTATTTACATTACACACATTCTTCTTAAGTATACGCCAAGATTTGTGTCCTGCATTGCTGCGTGCCATTCCATTTGTTCTTGTTATTGTTGCCACCCACTGGGTGCGCAATGCGCTGACCAAATCGGCATTTGCCACGTTTCCATGTAGCGCGATTGTTTCCTCTCAATATGCCGTCTGCTGAGTCATACTGAAAATGCGTGTTGATAACAGAGACTTATTCGGTGTTGCTTTCTTTCACAATACGCATTTACATTTCTGGAACGGCCATGTACTGTGTACACCTAGACAGACAGACAGACAGACGAAGAGGGAAAGAGCGAGCATGTTAACTATTTTGCTATGTGCTATGTGCTGTGGAATGCAATAAGAAATTTACATGCAGATTATATTAAAGGCAATGTAAATATGCAGACATAAATATGTGGGTCAGATTTCCTTGAAAAGGAGCATTTGCATACGAAATAAGAAATTACTCCAAATAATAATTATTTATTTGTATGCCACAGCATCATCATCCAACTAAACTAGATAAATTTCCAACAGTTTCGATAATTATACTTTTCAAGACATAGCGATAGAGAGAGAGAGCATATAGGTGCGGCTTGTTTTATCTATTTGGGTATTTAATTTAATTTTATTTTTTTATGGAACTTTTCAGTATAATTACCTTGCGGACAGCGTATGGAAATTGATGTTATTTTTAAACAATTGCTGTCTCATTATTATTTGTATAATTTATTTAGCCGACTGCGCTGACGGCCAGCCTAAAGTTGTTGCAGGTGTGCGAGGGTGGACGAGAGGGGCGCTGTGGCCAGGTGCCGGGGGGAGGCTACGCTATTGTTTCATGGCCCAGCAATTGTTCAAACAACAACTGTAAATGTTGGTAACATTTGTTGGCGCTGTTCGCGCCATATAATAACAATAAACCAACAAAAAAGAAGAAAAAAAAGTGCCAGCGATAACCTCAGCAACAGCAGCAGCAAGAACAACAGTAACAACAACAAGAGCAACATGCAATACAACAAAAACAATAACAACAAAGCAAGCAGAGACAAAAGTTTCAGGTCGTGTGCTGTTGGAGCGTAGCGTCTCGCAGCTGTTAGTCGCCAGTTGCCAGACAACGGACTTGGACTCCAGTCCTGAGACACCTCCTCGCGGCAGATTGACAAATGTGTGCCACGCTTCTGCCCCAAGACAGCAGCACAGGCAACAAGAAGTAAAGAACGGGAGAGAGTGAGCTTAAAGTGAAGGCAAGTGCAGGGCGTAAAATGACAGCGACAGTTGTTTACACTCGCATTGAGGAACCTGCCCCTTCCTCGGCTCCCTGAATTGAATTTGATCTAATAAGTGATGCACAAACACAGACAAACTACACACACTTACACACACTGTGTGTGTAGCACATATTATTTATTTGATATTGCTGCTGTTGTAAGAAGCGTGTGTAGATTAATTGTAGAGTGCAAGACCTTAGACGCTGCTCTGACCTCTTACGCGCCACGAATTCCATAACGACGATAGCAGCTTACAAAACGCCATTTCAAATGCACGAAACGAATTTGAATAGGAGGCGACTTCAATATTACAAAACACAATGCTGCTCATAGTGTTAGCCCAGTTTACACTGTCAAACTGTCCAATCCCCATTGATAAACCATTAATAATAGTTAAAGCAATTAAATATTTGTTGCTTTCAATAAATCTCAAAATCTAGAATTAATAACCAAAATCTCTTGTGGAATTTAAATATTTCATTATTGGCAGCTATATATATATATTTTTTTTTTATAAATGTAATGTGAGCTATTAGGATGAAGCGCACTGTGCATTTTTTGTTTATTTTTGTTTTTTTTATACGAAATACAGTTATGCAGGCGCTGTACATACAAATTTTTTGTAAGTTGGCCAAGTAAAGACCTCGTATCATTAGCCAACTTACGACTTTGGCACCTTTCACCAGCTTGGCAGCGTTGCTTGCCTGCCTCCTTGCTACCTGCTGCTATGGTGAGGCAATTGTCCATTGTTGGTGCTGATGATGATGTTTGTGCTGCTTGTTGTAGTTGTTGTTGTAATTCTTTTTGCTGCTGCTGATTACCTCACGCTCCAGCTGGGAGCCTCGGCAGTTGATTTATGATTCACGCTTCAAGCATCTCGCATTGATTTTATTCAAATTGTCGGCCCCAGAGCAAGTGCAATGTGAATATTGTGAATAACCAGCAATAGCAGCAGCCTCAAAAAAAGAACAACAACAACAACAACTATTCAATTTGGCTTATTAAAATGCCAATTGGTGCATTGCGCGTGGGTCGCCGCTCGTCGTAGCTTTCGTAGTCGTCGCTGTCGCCGACTATTGTGCAAAAAAAAAATTGCATGCCAAACAATAAACTGCGGCAGCTACAAACGCCAACAAATTGTATATTAAGGTCAGGCAGGTTGGCAGGGGTTGGGTGGTCAAGGGGGACGGCCAAGGAATTCTGTAAGCATTTCTCGTCTAGCTCAAGTCGAAAAGAAAACACAGAAAATAAAACTAACTAAAACTGACACTCAATAATGAAACGTGCGACATGAAATTCACACCCCGCAATAACAACACGTGATTTTGTGTGGGGGCTAGTTGCTAGAGACGGGTTAGGGCTTGTTGGGGTGTTTGTCATTTGTACGCCATTTCCGTAAGGTTTTGGCCACCCACAGTTAGATGTGTAAAACTAAGTATTAGTGTAGTGTGTGTAGCAAATGTTGTTGTTGTTGTTATTGCTGCACTTGTTGATGGCCGAGATTAGTACGTAACAACGTGTGCCTAACTTGTGCTTGTGTGTGCGTGTGTGTGCCACTGTTTGCTGATTTTCTATGATATTCAAGTGCCGCACATGTGTGTGTATTTCGCGTGTTTCCGCCAGGAAAAGCGAACACGTAAGTTTTGCGCTTTTTTGTAGTTGTTGTTGCCGTTGTACAACAAAACACTGTGCGAATTATTATTGTCTGTTGTTGGTTTTGCCGCCGTGCGCACGTTTTTTGCTCCCTCTCAATCTCTCTCCCTCTCTCTCGATTCCTATGTGTATCTTTCTCTCTCGTCGGGTCGGTCGATCTCTGTTTCTCTTTTGAATTCGCTTTCAAGGTAATATCAATTGAGATCAAACTAATTGAAAATGTTCTCAGTATGGGTGTTTTTTTTTTGTCCAATTTTTTTGTTGCTTATATATTGTATGTGTATTTTTGTAGCAACATATTTTCATAAACAAATGTAAAAATAGTTGTTCAACTAAAGCAATGTTTTTATGGCCTAGCTAAACCAGAAACTAGCAGAGAGCAATGCGAATTGATTAGCAGAAGCAGTTCATTCACTTAAGCAACAATCAAAGCTGGAGTGCGATCTGAAATGTTGTCATTGTCAGTGTTGCTAAGTGAACTAAGTTAATCAGCAACTAAAGCTTAATTTACTTATGCACACAACTCGTCTATTTATAGGTGAGCTATCAGTTAACTTGACCAAATTCATGTTTGTCTATGTCTGCAGCTAAACTGATTTCAACTAGTGATTATACTTCCATTGAAATTTGATTGGAATTGCAATTATTTTTTCAGATGTTTAATATTTCTATGTTAACTCAATGTGTCATAACAATAATTAAGTGAACAAAGAAAATGCGGCATTGAACTCTCTTTATAAGTTTAAATATGTATTCCATATTACAAACAAAGGTCATGTGACTGAAATAGCCTCTGGTCTTTAAAAATATAAATCACAGCCATAGTCTCAGCGAAAAGAAAACATTTGAATCTGTTGCTGGGTCATAACTGTTAATGTTCACGTGTATATTATATAAAAGTATATATATATATATATATAATAATGTACGTAGATATAGGCAATTAAAGTGTGATTTCTTTATGCCTGGCAAATATGTACTTTACTCACAGTTAATTGCACTCTCATAAGTCTTAAACTGTATTACCTATTATAAAGTATACATGCAAACTATGCATTTATACGAGTACTTTTAACTGTCATTAAAATTGTCGACGTAGTCGGCACAGTTTTAGCCTGTACGCGTTATGCAATCGACTGTGATAACAGTATAAAATGTGCAAATTTGACAAACTAACTGGATCGCTGTCCTTGTCATATACAGTACAGCAATAAGCCAGAACTGAATAAATACTAACTGTTTGGAAAATACAAACACACTAGCATTCACATTGATGTTCACATCAGTTTTGCGTATCGCACCACTGATAACCGCACAATTCACATAGTCAAGGCGCTGCTGATTAGAGAACCTTGGCAAAATGCTGCGCTGTAGCAAAACGTGGGCGTATGTTGGCCACGTGTTGTATGCGCTTACATAATTAACAATAATAAAAGCAACAACAACAATATTAAAAATAATACAATATTCGATCAGAGGAATGAGCAACTTGAAACATTTGTCCAGTGGCAAAGCCATCCATCAAATGTCTTACAAGTGTCAAGTGTATTCTGTTCGATCGTCCGTTTGCATCAATTCAATTGAATTGGAATTGAAATTGGAAACGATCGTACATCAAGCTGTTCAATTAATTGCATTAACTCGAATCCCACAGAGCGACAATTGCTTTTATTTCTCTATCGACCATAAATTCCAATGCGATAACAATCGGAAACCAAGGCACTTGACCACTTTCTGCATATTAATCGTCACAACAGAGATATAATCAATCGCTTATAACAAGTTGTGGCACAGAAGGACTATAATTAATTAGTAATCAATTTAAATGACGAATATGCCTTGTCGCGTGATCACTATTTCTACTGTACTTATACCCTGTAGTCATTGGAACTCAGATAGAATACGGTATATGCGGAGCTAAACAGATTTATACACACATTTGCATATATATGTACGTATGTGCAGATCAAGTTTATCATCAGATCAGTTTAAAGCTATTACTAATTAATTACTGAAGTCTACTTTTTAATTAAATATAAATAAATATCATATCCAGGGTATCGGCTGGTCAACCACTTATGCGCAGATTCATTAATTAATGCAGATTTTGCATGACGTCTTGATTGCATGTAATATATATGTTATGACGTTCATCGGAATCAAAACAAAGCTGATTAGTAATAGTGAAACGAAGTTACTCATCAGAGTTCATTGTTTAGCAATCGAATAAACAAACATAAATACACACTTTCAAGTTAACTTCTGACTACATATGTATGATAGTAGTAGTATATAATTTATAAATTCCAAAACAAAGTTGACGAACCGGTAGAATAGACGACTGGCAGTCAGTCTGTTGCTCTATTGCTCTCTAGGCCAAGCCCAATCTCGACTCGTAGTCAAAGCAGTTATTTCATTCATGCTGGCTCGGCTGGCAGTTCGGTACCAAATAATAATAACAACAGCAACGGCAACTGCAACAACGACAATTATCTTCAATTATTTACAATTATTTAATAAAAACGTAAGCAGAACAGCAAAAACAACAGCAACAGTTGCTGCAGCGATGCATGCAAGTGCCACTTGCTGCAGTTACGTAAAAAAAAAATATAATCAAAATACTCGTAGTAGTAGAATGATTACTTATAGCAAACAGATAAGTAATCGAAGCCTTTGGCGCTATCGACACACATTTTTCTTCTTCTTTCTTTGGCCAGTGGAATTTTTGTACAGACAGAAGACAAAATGAATATATGTCTGTAGGCATGTCTTTATGTATTGCAGTTCAAAATTCAGTGAACAAACAAATCGAATGTTTCGATACATGCGAACAAATTAAATGATATTCACAAACACAGTGCCACCAAGATAAGTAAATGGATATATGTAGTTATCGATATACGTATATATATATTTATTTATTTATGTGTGTACTTTTGTATATTTATGGCAGTGTCGATACTTGAAACTCGGCTCGCATTTTAATACAAATAAACAAAAGCGAATGCAAAAACAAAGATAAATGCGCTAAATTTATAAATAATAATGATGATAAAATTGCCACAGTAAATTGAGACAAGTGGCTACAATAACGTAGACGATGACGACGCTGGCGACGTCAACGGTGACTTCTAAGACTTTTCTGCTCAATTAACAAAAACAAATATTGTACATATATTGTCATATCCAGCTAATAATACCCTCTATTAATTTAAGGACTCATCTGCACACAAAATAGTCTATAAAACAACAATACTTTTAAATACTTAGAAATCTTTACTATATTGTAAGTATATAATGGAATTTTTGGATATGTACAGATAGAGAAAATTCAAAATTCTCCTATTGGAAATACGGCACTTCAAAAGGCCCATCCAAAAAAAGTACTATCTGTTTGCAAGAAACTTAAACACAGATTAAACCAAATTTGTGGTATATCTGGGTGGCACCTAAGGCTTACATACATATTAGTTCAAATATATATACGTATGTATGTATGTATGCATTAAGATATATTGCCACACCGGTTTCGATGGCCGGCAAACGCAGCGTATGCGCAACGCCAGAACGCGAGCAATAAGAATCGACAACGTCGCCGTTGTCTCCAGCTGTGTGAGAAATGCTTTACATTTTACCCGGCTCTGGCCACAGCGATTAGGTCACTAGCCACCGCAAAAGTATATACAGATATATATATATATATATATATATATACATATATGTATAGATTTATATATGTGTATATTTATATACATATAACTGAACATGCGTTTAAAGCGAATTCCACTCAATTTACTTATTGAGGCTCGACCATTTGTCGGACAGTTGTGTGTTTGAAATGCCTTTGATACAGCAACAGCATCGGATCAAATTTTACTCTGCTCTGCCCTTTTCCAAAGTTGTTGCCTCTCTTTAATCTGTTTCTTAAGCTCCGACTTATACAATTTGGTTTTAATTGGACTTTATTTAATGAACTAAGCTGCTTACAATCGATTGCCTCGAAATGTAAAACATTTTCAGCTTAATTTAAAATCTCTTCGCAAGCCTATAATCGAACTATGCTTTAAGTAACTAACGATCCGATGCGTAATAATTGTTTTTGTGAAACTGTAAGCCACACACTCGTACAAAATAGATATTACTGATCCAATCGGATGTGCACAATTTATAGAAAGGTTGTGTATCGGCTCAGTTGTAACAAAGTTTTGGTAGCATGTTTTCTGAAGTGAACAACTTAAATATGGGGCATGCAACTTTAGTACTCATGTAAATATGCATGTCTCTATCTGTCAGATGACCTTCACTCAGCAGGACACATAAATCTCTCTGAACTGTCAGCTAGGATATTGTGGTTTATAGTTCATAGTTGCTGACCTCTTTCTAAGTGGGGGACGGAGGAGTACCGGGCAGCTTATGAATACTCAATGTCATTTGTCGAATGCAGTTCGTTCCAATGCCAGTGCAATGTCAATTAAGATAAAGCAACGGATGCCGGGTTCGCTCTAAAACAAAATAACAATAACAATAGCAATAACTTGTTGCTGACACACTCGTGAATGTATTCACGCCGCCAGCTAGGGGTAGAAATAGGTGGCAGACACACAGACAGATAGTCAGATAGACAGATAGACAACAATGTGCATGGCTCGAACTGCAATTGGCGCTGGAATTGGTGTCACAATCAGTCAGCAACAAGTTACAATAAATCGCCAATGACGTTACTTAACTCGGTCCAAACAGCGTCTTAGGATTCAGGGATTAGGGTGGGATTATTATCAGCCAGCAACTCACAACTGTTGGAAAGTATTAAACTAAAAGGCTTGTTTAAAGCTCAAAGAGGTGTGGTTAAAATTGGTAGATACAAATTAATCAAAAATCTAACCAATTGAATTTGTATAATTATTACTCTTAATTTAGTGTAAGCCTAACTACCGACTGCTTCTAACTTATAGCACTTTCTCTTTCTCACTCTTTATATCCTTCTGTATCTGTAACACGTAATTGCATCTGTTATCTGCATCTGTGCCACATTCAAACAGTCGCCAGAGAGCAACAAAACGGCGCATCGCACAACTTTCATAGAAATCGTGCCATTCTACACCGGATGCTGGCGCCGAAAAGAGGTATGACTGCAAGCTGAATACCCTTTAGTTATCTTGTGTGTGTGTGTGTGTGTGAAAGAGTGTGTGTATTGCTTGAAGCGAAGTACATTTCCAAGTGCAACTTTCAGCAGCCAACTAGTCGCTGCTTCTTGGCCTGGCCAATTGTGACTATGTGTTTAGTTTTATTGGCACCAGTTTTATATTTTTATTTCTTTTTCTTTTGTCTTTTTTCTCGTTTATCTATATATTATGATTTCTTTGGCCCAGAGTTTTGCGTGGGTTTTTTCTTAAAAAAAAAAAATAAAAAATAAACCGGCTTTTGATTTCGCTAAGCGCTTATTTTAGTCTTCTTTTTTGTTGCCTTTATTGGTTCCATTGACTGAATCGACTGCTCTATGACGTTATAAGCTTAAAGAGTTGCCGGCTCCCTATAAAACTTTGGCTGCTTGGCTCATCTGATTTTGACAGCATTTCCCAATTCGTGCACATACACATAGTTACTCACACTCGCACACACACACAAACACACACACACTCGCACTTAGCATTGACCTCACAGTCGACAAGTAACCTTTGACCGTTAGTTGTGTGTGTGTGTTTTTTTTTTTGTTGTTTCTTACTTTGTTAACTCTTTGTTTAATTTACTAGTTTGTTGCAGTTTCATAATTCACCAATTTTGCACCAACATTGCAACACAAAATGCGTTCAATCCACTCGCACCAGTCGCGCCACTTGCAACTAGTGCAAGTGGGGCAATCGCTGTTCATGTGTATGCAAAGTGTACAAATACGTGTTTATAATATCGTAAATCCGTTCGACCTGCGCGTCATTTTCAACGACACGTGCACCCCAGCGTTCCATATACAAACAAACATATGTGTTTAATTATATATAAATACACATATACAAAAATATAAATGTATATGAATGTTTTGTGTTTTCCAAGTACTGTGAATGATGACCTATTTTTAATTTGTGGCCTAATTGAGTGGTTAATTATCAGAGCAATCATCCTTCGACTATTCCACTTTATTCACATTTACATATATATTTTAACAATTGCCAATTTCAAAGTTCTTTCTTTTTCATATTTATTTTCTTCCTTTTTTGTTAGCTTAGAAATTTACTTGCATTGCTGTAAGTTTTTATTTTTTACACTCCCATTTTTGCTTTAGCTTTGCATTTGTGTGATTTATATTATATTCCATGCATGGCCTTGCAATATTATAATTTTGTCACGTAACTGTTAAGCTTGAACTCATAAATAATAGTTTCAAATCCGCATATCATTTAGAATAGTTCCTAGAAAGTCAGATCACCCTGTTTTAAGTTCTCGAGCAAAATCGTTAAGAAGCACTTAAATGTTTTATATGATTTTCAGTTGAACTACCTAACTCCCTAACTCTTAATATTAGTTCAAATAACCCGAATCACCCTATTTATACCTCGAATCGATATGTTCTAATATTTTGTATATGTTCACATGTGTATATATCATTATCACTTATAATTCGAACAATAAATATTTGAACATCGCTTCGCGGATTGTGTGCATTTTAATGTGATTGTTCCGTTGATAAGCAGCAGACCAAACAATTGTTTTATGCTTTTCTTTCTCCTTGCTACTGTTATTGGCTTTCAGTTTATTTTCAAAATATTTCTTCACTTATCGCAAATTGGCGCCGCTCTAAACAACTTTTAATTGGCAACGAAATTGAAACCCAATATCCACTAAACATCCCCCCTGCCCCGTACACATACTACCATAAAGCCGTTGCTCGTTTGCCGTTTATATAAACGAGTTTTCGCAGTCATCAATTTGTAGTCTCCAGTGAGTAATCTGCTCCAACCCCTCCCATCTTGCTTACAGGCGAATAAACATGGTCAAACTGGCATGGGAAATGTGAATGGAATGGAACGTGTGCCGCCCATTGGAGGCTATCAATGGCCAGCGGATCAGACGCCCGGCGTAATGGGTCTTAAGAATCATGGCAACACCTGTTTCATGAATGCGGTGCTGCAGTGTCTCAGCCACACGGACATACTCGCCGAGTATTTTGTGCTGGATCAGTATAAGGTAGAAGCGAAACCAACAAAACTCGTACAAAAACTTCGATTTTAATACTTTCCTATCGTTTGCAGGCGGATCTAAAGCGTCGCAATAAGATTAACTCGCGCAAGTTCGGTACTAAAGGCGAACTTACCGAGCAGCTGGCCAATGTGTTAAAGGCGCTGTGGACATGTCGCAATGAGAGCGATCACAGCACCAGTTTCAAAGCTGTAGTCGATCGCTATGGCACACAATTTCGCAGCTCCACGCAGCATGATGCGCAGGAGTTTCTCTTCTGGCTGCTGGACAAGGTGCACGAGGATCTAAACACGGCTAGCAAACGACGCTACAAGAGCATTAAGGTGCGTTCTTCTTTAACACTTTCTTGTATCCAATTGTAACTGTTTGCCGCCATCCTTGCAGAACTCCTATGGACGCTCGGATGAGATTATTGCCGCTGAAACGTTAGCGAATCACATACGCTGTAATAATAGTTTCGTGCAGGCCGTTTTTCAGGCGCAATTCCGATCATCTCTCACGTGCCCACGCTGCCAGAAGCAGTCAAATACCTTCGATCCGTTCCACTGCATTTCCGTGCAACTGCCGCAGCTCACACAGCTGACGATCTTTGTGACTGTCGTCTTCATGAAGCAACAGCCGCGCCAACTCAAGATGGGTCTGCGTGTGCCCGCCGGTTCGCCAATTGTTGCGCTACGCGAACTGCTCCAAGAAACGGGCATTGCCGCCAATCGCATGGTGCTTGTGGATCTCAGCTCGGAGGGATTCACACGCGTTTTCTACGACACTCAGCCGGTGGAGACGCTGAGCAGCGTTGAGAACATCTACTGCATTGAGGTGCCCGAGATCAGCCCAACGCCCAAGGCCTCCTTGGATGCAGCGCCCGTTGATGCGGTAGAGAAGCCTTTGGGGGCGCCATCAGCAACAGCAACGGCGCATTCTACGGACCTACTCTTGCTGGTGGCCAATGTGCATAGAACATCGGCTGGTGACGAAGGCGATGCCAAGGATATTTGCAAACGATTTGGAGCGCCATTTAGCATGAAGGCGCCAAGGGATTGCAGCTACCAGGATCTGCAGAAGCGCATGTTGCGCGAGATGTCTTCCCTGCTAAAGCCAGAAGTATTTTCATATGCAACGCCACTGCCAGACATGTTTAAGATACGCCTGCAGGACCCATCCGCTGATCCGGACACGTATCTAGAGCAGGTGGAGCATCCGCTGCTCACCGAAATGATCGACATGGCGCTATCGGTGCTCTCCTCGGAGGCAGGACCCACGCACATCAAGCTGCTGCTGGAATGGAGTGCGCCCGAAACGCACTTTGTCAAACTGCAATCGGACGCCGATGCTATCGTGGAGCATGAGAGTGTGGCGCGTCTGAGCGCCAGTAAGACCAATGATACCGCTGCCCTAACGCTGGAACAATGTCTGGAACATTATACCAAAGCGGAGACGCTTAGTGCAGAGGATGCCTGGCGCTGTCCGCATTGCCAGCAGTATTTGCCCGTGGTTAAGACGCTGGGCCTGTGGTCGCTCCCAGACATTCTGGTGGTGCACTTTAAGCGCTTCCGCCAGCATCAGGCAAAGGGACCGCAGGCGGCCAAACTGACAACGATGGTCAAGTTTCCACTCACTGCATTCGATATGTCGCCACATTTGGCACGCGGAGTACGTGAGAGTTGCAGCACCTTGGGCCATGCAATGGATCAGCCGGCAACCAAGAAATCGCGCTCAGGTGACTCACGCTCCTCCACGCTCAACTCACGTGCTGAGCCCAAGGATACGCGCTATGATCTGTATGCCGTGTGCTATCACCAGGGTGATACACTGGAAACTGGTCACTATACGGCGGCCTGCAAGAATCCCTACGATCGCCAGTGGTACAAGTTTGATGATCAGCGCGTGAGCAAAGTGCCCGAGTTGGATATAGAGCAGGACATCATCAACAATGAGGCCTATATGCTATTCTATCAGCGACGCAGCGTCGACGCTTCTGCCGAATGTTCTGGCTCCAGTTCCAATTCGGGAGATCATTGGGTCTCCCGTATTGCACCTCCAACAACTGTCAGCAAAGAGAAGGAGCTCGTTGACCCGAACACTGAAACGCCGGAACCCATTGCAGCTGCTGCCGCGGAGAAGGCAAATGCCAAAGCACTCGCTATACCCATACCCATACCCATTGTTGCTTGTGAAATTGAAGAGGGCGAAGGTGAGTTAAGGTCGTATTACATTTGCATTCCACATGCTAATCTCTACTCCCTTGCAGTTGTCGCTGCAGCAGATACCAAGGCTGCCGCAGCCGATAGGCGCTCCTCGCATGAGGTGCTGAACATTGAAACTTTGGCCTTTGCCGATGCAGATCCAGATGCAGATGCAGTTGCGGAGTTGCCAGCACTGCCAGAGTCGAGTGCTGAGCCCGTTGAGTCTTTGCCCGCGCCTCCAACGCCGCAGCCAACGCCGGATACTGATGTCACAAACGCGGCTGCCTCTGCTGCTGCTGAATCGGATGCCACGCAAATATTTGCCATGGACGAAGACTGCTCTGAAACACAGCGAGAGGCACCTGCAGGCGAACTCGCCACACCCTCAACTGCCGCAGTGATAGCCAGCGAAGTACCTATCCCTGCTGAGGCCGCCACCAATGGTCTTGCGGCTAGTTCAGGCACCTCATCGGCCTCCAGTTCGGCCTCATCGGTTAGCTCGCTGTCGTCGCGCTCCTCGCCACGCTCGCTGAGCACTTCGGTGACGGCTGCCTCCACACTGCAGAACAAATTCAATGGCCATAAGAATGTCGCCTCAGCAGCTGCGGCGATGCTCAATGGCAATGCAACACCGCAGCTGTCTTCCAGCCTGCAAATGTCGCGCCATGCGCTGCACAATCACTGCAATCAAAATTGGCAAGGCTCGCGCAGTAGCGTCTCGGCCATCGAGAGTGCTACGCAGCAGCAGCAGCAACAACAGCAGCAGCAACAGGCCGCCGCAGCTAGTCTCAGTCTGCGGCATTCCTTCTCCACCAGCTCCAATTACAAGTTGCGTGAATGCAGCGAGACTTTGTCCTCGCTGCTGCGCAACTCAGCCAATACATGCAGCAAGGACACGCTGTTATTTATAGATCAGCAGAGCCATCATCACACGAACGGTCTGATCGAGGACGATGATGATTCTTACATGGGTCGCTCCCTATGGGTAAGTGTTGTTTGACACTGTAAACGGAGTTCTATAACTAATCGAAACTCTTTCTCCTCAGATTTCTCCCGTAACACCACACAAGTTAATTACCGTCTCGCCCAAGAATTAGTGAAGATATTAATATTTGATTTATATTCAGACTCTCATACAAAAACGCACTATAGATATAAGCCTAAAGTTTACTTTACATATATACATGGAATATTTCTACATATAACAAACGATTGATGTAGTTGCATATACATATATAAATTATAAGCAAAATGATGTTATACAAACAACGTTTACTTTAACAATTTACGATTTCAAAACATATATACATACCCGTATATAAACATACATATATATATAACATGTTAGTAAGCTAATTGCAATATTGCATTAAGTTCAAAAGTTGCGCAGCTTTTCAATTTTTTTTCTTAAGTTAATTTATTGATGGCAATAACGAAAATCCTGACGCGACAACCACAAACACTGAGAATTTTCATAAACTATTGACATTGCATTATTTATATATATCTACGCATATATAATATTTATTTAGTGAAATATGAGAGTACAATATGATTTGATTACAGTTTCTTTTCATGCACCAACAAGGCAATAGTTTTAATTATATATTATTTTTGATTTAACGAGGAAAGTGCATGGCATGTATAAGTAAACTTTAGTTTTTGTAATTATACACGAAACCAAGTTTCAAACTACGTATTTATGCATGCATCCTGTATGTATGCATATGTGTATATAATACTTTCATTACACGACTAGTATTTGTATTTTAATATTTGCAACACACTTTATGTATATTAAAAAAGAAACAACAACAACAAAAAAACTTGGCACAGCTGCATATTACTTTTTCTTGATATAATATAATATACATTATAAGAGTTATACATTTGTAATGTATACGTATGTGTAGGAAAGCATTAAACCAAAACATTATATTGATAACAAATGTTGAAAGACTTTGAAACATTGTTTTTTCATAATGTACACTTTATTATTATATACATCAATATATACATACTGATATGAATATGAATGATTCAACTATTGTATGTTAAGAGCATGTTTATTAGTTGACAATGGATGTAATGTGCATTGTATTCATGAATAAACGTGAAATTGTTGGACATAAAATGCGATTTTCAAATAAATTCACAAAGAATCAGAAAATGATAATAACAAATGATTACAAGCTTATCCCGAAGAAATTATTGATGAGCTGATTTCTGGCAAAAGTAATTTGCTTCTCGCCGAATAACTACAACTTTTTCTTGTTATTCGATTTTTATTGTTAATCCTAAAAGCATGCAACAATAATTATCTCACAGGTGACTTCGAACTTAACTCTGGTTTCTGCAGAACTCAGTGGCATAGCTTTCTTTACACTTTCTGTGGTCATGGCCATGGCCACTCGACTCTTGCGCTCTCTCTCTCTCTCTCTCTCTTTCAATCTCTCTCTAGCACTCTCTCACTATTTTTCTCTTGCTGTTGGGCAACTTTAAAAACAGAGGTTCAATGTCTGCTGCTTGCGCATCCAGAGACTTAGTTCAGTTACTGCACTTGCCGCGTCGAGTTCTGTGAAACGCACGAATTGTTTGGAATAAAGGTCAATTCTTAAGATACTAAGTGAAGAGCTATTAAAGTTGGCCGTTTTGGAGTTTGGTGGCGACATGGATTATCGTTTACTGGTGGTAAGCACATTTGTTTAAATGTTTCATCATCAATGCTCACATCTAGTTCGTTGCTTAAGTCTTTTGTTTTGCATTGCGTCCAGGCATTTACTGTTAGCACAAATTCTGGAGCACCAGCATATGTATGTATGTGTCATATACATATATAGACATGCTAATGAATTAAAGCGACGGTCCAATCGGCTTCGCTACACAAGCACACACACACACAGACAGTTTGTGTGCGCCTGTTGGGTGTGTGTGTAATTTTAGCCTGGAATGGAGCAACTTTCCCGTTACCTACCTAACGTATTTAGAACAATTTAAAAGCACACTATCACGCATAAACTAACGACAAATTCTGGCCCCGTTGTCCAGCGGTGCTTTGTATTTATTCTGCTTTAAATATATAGTCATTAACTTTGCAAAAACAGTAATAGCATCGCCCAGATACAGAGATAGTAGTTGTTGCAGTTGTTAGGTCACGGTAAATGCGGTCATCAGTATCTGCAATTAGACAGCAATTGCAAATGTCGTTTAAACTAAAAAAATAAGAATTAAAATATATATATATATATATATATATATATATATGAGGAATTTGTGCCATAAAGGGAACACATTTTGAAATTGAGAGCAAAACGCGTTCCACACGAAGCGTTGCCTCATTAGAATAAATAAAAAGAACACAAAAATCAACACCAGCTGCGACTGACCCAATTTCGCTGTTTTGAAATTCCGAAAATTGTGCGGTGAATCATGTCACGATCAAGATGCAAATCACCACAAGCACCCGCATCCAAAATGAAATTGCTGAGCCATGGCCGAAACTCTCGCAGCTGGAGTCTGAGAAATTTCTTTCAATAGTGCTGGCCTAATTACAAATGGGAGAGGGAAAAAATAATGCGACATGGAAAAGTCGCGCTCTCGAAACACCCACAATTTCGAGTAGTCCGCCACTTGACCTGAATCCCGGACCCATCACACACTCAAAATCTGTGGAAAACCTCAAGACATTCTGAAACTTTTGATTTCATTAAAATAAATATAAATAAAAAAAAAACTACCAAGTGGCAGACAGAATTTCAGGGAAAGTTTTTCTTCTTCCTCAAGTACCCGATAATGAGATTAAGATGCAAAAGTATCACTCTCCGGTCAGTGCCATTCGTTGTGGTTGTTACTGCTGTTGGCTGTTGTTTTTGTTGTTGTTGTTGTTGTCGTTGTTGTCGCTGTTTAGGTTTGTTTATTTTGATGCCTGCAAACGGCGCCGCAGGTCGAACAACTTTCGCGCTTTCGCCAACGAGCCAGCGAGCTGAGAGCGCGTCTTTGTGCCCATTGGGCCGTGGCCAATGCCACAATCAAGACCACAATGCTGTCCATTCAGAGACGTCGCAGCGCTAGCAATTAATTTGATTTATGCTATGGACGTTCTTTATGTCTATTAAAAAAAAAATGAAATGGATATAAATAACACCATTAATGTTAAACTTGCTTTTTTCTGTTATTTTTAGAAAATACTCAGCTTTTTGCTGCTCTCGCAGCTGGCGGCGTCGCAACAGTTGCAACACTCGCCATCGCCGTCGGCGGCACAGCCGCAGACAGACTACGGCGAGGAGCCACCAGAGGGCTACTATGCGTTTGTGGAGTCACCGAATGCAGTGCCGCCCCGTGTGCGTCCACCGCCCTATACCTTCATCAATGCCGACTGCAAGGATGTCGCTGCGGGCAAGAAGTCGGCGGTGTCTGTGCACAATATTTGCGGTGATCTAAATAAGGGCCAAATACCCAGGAATCCACTTGGTCAAAATGTGCTCGGCGAGCCATATCCCTTGTAAGTTAATATTGTCTGTCAATCATTTAGCTGGAACTCCAGAATCCCAACTCTATGCCCTCAGCGAACTTATACGCAATCAGACTTTGAAGTTTCTGTCCAAAACGCTGCCCGTGCTGAAGGCAGACGACACTCTGCCCAAGGTAACGCAAATCATACGCGACGAGCCTGTGGAACAGCTGGACAACAATAACATTGATCGCCATTATGCAACGCGCGTCACACGCAGCCTGCCCGACGGCGTCCAATCAAATGAATACAGCTACTTTGATCCCGCCTTGGATGAGGAGCATCAGCACCAGCACCAGCAGCAGCAGCAAGAGCAGCGACGCGCCACCGAGGAACGCAAGCCTCGCAAATTCTGTGATGGCGGTGGAGTGTAAGTGCAAATTGTAGATTAAACAAACAAACTCAATTATTTCTAAGAATCACATTTTCCTAAACACTCGAGTATGTTTCTTATTTTGATGTATATCAGTGTATACCTTTGCAATCCATTCGGGACTTAGCACTCTATATCTTTCTAATCCATTTGGGATTTATGTTAATATTGGATTATTTAATTGACAGCTTCTGCACACTGTACCGGGCCATTCAGGGTGACACAAGTCCCGCTGTGGCCGCTGCTCAGACAGCGGAGCGTCGCGAGGAGGTTGGTCCAATCCGCTATGAGGGACCACCGACACCGTGTCCGGCCAAGGTGGAGTATGCGACACCAGTGTTCGCCAAGAACTATCAGGGCGCCTGGCGCTATGTGGTGCAGATACCCTACGAGGGCTACTTCACCCAGACCGTGGAGGTGACGCGCTGCATCCAAGCGCGCTGCCACTACCTGGACGGCGGTTGCTTGTCCTCACCGCGCTGGGTTAGCCTGCTGGTGGCAGAGATCTTCTATCCAAATGCGGAGGACACGGTGCCGAGCAGCAGCACGACGACACAGGCACCATCAGTGCAGGACTTCCAGGCCTACCAGCAGTATCTGCAGAAGCGAGCGGGCGTGGCCAACGCCTCCGATGGCAGCACCAATGCACTAAATACTGCTGGCGTCCAGCATGCGCCGGCAGATGCACATTGCGATGGTCATGACGAGCTGGGCTGCTTCCAGGTGCGGCTCTACTACGACTGGTTCTTGATACCCGGCAGCTGCAAGTGCTGGCGTCCGGATTACTTTGCCAAATATGTGCGCCGAAAGTCGGTGGCCGACTTGTAAAAAAAAACAAAAACAAAATATATTTAAACTTTAATCATAGTATTTAGAGCGAGGCAAGAGTGGAGCATGAAATGCTCATTCTAGCGATCCGTTAAAACGGAACGCGCAGAGTTTGCATTTCTTGCAACAACAACAAACAAACTCAAACTTAAAAAAAAATAACTACAAATAAAAACATGAATACAAATGCACACATATGTCTGAACATATATATAAATATATATATATATATGTTTGTATGTGTGTTAAAGTGAGCAATTAGCTTTCCTTGACTGAATACCAGGCGAATCGCATTGAATTTCTACTAATAAATATTTCTGCTATAATTGTACCACTGTGTATTTTATGCTTGGGGATTTAGCTACAGATACTCACGATGCTCCAGCTTCTGCTAGGCTACGGCACGCGTTCTTGTATTGGTATATTGTGTATCTGTGTATGTTTGTCTGTGTATGTGTATGTGTGTGTGTGTGTATGATGTAGGAAAATCAAAACCTGTCCCGCCAGCCGCTCAACCAGTTGCGCATGCGTGCGCTGTTTGGTCTCTGCAGTCTTCCCAACCAGTCGGTTGGGTTTGGGTGTTGTGCCGCTCTTTGAGACGACTAGCGCGCTGCATTACATAGCCACAATAATATAAATATTGTTGCTGCAAAAAAGTTGTGCAAGCCAAGACAAGCCAAGCCAAGCCAAGGCAGGCACACAAAGCCTTGACGAACGGCCTCAAAAGGCTACCATAGAATCGGGTTTCCGCATCAAAAGTTCGCTGCAAGTGAGTAATTAAAATAACAAATTGTTAAAATATTTGTTTATAAACAAAGCTTAAGCAATTGCAAGCTTAGCTATGCCATTATACTAGAACTTTAACGCGTTTGGATACTTTTTAGATGTGTTTGTTTTAGGCTTGTTCAAATAATAAAAGCATCGTATTTTTAACAATAAATCTCTAATAAAATATCTCTTGCAATCGGAAAATCACGAACAATCACGAAAATGTTATGTTATTAGAATGAAATATTAATATGAAATTTGGTTTGTTAGCATGCCAAATTTAATGATAATAGTTTGTTTTTTCGTTTCTGTTGTGTAATGAAAATTAATGGCAGAAATATTACATACTTTGAATATGTTTATTAATTAACAATTAATTAGCATAAGTTTCCCATCTTTGTTCTTGCGCGCTAGGTGGGAGTTTGTTGCCAAAGTCTTTCGTTGTGGTATTTATGCAAATGAATATATTCAAAATATGTATTGAGCGCACAGAATGTGGGCGAAATCGTTGAAATCATAAATTTAATGTATGCACACTTTCCATTTTGTTAATTTCTAAGCACACATCTGAGATTTAGAAGAAGAAAGAGAAGATGCTCTCCAACGGCAGCTGCAACAAGAGCGGCAGCCTCAGCTCGCTGGACGCACTGCCCAAACAGTTTGTGCTCTCCATGAAGAAACTGTTCGATATTCTGGATGATAAGCATAGTGGGTATGTGCGTTACACAGATATTGAGAAGGGCTGGCAGGATGATGGCTCCAAGGGGTTGCCGCAGGGCGTGCTGGATTCACTGCATCGCGTGACGCCGCCCAGTGGACTATTGTCCTTTGATCGTTTCTGTGCTGGGCTGAAGCTCTGCTTGTTGCGCAATCAGCAGCAGACACAAAATCCAATGCCAGTTCATGATAAGCTGACCAAGCCGCCACGTCCGCCATCGGCACCACAGCTCTTAAGTCTAAACCTAGAGACTAGTGCACCCACAGCCAAGGTGCGACCGCGTTCGCAGCTGACAGTGAGCACGCCGCCATCGGTAAGTCCCGAGCTGGAACCAGATGCCGAGTATGGGACGCCAACGCCACCACCAAAACCACCGCGCCAGTCGGCAACCGCTCCGCCGCTGGCCAAGGCGGACATACGCAATGCGCTGCAAAACTGGCAGCTCAGTCTGATGCACAGCGAAAGTCTTAAACAGAAGAGTTTGAAGACGGCACGCGAGCAATTCGAGCATCGCGGCTCAGCGGATGGTGGCTCTTCCTCAACATCGGCAACGGACTATGCTCTAGGCGGCTTAACGCTGGCCCTGCCACTCAAGAAGGCCAACAACAAGCGGCGGGAGTCACGGAGACACACATTACAGCATGGCATTGACTACAACATGCTGAAGCGACTGAAGCAGCTGGAGGAGCAACGGGAACTGTTGCTTTTTGGGCTGGACGGAGTAGAGAAAGCGCGTGATTTTTACATGCAGCAAGTGCTCAATGTGCAAGAGCAGATCAAGTATTTTGGGCGACTAGGCACACGATTTGTAAGTATATATAAGATATATATGTATATATATATATATGTATATATATATATATATTTATATATTTCGTTATTACTTGTCTGTGCTCCAGGAACAATGGTCGGAGGTGCAGCAGGAAAGATTGAACTATCAGCGAGCCCGCGTTCTGGAAGCCAATCGCAGTTTGTCTTTATTAACAGACACCTGGGAGCATGGCGGCTATCCGCTGCACATTAATCTCGCGCTGCCCCGCAAGTCCTTGCAGCACCTTAACTTCAAGTCCTATGCAGCCAATGACGCTGAGCTGCTAGCCTGTGAGAAGCAGGCGCTCATCTCGGAGCTGTACGAGCAGCAGCATCAGCAGCAGCAGCATTCACAGTTTCACAATTTGCGTGTCGCACGCACGCGAAATATGACAGACTTTGTGCTTAGCCAGCCGTCGCCAGTAAGCCAATCATCCGCTGGATTGGGCGATGCGGACGTCGTCTACTGAATCCGACTATAAATAGATACATTTTAAACATTATGTAAATATAAACATATTTTATTAAGTGGCTCAATAATGCAAAAGTACTACAGAAAGGCAACTAGTCTAATTTGGATTTGGAAAACGTCTCATGTATTTGTTCAACTGTTTGTAGTTGAGATTATTGCCTGGCTGCACGACGCCCTGGTTAACGGTCTTTTTAGCCTCGAACTTGCGGTCCATGTAGAATTTGTAGCATTTCTGGAACTGATTGATTTCCTTGTTGCAATACTTCTCCACGAACTCGTTGTCCTTAAGACAGGCAAAGAGCACGCCCATTTCCTGCAGGCATGCCACATCCGAGCCAGAATCCGCCTTGCCACTGACTGTGTTTTTCAGTCGCAGTGGCAATATCTCCTGGAACGGCACCTCCTTCTCGTTCTGTGGCGCACGACCGCGTGCCGCAAACAGTGCTCCTGGTATACGCATCTGTTAATTATTTTTCATATGCACATTTTCTTTCAATATTCACGAATTTTTGTAAATTTACCTTTTATTTTTAATGAGTGCGTGCCGCTGCTATCAGCTGTGCTCTGTTACGTCAAAAGCAAAAGCGAGCGTTTGCCAACACTAAATGACAGCAGCTTTGACTTTAGGCAACACTGTCGCATGTCAAACTCTGGTCAAGTAAAAAATTGCACAAATAAAAAATAAATGTGGCAGAAGTAAATAATACAATGAAACATGGATGCCGTTGATGCTAACCAGAAGGCGCCGCATCTAGCCGACTTTGCCGGCAATAATGAAGCGGACAGAGAACAATTCGATGCTGCAGACATCATGAATGATGAGAAACTCTCAACAAATGGTGCTGGTGGTGCGTGGGAACATCAGCTCTTTCGGTTTCATCAATACCACGGCTCCAACATACGCTTAGAAGACAATGCCACAGTCGCCTTTCGTCGCACCAGCTTCGCCGACGCACTCACATTCTCCGAGCGACCACTAGTAAGTTTCAATTGCAATAAACAAACTATATATGTCTCTAGACATACGAATATATGCTCATATATGTATTGAAATGTGATTAAGCGGAGCTCCAATTAGCAAATTAATTAAGGTGATGCACCGTTTCAGGCACCTGGTGAAATTTTCCTAGTTGAGATTGAGAAAATCGAGCGAGGCTGGTCGGGACACATGCGACTGGGTCTGACGGAGCTTACACCGAATATTATTGGTAAGCGCAGCGAAGGACTGCCACACTTTGCCTTACCCGACTTGGCCAATTTGGGCAATAGCTGGATATGTCCCATCTCTAAATTCGAGATGAATCAACGACAGGAACAGTGCGGAGATAGTGTGGGGCCCATTCCAAATGAGCCTCCACATCGTAAGTATCACGTCACAATAGACTCCTCCTTGAAGAGCATTAAAATGACTCACTCCTCGCAGGCAATCTTCTGGGCGATGCGACGCATGTGCGCACGCCTCGCGGCTTACTACCGAAGAGACTTTTGCGACCCGCGATGGACAATGGCAACTCGGATATTCTGCTCACTGACAGGGGCTCGCGCATTGGCATTATATATGTGCCCACCGAGACTGATGCCTCCAAGGGTGAATTGCACTTTATCATTAATGGCGTGGACAAGGGCCCAGTCTCAAAGGAAATACCATTAAATAGGTCCCCCTTATACGTTGTTATCGATGTTTATGGCACAACAAAGCAAATACGCATTATCCAGTTGGAGGGCAGTAAGTATTGATGTTACATCCAACTACTAAACTTAACATTTTAAGGTTTATTTTAATTTTAACTGTCTATTTAGTTCTGTCGTTGCAAAGCGCTTGTCGCAATGTCATACTGGAACACATCGCAGCAGGCGCTATTGCGCGACTTCCACTGCCGGAGAGTATTAAACGCTTCTTGCTGCGCCGAGATTAGGAACTGAGACAAGCCGCGCACACACACACACACACACACACACATAAATACTTTATGTAATAGAGTGTTGTGTTGGTGTGATGCTGTCGTGCATGAGCGTGCGTCGTGATAGCCATTTATATTTTATACGCATTATAGGCAGCTGAAATAATGTTCATTGACTTTTCATTCCCAACAAGCGCCGGTTGGCGTTCTCATTGCTTACCCGCCCTCACGCCAAGAGCCCTGCCCTGCCCAGCCGAGATTTGCGCGCGTAATGGAATAACGGTTTTCTAGTGGCGACTTAACTGCGGTTTCTCCATCAGTTCCCCACGGTGCTGATGGATTTCATACGAATTTGTATTTTTCATTCTTATAATACCAGTTATTTATATTTTATATATGTAGAATATGTTTGAAAGCATCACATGTATTTTACTCATTGTTATACTACAACCAGCGAACAACAATTTTCCCCCGTCTCACAATAAGTACATACCTCGAATTATGTACAAAGCGCTTTGATTGCATTGCATTATGAAAGTAGCAAACCTTTAAATGCAAAGCCGAGCCGCTACGCAAGAAGCTCCCAACCAAGCACCGATCTGCCTTTTAGCCGTTTCGGTCCATCCCAGGGCGATTTCCGATTCCGTTATGTACCTTTAAGAATATTGTTGCTAATTGTAAATTAAGAGTATAATTACAATATGTAGTATGTAAAAATCGATGTAATAACACGACATAATATAATAAGGGATAAAGTGTACGTGCATTGTATGTAATAAAGACATGATAATATATATATAAAAAGGACTCTGTTGTATGTGTACATCCACAAAAAAAGGAAATCATTGGCTTTTCGTAAAACTTAACTTTATTCAAGCACCGCTTTTGTGTACATCTCTGTTGTTGGGCATTTTATATTTATATGTGTAGTATATAATACGTGTGAATGTTGATTAGTGGTATTTGTTACTACTTTGAGGAGCGATTCTCGGCCAGTTTGGCCTTGAAGACCGCCTTCAACTCCTCGGCTCCTTCTTCGTTAGTCTCCTTGTAATAAGGCAGCTCGGCCAGTTTCTTTAGCCAGGCATTCACTTTTGGAAACTTAAACTCATCAATGAGTGCGACATCATTTACGGATGTCACGGTGGCCACACAGCAGAGGTCAGCAATGGTCAGCTCATCGCCGCACAAGTATGGTTGTTCCTTGAGGAAACCCTCCAGAATTTCATAGCACTTCTGCACGTAGGCAATCTTATCGATAGAGCAGTCTGTGGACCCAAAGTAGAGAACAGGCTCATATAGAAAACGCAAACGCGCAAACAGATGACCCGAATCCAAATGAAGGCGAGCATCCACATGGGCGCGCTTTACCAAATCCTTGGGATACAACGACTCCTTTCCCTTGCCATATTTCTCAACAAGATATGCGCATATGGCATGCGAATCGGGTATGCAATCATCACCATCGATCAACGTGGGAATGGTGTGCTGTGGATTCAATTTCAAAAACTCGGGCGTCAGATGTTCACCTTTCAGTAGGTTAATTGGGCTAAAAAATTTCGTGTTGTTGTTAATTGGCTAAATGCATTGTGAGGCTGATGCTAGGGTTGCTCTTACCGCAGTTCAAGTTCAAGTCCAATCGCCTTGGCCGTCAGCAAAACGGCGCGCGAGGGTGGACTCAGTGTAGCATAGTAAAGTGCTGGCTTCGACATGGCTTCAGCTAAGTGATTAGATTTTAAACACGCTGATTAGATTCCAACACTATGCAATAACAAAGCCTTCAAAATTTCAACTTGTAATGCCAACAAGTTATTAATACAATTGCTAAGATTGCTAAGTTATTAGCTTATACCTAAAGTAAGTGGTATTCAGGATGCCACTCAATGGTCGTCGTTTCAGCCCAAGATGTGCCCGCCTCTACTTCACAATAACAATAACAATAACTGATAACCCAAAGTAAAATGATAAGCCGATATCAGCAATCTTCTATGTTATACATGGACACACATCCATTCACCTGAACTAATTTAGCAAGCAGCTATGTACACAGGCGATGGGCATGCATGTTATCTCTTTATATATATACATATATATATATGTATATATATATATATATATATATATATATATTTACATGGCATACAAACATATATATGGCCGGCAAACGTTTGGTTTGTACAGACAGATGTAGATGTATGTATATATATGTATACACACATCACATAACTGCATATAAATACATATTCACAAGCTACAGAGCGCGGCACACACAATATATATATATTTAATTAGTGAGGGGCCAGACTTACACACACACACACACACGCAAAGTACGCAAACTAATAGGAAAAATACAGCCAGATCTTGCCATTAACATTGCCGGCGATTTGTTGTTTTTATTGCGATCATATGAATGGATGTATGAACGACTGGCGTGAGAACAAAGCAAATACACAGTAGTAGTATATAATATAGTGCAGTCCCCTCTACATAAACACACACAATATACGTACAAATGTATATATGACTGTCTGTTAGGGATTTTGCGCATCCAATATACAATGTAGACGACAACTTACATATAATATAAAAGGCAACAAGTTTTATTGCTGTGACCGCTCGCTGTGAACTCGGGAACGTGACTAAAAACGAAACGTAACGAATTAGCGCGAGCAGCACTCACCAAATGATAAAAAGTGGGAGTGGGAGAGTGGGCCAGAGCTTAGATCTGAGATCACATTTGCCACTGTGAAAAATGTATGTGCACCAACTTGCCAAATAAAAATACTATTTTCAATCAGTATATAAGAATTTTTTATTCTGGATAGCGTTATTTAATTTGAATAATATAATTCAAATAAAAAGTCTTTTAACATACATGCAAAGTACTATCGATTATATAAATTATCCGGTTTTTGGTACATTTGTACCATATGTGTGAAAGGTACAACTACGTATAAGCCCACACTTTCGCATTTATAAATGTGACATTGAAAAAGAATGTGAAGACAGCAATTCTAATCCTCCAAAACTGACCCAATAAGGAGGTTTGTATTTGTATATAAAAAAGCCCAATAGCACTGTGCGAATGCTAAAAAAAAGCAGGTAGAATATTGGTATTGGTATTGGTGAGCAAAAAGTTTAATGTATTTGTATTTGTATCTTGGTTTATTTATAGAGTTTTGGTACATGTGTAGACGAGATATTATAACCACGTTAACGAGTAGTTGATTACATAAACAACTATTAAATATGAAATAATAATAATGAATATAATACCAGCATTTTGGGATTTGCTTTCAATGGAATATTAAAAATATGATGACTATTTTAATATGGTAGTCACCATGGAGCACAAAACACATCAACTAAATATAATGATTGAAAAGCAAATATTTTACAATTTGGAAAATTACTTTAAAAGGAGCATTATACAAGATATACAATCAACTGCTGGGTTATGTGGACATGCACATCGTTATTTAGAGATTTTAAGTATGCATCATCACATTAATTCTATTGTTCCTACTGCATTGATGGGTTAATTTAGTTGTCGAGCATGCTACGCTTGAGCGCCTCCTCCAAATCGGCATCATAGCTTTCCGCCTTTGAATAGTCCGCTACAAACTTATCAGTTATCTTGGCCAGAGGCTCCTTTCTCTCCTTGTCGCCGGTGGCACTACCATTGTGTTTGCTCTTGCTCTTATTGGCATTGCTGTCATCAAATGAGTTGCCAAAATTACTTGAAAAGTTATGAGTATTGAAGGCATCAAATGTAGCAAAATTATTATCTAGAGTTGTTGTATTCGCTTGTTTTTTCTGTCCAAAACTATCCTCAAAGTTGTCATTAAAAGCATCGAAGAGCTTGGATTCTGTTGTCGAGCTGCTGCCTCCACCGGTAACGGCGAACGCATCAAAAGCTGTCGATTGCGATTTAGTGCTTAATTGTTCTTGCGGTTTATTTTTAATGGAGTCAAGGTTGTTGTCATTGAAGTTGTCATTAAATGCTTTGAAGAAGGAATCATTGAGTTTGTTAACATTTGCATTGCTAAGCGCTTTTCTTGAGGATTGAGTAATTGTGGTATCACTTGCTGTTGCGGGCTTGCTTGGCGCAAAATCATCAAAGTCGGCGAATGCATCCAGTGATTGCTTTGGAATCGATGCGTTTGAGTGATGCGACATCGCTGGGCTGGCATTCAAGTTGAAGCCATCAAATTGTTGCAACAATTGGTTATCCAGCGGCGTTGCGGTCTTTGATTTATTATTATTGTTATTAAAGGGCCTGACCGTTAGCTCATCTGCAAGTGGAATATTATTATTAATTACTACGTACAATTTCTTTAATTCTCTAAATCCTACCCTCAGAGCTAAAGTCCTCGGTAAAGGTCTTTTTGCTGGCACCTGATGTTGTCGTGTCTGCATCTTCGTCTGAAAAGGGATCTTTAATATTGAATGGATCTTCATAGCGATAATCCTTGAATGGATCATCTTTGAAGTCCGTGGGTCCTTTTATAATCGCTGGCACTGGAGTTACTGCCTTCGTGCTTCCAAATGCATCAAAAATGCCCGTTCCTGTGCCTCTTCCACTCCTTGTTGCCTGTGTCTGCAGCGGTGTATTGGAACGCGACAAATCTTGGTTACTTGTGCTGATTGCTGTCGCAGTTGATGTGGATACGGATGCGGTTGCAGATGCCGATGTCAATGTCAATGGCGATGGCGATGAAGTTTGTGGGTGCAGTGGCAGTGTTGGAGTGCTTGTGCTGGCTGCTGCCTTACTTTGACTGTGGTCTTGTTTCTGAGGATCATCAAACAGCGAAAAGCTATCGAGCAGTGTGGCGTTTATCGCTGGTATGGGTGTGGTCGTGTTTGGGTTACTGATTGGAATGTTTTGTAGCTGTATCGAATGGGTGAAATACGTAAAAAAAAAAAAATCATATATGTGTATGTATGTGGGAGAAATAAAAATAAACGTAAAAAAAATTAAGTTAAAAAAAAGATGAAGTATAAAATAAATATAATTTCATATATATACAAATATATTAGATATTAAGGAATTGAATTTACGATAAACCAAAAAAAGTAAAGCTTTATTTTATTTGTTTATACACTGGATTAGCTGCTGTGGGCAGAGAGAGAGAGACAGAGTGATAGGGAAGGAGGAGCTCACGCGTAAAACAAAGATGATTTAACCGGATGCGACAAAAATGTTTCTTTATTATCGTTATGGTTATATTTAATTTATCATAACTCACTTGTTATATGTATTATTATTAATGATGTCGAACATAGATATTTTTCTTGTTTTTTTTTTTGTTGTTTTAATTAATGCAGAACTTTTTTTGTTACACATTATTAGGGTTCCCATTATATGTATTATAAGTATGTATGTATTAAACATTAAAACCAATGCACGGGAAGCTTTATGTTTCGGTATCTGAACAGTTTCGTGGTGTGTATGTAAGTAGTATATATAACCATGTAAATATGTATGTGATTCAAACAAATATCGGATAATTGCTCCATAACATACAAATAATAGTTCTGTGAAGGACTAGATTATCAATATGGACGATTGCCTACTAAAAGCAAACGATTTTCGATCCACTTCGAATTCTGGCTAAACTCCTACTTTCCTAGTCGATGGCATTGTGTCTTTATGCTATTAATAATTTGATTCTAACCGGCGTCTGGATAGTTCATTCCATAGCTCTAGTTGGAAAGCAATACGAGTACGAGGTCAATGTAACTTCTGTTTCTGTAAAATTAGTCAATAGACAGTTAAGCATTTTGGAAGCTACATGCCAAGAAAATTCGAACTATGTATTTCTGCATGTATGTGAATCATAGTTGTATATGTACCTATGTAGATGTGAATCAGCAATAATATATGTATTGTAAAATTGTTATAAACTTTAGTATCATATGCAGAAACAACAACAATTTGCATTTAAATTCCTTATTTGAGTTAAACATATATCATTCTATCATTCACTTTGAGACTAGCAATTCTTCCAAACTGAACATTTCGGCGTGCACTTATTTATTTAAGAAATATGTAATATGATAATATGATTGTTTGGTCATTAAACGAAACGACGATTTGCAAAACACAATCTCAATGATGTAATGCTTGTAATTATATAATAAGTTAAAGACAATATTGCACAACATTTCAAAAAGTGACGCTCATTAAATTTAAATTTTCATCATTGACTACATTAAACACGACATAACGTTTTCTTTGGGGCATTTCTTGACTTGATTTCAATTGATTTAAAGTTATCGAATTCGAATTAGTACATTTATCTAATAATTAGGCATGAAATTGCAAGTAACGGCCTGTGTGCAATACGAATAAGAATAGGCTGCCGAATCGAACTCTGATATATGTGATTTATATGTAATGATTATAAATATGCAACTAGTTTTTGTACGCTTAAAAATTGTTTTCTTCATGTTGCTAGGCTCAATTTTTGACTGAGTATGTGTGTGTTTGTGTTAGTATTATTATATTAATTATGTTATATTATGTTTATATATATATATCTGTATATATTTATATGCATTTATTGAAATATGATAATTATTAAGATGTTCACTGAAAGTAGAGAATTGCAAGAGATGAAAGCAAATAGTTAGTTTCGTACGGGCAGCAGAGTTAACGCAATGTGGATAAGGTTCAACTACCTCTTACATTGTTGGCCAAATCAAAAAGCCGTTGAAATCATATGTTTAACGATAAAAAATAGGTTAAAAATTCTACTTAATTAACAGGTGCATCAGATTAGTTTATTAAGGTGGGTCTTAGCAAATCGAAATTAACACAACTACAACAATTTTAAAGATGGGTTAGTTAAAATAACTAATAACGATATTAATAATAATTACAAATTTACTATATATAGCTATGTTAGCTATGTTAATGCAAACAAGAATAATTACAGCCGTGATCGTTTTAACTAATTAACAAAATAATGGTTATTGCTATTGTGCGGTGTACATGCATTACCACCGATCCCAATGTACACTTAAGTTGCTACCAACCTTATTGTCAAAGTCGTCAAAATCAGCAAATCCTCCGCCGCCCGCACCACTAGTGCCGAAACCACTCGATGGCTACAAATTATGTAGATATTGGGTGAATATTTCCGATTAAATAGTTCTCACAAATATTATACCTGTGTTGCGCGAGGTGGGGCTGGTCTGGGAGGCGGCACCTTGGATTTCTTTGGCGGCAAAGCTGGACTAGGTGACTCCGGTCTTGGTGGTGGGCCTGAACGCTGGGCATTGGGACTGAGCACCTGACCCTGGCCAGTGGGCGCGTGCAACGCCGCAAAGGGATCGCTTCCAAAGTCATCTTTGCCAGGCTGCAATATTTATGCATTAAGCCAGTTATATTTATATTTATAAATCATGTAAGGGAGTCTACCTCCGGCGTTATAGCATTGGACTTGTTAGCACCAAATGCATCAGCACCAAATGGATCTCGTTGCGTTTTCCCAAAGCCGCTTGTATTGCTTTGGCCAAATGCATCGAAGCCGCTGTCAAAGCCAGTGCTCATATTGAAGCTATCGTCAAAGCCGCTGCTGATGACAGGAGAAGGTTTGCTGACCTGTCCACGGAAGGGATCGTTGTCAAAGCCATTGGTTGCCTTGTTGGCGGCACCGCTGTTATTCTCCCCAAATGGATCATCTGTGGGTATTTCGATTTCCTTCTGCAACGTTTTGCGCGCATCATCAAAGTCGGGCTCAATCTTCAGCTGGTATTCGGAGACTAGGTCAGAATTTTGAGTCTCCATGGCGGCGCGACAAATAAGTAGCGCATCGGTCATCTGACGTTGCGTTTCCATTAGCTGCGTAACCATGGAGCGCACCTGTAATTTACGTACAAATGAATAGGTTAATGTTTATAAATATTCCAGTATTGTATACTTACGGAGCTAATCTGCAGTTGCGTACTTTGCAGATGTCTGGTGAGCTTAGATAGTTCGCGATTGTTGTCATCGTATTCCTTTTGCAGTGCTGACTCCTCATCCTTGAGCTTCTGCAGCTCTGAGCGTTTAGCATTCAGTTCGCCCTCCTGCTCGTTGATCGTTTCCTCCTGCATGTGGCACTGATCGCGTATCTTGTTGACCTACAATAATATAGACAATAAGTTGATTAAGATGCGAAATTCGTTAAATTGTTTTATAGCACATCAATAAACCACCATTAACACATAACATAAATGAACGAAAACATACAAACACACACAATATAAAGAAAGAAACATTATAAACAAACCTGAACATTGGTGTGGGTTATGTCAAGACTTACGTTGGCCAACACGGCCAGATTTTGGGTAACCTTAACGAACGAATATATTTTTTTTAAGTGCATTCACCAGTTTAGTATGAGTAATTTGTGTTTGGAATAATAATTGCGTACCAATTTGTGTTAACAATGGGGAACATAATAAATAGAAAAGGGAAATGGAAATCAAATTAAAATTAAACCCAAGTCAAAGTTAAATTAAAAGTTAACAGCAGCAGTTAAACCCAAAATATAAGCAATTTAAGGAAAGTTTAGACCAATATCATGCAATTATAACTACTTGAGTCTGCAGATCATCCAGACGCTTCTGTGCCTCGCCGCGCTGATTCTCCAGCTGTTTCAGTGTTGCCGTCAACGTGTCCAATTCGCTCTGCAAGAATTGCACCAAACCATTGCAAAAAACTAGCTACATTGTGGGCAATATGCAATACGAACCTGCAGGCTGCGCACTTCACCATTCTTGATGCGCACATCGGCCTCCTTTTGTGCGATTTCCGTTTCGAGAGCGCGTCGCTCTCTGGCCAGCTCTTCGATTTCCTTTGAAATCATCTCCAGCTCGGGATTCGAGTAAGTCGGCTTCGTTTCCTGCGGCTGCATATCGACACCAGATACGGTTGCACGCATCGAAGGCGGCACCATATTGGCAGTGAGCACTTGTGGCGGATCCACACCGCGCTGCTTGCGTTCAACAAGCCACATGGCCAAAGCAAACTGCTCCACGGTCAGTTTTCCCGATTGATTGGTGTCGCAAAGTGCCCTGTTAAGTAATGAATGTAAATTAATTAGTCAGCTTTGTATCTAGTCAAATCTATCCACAGTCAAGAATCTTAATCATAGTTTAGCTTTCATTTTTAATAACTAACCAGATATCTGCAAGGCTGCGTTGTGGTATACCCGATTTAATGAATATGTCTTTCACCTCGAGACCGGAAACCAGGCCATCCTTGTCCAAATCCGACTGCCGGAATATCTCTTCGAATCGTAAGAGCTCCACAGTGCTAACCACCCAATCGGCATTGGCTGTTACCGATGGTGGTGCACCAATTGGTATCAATGGCTCAGTTTGTATCAGCGGCTGTGAGCTGACTGCGCCAACCGGTGGAATGCGCGTCATGGGCGGCACTGCAACGGGAAGTGGTGGTATGGCTGCCGGCGGTGCAATATCTTTTGGAAAGTTGGCCACAAAGCCACTATCGCCGAAACCCTCGCCACTGGGTGCTCGCGGCATTGCAGCGCCTGCTGCCGCTGGCTGCGGTGGCGGTGGCATGGCGGGCTTAGGCGCTTTGCGCAGCTCTGGCGGTAGCACACTGGGAACTGTGCGCTTCTGAAGTGTCTGATAGACGAGATGCATGGCCACAATAAACTCGTGTTTGTCCAAATTGCCATCCTTGTCCTGATCGGCCAGATCCCAAATAGTGCCCAGTATATTCATCGGCAGCTTGGAGTCCATCAACACGCCCTTCACCTTGTTGCCCGGCAGCATGCCATTACTCGGGTTCAGCGATTCAAACAGCTGCTCGTACTTAAGCCGATCGATGACACTGATGGTCCAGTCACCACTGGCGACGGCGGCGCCGGGTCCAGCTACTGGCACCGTTTGTATGCGCGAAGGTATCGCCTTTGGTATTTCACCCTGACATAATGGTCGGCACAGTTATTTTTTGTGGATGTGGGTGTGTAATCGCCTTCGGCCACTTGACAAATGACACTTACCACTTTTGGCGGATTGACTGTATCCATGTAGATGTTGTTCATGTTGGCCACCTGACCCGCTTGCGACAGTGAAACTAGCTTGAGGGCCACAAAGAAGCCAGGCTTGTCCAGGAATCCCTTGCCATTCGGATCGGACAGATCCCAAATGCGACTGAGCACCACATCGCTGAGGCCAGACTTTTTCAAAAACTTTGCCGCCGTCATCGCCTCAATGGCACCCGTGCCCTTCGGGTCAATCTACAAACATCAAAAATTGGGCACAAGCGCAAGCCAAAAAATCAATAGGGGGTTGCAAAATTGACCCGCCACACACGAAATTGCAGCAGACTCATTACCTGTTTGTAGTATGCCTCGTAAATGAGGTTGTGCTTGCCGCACACCCGAGCAAAATCCAAATTCATGATGGGTCCCGTTTCTCGTATTTAGTGTCCGAATTGAATACAGAAAAGCAACGGCCACTGCCTCGCTCTGTTATCACTATCACAAAATCGATTTTTTTTTCTTATGGGGTAAGTTGAGGGCGGAACTCGCTTGTTTGCTCGCTGGCTAGTGGTGCGAGTGTCCTAGTATTTAAACGTAACGTTTTTCACTTACAGCTGGAACAGTTATAGTTTTGAAGTTGGGCACATGATGGCTACAATTTAATTACACACTCGAAATTTAATTTTTGCTTTTGCCTTTTTCAGCATCGGCCTCTAACTAGTGTTGAGCAACATGCAACAATCACACTCAACCACTGCTTCTATCCAACACTGCAAACAGGGCTGCAGCATTTACAGTTTGAGAGCTAATGTGTGTGAAAATATTTGAATTATTTAAATATCAGAATATTTTGAAATTTTGATTTTAATATCTCATCTTGAAGTACATTTTTTTCATTTATATTTTTAAACTTATATATATATTAAGGTTCAGTTTTTATTTGTGTATGCTCATCTTGTTAACTACCTGTCGCAGCTAGATAAAGCAATAAATACGTGAGTAAATTGCTTAAAGTAAACGTATTCGACAATTGGTGGCTCCACATTGACAATAGAGAACTTTGCCGGGCACCACGCCCACCTCGTAGTTATAGTTCCATGTCAGTTCTGTCCCGGACCGTATGTGGTTGGCCGAGAAGAACGCGACCCAGGGAAATCGAAGATCATGCGTGTCCACAAACACGTTCTGCACGAACAAATTGGGTGCACAAGAATGCTGTGTAAAAAACAAGAAATGATAGCTGTTTAAGATTATGGCTGTAACTCGTTACGCACGCACTCACATTAAAGTAACGACCCAAGTTGCCAGTTGTCTTTGCGTCCATAATGTAGGGCGCCTCGTCTCTGCCAAAGAGTCGGCGCACTGAATTCTCTCGCACTGTTTCATCCAGATCGGCATTGGGATTGAAGTTTATGACTGCGCGCTCCTGCGAATCCGGCTCATTTGAATTGTTCGAGTGGCTTCGCGAAGCACGCAGCTTATCTTTTTTGCGCGGCTGATAATACTTAGTGGGTGTGAAGTCAGCATCATCCTCCGGATCAGGGGCGTAGGTGTCTTCTTCCTCCTCCGCTGGAGAGTGTTCAACATCCGATTCATAGCCCTCTTTCAGTTGCTCGGCCACCTCAATGTAATCCAAGTCGGCAAAGTACTCATCGCCCGCATCCAATCCACCCTCATTTGCCATTGTTTCGGTAAGCAAGTGGCCCGCATAGATGCAGATGAAAGCACCTTTTGGTATATCGTTGACGCATCGCAAGCCCCAGCCCCGATTTGACGTCTTGAAGACCTGCAGCTTCATTTCCAGCGAATGTTGAACCACTCGATTGAGGCAGTTCTTTTTGCACTTGCATCGCGAGTTGCATTCGTAGATGCCAGTGGGAACATGCTCGTGAAGACGCTTGTATTGATAGCCGATCTCCTCAATGGGCTTATTCGGATTGCAGTACCGGACACCCCCAACAGTTAGCTGCCAACAGGCGCATTTTGATTTGTCCTGCCAACAAAAAATGAGAGTTCAAATTATCATATTAAAGATCGCCATGGATAGCTTACCGAGCAATCATCCTCGCAATCACAGCCCACCAGAAACTCCTCGTCGAGATTCAGATGCACTCCCTCTGTGGGTATGCGCTGCTTGGCATAGGTGCAAGGCGGTGGCAGTGTGTTGTCATAGTAGTTAACCAGCGGTATGGCCATTTTCTCTTGTCCCTTGGATATGTCCGCCTCCTTAACAATAGTTGGATCAATAGAGTACTCTGCCAGGCAGCGCAAATCCGGCGTAAAATCAAAGTTTTCAACATTTAAAACATTGTCAGTGGCACGCAGATACATGTGCACTTCGGCCAGATTCCGAAAACTCTTGCCACAAGGTCCACGATAAACGACATTGCGCTTTGCCTTCTGTTTGAACACCAAGCGCTCCCAGCCGGAAAGCAGCGGCTTAGCCAACGGACTGTAGCTGTCCAGGCGATGCACAATCTTGAACAAACAGGCTGGGCTGCATTCGTGGGGCGAGTACATTTTGGGCGGCAGATTGCGCTTGGCCGTAAAGTAGACAACATGACCCTTGGGCCGGTTCTCATCGTCTACATAGATGGTTGAGTTGTTCAAATGGCGAACTGTGTTGCGCGCTGCTGCAGCAGCAGCAGCATTGGCAGCTGCCGCAGCAGCAGAGGATGAGGATGACGTGTTAACGTTCTGTGGCACGGAGCTGCTCTTACGCGCAATTGCACGCATTTGCTGGTTCACCTGTCTACTACTCGTCTCCATTTCTTTAGTGTAACGTATGAAGGGTTCGGTGCGCTGTCAACAAACCAACTATTATAAATAATATTCGTAAGGGAATTTGACAGCAACTTACGCGCGGCACACGATGCTGTTGCATGGCATTGGCGCTGTTGAGCGCATTTTGCGTCTCCTTAAAAACTGGCCCCAGGCGCAGGGAACCACGATAGATCCACTCGGTGTGATTCTTGTCATCATCGAATTGCATCTGCACCAGGCTGCAGTCAATGTCAATCACGCGTGCATACAGCCAGGTGCCGTTGGATTCGGTGTTCATGTTTTGGCCACGTGTGCATTGCACCATTGGTCGATCCACTGAGTATTTTTCCACATACTTTTGTATAAAGTCTCGCGAGCCGGGATGCACATCCTCCCATACTTTCTCCGATGCCAGACAAACCAAACGCACATCGCTGTGCTGCACATACTGAGTGTAGCCATCATCATAGAAGATTAAATACCTAAAGCGGTTGGCCTGTTTCAGAGGCTCGGCTATAATGCCCGGATAGAATGCGCTGGGGACGACACACTTCTCCTTGCCGCGCGATAACGTGCTGCCATTAAAGTAGGCTATGACGCGAGTGCCTGAATAGTTTATTTAAATAAATAAAATTTAATAAAATTATTAATAGTTGTAACTAACTTAATAACTGCTTAACTTACCAATAGTCAGGCGCACTGGCGGCGGCTCGAAGTAGGCCAGATGCTTGGCTGTTATCGTTTTAACCATTTGATATGGCGTATTGAGATACTTGATCTTATAGCTTTTTACCATAATGCCGCCCACTGTTGAACTCTCTGTAAACTCGATTACCTTCACCGACACCCAGCTGGCAATGGCTTTGTTCTTCACAGCGTAGTATGTCTCGTTTAATTGAATCGGAGGTCGCTCGATCTCACCCGCTGGGGGCACTTGCTGCAAGGAGTCAAAAACTCAATTAATACAACTATTTGCTTTGCTGCTCAGTCACACCTACCACATAATCGAGCATATTTTGGTAGAGATCAAGCGCAGGCATGTGCTTGTGCACCACTTGACAGGAGCTGTACAGGGCAAAATGCATTTTGTCGGCCATATTCTGTAGCTTGCTCAGCTCTTGGTTGGCCAACTCGATTTCGCGCCCTATGCGCTGTGTTTTTGATTGTAATATAGTCTTAGACCAAGCCATCTGGTCGTTTATCTCCACTCTGCCCATAACAGTTTTGATAGCATCCTCTAGTTCATCCTCAATCAGTTGTAAATCATTTGACGAAAATTCTGATTTTTCTGGGCATGGAATTCAATATGTTAAAATGTTATATTGGTCAGTTACTGCACATACCCTGCTCTTGACAATTTTCCTCCTCGTCACTGCTGTCCAGAGCCACAAAGTCTGCGTGCTCCTGCTTGAAGTTACGCAACAGCAGAGGCTGCTTGGCCACTAGGAAACCAGCAAAGTCCTGAAACATATTGACATAACATTATATCTAGAGCATTTTATTATGTACGTGAATCTTCCCACCTCGTACATATCCATTGCTGTGTCATAGCAGCCCATGCAGATGTATTGTCGCTTGTGTGCTTTTCTTGGCACTTTGTAGTAGTTCAGCGCTGCCAGGCTCGCCAGCATATACTGCTTATGCATCTTCTGACAATTGCAATTGAGGCAGTCCTTGTTGTAATAGATTTCAGTATCCGTTTCATATTCGAGGTTTTCTTTCGTGTCACCGTCGGTGTTTAGCTCGACTAGACAACTGTTTTCGGTATTCTTGAGCAGCTCATCTACTTCCATAGGGTCCGAATCTTGCGGTTTCTCGTGTGCCAGAGACTTTGCTGCATTATCTGTCATCTCTTGTTCTTCTATGTGAATGTCTGTGGCGGATTTGGGGGAAGTGTGAGCAAATTCTTCAATTATGTCTTTTGAAGGAGTGTCTTCATCTGGTTGACTTGTGGTTTTCGCTTCTTCCAAATCCATTGATTTGCCTTCTGTGATGTCTTCGTCTTGATTTTGTTTTTTCTCGTCATCTACGTCATTATCATGGGATATGCTTCTACACTTTTCATCTTCCAAATTAGATCGTGCTTCTTTATTGGACACGTCTTTGTTGGCATTGTCCATATCTTTGTCAGGACTACTAATCAACTCAATGCTGCTGTCGCTATCCACTGTACTATCCTTCAAACTCTCCTTATAGGGCAACTCTTCCACAGCGGGACTCTCAATCAGCTCAATGCTGCTATCCAAGTCGGCTTCATTTGGTTTGAGTGAACCAGTGTTATCTGTTGTGCTTGTAGTTTCAGTTACATCATTTTCCTTGACAGCAGGACCAGTTTCATCGATAATGGGACTACTGATTAGTTCAATGCTGCTGTCCAAATCACTTTCGATTGGCTTATCCGAGTTAAGTTTTTCTATTGAACAGACAATATCTTCTTTGGAATTTTCCATTGCTTTTATTTCGCTGACACTTTTTTCTAAGTCGGAAGCATTCGCATCTGCAGTGAAAATATTGTTCGCATTCGATTCTTTATTTTCATTTTTATTACTTTCACAGGTGGATGCTGCAATGTCCTTCTCAGAGTCTGGCGCTATCGGCGGATCAGCCGGTACATCATCTAATTCCATAGGTTCTTCGCAAGCAGTCAATTTCTCCTCCTCGACCTTCTTCTTCTCCTTTTCCATTGTGATAGTTTTTGCCTCAGCTGCGGTCTCCGTTGCCGGCAAAGCCATTTCACTTGCAGCTGATTTGGCCAAGGCGTCAACCGATGTCGCATCTTCGTGCTGCGAGCAATCCACATTAGCAGATGCCGAGGCCATAATGTATTTTGCGGTAATTTATTATTTTATAAAAAAAAACAAACAAAACATTGGTGTTTAAAAAATTTAGCAGGAAAGAACAAGAGCAAACACTAGACCGGTGCTGCAAAATGTTTTTGTACAGCGTTTGCCATCACTGTAGCAAGAAGAAGCACGATTAATCATTCTTAACAGCTTTCCAGGCTTGCGCTTAAAATAATTAAATAATTTAGTTTGCGAGATTTATTGGATTTTATTGACTTTCATATTTTGTTTTAAAAGAATGTTTAAGATTGCTCAACCACTGGATGGTAACCATGCTCATCGGCAGTATAGGTCACCTTGACATGCTTTCCTTCCTTCGATACGTATTCGTATGATCCCTTAACCGCAAGTGTATGAGGATCCGTCAGTTGTCCCGTTTGTAAAACAGAGGTGCCGTCGGAAGTTTCCACCTCATATTTAAAGCCTTCAGGATTGACTTCGTTGTATTCCTTAGTGACAACGGCATCATTAGCGTAAGCAACGGCCAAAAGGCATGCGAGGACAATCTAAAGTATAAATGTTTAACAACAATGTAATAATGTATCCAGTTTAATGTTTTTAATATTTGTACTAACCATAAACTTCATGTTGAAAAGGATATTCTGTTACTGGTCAGCGAAGTGCAAAACAGATCTGATGATCTCCAGAATTCCGCTATGCTTTTATAGTCATTCGTACATCGGTTGATATTTGACAACATGCTCGACGACTGACATAAATTAAATTAAATTTGATCTGAACGTTTTTGCTCAATTATACAATTGTTTTTGTCATTTAAATAATTTAATTTTTTTTTAATTTTATAATAGATATATTATTTTATATTTAGAATTTTTATTTATTAACTTTTGTTACTACGCCTAAATCAAATTATTTGTTTAAATATTCACCACCATTACTTCAATAATACTAATTGATAATTAAAAAAATGAAATATTTAAAGGTCATGATTATTTGAATTTAAAGATAAAGTAATTTCTTGATCATGAAATGATTAGATGATTTTGGAAACAAAGGAATTTGCATAATATTTATTTAAGACGACCGGTTTGATTAACATTTCTCGCTTTCTAAATGCAACAGATAGTACCAATCAACCGGATCTATCAGATGGTTGTGCAGCAAAAAAAGTGCTTTCAGAAGTACAGTGCTTACTCTTCATAATAGCGCCATTGCGCAATTCGATAACAATATTAAATAAGTTAATTAAATAAAATGTTTCAATTTGAATTTCGCGCAAAATATTGCATTTATCAATACTTTAGTAAGAAGAGGAAAAATAATTATAATTGGACATTCACAACGAAACTATATTTTCACACGTGCTGAAGTTGTTTAAATATTGTATTTGATTGTTTCGCATATTAATGAAAGTGATGTCCGGAAATGACGGAGATTCCGACTCTAGCAGTGACTATGAGGTGGAATTACATATAAAACCTAAGAGAGTTCGTCGCACAGTCAACGATGACACTGCTGATCTTTTGGGCAACTTCGATGACGAGAAACGTAAAGAGATTTTTGAAGGTACTTATGTAGACAAAGAAATTGAAGGAAATCTAAGCGATTCAGGCAGCAGTGATGAGGCTGATAAATCAGATGAAAACGCCGATGATGCCGAAGTTGACCAAGTTGCCGATGCTGCGGGAGCTGACAGCGAAGCCTCCGCGTCCGAGGAGGAATCCAACGAAGATGGTCATATCACCAGTGACCAGTTAAATACTCTGCTGCGTGGTGCCTCGAAGGTGAACCGGCACGTACTGTACGTGACAAATCTGAACTTTGAGACTACAAGGGATGATTTGGAGTCTCATTTTGCAGTTGCAGGGACAGTTAAATCAATACGCATCCCGAAAAAGCGTCGTGGTGGCTTTGCCTTTGTGGAAATGGTGGACTTGGGCGGCTTCCAACAAGGCTTTAAGTTGCACAACACCGAATTGCAGGGCAGAAAAATTAAAGTGCAAATATCCGAGGCTGGCAAAAAGAAGTCAGCCAATAAGAAAAACATTATGAAACAGAAAAATCGCAAGCTGGCAGAGATGCGCAACGAACAGAAAACGTTTACAAAGAGCGGCAAATTCTTCGATAAGGATTTGAAAAAAGAAAAGGCAAAGGAACTGCTGGCACGCAAGCGCTGGCGGAAGCATCCTGCTCCTAGGAAAAACTAAGATTTGTACTATAATATACCTTATCCTTAGTAGAACACTTTTACTTTAATACATATACCTAATCAAAATATAAAACCACAATGTATATATTTTTGCTTATTGCCATCGCACAATGTAAAAATTTCGCTTGCCCACACGTAATAGGGATACTCCATTACGGAGTATATGTATGCCGGTTGTAATAACTTCTGCGATGTTCTGCACACGCTTCTGGTTTATGTAGAAGCCGCCGGCATTGATAATACGCACGGCATCAGCTATAATTAATGGTATAGTTAATACAACAGTGAGATAAGTCCGAAAGTAACTCACTTTCTGTGGGAAAACATTTGGCCTTCATTGCTAGCTGAAGGATCGACATGCCAGGCTCGGTTAGTACATCGACGACTGCAGCACCTTGAAACGTTTGTTTGATTTCAGTATAGTTCAACTCGGCCAAACCATCAACGTTGCCTTTGTAAAGCGCATTGGTAACACGCTCCGCTTGCTTTAAGCCATGTTCTAAAACAAAAAGGATTTATTAATAACTTCAATGATTAAATGAGCCATTTCATTTACCGCCATGAACCAGCAGGGTGACATCTTCTGCCAGCAACGTCTGTGCCTTGCGTTTTTCTGGCTCCTTGGCATGTTCCCGCATCAGTTGCTCCACCTCGGTTATGGGAATAAATGTGAACAGTTTTAAAAGCTTCTCCACTTCGGAGTCGGGCATACGTAAAAAGAATTGGTACAGAGCAAAGGGCGATGTCCTCTTCTCGTCTAGCCATACAGCATTTCCAGCTGATTTGCCAAACTTGTCTCCCTCCTCGTTGGTCACTATTGGCAGCGTCATGCCAAACACTTCTCGATTGCCTTCAACACGACTAATCAATTCGTGGCCCGTCATTAGGTTACCCGTTTGATCGGAGCCACCCATTTGAAAGCAGCAGTTGTGCTTACGCAATAAATGCAACCAATCGTAGGCCTGGAAGATCTGATACGTAAACTCCGTGAAGCTCATACCGTCCTCGGACTCCAAGCGAGACTGCACGGAGGATCGTGATAGCATCGAGCCCATACGAAAATGTCGACCCATATTGGCAACAAAGTCAATTAGATTTAGATTGGCATACCACTCGGCATTGTTAACGATTCTATGGCAAATAAATAATATTATAAAATATAATATCAAAAATCTATAACATCAACATATTACTCACTTAAGAGGTGCGAGCGGAGAACTGTTCTTTCGCGTATCCCATAAGCAATCCTCATGGTTTTTGAACACTTTGTGCAGCTGTAGTTCAATTGCCTGTAGATTCGACTCAATAACTGATACTCCCATTTGATTGCGTTCCGTTTTCCGCCCACTTGGGTCACCAATTAGGCCAGTGGCGCCGCCCACTAACGCAATCGGTTTGTGCCCGGCCCGTTGGCAGTGCAACAGACCCATGATCACAAGCAAATTTCCAACGTGCAGGCTGTCGGCGGTGGGATCAAATCCAGCGTATATAGTTTGAGGTGAGCTCTGAAAGAGCTCTTTCATCTTTGGCCTGCAATCTCACTGTTTTTAATACATAATGCGACGGTACATCAATAACAAACTTACCCGGCAGTATCTGGAAAAATGCTCTGAAAGAAACCGCGGTCTGATAATTCCAACAAATTTTTGTGTGTGAAAGTGCGTTTGAAGTTAGTGCAGCGGCTGTGCAGCTGCCGCATCAAGCTAGATCTAAGAGTTAGCATCATGGGAAATACAACATATATTCAAAATTGTGTTCGTAGATAAAAAGAAAGGAACGCAAATAAGAGGTTATGCCGAGTGTTTTGCAATTCGCAGCTACAGCTGACGAGCATCAGCTGTTTTATTGATGCCTTGCGATATAAGGTTGTAGTCTGAGCAAAATCCTGTGACGTCAGGTATGCTCAACAGCTGCATATCGGAATTGACGCCATGAAATGGAATGCTTTCTCGTTTGAAATCTTTTTCTGATATGCTTTTATTGTATGTGTATGTGTGTGTGTGATTGTTTGTTTGTATTTCAAAACAAAGAAATATTTAAGTGCTCAGTGTTTAATTTCTTTCTGTCCTGTGATGGCTGGTAGCTTTATCGCTTGACAATGCTGCTTAAAATACGCCATGCACTGCTTGAAGTGACCAATCAATCAGTAAAGCAGTCAATAAAGCAATCGGCGATTATAATCAACAATGAAATCATAATTAGCTCCAGCAACATATTGCAGCCCCATATTCGTTTAGCTGGAGATGGAGACAAAATTATACAGAGCCTGCAGCAGTGCAAGCTGGTCGATGTTCAGGATGACAACTGTGCCGAGGGTAAACTGCTGCGTACCTTAAAATATTTGGTGACCTTTGATCGACAACGCCGGCCACTAACCAATCGCAGTGCCCAACAGAATCCCACCTACCACATACTCACTCGCTATACGGCACAGCCCTTGTACGTCTTTTGTGCTGCTGAGGTGTCTAGGAATCTGCACAAGATTCTGATGAACGCCGACTCTGATGAGCAAAATGTGCTGCGTTCCAGTTTTCTAGTATTGACCATGCGAGAATTGAAGGAGCGTGAATCCTTCAAGCGCTTTCTTCAGCATATTGCCAGCTATTTGCGCTACTTACAACCAATTCACACGCTCGACGATGTGCTGGTTATGTGCTCGCCCTTTGGCTTAGAGAACTTCTACAAGACTATTAGCATTGGCAAAGTATCCAATGTGATGGGCGCTTCACTGTTTGGCCTTTCGAATGCCCTGCCATTGGGCTGTGAGGGGGCAGCCGTCTTCAACAATAATCTGTAAGTGTTCGTGGGAATGATGATAGTACTAGTGTCATTAATAACCATCTATTGCAGGCGCCTCATTGGCATTATTATCTGCACATCATTCCAGCGAGACCAAGAGAATGTTAATCTGACCTTGGCTGCCAATTTTGGTTATCTGCTGCGCGATTTTATGGCACAGTTAGACACGCCGATTAACATGTTAAACCTACCGCGAGAGCCATCAAATTTTGCCTGTACTTAACAATTATATTATTGCCAATGCATATATTAACAATTTCTATATGTTATTGCAGGGGAGCGAACAATTGTTGTCATTGGATCAGCTGGTCAGCAAGGCACCGGAACTTTCATCAAAGTGTACAATAAGCGTTTCATTCTAACATGTGCCCATGTTGTTGGTCAAGTATATATACATTTATATAAACTTAAAAATTCTATATCTGTTAACTGAACATATTTTATTCGCAGCCCAAATCACAAGTACATTGCCGTGCTGTCGATCAAGAATTCAAATCAGATGTAATTTGGTGCAATCCGGACGAGAATCGTCCCTACGATTTGGCCCTGCTCACTGCTCCTGAAAATATACCAGAACATCATTGTGTACGGATGGCGCGCAATCGGGCTACCTTGGGTCAGACTGTGTACAATGCTGGCTTTCCATACTATGTGAACTTTAACTTTAAGTACGACTTCAATCCGTCCATATTTCAAGGACGCATTATAAAATGTGATCAGGGAGCCATAATGTCCGACGGCAGCGTACAGGCCGGTCAAAGCGGAGGACCAATGTTTGACCAAAACGGCAGCATTCTCGGTGTTTGCGTCTCCAACATTAAACATGAGGATATAGTGTATCCTAACATAAATACCGCTATTCCTACATTCGATATACGCCAAACGTTACAGGAATTTGCCAAAACAAGTGGTGAGTTTATGGATTTGTAAGGTATATAAATTATTTTACTAAATTTGTGCAATTTAATTGAATTTCAGATATTAAGGTGCTAAACAACCTTGTCGCAAATCAAGATGTGCGCCGCGTCTGGTCGTTGGAAATGCCTCTCATACAAAGCAAACTTTAATATGGGGTTTTAGAATGTTCCAATCTTGTAATATATGTTTGTATTGTAAGATGTGTTATATATGTGCAATTCTGCACTAATTCTTATTCTAACCAGCTAGGTTTCTGTACTTAAAAAATAAGCAATATGTAATTTATGCAGATACATTTTTCAAACAATAAAATCGAGTACCCTGAACTATAAGGGATTAATTCTTATCCAAGCAATCGTTAACATGACTTTGCAGGACAGACAACGAGTTAAACGACTTTGAACAAATGGGACAGCGCATAAGGGAATCCGATGTCTTCGCTGCTGCTCCAGTTGGATCTAAAACCTAGAAATGGTATAAGAAACAAATGCATTAATTTCAATATATCTGTATCTTTTATTCGATTGCATACTCTTACTGGCCGCTGCTCAGCTCGCAGATTGCTTTGAACGGCACCTGTTGCTGTATGGCTAAACTTTTTGGAATTGTGCACCTCAGCTAAGCTTTCAATTAACTCTTGATTGCGCCGCTGCAACGCGCGCAGATCCACCAGATATTGCTCTTTTTCGCCTGCATTCTTTTCCCGATCAGCGCGTTCCGTTTCGAAATCACGTCGATATATATCAATCTGAGTTTTTAGATATGCCATCTCCTCATCTTTTTGTGCATCCCTTGCCCTTAGCTCATTAACATCAGCACGCATTGCACTAATTAACTCTTCTGCGCTGGTTAAATTTACCTTAAGGCAGTTTATTTCGTCGACATAGGTTTTCTTCTGCAATTTAGTAGATTGATTATGTAATTTGGTAAATTTTGTATACATTGTACAAACCATGTCTTTGATTTCAAGATTTTCGGCCAATAATTCAGACACCTGTCTCTGAAGATCCTTGACTTGACTTTCATGTTCTTCGCGTTTTATATTGATTTCAGGTTCCGCATTGTCAACATCAGGCACGAAGTCGTAAGAATGCTGTTAATTTTGAAATTATATACTCTATGATTTAGATGACGATTAATGGCAACTACGCATATTGTATTGTATTCAAAACAGTATCTTATCATGCCCTTAGCAGCCATATCACAGCGTGATAAGATTTACAGTTGTCCAAATAAAATTTACTAATACTATTCCTACTTACCAACTGGTGTTGTTGAAGCTTGTCAATTTGAACACGCATATTATTAATTAGAGATGATTTCTCTGACACACTTTGCCTAAGATCATCGTGCTCCTTCTGGTGTATGTCTTCAACCAAACGAATTTGCTCCAAGTTTGTCTCGAGCTCCTTTTTAAGTTGCTGATTTTCCACTGTTAACTTTTCAATTTGAATCTGACATTGCTGTAGTTGCTCTTGATATCGCTTCTCTTGGATAGCTGCTTCCTGACGCCATTGTTGTGTAATTTTATAATATTCTTGCATCGTATGGTTGACCTTATCCAAAGTTTCTACATAGAGAGATAATGAAAATGTTGGTATTAGGATATATATTCTTATATCAACTTTTTATGGTCGTGCAAATTGGATTAATTTGCTCAAAGGCTTGGAAAGAATTACTTAAGTTTGAAATTTATAAACGTACACATCTGTGGTAGTTTAGATAAGAATTAGTCTTGTAATTCCTTACATTACAAAGGGTGTCTGTTTTCACTTGCTTAAAACAGATGTGCACTTTTATATAGCACAATCTGATTAATACTGGACATACGTTTTAAGCCTATATACTCGGTCATCATTGTCTGCAGTTTAACGACATCCTCAGCGCAGGCTTGCATCGAACAAAGGCTTGGAAACTGCGAGTAAACGCTGTTCTGCTCGGAATAAGAAACAAATTAAAATATAATCAGATTTTCCAAATCTTATGCATACCTTAAGCACATCGGGCTTAAGCTCGCCCATAAGGAAACTAGCTGCCAAAGAAGTTTGCTGAGAGGGCAATGTTGTGGGTAGATTTCCCTCCGTAGGTTCAGAACTCAGCTGATTTAGACTGGCCGGTGAATCCACATTACTTTGAGATTGCGGACCGTCTTCCACAACGCTTCCATTTTCTTCCTTTTCCAGTCCGTCGTGAAGAAGAGAATTAGCATGAGAGCGGAGCGATGGCAAAGGCGATCTGCCTAAAATAACGAATGACTCTTCGTCGGACATTGTGCATCGACTGAAGTCAGTTCTATTACTAAATAAAAGAGCAGATTGATGGGGAATCCCCGATATATATTCAAATTTGAATGACACTTTGAGAACAATTAGGTCGTCGACTGATCTATTACCGTTTAACTATATTTTGGACTTGTTTGTTGCTTAGGCTTGTTTACATATGCACACTCATACATATACATACATACAGGTAAGTATTTGTATTTTTATCAATTGTTTTGTGATTCATTTTAGATATGATTTTTATGCTTCCCCGATTGATGCGTCATTCCAAATATTGTTAGTGAATGAATATATCATATAAAATTATGGGCAAACGTTATCAGTTGTTTTTTTATGCACCGGATTTTGATTAAAGTATATTTGCTTACCTTTGCTTTCGGATATTTTCGAGTAAGTGTTGAATTAGTTATTTATATATTTTAACATATCTGTAAGTGTGCCCAGAGCGAAATTCAGGAACAGCTGTTTTCTGTAAAGAATAAGTAATGCACAATAAAAATGAAGAAGTTAAGTATCATTATCCAACACTGCTCGAACATGGCAGGCCGTTGGCATTTGAACGCGCCTTTATTCCAATTTATATTTTAATACATTATGCGCACATAACTTGTCCCCTTAATCTGAATAAAAATCTACAGACATTATAACTTATATGTAAAATATTAATAACAAGCCTTTTTCTTTAATTATTTTGATATGTGACATTGATATGCACTTAAAACAAAGCAAAGTGGAAACCGGATAAGCCAGTTATTTAAAATTACATGAGATTGTAATTTCCAAATTCAATTCAAATTGCTGGACTTTCTGAGTTGACATTGTTAAGGATTATAAATGGCTTTCAGAACCGGATTCGCCTTTCTTGGCACATTTCCATTGTTTCCATTGTTCGATTCAAAGTACTCTCACATCCATGCATATTTATTTTTATAATATGGGTTAATGAGGCGATCGCGTGTTGATTACTCAAATCAAGGAACTGGATTCCGTGTGTGTATGTACAACTGAATATGATTTCTTTATCGCCACTTTAATTGCATAAACATCCATATAGTCGGACATATGCAAATATAATCAAATTAAACTCTTTTTAAATAAAAATATGAAATATGTATTTTATTTTGTAAGAATCTCTATTTCAACTTAAAGCTAATGCACAGAAATAAATAAAATTATAGAAAACTTAAACGTTGTTATATAAATTGTACATATACAAAATTCAATTAAAGCTCAAGTGCATCGAAACCATTTACACAGTTAAACAAAAAGATTCCTCATGCACGACCAAAAAATATCACATTCAAACTAACTCTCAGGCACAGGACACACTCAATCATTATGCTTAAATCTAACTAGGATCTAGTGAAAAGTAAATATGGAACCCATTGGACAGCTTACGCCTGCCCTTTGCCGTAGTAATAACCGGCGCTGATCAACGGCTGCGACTGCGTCTGACGGTATTGGCGGCGCACCTGTTGCAGATGTGGTGGCTGCAGCTCCCGCTGCAGTGCAATGGCCGCGAAATGTTGCTGCTTCAGTGCACTGATCGTGGCTATCTTGCGGTGTCTGTTGGGACGCGGCAGATTGCCGCTATTGGCCAGCCGATACGACTCCAGATCATCGTCACGCGGCAGCGGCCGATGGTTATCCTCGTCGACAGGTGTGCCATCTGGACGCAGGCGCATTACTAGTGGTCCGCTCAAATACCTTTGCGGTGGCTCCGCAGTGAGGGCGGCGGCAACGGGCAAATCACTCGATTGATGAGCAGCTGCTGGCGGTGTCTGCTCGCTGCCATAGCCATAGGCCATGTCCATATCCATGGCATAATTGTGCTTGTGCTCGCTGGCGCTCTCGAAGAGTGGATTCTGCTGCTGCTGCTGATGGGTGAGTATGATAAGCGAGGAGGCTGGTGGTGTCGGCACTGGCTGCGTTGGTTTGCGTGTGGTTATCAGCGTTGCGCTGGGATGATCCCGCATAATCGATGACCAGACTGCGGAAAAAGATGGTAAACAATCAAAATCACGTACTCTTATCGCTCATATGCACTCATATGGGTTAAAAGTTGAAAACACGTTTCGCTTGCTGCTTATGATGCACTAGTATATTATCGCATGCGGAAGTTAATAATGGATTCCCACGCTTCTGCTTTCTGGGACTGGGATCGCTACTCATAAATATAGATGTGTGTACAATGTAGACATGTGCAATACTCACTGAGATCATTGGCATCGCGCTGATATGGATCGAGTGCCTCCAGCTGCGCATCGGAGAATGTCTGCAATTTCTCATAGCCATAGCTGAGCAGATTGTGCTTGCATTGGTTCACTGGCAGGCCGCCGCCCACAGTCGTCTTGCAGTGCACGCTAACCAGCTGTGCGAACGTCGAGTATAGGTAAGACATCTGCAAGAGATCGAGAAAGGGAGAGGGAGAGAGAGAGAGGCGAAATTAGAGATAGATTAGAGACAGTGTTAGGCAATCGACAGCGGCAACAGTGCGTGTGAGTGATGCGCTTAAATGAAATGCATTTCAAAAGTATGTCGCGTTGAGCAATCCGCTAAAAATGGGAGTGGACGACTAATGTAGGGGGAGTGGGCCGAAGGGTTGTGCCCGCAACTGTGCTCCAGTTTTTTTGTTATGTGTTTTCTCTACGGTTCAGCAGCCAAAGCAGCGCATGCCCCAAGTCTATCCATATGCTATTTGTGTTTAATTTGCTGCCATTCTTTGTGCTCAGCGATGCGTTGTTTTTAACTGTTGTTTTTGTTTTTACGACAGAACATTCTACGCCGGATGACACATGCTCAAGATGCGCTGACGTAAAGCTACGCGACAGCCATGCTAATCAAAGAAGACACTTTATGATAATCAAATGTAGAAGTTCCCAAATCCGGCATTTCTTCTTTATTGGCAGTTGGGTTTTTTTTTGTTGCGAATTTTAAATGCAAACAAAGAAAGTCTGTAGCAGTCTGTAGAAATTTTGTGTGTCACATACTTTAATATATGGTATATGTTTATATATCAATGTCTTCGGTTCGGTTATATATCGCACCTTGATCTGGTTAGATTTGCAGTTGGTTTTCAAATTGTACTTCGACTTCTTGGCTCTGATTGCGAGTTTTACAATTTAACGCTGTTTGCATAACGATCATGCCCGATATACACAAAACGCTGTCTCAAATTACAAATTACCGTTATGCCCCCAGCAACAATGGCAACAACCTGTGGCGCATATGTTTATTGACCACAAAACGTGTGCAAACTGTAAAATGCAATATGAGACCAAAATATATACGTACACTACAGCTACTACTCTTAAGCCAAATGTTGTTTGTATTGTAAAGCAATTCGTGTGCAACACAAATTACTCAATTTACCCAGCACAATTTGTACAAATTAATTTTATTTGTACGTGTAGTCTGTATATACGTACATTTACATATATATATATATATATATATATATATATATATATATATATATATATATATACATATTGAAGTCTACATATGATCGTCAGCAAAATTAATATAATTTGTTATCTGATTAGTAAGCCTTTTAATGGTCCAGTCCCTGACCCATATTTTTACCCAGAATTAAAAAATAAATATAATGTTTACCAAAAATAAAGCACTACAATAAATTATGGCGGGTGTTGTCAAAGTCACATTCATAATATAGTATGTGTATTTATAGTACGCAGATCTTAACATTATTAAAGCCAGCAAACAACTGAGATCGCACTTGCCGATTGTCTGGCTTATTGTAATTTATTAGCAGCTCTCTAAATGATTAACAACCTGACATCAATTGCAATTAATTAAGAAAACAAAACACACTCGGATTTATAATTGAAATTTTAGAATGCATATATGCATATATGATTTTGTGTGGGAAAGCTGAGAAATGTGTAAAAAAAAGAAGCAAAACAACTTGATAATGTACAACTGTAGATCAAGTTTTGTTAGAATCGTACTTGACCTTAAAATGAATAATTATGTTTCTAAGTTATTCTAAAAATAATAGAATATCTGTACTTTATAAGAAGTATAATGAATTCCAGTTCGATTAAATTCCAAGTTTTTGTAAAAAAGATTAAGTAAACAACGATTCTAATTATTGAAATCATAAGTTATCGACATTTTGGTGCATGCCCGGAACTAAAGTATTATGAAAGCCAAGTATTATTTGTTGCTATACTTTATTATGTTATGTCTGGTTCAATAACCTGCTGATCTGCGCAGTACATATTATGAAACGATCGACAAAAAAGACAGAAAAACAAGTAAAAAGGGTAAAAATTTCAACAAAACTTAAAGAGAAACGACGTTTGGGGCACAGACCCAAAAAAACACATATATATATATATATAAATATATGCACATACCTGCTCAACATGATAGCCATTACCATTGGATAAGTTCAGCGTTCATAATAATATAATGATGACGATGCTGCATTTTTGCTTATATATAATAATATACATATATATGTTTATATATTTTTTTTGTTTTACGTAAAAAAGTAATGCGAACATAATTTATTTATTGAAGTTCGGGACAAAACCGGCCAAACGCGTTAGCCCCTAAGCATTAAGGGCAAAAAACAAAAAAATATATATATATATATATAAAAACAGTAATATGAAAAACAACAACAACATTGTTTAATCATTGGACTGTCTGCTTGTTTTTGCAATCAAAAATCGAAAGCGCTAGAGATGCGATGAGGCATGTGGGCAACGGTAAACAAAATTTAATTAAAAAAAATGTGGCTGCAGTCTAACCTAGCTCGACGAGACAATACCCTGTACCCAGCTTTAAATTGCCAATGCAGAGGAATAATCTATTTGATTTATATAAATAATTATAAGACTATTCCTTCTGTATGTATCTATAGACCTTACTTAAATTCCTAAAAATCGTGTGGAAAAGTATATAAATAAATAAATTCATTCAGTAAAATAAAATAGGGGTTAGCCTCCGTGTGTAATAATTTAAGTTCAATTAGCAGTTTCAAAGACATTTTTGTGTTGCCCTCATCTCTATGTATTTTCTGTTTTGTTTCCGTTTTGCGAATTGCGCTTTAGAACTCGAACTTTTGCAATTAATTAGCTTTTGGAAATTATTTTCTCATTTATTTATATATATGCGGGTACCGGATGTACAGTACACATACATACTTATATACATACAAACATATATACGAACAGTATCGCATTACAAAAGCAACTTTGCTGCTATTGTTCTCTTCTAACTATTATATAAGTGGCTTAGAATGGAATAACAATAACAACGCTGTGGGGATTTTTTTAAGGCGCAGTTCCCAGTTCTGTTAAAATTGATGCGCTGCCAAAATTCACACACATTTATATGTAGGATGTGGCAGTCAACTAATCGAAATGAGAATCTCGCCCTGCCTGGCTGTCATTAATAATACACGAATATGGTATGTAAAGTATGTGTGTATGTAAAGCATTTTACTTTACAACATTTTGACTGGCCGCAGAGTTCATTAACTGTTTACGAGCGTGTAACGAGCACCGAACTGCCAACATTAAAAATAGATACCACATTGGTGTCCGAATCCAAATCCGAAGCCCAAAGACTTTGCGCAGGCGCCTTTGATGTCACGCTTTGTTGCGCAAAAAAGTGAAAAGCTTTTTTTAAATATTTTTTTTGGTTTTTTGTTTGTTTGTATTTTTTATTATTATGTACAATCCCCTCTCGTCGCACTCCAAAGCAATTGTACATGTAAATGAAAGGAGCTGTTGTTGTTTTCTTTCTTGTTTTGTTTATCATAAACGAAATTTAGCGATTTGTCTTGTTGTCATCGTTGCGCTCTGCTGGCCGCAGTACAGATCATTTGGTTTTATTGTTCACATTTGATAATTGCTTTTCATTATGCTGGGAAATTTTTGTAGCCATTTATGGCAGTGTTCAAGTAGCTCTAAAAGAGTCGGTGAAAAGCATTTAGTTAATTGTGCAGGGAAACACTCAATTCCTATTCGTATGCATAGCTATGGGGACTGGATCTCAGTTAAAAAAAAAATTATATTTTCTTTATCTAGGGAGTCTATATATTCAGAACTAAAAGATCTATTGTACACTATAAAGAAAATTGAAGATGTTTCTTTAGGTCCATTGTCAACCAACATTATTCTCTAATTCCATTATTTTCCACATCTTTTTAAAGCAGAAATCCCTATTTCTCAATTTCTCATTGATTCTTGAGAAGATCAAAGAGTATTCAGAATAAATTCTGAAATTGATAATCGCTTATCGTTTTTGTAATACAAGCAGACTCTTAATAAACTCTGTTCCTGGCCAGTCAAATATAATAATAAATAAATATACACCATCTTTATTTTTTTAGTTAAGCTTTTGGCTAATTTACACTAGCTCGCTTTAAGTGTTTGGTCAGTGGCCTTTCTAAATTTCCGCTTCTTGGGATCTTCCATAAAAGTCTCGAGCTTTTCTGATGAAACCAACATTAAATGAAGCCAGTTTGCGTGTGTCTATAGACACACATATGTAGGAATGTGTTTGCAACATGCAAACAGTTGAAAATAAATGAAAATTTACCAATCGATTAGAGTTAACTATAATGTAGACCTGTACCGGCTAAGCCGGTGTTTAATAAAACACAAAACGTTTTGTATTGTATACATGTCGCTTCTGAAGGATTGAAACCATTTGAGGCAATGATTTACAGAAGTGTTTCGATTGCCAAAGTTGACAATGTCAAGTTCAGGTATCTGATTTTCATATTTATGCCAAGGATGGCAAACACCAATGTTCTTCAACTGATTTATATATTCATATCCAATATGTGAATACAAAACTGTAGTAAAGTGGCAACAGCTTCTCTTGTTTGATTTTTTTTTTTATTATTTTCTTAAGTATTCATTGTTCAAATTGTGAATCAGCTAACTATTATTTGGCTGTTGGCTACGACTGCGATACAGTTATGCAAATGAGACTTAAATAATGTTCGGCATTAATATCTGCTGTTCATGCATATTCAGTATATTGAATTATTCAATTCAAAACGAAAGATATAACAAAAAGCGCAGTTAAAACTTACAAATATACACAACAACTAATTATGTGCAGAAATATACATAAGAATTCATGCATTTCTAAGTATTTATGATGCTCATTGACAAGTTATCAAAATTTAGATATCATAAAAATATTGATAATTATGTACGTAAATGTGCGAAAAACTGTGCTACTTTTAGATAATTCACAATGCCAAGGACGAGTGCACAACTCCATTGTCATTGTAACTGGAGCGTACGTGGGGGGTAAGCGTGATGTGCGGGAATATGAATGAAAAGCCCAGCTTAGTGGTTACGTTCGATTTGCCGACTATACTATGGTAAATGCATATGTATAAATAAATTGATATATATTTCAACTTGCCTTTTCGTTACGCGACAAAAACTCCCAAATTGGTATTGACGATGCTGAGCTCATTTGGATAACCACGACGCTGATCAGGCAGCTGGCCAAGATTAGTCTCGCAGCGCTCGTCATGTTGTTTGTTGTTGTCGTTGTATTATGGCAAAGGTTGCTTGATTACCTAAGATTCAACCGGTCACCTGTGTCAATTGCACACCGTTAACGTTAACGTTGTGGCGCGTTGCCAGACTTTCTATTTTGGCTCAATTAGAAAACGCTTTGTTGGCCCATTTGAAATTAACACCAAAAGCCAAAAACAAACTTTCTTTTGTCAAATGGCTGGACTTAAAACTGTGCTCTTTGATTTCGCACTTTATTAAATTTAAGTTAACAACAAGCTTTACTAATTTCGTTTTATTTAATTTTGTGTTTTTTTTTTCGAGTTTTATTATTTTTGTTTGTTGTGTCTCAGTTAAAAACGCAAAAGCTCGTTTCACGTTTCACGCCCACAGTTAAAATTCCTCACATACACGCACACATACACGCTCACACATACAATTGGACAAATGGCCGGCTGTGTCTGCGTCTGCGACTGCGACTCGTCTTCAAATGAAGCAACAGTCAGCAACGCACACGTATTTAAGCTCTGAGCACGGCTAAACGGGCGATGAGCGCGTGTCACGACGAGCTCTCGTAGTTTGCCTACAAACACACACACGTTCCATCGTGTATGTATTAAATACCACGCTCAGACACGCGCTCAGCTCCAACTGAGAGCAGTGAGCAAGAGAAGAGACTCAGAGAGCACAAACAGGTGATCTCCTCTCAGGCTCTAACTCTCGTATTAGACAAATCACGCACATACACACACGCACAGGGCAAACTTGTTCTACACGCTTGCAGTTAAAATAGAAATTGAATAAAACAAAAGCAAATACATTGCAAAAATTTCAAAGTCAAGTCTATAGGCGTCGCGACATTAGGTCTGATCTCGTGCCTAACCAAAAGCGGTTGAGCTTCATAATGTATAAATATATATATGTGTATATTACACACATGCAATTAAAAAATATGCATAATTGATGTCATTTAATTAAAATTGCAATTCATAAGCTTCTGTTGTATGTTGCCAAAACAAAATGCGAAATGTTTAACAATCAATTGCTAATTAAACTTAATAAAAAAACATATAGCATATGGCGCCAGCCGGACCTCCGTTTCTATTTGAACTATAATTTTCGCGATATTGATTTATTTGATCAGTAAAGAATGACCAAAGAACTACTAACAAAACACAAACAGCTTTGTATTTGTGCCACAAAAAGGCTTTTGTGGTATTCGGATTACGGAAACCTGTTTCAGTACCTTATGAATACGCATTATTGTTAATTGTACAAAGATTACATTTCATATTTCATATTGAGTGCGTAAATTAATTTATTTTTAATTCATACAAGTCAATGCACTGCAATTTATTATGAAAATAATATTTTTAAACATCAATTGTATTTTAACAAGATTTAATGGGGGCTCGATAGGTACAGTCACCAACAACGACCGATAAATTATTCACACAGATGACAAATATCAAGCGATTCTATGGAAAGCCACCGCAAACCGTTCCTCAATTATATTCTTTAATGCATTGCAATCTGTGAGGCAGCTGCATCTCTCGCGTTGCTTAATCATACTAATAAAAGGGGTTGCTTAAAAAGTAAGACGTTTAATTTCTGGTTTAATCCTGGCTTTATTTTAACCATTGCGTACACAAAGTTACAAAGACTGACATTAGACAAAATGTACATAGAATATTAGAAAGTTACAAGTAGCAAGCACAACTCTTACAAGCGATTATATTGCATAAAGTTGCCATCAAAACGACTTGAACTGGTATACAAATCCCTATCGTCTTTGTTATATAGCATGAAATCATTGCCTTGTCCATCATTATCAGAGCCAAAGATCGGAACATAGCTGCTAAAGCTGATATCATGCTTCAATCGCTGATCCGGATCGCGTCCCAGGTGTATAACTTTTGCGTACAACTCCGCGTCGGCCTGCAGTGCACGATCAAAGTCCTTCCAGTGCACGAACTTAACATGCTCGCTGGGTATAGCATTTCGATTCAACAGCTCCAGCAGCGTATTCGAGTTTACCGGCTGCACAACGTTCAGTTCCTGCTCCATACTGGCGACGCCATTGTTGTTGCCCAGACGACGCTTGCTCAACTGCGGCTGAGCCAAGTCCATGTCCATATTCCATAACCAGGCCAGTAAAGGAGTGACAGAGGCCTAAAACCCATCGATGTTAAGAATATAATTGCTTGCAATGTGTGGTCTGCTTACTTGTGGATCGTTGCGACCAATGCGTGGTATGGTCTTTACATTCTTCATGGGGAAACCTTCGTTGCGCTTGCCCAGTCGTGGCACATTCTTGGTGATCTTCAGAAAGAAGCCCGGACTCTCATCGGCCTGGCCCGGGCACAAGAGCTCAGCGAGAAGCAGCACAGCAAACAACAGGATAGTGGCCGAATTCATGTTCCCGTCGTACTGTGAGAGGCATATGGCAAATAGTAGGAATTTATACAAAACTTCGAACCACATGCCAGAGATTAGGTGCTTTGACGAATGCGGGTGACAGCTGCTCCCAGTATTTGCATTATCGATCATGAGCACAATTGACCCAGTTGCATAACTTAAAACTAACCACAATTGAGAAAGGTTACAAGCGTTGGTCGATAAGTGTATTTATATAAGTGTAATAGTGAAATAAATAAGGTTTATATTTAAGGAATGATAGCCATTATCAGATCAACGAACTCTGCGCCCATTGCGCCACCTCGGTGGGCAGTGCTTGATAGCGTTGAACCGCCTGCTGTATCTGCCCATATGTTAGAGCCATTTTGTGCATTTCAAACTCCTTCTGCACCTTGCCCAATCCACTGTTTGAAAGCGGCATGATGAGCTCCACAATGCGCAAGTGCTCGAAGGCTTTGAGTACAATAGCACGCTCAACGCCCTGCATCGTTGTGGACACCTTGGCGAACTTTGTGAAGCGCGCAAATATAATTTCAAAGTTAAACGGATCCCTATCGTAGATGCTCGAATGATGCTTTATTGCAATGATGAGACACAGTTCGAGCACAGAGAGTCCGCAGAGCAGCTCAACTTTATCGTCAGACTCGTATTGGGCGGCCAGCGTTGTAATTTGTTCGGCTGTAATGTGTGGAGCATCGGGCTTTAGTTGTGCCACTAGCCGAAATATAAAGGTCTTTAGAAACGCCTCGCTTATATCGAAATCGTAGAGCATTTGCAGAGTTTTCTGTGCTGCTGGTGTCTTTATAAGCTTGGAAATCTGTTTGTTCCAGTTCTCGGCATATCTCTTATCGAAATTATACTCAACACCGTCAAAATGATTTCGCTGGAAGGTGAACGCATCCGATTTTAGCAGCTCTAGGCTATCAACGCGATCAGCAGCTGCTTTCAGCTCTTTGCTGCTGGGTATGCTCATTAGTTGCTGGAAAAGTCCTGTATACTCCTCAAACTTATGGGCACTTGGAAACAGAAACACCTGTCTGCAAAGAAAATAAACAGAAATGTTATTATACCAAGATAGAACAGTTATACTCGGAGTGCCGAAGACTGAATATTCTAATCTATACCACGGCTGAAACTGAAAAACTAGTTCGATTAGAAACCGCCAGTTGTACAAACGGACATGGATATAAAGACTCGGCTAGGGATGATGTCTTTTTAATATGCCCTGCAAGAGTATAAGAAAAGCATGATTATATCAACTCATCTCTAAATGGTGACCAGAAAGTATATAGTCCGCAAATGGTCGTAGATGTCCTATTAAGTGCTTTATTAAGGACGTATTGAAGAATTGAAAACTTACCTATGAGAGAATCGCGATTTGACTCGTTTTTCGAGTAGTTCAATGACATCCAGGCGACAAGTTACGCCCAGCACACAGATTGGCGCCTGAGCCGACTGCGATACATCAAAGAGATTGTAGAGCAGTGTTTGATTGTGATGTGTGCAGAAGAGATCGAATTCCTCGAGCACGAATACCACGCTCTTTGACTTCTTATCGCCCGCTTTGAGGCACTGCAGTAGAAAGGCCAGATTCTCGGCAAAGGATCCAAACACTTTACCATCGGCTGCATTCTCCAGTCGCATTTGCACCGTAATCGATTTGAGAGCCAAGCGATCGTCCGTTTGCAGATTTCCGTCGAGGTGCACGATGAGCGTGTTGTCCACAAAGGCTTTGTTTTCCAGCAAATCCGTGAGCACGGCATTTATGAGCTGCAATACAAAGTATTAATCAGGAAATTTGGCGCTGTTATGTATATTTTATACTTACTGTAGTTTTTCCAGCACCACGGGGTCCAATCAAAAGCAGGGAATTCGATTCACTCATTTCCGCTGTGCGCTGCAGCAGTTGGCGTACATTGGAGCGCTCCGCTTCGTAGCCACGCAGTGTGGTGTAGTTGCGCTGCAGTCGCTCCTTTAAAAAACGACGCGTTTTTATTACCTCCTGTACATAGTCGTGCATAATTTAATGTCTTTAATTTAATCACTGGGGTTTGATTGTGTGTTTAGCTTGTTTTGAATAAAAATTGCCGCCAAAATATCAGCTGTGCAGTGATACCGATAGTCACAACAATCGATATAAACCATCTGGTGTTCTGGAAGTGGAACTGTTGTGTTGTGATCCATAATAACGAACTCCACACTTGACGAACGTATTATACAAAGTTGAGTTCATAATTTGACCACAGTTAACGAAGTATAAGAGCTTTGTTTGACAGTTTAGATTCAAACTCAGCGCATTTAAATTTTTTTTTTTTTAAATTAGTATTGAAGCTATATGGATGAAAATTCGAATCGGATCACTGTACAATAAAGACGCCATAGAAACGCTCGATTGTGATACAAAATCTTGTCCGAAAAACTAGTTGTTTACTAAGATTTCGGTATTAAAGTCCCTACATATGTGATGTATTATGATCCTACAAAATTATTTTAATTGCACTTCTATTTTTTGTTGGAATAATTCGAAAATAATTTGTTACAATGAATGAAAATAATACTAATTTGAGACTGATATCAAATAAACTGGATCTCCAATCAGGCATATAAAGCAACATTTTTCCCTGGCGCAGTTCAGTTCACAGCCAGAACTTTTTTGTGAAAAGCCTTCTGATGATTTTAAAACGCATTTCCATAATATTCACAATAATCACATTTATTGGAGTAAGTCAACAAAAATTATAAATGGATGAAAATTCGAATCGGATCACTGTACAATAAAGACGCCATAGAAACGCGCGATTGTGATACAAAATCTTGTCCGAAAAACTAGTTGTTTACTAAGATTTCGGTATTAAAGTCCCTACATATGTGAGGTATTATGATCCTACAAAATTATTTCAATTGCACTTCTATATGATATAGCTTTCATAGTAACTATTGTTTTTATATTAAGTTGTTATTCATAATATCAATTTTAGATCAGCAAATGTATGTATGTAATTTTCGTCGCGATTAAAATATCATTTTTGTTTTTTTTTGTTGGAATAATTCGAAAATAATTTGTTACAATGAATGAAAATAATACTAATTTGAGACTGATATCAAATAAACTGGAACTCCAATCAGGCATATAAAGCAACATTTTTCCCTGGCGCAGTTCAGTTCACAGCCAGAACTTTTTTGTGAAAAGCCTTCTGATGATTTTAAAACGCATTTCCATAATATTCACAATAATCACATTTATTGGAGTAAGTCAACAAAAATTATAAAGTTCCCGAAGGTAAGGTCCGTCCGTCTGTACGCATGAATGCTTATGAGGGAAATTATTTTTGACACTAATGGCTTCGCCAGACAAAAGTTAACCGATATCATCTATAATTGCAGAAATTCTTCAGTGTACTGTCATTTGTATTACACAATCGGTAATGTTGAACTTATTTTTTAATACTTTTTTTCTAGATATATGCCGAAGTCGAGTTCAACAACATAAAATGTGTAGATCGGGATCCTAATTATGCCAAATTTGAAGATTGCGTTCTCCGATCTGTGAATCGCACTTACAAATATGTGTCTGTGAGGCTCAAAATGTATGAGTTACCGATTACAAATGCGTTGGTATAAGCGTTTAAATTGTATTTGGACCCTCATCTAATTATTTAAATTTTAACAGATTACATTCAAAATGTCGATGCGAGACAACCAACATATATTTGAACGATTCAATGGTTCTGTGGAGCTCTGCAAATTCATGAAAAGTCGCAACAAATATCATATAGCCAACTTCCTATATTCCATTTTTGGGAATTACATAAGTATAAATCACACGTGTCCCTTTACTGAGGTGAGTGCTTTTAGTGTGTTTATCCGAATTTAAATAAATATTTGTTCTGACGTTTTTAGTCACACCTTTTCTTGGAAAAGCTGCCAGTTCAGCAAGTGAGTAAAGTGTTAGCGATAATACCTAATGGTCGATATGTTTATCATCTATCATGGATTTCAAATCATGTTGTTAAAAGTGAAGTCATTACATATTTTACCAGATCATAATGTTTGTAATATGCATGTTTATTTGTGTACATATTCATATCAAAGTTGTCAATAGAATTATGTATGTGTATATTTATCTAATCGAGCTTTTCATTAGAATTGCAATCAAAATATATATTTAAATATTTAAAAAAATAAAAAAAAATTATAATTGGTGTTAAAGTTATTAAGGTAAATAATTAAATGAGTCAATAAAGAATTATTATTAAAAAAAAAGTATTTATTGTACCTCGATTTATTCTAAATCATGTAGGCCTTTCAAAGTCATCAGTAGTAGATAAAAATCAAATTGTAACAAAATAACATTATAACGAAAAATAGAGCACATATACATTCAATAGTTTTTTTTTTTTGCCATGCCACTCGATGTTATAACTACGGATCAGCTAAAGTACCATCGTCTGGTGGCCAACAAGGATGGCGAGTCGAAGGATCGTTGGCAAAAGGCTTTCAGCTGGTATCCGGGCAGGCAGAACATCGACTTTAATCGTGTGGCTCAGATCTACTGCGATAGCTATCATCGGTATGGCGAGGAGGCATTCATGAAATATGCTCGTCGTCGACGGCTAAATGGGAAGCATTGCTTCAGCAATGAGGAGGCAATCAAGGCGGATGAGAAGGAGGAAGAGGAATGTACCGATGTGGTGAACAGTGATGCAAAGGTGCCAACTACTGAGAATGGGGAATATGGACGATTTAAGCCCACACGAAGACACTTTTGCTAATCACCAATTTCGAATACCGAATTTATAACTAAAAGTAAATTAATTATAGCTAAATAAAAACAAGTTAGAGTGCTGTAGTCGAGTAAACTCGACTACGATTACCGTGAACCCAGTTATTAAATATATTCTATTGTTATTGGCAAATTCCCTTTTAAAAAGATTTGCACTAAAATGCGAGCAGCTCTGCAAGCGCCCTCTGCCGACAAATATGTGAAACACGCAATACACACATATTGACGCTCGCGTCGATTATTATGCCATCTCTTTCTCACACATGCGCTCGCATATTTATGCATTCAGAAAATGCTTGCGGCTGCTGATAGAAATGAGATCAATATGAGAATATATTTTCGACTATAACTTGGGTGTTTCTTATCCGATCTTGACGAAATTTGGGCAGTCAAGGCAGGTCAAGTATGCATATGCATATTTTGTATCAATAAGAAGATTCTGCCTTTAATATTGTGGCATTGATTGCTATTGGAAACGTAATATATCGATATTCGATAAACGGCGGCAGTTATCGATAAAATAACACAAAGTTAATCTGCGCCTGGAATACGAAAATCTATATTCCAAATTTGAAGTCTCTAGCTCTTACAGTCTCTGAGATATGCGTGTTCATACAGACGGACGGACATGGCTATATCGACTCGACTGTTGACCCTGATCAAGAATATATATAGTTTGTGGGGTTGGAGATGCTTCCTTCTGGCTGTTACATATATTTGCACAAAACCATTATACCATTTTTACCCATTTTTAATGGGTTAAGGGTATAATTATATTAGAGTGCAATTCTAAATCCTGAGTTTCTCATATGTCTCCCTAGATGGCGCTTACCTATTGGCGACTTGTGATATTGATAAAATCTATCTGTATACCCTATATTGGGACGTGTCTTCTAATGCGGTACACATTTTACGATAAATAAATAAGATCCTCTGTAAGGGTTTACCACTATCCAGTAGTTTAATGATATCGTTTTGAATGCCAATTGCAGTCTAAATTTCAAAATTGTCGACTGGAAGTGGAGCTGTTGTGCAACGGTTCCATAAAAACAACTCCACACTTAACGAAAGTACAACACAAAATGTAGCTGATAATTTTACCGCACTTAACGAAATATATGCGAATTAGTTTTTTGAAGCTATATTAATGAAACTTGTATTATAAGGCTGCAGATGGAATAATCGGTCGAAAGAAAATTAAAATGTATTTTATAATAATTATGACAAATAATTGGTTGTTATCGTTTGTGTTGATGATACTGATTTAAGATTGATAACATTCTAAATTATTGTATTTAGAAAATGCAATAGCTTTATAAATTGCGTAGTTCAGATCAAAAGCTATAATGAAAATATATGTTTTTTTGAAACGACCATCTGATGAATTAAAAACGTATTTCCATAATATGTTCAATAATTACATTCATGGGAGTGAGCCAATAAACTTATAAATATCTTGTCTAACGTAATTATAATTATTTATTTACTTATTATACTGAGATAGACAGAGATTAGAGTTTTGGAAATGAGATTGAGAATTAAGATTGAGAACTGAGATTGAGTTGATGCTTGGGTTGCCAGTTAGCTCAGAGATTTGCTGCTAATGCAGCAGGATTTGCAAACGGTGCTGGGCTGGCCGCTGGTGGATGCGTAGCCAATGTGGTGAACGCTGGGAACGCCTATGTCATGGATGCCAGCAGCCGGCACACACCCATATTACGCGGCCAGCAAATAGCTGACCATTTGGACTGATGGGGATGCTGTAATGGTGTTATTTTTGCTGTTGTATGTTGTATATTGTCCGGATTGGTTGCCAAGAAGCGCGCTTGTTGGCTGATTATGGCTGCTGCTGCATCTTTTGTTGTGTTGATGATCGTGGTGAGTATACACATAACTTATTAATATACTGCTGCTATAATTTCATTGTTATGTTATGCATGCTACGCTGCGGTTGTAGATATCGCTGCCTTCTGCATTATGGGCTGCGTCGGCCTTGATGCCCAGGAACATGTCGTTGAGTGGCCAGCGATTGTTTTGGCTGATGCATAATGGACGGCTGTAGTGCTGGTATTGCTGCCAACGCCTACAACTACAATGACCACACCTGAACACACACACCTCGTAATCGCTACATATACACCTGTCACCTGGGTCTGGAGCAGGTCAGACTGGTCAGCAATTTTTGGCAATGGGTTCACTCAAGTAGGTCTATCCATCTATTGGCAACGCCTGCGAAAATTCAGCTGCTCGTTCATCACATACAGAACCAGACATCTGTTGAGCTTGGAGTCAGAGCAGGCTGCAGAGCAGAGCATCTCCAGTTGGCAGTTTTCACTCATGCTATGCAATTAAGAGATCATCATGCCGACGCGTCGTCCAGCGTCCAAATGCTCGACATCGCTGACAATGCAACTTTGAGTGGACACTTCATTTAGCCACTTCGATTTGCATGACCGTGCGCATAATTAACAAGGTGAAAATGTCAGTTCAGTAGTAACCAGTTGATAGTCAACTTACAGCAAGTGTTTACTTAAACACTGCCCGGCTCTCGATTCACATATATGGTGTTGTTGTTGTTGCTTCTTCTCAGTATGTCTACTAGTTATAAAGTTCGCACTGGTAATTACCTGCGACCGCGAGTTGGTTGCACTTTTTATTTAGCATCCACGATGACTCGACAAATCTAAATGAAAACATTTTTTATCCACAGATGTGCGATAAGTATTGTAAAAAAATAGCTCAGAGCATTGGCCATAAGCATAAGTAATGTAAATAGATGTGCTTATACATATACTTAAATTATATGTGACTCAAATTAATAAAATATTGACTAATTAACCATTAGTTTTAATAGAAAACGAAGATGATAAGATTTTTAGCTAAACCTGATTACTACTGAGAATAAAATAAATATTTATTATGAAGGAAATTTTTTACAAATGTGCTGGACTTAAGTAAGATTATGTATAACTTTAAAGTCTTTAAACTTCTCTTTCTCTTTTGAAGTATTAATATATAATTTTGAGAATGAATAAGCATAATAAACATATCGTAAGATTCAAGTCCTATACTAGAATGAAAAGCCTTGAATAAATACTGTTCATTCTCATATTTAAAAATATAATTATTTTAATATTGAATTAAAAGCAAATATAATTGTTGTTCAAAAAAATATATTAAGTTCTCTGGCCTTACAAATGGCATAAAGTATACACTAATCTATATGAAGATATATTCCGGCAAATCATCTGATTATGCATTTATTACCCATATTAATCATATGTTACAAAAGTAAATTTATATATGAATAATTTACATTTGAAATCACTTTTGCGGCTATGCACTTTATGCTTAAATACAATCTAAACGGAAATTAAATTTCATTTAGTATATATTGCAGTGGATTTCCGCTGAGTTTTCTTTTATGTATGTGTAGGCCAAGCAGCTGCTGGAAATGATTACAGGGCTTGGACAGGTGCGAGTATTACCTTCCGGCTAGACGAATAATATAGGTAAATCGATTGTCGTGGGCGCGTCTGAAATAAGTTGTATATGCAAATTATGGCGTAAAGTTTTTTGAGTTAAAAAATGCAAGTAAGTGTTTTAGCGAAGCCGTAAAGACTAAGTTTCGATTTGGGGCACTGCAGGAATCACTGAAACTTTAATGCAAATTTGGAATTCTGTGCCAACCGTCTTTGGTGCGTGAAATATTTCCGTTTCATTAGCCACGTGGCTGCATTCACAGCCTACGTCATTGATGTGCCAACTGTGACCAGGCGGAGGCGTTGCTGGAGTCGGGAGCAGGGAGCAGGGCCAGGGGATACGGGGCAACGGCGGCAGACAAATGCGTGTGAAAAATCATCGACGGCGTTCCACAAAATCGCAATGCGCACAATTAAACGGTAGCAATAATTGCTATCGAGTGAAATATAATAATGGCTATAGGGTAGATGTAGATATATGTGTGTAAGTGTATGTATATTTTGATATAAACATATATTTATATGCTTGTGTGTTTGTGCTTTGTCGGTTATATCTTGATTTGGCTTGAGAGCTTTCGATGTGCCTGTTTTCTGCGGTTTATTGTTTGCACAATTTTCCCATCGATGCGAACTTTTTGTGTTGACTCATGGCCAAGAACAAGATGAAGATGAAGATGAAGACGATGTAGCAGCAGAAGAAGAAGCAACGGCACAGGCAGCAGCAACAGCATATGAACCAAAAATAATAACTAGAATAAGTACAAGTACAAGCAAAAGTTCGAGCTGCTGCTGCTGCTGCTGCTGTGGGTGTCGCTCGAGCTGGCATTGTAAAAACAAAGGCAACAATCAGCAGTTGGCCAAAACAAACACACACACACAGACACTCACACAGAGGTAGAGAGAGGGAATTGGTAACTGCACTTGACGCCCGAACTGATGGTATTGGGCTGGCTGTGCGCACCCCTTTTTGCAAAAGGTAAACAATATTTGCGGATTTCACGCCAGGATCAGGATAGAGAGAGCATTGCTGATCCTATTAGCCGGTACAATGCCAATGACAATGGCAGCCCTTGACTGACTGGCGCCATGTCTGCGCGCAATTACACGAAGGCGGATTACCGTCCGGCAAAAACACAAAAATATAAAATAAAAGAAAGAAATGGGACTTAATCCAGTTTTGCTTAACTTGGCCAGCAGGTAGCCTGTGCAACAAGTGTCGAAAATGCTGCCTCAAAAATTGATCAACTTATCCGTCGGTTTCTCGTTCTCCCGGAAAAGCCAAATAAACGAGTAAAAGCAGCAACAAGAAACCGGCGGGGCAAACTTGAACATTATAAAAGAAATATATTATATATACAAAATGCGGCAGCTCATAAATGTTAAATAATAAAAAACAAAAAACAAGACAGTTGGAGCAGCAGCTGACGGCCAAATGTGACTTCAAATTAAAACGCCATTGGCATTTTGGCACGCATAGACAGGCTCAGAAGCAGACGCAGACGTGGGGCCGCTCATCAGTCATGAGAACAACAACAATAAACACGACAAAAACAGCAATAATAAAAAATAAGGAGATATCTTTGAGCTGCCGAGAATTGAATACTCTTTGAACACAAATATCATTTATATGCAGATATGTCTGTTATCTTGGCCACACAACGCTGCTTTTAAGCAGGAACTCAATCTTCGTCAGATTTTTCTTATGCAAGCCATGTTGATATTCATTTGTTCATCACAGTAAGCTCCTAAGTTACTAGATTAATAATGATAAAGTGATAGAGCTTTGACATGCATTTTGTTTTTTTTTTTTTACAAAAATGTATGTAGTATTCATTTAGAGGCTTTTCAAAATAAGTTCAGTTATATCAGTGGAAAATTTGGAATTTGGAAAACATTTTTAGGGCAATATTTAAAAATTATTTACCAAAGTTTTTCTAGTTCTATATTCTGTGCTTGTTGTGCTTGGCCATTGATTTATTTATCGATTTTCTGAATTTCTAAATATATCTTAGAATATGTCCAAAGCACAAATTCCAAATCACTCAGTGAGTTATCTTCAACAGCTAAAAATTGTAAGCCGAGGTTTTCTATAAGGCGTTGAGACTGATGCGAAAGGACTTAATTAAAGAGTTTGACTACAAAGGATGGCTTATGCATATATATGTTAACAGAATACATAAGGTTTATATGTATAACATTTGTTAACTCGTAGATTATAGCACCTACTTAATTTTCGGCAAATTGTTATACATTAAAGCTGTTTTAAAGATATATTATTATTATGTTGAGTAGCTTATGTGTCCGTATAAGAATCACCTTTTTTCATACAACATTCGTTTATTGATGGACTGAAAAGTGTTATACCTTTTGATAGAGCATATTAACAATAACAACAGCAAAAGCAGCTCTTTTGGCCGACAACGTTTTAATGTTTCAAGTTGTGCCGACTGCCAAAAGTTAATTTGCCAATTTCTTGGACTTGGTTAGGTCTTAGTTTGAATTGCCGCTAAAAGCGCCAAAGGGCTCAGAGCCGAATTGATCGGGCCAACATTTAGACGGCACAAACTAGTGTTGCGTAGACTATAGGCAGACTCACCAATACAAACACAAACACAACAAAGTCTGGCCATATTAGAGTTGCGCTCATAATTCAATCAACGGATTATCAATCACTGAGCTACTTGTCTTCGCCAGTGCGTCAACAGCAGTAACATCAACAGCATCATCCAGCTGCAGACGGTTTCGGAGATTCTGGCTGTTGGTTGAAAAAACGTGGCCAAGTCAATCAGGCATCAAAAAGCAACAACGGGCAAACACGTTTGAAAGTCATTAACTTAAATGATTCACTTTCTGCCCCATAAATTTCGCCACTAACTGGAGCCGATGCTGGCGTTGAGATGCTGCCTCAAATCTGCAAACATCGCGTTCTTCCTCCCCATCAGCCCCTTCCCCCACACCAAGCCGCCTCCCCCCAAGTCTCTTCCACAGAATGTTCCATTGTTGTCATAAATTTTGTATGGCAAACGTTAAAAATTGCTAAATAATCGCCTTAAATGAGTCTATAAAACCAAACATTGAAATTCGAGTGGTCCGAGCAACAAAATGAAGTAGCTCAAAAAATGGCTTGAAGTGAATTTTCATTACCAGCGGAAGTCGTAAATCAATTTTTTTCTTTTCGAGTAACCCCCACTCAAAACATAAAAAAAATAACAAAAACTACATGCAACATTTTTTTGTTGTTTGGGCCTAGAAATCTGTGAGAGAGCGTGGCTGCTGAGCTGCTGAGCTGGTGTCTAGCGGCGTCTGGAAGCGCATCCGCCAGACAAAGTTGCTGCCCAATTCAAAAACCAAAAAAAATTGTAGCTAAGACGACAGCTATAATGATAGGGGCCAATTTTGCCGCCACGCAACACGCCATGTGTGTGTGTGTGTGTGTGTGTATGGTGTGTATATTTGTTGACTTGGCTCAAAAACAACAACAAATATTTCTTTTCGTCTTTTCGTATTTTTGGGTAACGCTTCCGTTTCAAATACGCCAACATGGCGACACTTTCAGCCCCACTCAGCTCTTTGCCGACCCCCTCTCCAGCTGGCATTTGGCTGGCTCTTGCGTGTTTTTGGTCAGAGGAGAACAAGTTGGCCAGCACTGGGTGGCTTTGGCAATGACATAAGTGCTTAGACTCACACAAAAGCGGCTCATTATAATGCCAATGGGATTATCTATGGACACCACACACATACACACACAGTACTCAAACACATATACACACACACACACACATATATATATATATATATATATAATACAATCGCATTCATAATGCCTGTGAACTGTGAAATCCTTTTAAGCGGAAATTATGAAACAGGACAATGCCGCACAAGTGTTGCGGCAGATTGAGCAACAAAAGGGCCATAATTGTTAGTGCCTCTTAACACACAATGCGACACAGCCACAAATCTGTAGGTGTGGCTGCCAGCAACAATGTACTCTATCTCTGTCTCTCTTTCTCTCGCACTGTAGCTGTCTGTTCCTTTGTGGACCAACTAATGAGCGACAGCGAAAACAAACCATAAAAGATGTAAAAAGGTGCCATATTGCATCTCATGCAACCTGCTGCGGCGGCAAAGATTCTTTTGAGCCCACCTACAACGTCTGTTGACACTTGTGGCAGGCAGCCCAGCAAACTCAAGATTTATGCCCCCAAAACATATTTGGGAAATTAAATCATTGCCGCGGACAGTTTTATGGGCCAGGCCCGTGACGGTGGCGGCAACGGCAGCGGTCTCTGGTTCTAAGCGAGAATCTCTACTATAGCCTATAATAGCTATAACTATGGCCTCCATGTAGGAGCTGAACAATGCCCGTTGAGCAATTGGGTAAAAAAGTCAATTATGCGTAATTTGCTTAAGCAATTGACATTTTGTCTGTCTGTTGTTGTTGTTGTTGCTTGTTGTTGCCCGTTGCACGCATACTTACGCAAATAAATTGACAAATAGGATTGGCGTTTTGTCTATTTTCCATTTTCATTTCCATTTGAATGTTATGATTGTTTTTTTTTGTTTTGTTGTGCAGGCCATTTTGATATTGTGAATTAATAAATTGCCGCCAATTTGCCGCCAGCCTTCCGAAGCGTGGAAACTTTTTCAAGCAACTAGCTCATGGACTCTTGGATCAAAGTCAGACTAGCCCAAACCGAATATTTATTATTAAGCATTTTGCACTTGTGCTCAATAATTAGAAAATAGGATGAACAAAGGGATGATTTTCTGTAAAAACTTCCAATAATTAATTAAAATGAAGCTGGTGTCATACACATCGTCTTAGCTTGCAAAAGTTGGAGATGATTTTTTTAATATAATTAATTTGTATGCATTCAGAAGAATAAAATTAGATTAATAGCAAACACAACACTAAAAATGACAGGGGAGTGCTAAGACTTAATAATTAAAAATAAGAAATTTAAATGAATATCTTAAAGATCTGGGGATATTTAAGTTGGAAAATGGTGCAACAATTGTGGAAACATTGAAAGTTGACAAAGACGGTTTTTAAAAACCACTCGGTAAACTTCATAAGCCAACATTTTCTAAATATACATTAATACATTAAAGAGCGAATGATTGAGCAATCAGCTAACAAAAATCATAAAAAGCAATGCGACCTCGCCAAACAAAAATCCGTCCTTTATAAAAAAAAAAATACTAAAAATCAACTTTTATCGCTGGCACGCAATCCAAACGGAAGTTCAGTTCAATTGATTGGTGAAATTATCTACGGGAACTTGAAAAAAAAGAACTCATCGGCCATGCAGATCTTGCTGTGTTGTATCAAATAAATGGTCCATTGGAGCGTATGAAACGAGACCGAACTGCGATCTGATCTTTTCAACTACAATCATTGGTTGGTCGCTTGAACCTTACCGCTTGCTCCTCTGCACTTGCCCGGCTGCTGCCCATTTAATTTGTGGCCAGTCATAGCGCCAAAGAGTGCCCAACAAGCTGGACAATTGAAGCAGGACTCATGAATGAATACACACACACACACACACACACAAACAAACACACACACACAAACAAACACACACACGCAAACATATATACATATACAAACATTCTGCTGCAGTTGAAGTTGAACCCATTTTCTCACCTGTTAAGGTTGTAAAGATGCAACCAAAATCGTTTATCGCTGTCGAGATCCGCTCCTCGAGAGCGAAGCCGACTCCCTCACCTCTGTCTCACTGTCTCTATCTTGGCCATGTCTTTTTGGTCGTCTTCGATTGACTTCGATTGCATTGGCATTGCCGCCGCGTCATACGATTTAATTGCTGCGATTGTGTCAGCAGTTTTTTTTTTTTTTTTTGTGTATACATATATATGTATATAGATTTCTTGTTGTAAGTTGTCTTCATCAGCGGTAGCAGCAGCGACAGCCTGGCAGCATTTGTTGCGGAAGGGGGCGTTTTGTGCCCAATCCCAAACCCAATCCCAGTCAGACTCGGAGTCAGAGTCAGACTCGGAGTCAGAGTCAGAGACGGAGCCTCGCTCATAGGCGCACAATAATTTGATGATCATAATCAATGGCTGACTGACATTTGCCGCTGCTTGTGCGCTCAGAGCTCAGCTTTTCCTTTTTTGCCGCTTTGAATTGAACTGGTTGCTGTTGTTATTGTTATTGTTATTTGCCCTCACAAAGGCTTTGTTCGATTTGGGCATTTCATCTAACAAAAGGCAGCGAAACTTGTTGAAAGCCGTTTTATCCTTTTGATGAGGCGCTCAGCGCCGTCTATGGCCATGACGTGTTGCAAAGTCAAGTATGTGGCGCGGCCAGTTGAAAAGGATGCGGCAGCAAGGAGAAAGCCAAACAGGATAACATGGCAGCGTGAGAGACGCCCTAATCAAGGCCAGTAACAAGTAACCAACAACAGCTTCAGCATTTATAGTATCTGCTAAGATTTGTAGGACCAAAATGTGTTTGGTTTTTGTTTCAGTTTAATGCTTGAATCGCATGCGTAGGTTTTCTATAACGATTAAAACCCTCATATGTCAACTTGGCCCATTCATCATAATACGCCAAGTCGTAGACACTGAGACTGAGACTGAAACTGAGGTTGGGACTGCGTCTGAGATTGGAACAGGGACGGATATTCAGTCGCCAGACACTTGTCCCGCGTTCACGTTCGCAGACACAAAACGCTGATGAGCTGAAATCTCATCAAGAAGTGTCTGCATCAAGCTACAAGCTACACGCTTAAATCTACACTCTAAAAACTGAGAGAACTGAAAAATAAATAATAATAAATTCATAATTTTATAATATCGAATTAATTACTACAGTTGGAATAAATGTTTATTTCATGTTGATAGAAGCAAAGTTAAGTTTTAAATAATTTTCTTGTTTATAGAAGGTCCTGCAGAAAGGTCCTGCAGAACCTTTATTTTTTTTTTTTAAATAAATTTGCTACATTCCAACTATTAAATTAACTTATTTCACATTTCTAGATAAAAAAAATAAATTAATTAATTAAAAAATGAATATGGTTTTTTTATTTTTAGGTTTTTCGTCCACATTAATAATATTAAATATAATACATTTTAGGCTTACCAATGTGTCAAAAACTACAATAGTTATCGTTGTAATTATACCCATATAGTATACAAATAAATATATTAATAGACTTTCATTTTGATAAGTGTATTTTTTATTATCATATTTACATCTGTTTGTATCTTTATAGATTTTGGGACTTACAGCACCCACTTCAAACTGAAGAGACACTAGCTGGCTGGCTGGCTGGCTGACTGCCTTGATGACTTAATTTTCATTTCAGTCTGCTGGCTGTAGAGGGCCTACTACAAGCTGTAGCTGGAGCTTCTCTAACAGCAGCAGCTGCTACAGGTGCCCGCTGACTGCTGCCTGCTGTCTGCCTGCAGTTGGCGTTGGAAATGGAGTCAGAGTTGATGATGGAGACGGAGTCGTGGACTCAGTTGGTGCTAGTGCCGTTGAGAACTTGAGAGTCAGCGCAGTGACACACGCAAGTGTTTGGCTTGTCTCTGGACATGTTAGCTCCAAACTGCAAACTGCTAACTCCGGCTTACCCTCATCAGATGCTGAGTAGTTGTGTGCTATGCGCAATGATGTAGCGTTTTTTTTGTTGTTGTTGTCTTCCCTAGCCAAAATCTTCAACTCGAATGTATTTGCTTAAATCATTATGGTAGCGCCTGCTGCACGGCAGATGATAAATCTATCTTTTATTAGCATTTCCAAACTCATGTTGAGTGTGTTGCACGTGTTGCGCTAAATGACTTGTTTGGACTTTTATACAGTTGTTGTGTGCTGTGTAGCTGTGACTTTGACTAATCCAATTAATCCAATTAAAAGTACATTTTTCATCGATAAATTTTTTCATAGGCTGCTGGTAAAAAACTCGGTCGCCATTTGCCAAGAATAAGAAAAAGATGAGGGGGAAAAAAACTAAACTTCTCACTGCTCAGACAAATTCAAGTGAAATCATTAATAAAAATAAAGTTTTTTTATTTTATTTTTATTTTTTTTTTCATTTTCTGGAGATTTATAGAACCGTAAGGAAACACCCCGAGCGACTCGTGCTACGGCTCTGCGGCCTCGATGGCATTTGAGTCTTTGTGCCATTTCCTTTTCATGTCCCAAATGGGTGTCGTATATAAATCGCGTGCTGCACTGGAGGTCTTCAAAAACGCTTACGAGTTGATGCCCAGCGGCTAGGTTTGCTTCCACATCCACATCATCAGTGGCAGCAAAAGCAGCAGTGGCAGCCGCCTGTCTGCTGCTTTGTGGCCAGATCTCATTCATTTTGGGGCTGTGGCACTGGGTGTTAACCGGCCACGGAAAACGACTAAGCCAAGATCAAGACCTGCAACAGGCTGTAGCTAAAGCTGAAGCCTTCATGCCTGCGGTCACGTTGAGCGAACAAATACGCCAAAGAGCTGCCCCAGCCCCTGCCCCCACTACCCATCTTGCTGCTGTCTGTGTTCGCCTGGCTAATGATGTGGGCACTGTTGTTGGCTAAGAGCGCGACTCAGTTCCTCAAATTTCAAGTTAAGGGCTGCTGCTTCGGCTGCTGTTGTAAAACAATAAACACGAAATGCCAAATAAATAAAAAATACCCAATACGCAATGCTAAAAAGTCTCAAATGCTGTATGTTGAATGCCATGCGATTTTTAATGGCTGGCAGATTGATTTCCTGAAATCCACAGTATTTCGCACAATATTTCCGACTGATATGCGCCGCAACCGAAGCTAAAACCTTGAAACGCAGTCACGCAATGAGCAGTCCGTCCATGGAACCAGTTCGCCTCACTCAACCTGACTCCAAATCATCTCCCGATCGTGATAATGATGTTGAGTGCGTGGTGTTCAGCCCCATGTTTTCCAGTCCAGTCTACAATCCCTCCTTGTTTACTTGGCAATGGGCTTAACCACTTTGCTAACATGTTTGTTTTGTTTAGAAAAGTACGCTAATTTGGTCTGTAAAGTAGTTCGACGAGGAGTAAGCGAGTGACTAAATAAACAATTAAACGCATGCTTAAATTGTGATTAAAGTAATTAAAGTTGTATTTACATAAGTGATGCTTTATAACTGTGGTCATCCCTAAACTTAACATCAAATAGATGAAGACAAATTCCATTGTTCTTTCCGATATATATCAAAATAAAATGAAAATTTGAAATGTTGTTATTTTTTATAGGTCTTCAAATTCCAGATCTTAAGCTTATTATAACACACTAAAAATAAAAATAGTATTATTAAAAGTGTAAGATGGTTCATAATGTTGTTCATAATTGACTAATGAAAGTATCGAAACTTCACGTAAAACAAGTCAACTACAACTATGTATAATAATTTTAATACTATAAGTAACACACTGCAATTAGGCGATAATAATTACATAGTTTACCATTTGTAGTATACAAAATCTTAAAATGTTGCCATCTAAAATTGGAATATACAACTTTTTATTGACCAAAATATAGACTATTTTTTTTTCAACAAATTTAATAAATGATATTATGGTTATTTTGTAGCATACAAAACATTGCATTAAAAATGTTTCTTGTATTAAACTATTTTATATCAAATCAATACTTGCTCGCTGATATTTTTAAGCTAGAGTATATTTAGATTGGTGCATTCAAACCAGTAATACTCCCTTTTTGGACTTTTCTTGTTTTTATTTATTTATTTTTTTTTGGGTGGCGGCTATCATAGCCGGTCGCTGTGTAAGCCCCGCCAGCGAAATGCAAAAACAAATTGTTTGTGGGTCAGCCAAGAAGAGCTTACAAAAAGGAGCACAAAAATAAAGTAGAAGAGGAGCAGACGAGTTTTTGGGCAGCCCTAACAAGCGGAGCAGCGAACGGAGGGCGTTGCAATATTGCTGCTCCAAAAGCTGTGTCCGCAGCACCACAAATTCAAGGAAAACGAGCAGAAGGCGCTGCAGCTCTTTGGGTACACTCACTCGCCGCAGGCGGATCTTGTCGGGATTGGCCTCGTCTGGGCTGCCACATGGGCGACTAGGCAGCACGGAAGCCTAATGGCTGCTGCCAATGTGATTTGTGATTTGTGTTTTGGTATTTTCTGGCTGCTGCTGCTGACGCTGCCAGTTTCCATGGAAAACGTTGGCGAGAAAACTACTTCTTGGCATTCTATGAGCTGTGCAATGGCAATGACAAAGCGACTGCAAATGGAGCGTCGTGTAGTCAGCGGGCCTGGCAGCATGCTAATTTATGAAGTAGCAACTTTGCAGCGACATGGATGCGGTAATTATAGCTTGGCAACAAGTTGCCAAGCCCGCTTGAAACAAAAGCACGCCAAACTACATGAGTGAAAAGAAAGCCACAGCCATAGCCACAGCAACTGCCACAGTGAGATTCACAGTTCCAGTTTTCAAGCTACATCTTCTGGCCAGCCAAGTTGGCCATGTTGCACAGAAGCTCTTCTGCTGCTGTGGCGGCCGTTGCTGCCGCTCGAGACACAGCAACATCAGGTTAACGCGCCCACTCGGTTAGCGCTTAGGCTGGCAATAAAAAAGGTTTTCGCCCCGTGGCGTTATTTATTTATTTATTTTTTTTTGTTTGGCAGCCTGCGCAGAGCAACATTTGCACGGCAACATGCGGCAGCAACATAGTTTACACACCTACCAAAATCAAAATAAAACTCAGGCCCGTTCTGCCAGCAGCAACATGCACTTAACTGGTAGCTGTAGTGCACTTTATAATACACAACACAGCCATGTTTTGGCCATGGGGAGCAGGCGTCGTCGCTGCCTTGATAGATGCTTTGCTGCGATGGGGCGTTGCCGACGTGCAACAGCAACATCAGCAACATTAACAGCAGCAGCAGCAGCAGCAGCAGCAGCAGTAACCGTTAGATGACTTGTGAGCTTAGGCCTCATTTGCATGGTAAAGCAAACTGGGCCACAAACTGCTTGCTGCGCTTAAGCAATAACCCAGTTGACAGTCAGCAGTAGACAATTGCAGCCTGGCGCTAGTAATGACCTTGCTGTAGTCGATCGGATCAGTCAACTGATCCGGCAACATGCGGCGGCAAGCTCAGTGCAGCAACAAATTAGAGCAGGCAGCGCAGGCTCATTAACGAAAACGCCCGCACAGCTTGCACCTGTACAGGTACAACTCATTATAATTAGCAAAACCCCTTCCGAGTGCATGGCGAATCCGCATTCAATTCGTTGCGATTGACGAGGCATACAAAAATTGTGCTGCGGATTATCAGCTAAAGGGTATTGAAACTGGAGCGCAAAAGTGTGAAACCTGTACAGGTTGTGCATGCAGCACAGTTGAGGGTGTCTACGCTGTCTGTGTACAAATTCTAAAAATACGGGCTGAAAAAGAAATTAAAAGCGCAGCCGCCTCTCATCATCATCAACCCACACATACACACACAAATACACACACTCAAATACACACTCACATACACATACAGCCAGACTTTTAAGATGCCGACGACGTCGATTGTGGCGCCGTCGCGCAAGACAATATAAATCATATCACTCATACGGACCAAAAAGGTACCCAGTTCCACTGCCTAACATCCTGCACTCAGAAAAAGAAATATCCTCTTGATTATATATATATAAATTATTTGTATATATATATTATTATTTTAATTATTAATAAAAGCAATACAAAGAAAAAGGGCTTTCGTTACAACTTCCCAAAAATATCTCTGAAATGTATAAATTATTTATGAAACGTTGAGTTAAGCGGCCAAATTTTTCTCAGAATTTATTTTTCTTATAAATTAAAAAAATGTTGAAAAAAACCAAAATAATTCAGTTTTTCGGTGTGATTTTAATTTTTTGTGAGTGTGGCAGACTGGCTACTTAGAAATTAATTATTTCTATAAAATATTAACACAGTGAACATATATACGAATTCAATATGACAGACAATTTTTCACATCCAATCAAAAAGGCTTTGAGTTTTACCTTTATATTTGGTTTGAAATTGCTTGCAAAAAAAATCAATTTAAGTCCATGCTGCCGTCCACGTTTCTAGTGTTTCTGTTGTTGCTGTTCCTGTTGCTGCTGCTAGTGGACGATAGCAAGGGTCATAATGTGGACAACACCACAGCTCCATATGCTGTCGACGAGCAACAGTGCTGTGCGGCGTGGTCGAGGCTTAACTCTATGCAAAGTATTACGGCGAAACGTATGCTACCCAACTGTTGCATTGTGCTGCTGGAGACTGTGTTCTTTTGGCTGGCAGCCAGGCTACTCATTGCATAAGCATTTCCAATTGCAACAACTATCGCCGTGAAACATTGAATCAAAGAGCAATACAAATTTTACACACGCTGCGCATAAGTCAAACTGCAATTGTTATGGTTTTTGTTATTGTGTCGTCTTTCTTTCGCCTTCGGTTGACATAATAATTTGATAATTTGATTTGAATCATTTTCCATCTCTCACAAAGTGTTTGCACAGAGGGCGCATATCTAATTAAATTGTACAAATATTTTTAACGAGTTGTTGTTGTTCGTATTTTTATTTTTAGTATCTGTGCAGCCGTGCGGCGCCTAGTGGGGGAGGGGAGGTCTATGTCGCCCATTGGGTGCTATGAATGGCTGAAAAAACGCTGACAAATGTTTCCGTCAAAACACCAATTTCACCTCACTTTTGATTGTTTAGTTGTTGCCTAAGCTGTTTGATAATAGAGCACAGGGCGCAATGCACAGTGGGGCGTTAGTTCTTTAAAAACTTAATAAACAATCGCTTGGACTTGTGCATTCCGAAAACAATATATATATATATATATAGTCTATGAAGTATGTATTTTAACAACTCGAAAGAAAGGCTTAAATTTGTATGTCATATTCCCTGATATGATTGCATATGTAGGACTAATGAATATTGACTATTAGATTGAGTAGAATATATGCATTTGATTTCATAAATTATTAAAATTTCACAGCTAGTATGTGGTTTTGACAGTAAATGCAAATTATCATAAGATTAATGACAGCCAATTATTTTCAATAAACAAGTTGCTTTGTAACTTCGACAGCTGCTTGACACTGTGCACAGTGCACAGTGAAGTATGTGCTGGTGCTGTTCGGCTTTAAGCTTCAGTCTGTCAAATACGATACTAAATTAAACTTTAGATATCCAAGCAAGGAAGGCAATCACTCAAAAAAAAAATAAAAAAAATGGGAGAACACAAAACATCAACTACAATATAATTTAAAACGAATTAAAAGCCCAGCCGTTTGAAACCCCCGCACCCGGTGGCATGGTCACAGTTTCAGATTCCCGGTGTGAGAGCTGCCAGTTGTGACGCACCCAATCAAAAATAGCAACAAGTTAATTTGAGCCAAACGTCCCACCCAAAAAAAAGTAAACATTTCTAAATTTTTTTTTTTAGTTTTTTAGGTGTTTTTATTTTTGAAAAGTCATTAGAAAAAATGTGAGCCAAGCAATTTGAATATTTGATGGCACATTGTACATACGTTGGTTAATTTAAGGTGATAATTGCTTTTTAATGTGACACAACTAAATTTTCGTGGCTGAGTTTTGTCGTTGTGTGCCGGAAGTTTTTCCTATTTTAGTATGCGCATGTGCAGTCAAGAGGCGCACACGAGCACTTGTTACGTGGATGGCCAGGCAACAACAATAGCAACAACAACAGCAAAAACAACAACTCTGGTATTACAAGTACTACAAAAAAGTGTCAACAATTATTTTCAAATTTTAAAACATTTCATTTCGGCGTTGCCGTTGATGGCCTTTTGGGTGACGCTGCTTAAAAGGTTTCCCAGGTGTGAAATTGTTTGATAGTTGGGGGTTGTTGAATTTAGGCTCAAGCAGAAGAGCAGATTTGTGAAGTGTGGGGGTGGGGGACGAGTGGTGGTATGTTTGCTGACGCAAAAATCCTTTATCAGCATTCTGCTACCAGCAAGTTTGTTACCTAAGTCTTTTGATTTAATCAATTTATATAGACATCAAATAGTCAAGAAATCAATTAAAACCCTGTCGACTTATGATTTTATTTATTTTTTTTAAAATTTTTTTCTAATTGGCGCTCGTGCGGGCATGATAAAGTTGCACTTGCATAGGAGCCGGCAGCTGAATCAAATCGAACAACAGCAGCAACAACGACAACATCGACAAGAAAAACCAAAGCAGTATTGATACTTTTCAATGAAAACATCAACAATTAGCGTAAGTCGTTGCCGTCGCCGTTGGCGCTGAAAATTTATTAGCAGTGACGGCCAATGGCGGCCAATTAACGCAGGATGCTTGAAGCGCCAACGCCACCAGCGACGTTCGCTTGAAAGATGCCGCCAGGCAACCGTCGGTGCCTCAGTTCGGTGTGCAATGAAGTCGTTCGTCGTAGTCGTAAAGTCTGATTTATTTCGAATTGTATGGCAAACAGACGGGAGCAGCTCCCCCAGCGCCAGTGGACTAAAAGCTAATGCGCAACCACGGGCGGTCTGCTTGCCTCTGCTCTGTGTGCGCGCACTGGCTGACCCAATTTGGCGCCTGCTGCGGCGCTTTCATCAGTCGCCTCGTACATCATAAGCAAATTCATAAAAGTCGCCGTCGTCGTAGCCGTTGCCAGCTCCATTCTTCAGTTGACTCGAAGCTGCATTCATAAAATTTATGGCGTTGAAAGGCGCATCGAATGTGATTTTGTATTATTATTATTATTATTTTTGTTTTATCCATACCTCTTTACTAGTTGACTTTGTTGTTGTTGCTGAGGTCAGCGTGCAGTTATTGCAAGTGAAAGAGTGCGCGGTCAGCTGGACTCATTAAAATGTAATTTGAGCGCGTTGTTTCGCATTTCATTTGGACAAGTAAGCGTCAGTTTTCATTTCATTTCACTTCATTCAACAACCCCAAAAAATAAAAACATACTGTGTCCTGTGTTGTGTACACATGAACATTGCCCGTCTCTCTCTAACTGTTGCCGTTGGCTGTACAGTATTTGATTGATTTATAGACGCATGCCATCTCGTTCACTTCGTCCCTTTTGCCTTGCGCTCTTGAGTTATTTTGTGCAACGTCCTTCGCCTCTCTCCCCTCTCTCTCTCTCTCTTTCTCACTCTCTCTCTCTCTCTCTCTCTTCTCATTTGTGGTTCATTATTATTTAAATGATAAATTGTATTGCCCGGGAACTTTGGCTTTTTGGGGTCCCCGCTCAGTACCTTTGCTTTTATTGCCCGCCTTTGTAGGTGTTTCCGTGTTGGCTTTTTTTTTTTTTTTTATTTTTGTTTTCTTTTGGTCGCCTTTAGCGTTGACCTCTCCCCCTCTTTTCGTCCATCTATCCATCCATCCATCCACAACATTTTGAAGAACCCTTGACGTTTTGCTCTTTCTTCTTTGCTGCCTTTTCACGTGGGCGTTTTGCTGTGCATTTCAAATTTTCCGTTGATTTTGGGGTCGCTTTGAGTGTTCTTTCTTGGACTAGACCTATAACCACCGACCGTGCCCGCTAACAATATTAATCGTCTCATTTGTCCAACAGCATTGCGGCGCTTGGCTTTAATTTGGGCATTAATGTTGTTTAGTAATAAAATCGATTAGGCTTCCGTATTTGAATGCTACGTTTACATAGCGCTGATTTTTACTCCACTTTAGTCACTGGGGCGTCGTTCAAAAGTGAGACATCAATGGATAAAGTGCAGACCCACTTACTTATTTAGTAGACGACCAATTTACTTACATTTATCTGTTAATTAAATTGTTATGTAAACTATATTACATTTGATATGCAATAGAGGGATTTATTTGTATTTCATTTGTTTTGTTAATTGAATTGAGGAACTTCTTTTTATGAATGATTTTAAAAATAACACAAAAAATAATCTGATTTCGAATTTCACTTTTTTTAAATACGCCTATTAAAATGTAAATTCGAAATTAACAGCAATTTTATAGCTGGTATGTAAATGTATTATTAATATTTATTACCTTACTATTGAGACGATATCCGACTTAATGGAACATTGAAATCTATTTATACGAAATTAGTCAAAATTAATTATGAGTTGTGGCTTACGATTAGATTATTTGTGACACAACTTTCAAATTTGTTTTTAAATCTTTAATAAGATTATACAACTTGACTGAGCATCAAATTTAATTTGATTCAAATATATTAAATAAATTAGAACTATGGTTTCGATTAACAAATTGTATGGTTAACTATATTCTTGTCACTTGAATTAATTTAATGGGCAATTGAATTGAATTGTAAATGCCTTTATTAGACATATTTGCATTGCACGTGTGACGAAATTAAATTGATTTATGAGCAATTATTTGGGAAATACTCGGCGCAAACACAAACACCCACAAACACAGAGCTCACAATAGGACAGTTGCAAAGTAATCAGTGGCAAAAGTATATAATAATTTGCATTTAATAAATATTTCATTGACTAATTGCATCAATTACAAGCATTTTACATTATGCCATCTAATTAGAGCAGTCGAGCCACTTTTCCAGGGATTACAACTTGAATCGGATCATTGTACGGGTGCCCAATAGATTTAGCCGTTATTGATCATTGCACGTTTCTTGTCTAACAATAAGATAACGCTAATTGCCCCAGCGGCTGCTTATGAATATGCATCAGCAGTTAAACCAGCAGCACCAGTAACGGTAGCTATCTATACAATAAACAAGAAAAAAAGCACCGCCAAGCCAAAGCGGAAATTATCCTCGGGCGCACAGGTGACAACTTTTCTTTAATTCAATGAGCGAGCGGGCGGTGGGTGCGTCGGAGTCGGGCCAGTTCGCGGTCCGCTGTTAAAGGTTCTGTTTGTCTTGTGTTTCTTTCAAAAAGTGAGCCGTCTTGTGAATGAAATACATTTTGTTGCGAGCACGAAATTTTTTTTATTTTTTTATTTTTGCCGACAGCGCAGCAAAGCGACAGCGACGTGTCGCCATTTTGAATTTGTTGCTCAGCAGTGGGCGGCGTCAGCGGGAGAGCGAGAGAGCGCAGGCGCTCTCACGATGCAGGCATGTGTTTGTTTGTGAGTGTGTGCGTGTGTGTGTGTGTGTGTGTGATGTTTGTGTATGCCGCTGTGCAGTGGGCGTGCTAGCGTCGTGCAAATGTATTGGTGAGCTTGCTATATGTTATGTGTGAGTGTGTATTGTGTATTTGTATTTTGTACCTGTGCAGTTGAGCGACGTCAAGTTGCTGGCCAGTTTGACTGGTTTATTGCTTTTGTTGTTGTTGTTGCTGCTGCTGCCTGTCAAGTTGCTCAGTTTGGGCAAGTAGATGGCGCTAGCTGTCTTGAAGTGGCTTTAATTTTAAACTTTAAAGTTAAGCCATTGAATTCTATATGCTGCTTGTTTCAGCTGATAAGCATATAGTTTCTATATGCGTACAAAATGGAATAACTATTTTAAATTCCCAGTTGTATCGATTGGAATCGTCAATATTTACTTCCTTAATAAGTAACCAATTTATGAGCGTGGTCGCTTGTAAATGCAACTGCTGGTTGCGTGCCCCACAAAAAGAAATTACAGGTTCAACAATCAATTTAATAATTGAGACCTTTGCATTTAATCAACATTATTTAAAATGTCAAAATATTTGCACTTTCAATGGCAGCACGCGTCGCCGTTGTCGTCGTCGTCGTCGTCGTTGTCCAAAAACCGTAAAACCCAAAGAATGCCTGCTCAAAAAAAAAACCAAATAGAAAAAAAAAAAAAATTTGCATACATATAAATGTTGATAATGTTGTAAGTCCCCCAAAGAGGGCAAAGCTGCTGTTGCTGCTGCTGCTGGCCACGCCTCAAGTGGGTGGCTGGAGGGGGGCGCCACAAAACTAGACGACTGCCAACTACAAACGACAAAAAAAAAAAACCAAAAAAACATAAGGAAAAACAGAAACACAACCGCATACGCTATGGGCGCCCCCCACCTGCGTCGTCTCTTCATTGATGAAATTTATGGTATTGGTGCGGTTTCAACACCAACCGCTGCCGCGACAACTCACACAGACGCACACACCGACGCTGTGCGGCGGCAGCGACGCGACGTCAAACCGGTTCCCAGCCCTGCCATTGGTGTTGGGCTGTGAGCACAGTCGGGCCGCTAGTGGCATCTCGCTTGCACATAGCACAGTCAGAGCGCAGCTGTTGCGCTCGCACGCGACAGCGACAGCGCCGCAAAGCGACAGGCTGTGCGCGGAGTGCCAACAACGACTGCGGACCGGGGCAGCGCGCAATCGCAGCGCTGAGCTCGTACCTAGTCGTATACGCACTTTGTTCGTGGTTGGTCGTTGTTGCTGTCGCTCGTCGCAGCGCCGTTCGCCGGGTTCGTCTCGATTTACGATTTACGATTCTGCCGTTTCTCAGCGATTCTCTTCGATTCTGATTTCGCGCTGCTCGTCGCTCGCTCGTTTTGCGCGTTTTGCTTGCCGTCGCGCAAACTGCAAAAAATTGCACATCGGATTGTTGCTTTGTGGATTGCTTGTTCAGTGTCTCTTGTCTTGGAGTGTGTGCATTTTTTCCATCTGAATGCCAATTAAATGCGCCACCACACAACAAAAAGCATTCAAATACAAATTGTTACAAGTGGTGTCATCAACATCAACAGCATCAATAACAGCAACATCAATAATAACAACAACAACAACAACTGCAACAAATGCAACAGTATCATCAATATCCAGCATCATCATTAAAGGTTGACCCAATTGCGAGTGCAACAGTTTCGAGTGTAAACCAACAAATAAATAAAGATAAATATTTGAAAAGTTTGAGTGTTCGCCACAAGTGCAGCTAAGGATTTACGCGATCGTCTTCAAGTATTAACAAAAAATAACAATCAATACTCTACAAACTTTTATTCAATGTGCAATTAAAACTGAACTACACTCACACCACATATCACACCCACCTACACACACCTACACACGCACACACACGCACAGACAGCTGCCGTTGTTGTCATTGGTTTTGAAATTTTTCTGCACGCGTGTTTCCAATAAAAGCCGCCAAAATTCTTGATAAAGTGGCCTCAATAGGCGCCAACACGCTCAATTTCACGGACCTAGGGAGCCCCTACGAGGGGCCTCCCAGCACCCCACAATCGGGCATGGATGCGCCGGACGCACCACATACGCCCAAATATATGGACGGTGGCAGCACCTCAGCCGCCAGCATCACACCCGGCGTTCAAATACCGGGCAAGTCCGCCTTTGTGGAACTGCAGCAACATGCCGCCGCCGGGTGAGTCTTCAATGCAAAACATGCATGTCACATGCAATATGCTACAAGCGTCTAATTCGCCATACAAGGTTTGAATTCATTGTTTGCCTATCAGCGCCACAGAATCAACCAACAATAATGTCAAAATTGCTCGCATGAAGGACACACGCTCTAACACAACTCACAATCTCAATGACTGACTGACTGTCTAACTGCCTGGGTGACTGACAAACGGTCTAACTGAATGACTGACTGACTGACTGACAACTGCCTGCCCCTTCAAGCAAAGCTCAGATTCAGTTTCAGTTTCAGTTGCGACTGGGTTGCAGTTTCGATTTACTTTTGTTATCAGGCCAGCGTCATCAACTCCTAATACAACACACCCAAAAAATTGACTTTAGGGCGTACCCGACTCTTTAAAAGACTTTAATTTGGCTCAGTTGTGCACATTAATAGTAATATTTCCTGTTCTTATCTGACTTTAATATGCAAAATTCAAATGTTTTCATATTTTATATGGAGAAATTGGCTTAAAAAAGATTTCTAACTGAAATATGTAATAATTTAGAGTACATAAGAAATAAAGTTCGAGTTGGAAAAAGAGTTGGATATAGAGATCCAATATAAACGAATATTTATTTTGAAATATATTTTGATTATTATTAAACAAATAGCAAAATCGGTTTCAATATAAATATACAGATAAATACAATAAATAATATATGAGATCTAATTATTTAGAGAAATGATTTCTCGAAAATAAAAGTTGATGATAATAAATAATTTTATTAAATAAATTATAAGAACTAGATTCCTTAAAATATATTATATGCTGAAATATTAAAACCCATAGATATTTGAGAAACAAATTGCCAGCATTAGAACTAAAAAACATACAATTCAGAAAAAAAATTTAATATTCAATTTTGACAGAAAAATATTTGTATAAATTGGTTTTTCTATAAGATTCATTGATCAAAATGTGAATAAATTTCAATTAAATCTTGTATTAAGTATATAATATATTTTATTTACTTGAAAAAATGTATATATATTTTGAAGTGATTTAAAGAATAAATCTTATTCTGGTACATTATCGGCGACTATTGACGTTATTCACGTTTTCTAAAAGTCAATATTTTTCATTAAGTTTAAGTTAATATCATATCTCATTTATTTTTATTTCTTTGTTTATTTTATTATTTTCCTGCAATCCAGAAAGTTGATAGATAAAATAAATAAGCAGTCAACTGTAAGTAAAAGCTGTGATTATATTCTGCCTTTTTTTCGAGCTTTAATATTTCATTGATATTGACAGTCATAACTATATCACTTAAGCCACGAATAAGTTTACATATATAAACTTGTCAGGTGCAGTTGAAAAATTGATCAGTATATAAAATGTTCGTAGAAACCAAGTCAATTAAATGCAGCTGTCATTCCATTTACTTTAATCAGACTTAAAATCTCTGTCATAGCTGTAAAGTTAACCTCTGGCTATACGGTAAACATATAAAATTTCCATTATCAGATTGCAAGCGAACATAATTATTCACATGTGATCAGTTTTATCAGTTTATGAAAACATCTATCTGCATATTTAAGTACATATATACTCGGTCTTATACATAATTCCTTTTTTTAAAAGCTGTCTTCGTTTTTGTATTTTGTTTTGTTTTGTTTCTTGATTAAAGAAGTCACTTGATGTAGTTATTGGATTCTCGCATATTTATGTATGTATCAGGGTAACTTTTCCGGGTTTGGCTTATGCTGGTTTTCTGTTCTCGCTTAAGCTTTGGCTCCCTGCTTGCTTGAAAACCCACCGGCAATGAACGGAAGCCAAAAATAAATTCAATTAAGTGCAGTTTAGACTGCAGAGTACATTATATGTGTGTAATTACTTGCTTATGTATGCATTGCAGGGGTGCGTTAAATTTCGTAGGGTACTGTAAATATTATTTATGTTATTTGCTGTGCAGTTTCTCTCCCTCTCTGTGTCTCTGTCTCTCTGTCTCTTCCATTATGTGTGTGTTTTTGCAACGCACGATTCGATTTTTCATTATACATATTTCATTGCATTTTGTATTTTGCGGTTTGGCATTTTGTCATTTTTCTAGTGGTGCGTGTATGCAACTCCAAAGTGGTTCGTTCGTTGGTTAGTTAGCTGCTTGCCATATTGCGGAGTTGAGTTGCGGTTTTCTCTTTGCTGTTGCAGTTGCAGTTGCCAGTTGTTGGCAGTTGTCAGTTGCGGCGTTTCGTGTGTTGTTTCCGTTTCCGTGTTGCCTTTTGGCCCCGCTGCATTGAATATTTCATGCTTTTTTATTGGGCAATCTGTTTGGAAATGTTCAAATGAAAGCACGACCCAACAAATATGATAGTGTTCTGTCGCATTCCCAGTACTCGGCGACCCCTGGGAAACTGTTCAACTGTTCAACTGTTCGAGTCCTTTTCTACTTGCTAGAAAGTAGTCTTGGCCGGGCCTACAAAAAAAGTGTTAACAAAATATTTACTACCTGTTTGGGTAGCCACACTCCCGGTAGTACAACATTTATATTGATTTTTTGTCTATGTAAAGTTTAGGGCTTTAACAAAATAAAGTTATGGCAAAACTTTGTTTTTTTTCTAGCTTTTACATTTGTTGTGAGAAAAAAAGTTTCGTTTCGACGCTTTCTGCATTAAACATGATATTTCAGTTGAACTGAACATTTATTTTGGGGCGCTGGAATTTAATGGACGTTGTACAGCACTGAAAAGTGTACACAAAACACGCAAACTTTGCTTGACTCAGATTTGTTTTGTTGTCTGTATTGTGTTGGCTGTTGTTCGAGTTAGGTTTTCATTCATTTGTTGTTCTTTGACCTAAACTGGCGTGCCAAAAGGCCAACAATGAATATTATATTAGATACAAGCTACGAGAATATACAAATTAAAACTTTAAATATCACGGCTTTTACGATATCCTTAACTAAAATTGCACTATTCTGATTTGATATTTTGATTTGTCATTGCAGTTACGGCGGCATACGCAGCACCTACCAGCATTTTGGTCCACAGGGCGGTCAGGATTCGGGTTTTCCGAGTCCACGCAGCGCCCTCGGCTATCCGTTCCCGCCCATGCATCAAAATTCCTACTCTGGCTATCATTTAGGCAGCTATGCGCCGCCCTGCGCAAGTCCGCCCAAGGATGGTAAGTACCAAATCTCATTGAATACAATACAAAAAAAAAAAAAATAATAAAAAATAAAAAAACTTGTCGCCAACCCGCTTACAGTTGTCTGTCTGCACACATCGTTTAAAGTTCATCTGCTATTGTTGCCTGCCCTCTCTTGTCTGAAGATCTCTTGAGCATCATGCATAGCCTTTGGCCTCAGCTCAAGATCTCAAGCTCAAGCTCTTTAAATTCGCACTTTTTGGCGACACTTGAACTCGAGTGGGCAACGCTCTTTCGAGCGCTTTTGTTGTCGTGTCAAAAGACTTGACTTTGACAGTTTCCGAAACAAACTCTATTTCATTTATTTGCACATTTAAATTGAATATCAAATAATACAAATAGTAGAGTATTTGACTTTTGCTTATAAAACTGGTATATAAAAATGTGATATTCTTTTAACATTTTATTATATATTTTATAGTATATATACTTTTATAGATTACAAATAAATTAAATTATTTGCTTAACCTTAGCTAATGGAATAGGCCAGCAAGTTTCTTAACTCTTTCACGCTAATTCCAAGAGAGCTCCTAATACTTTAAATGTTTATTGGCTTATATAAAACTGTTTTATTTTGACAGAAGTGGTTACATTAAATTTCATAGGCGATTAGTTTTTAATGCTTAGTACGTTTTCACTTGCTTTATTTTTATAGAGTACTAAAAGTATTTTTTATATATCAATAAATCAAATATGTATATTTTATTTATATGTGGATAGATTTATAAATATATTGCTTTACACAATTCTTGTGCCTTTGTAGTTATATGTGATTCCATTAGATAAATGCACATATATTCTTTTTATTTCGATAATAAATGCCTAGCATTATTGCGCGCTTGACTGTGACATTTTGTTAACTATCGCATTTTGTTAAACAATTTTGTTGCTTTTTCGGTGCCGCTGTTGGATTTTTTATTATTATTTCTTTATGCGTTTTGGTTGAGCAGTTTTGTACGTAAGTGAAAAGCAATTCATTTTGCCAGCTATTGTTGCCGACAACTCAGACAAAAAGCAGTATATACAAATATAGTATATCCATATGATGTGCGCTGCGAAACGCAGTTTGACTTTTTGGCACACATTTATCACACATACGGCGCATCGTCTAAGCGGGCGGGCAATTAACCTTGACTTGACTCTCAGCACTTGAAAATTGTTATTGAGCAGCTGTTTTTGCGAAAGCCGAGACAGCTGATCGTTGGCCAAGTTAAGTAATTGCGCGCCAAAAAGACTGGAATACTCCTATATACAAATGCTAAATGTATGGCTAATAATAAATGGCCTACTGCCACATACACACACACACATGTATATGTACAGTAATTATAATTGCCGTAATTACGTTTTCGTTTGGCGTAATTAATTACACCATTCTTTGGTGAAGTCGCTACCGCAAGAGACATGTGCAGTAGCAGCGATCCAATGGCTGCTCTCACACACACATACACTCGGACACACACACACACACACAATCGCACGCATTAGGGACCTGGTGTCAGTCTGACTAATGGCCCATGTGGCATGCCGGCTTTTGGGTGGTCACTGAAAACACAAAATCATCTAGCCATCTCGCTCGCACGCAACCATTTTGTCAATAAAGCCGCAGCACGTGCTGCACGGCGCCAATATTTTCGACACACACACACACATGGAGTTGGACAGGTAACAGTAACGACTATACAACAACTATATATGGGCTCTTAATACTAGTTGCTGGATTCGCGATATTTATTTGAACAATTAGCGACGCGTCGCAACGTCATGAGTTGCAGTTACCGCATGCCGCTTGCCCCTGCTCGCTGAACTTGTGCACAAAAGCTTTGCGTTGTGCGAGTGCTTTGAACTTTTGCTTTTGTTTATATGGCCGTAATTGTTAATTAAACTTTACTATGAGTCAACTTACAAGTTATTTAGCGTTTGATTTGGAAATCCCAAAATGAGAGTTGATTCTTCGACTCTTTTACTCGTTGACTCTGTTTTGGTTTCCAGTTGCGTTGCATCTGTCATGCATTATAAAGTCAGGGCGCACTACTCATAAATATGCATAGGTTGCAGTTGGAAGTTATGCAAGTTGCAGACTGTGTAAATCGTGCCATAATTCTTATGCCTAGTTATAAATTCCTTAATTGCCCCGTTTGGGTATAAATTCTTTTGCCTGGTTTTGTGGCTCTCTACCATTTGGTATTTTATTATTTTGTTTTACTTTATTTATTCTTATACATCGTTTCGTTTGTCTCTCGCAGACTTTTCAATCTCCGACAAATGCGAGGACTCTGGCCTACGCGTCAATGGCAAGGGCAAGAAAATGCGCAAGCCACGCACCATTTACAGTTCACTGCAGCTCCAGCAACTGAATCGACGTTTCCAACGCACCCAATATCTAGCTCTGCCCGAACGTGCCGAGCTGGCAGCGAGTTTGGGCCTAACGCAAACGCAGGTGAGTTCTTTGCAAACATATCTAGTGTATATATAAAATCCTTTTTAAAAACAACTTTTACCTCATTTTTAACTTTATAAGCCATGTCAACAATTTTAGCTGTATTTATATTTCAGTCTTCCCAGTTAGTATACTAACAAAGCCATAATAAGATTTGGAAAAGTAGGATTAAGCTATTTATTAAAAATTTTAAATGAGTTTTTTAACAGTCCTGATGAAAGTGGTTTAAAGATAATATTTATATATTATGCCTATAAGATCTGCAGAAACAGATGTATAGCTATATATTTGTATAACATACGTTTTTAAAATCTTAATATCTAAATACAATATAATATAAAATTGGAAAATATAATATAGTAAATAATGTAAACATTTTCCAAAAAGTTATTGGGACAAACGTACGTTGAAAACGAAACGCTTTGGCTTCAGCGAGTGGGATATTACACAAATATATATATCTCGGAAAGGAGTCTTCACAAACTCTCAATACAATATATATATTTTGAAAAAATAATATAGTAAATAATGTAAACATTTTCCAAAAAGTTATTTGGACAAACGTACGTTGAAAACGAATCGCTTTGGCTTCAGCGAGTGGGATATTACACAAATATATATATTTCGGAAAGGAGTCTACACAAACTCTCAATCAGCTCTATGTCTTCTGTCAAACTGTTTATTTTACTGTCAGTTTTGCCAATATTTATCTATTGAAATTTTTACAACTTCGATTTTATTAGGATATTAATATGTATGTTTTGCAAGCTCTTAACTTAAAAGTGAACCATGTCTGAAAGTTGAGTGTTGTAAATAGCAAGTTTCATTAAGTATGCAGGCAGTTGTTGTATGCATCAACAGACTCAATTCCCTGGAGATAGAGTCCTGCCCCTGGCTAAAACATTAAGCAGCAGTAAATGCATTCCAAATTGAATTGTTGACATGCCTCTAATGTTGACTGACAAACGAGGCAAGGCAGCAACCAAGCCGCAACAAGGCAACAATAACAAACTAGACGCAAACCACCGCCCACGTCTATGACCCTCTCTCGTGTTCACACACACATATATATACAAATATACATACATACACACACACACACGCTCATATACATATAGATAGCAGACGGGTACTAACGACTGCGTTTAATAACGTAATGTGTGCGCTCCTCTCGTTGCTGTTGTTGTTGTTGTTGCTGCTGCTTTTTCACTCATTTTGCACGTGTGTCAATGTCAACTTTTGTATGACGACTCAGCAGCAGCAGCAATAACAACAAGAACAACAACGAGTATCTTTTAAATGCACGCGCTACTGCCCACGGAAAGAGAGAAAGACACAAAAACAAAAAAAAAAAACAGAAAGAAAAATAAATAAATAAAAAAAAATATAATTGTTATGAAAAGGCAAAAACAAGGCCTGCCATTGTGGCTGCTTGGCGACACCCACCCAGTTTTCAGTTCAAGTTCCCGTCCACGTCAAACTGTCTGAATAGCGCATTGTTTTTGTACAATAGTTTTTCCACATGAAAAGCAAAAGCAGCAAAAAACAAACTGCAAAGACTATTGCAAAAAAATAGAGAAAAAAAAAATAAATAAAAAGTAGATGTGAATGAGTCTCGTTTTTGAGAAATTTATTGATAGTGGGCGTGGGCTTCCTAATTGAATTAGTGTGCCACAAAAGTTCACGCACACACACACACACACACACACACATATACACATACCGAACACAACTGAGGCATATTGTAAGTCAGCTAAAATGAAACTTGTAAAACAAGTTGAAGACCCCGCTGCTGCGGTTGTGTGTGTATGTGTGTGTGTATTGCGGCGTGGGTGTTGCTCGGCCGCAAGTTGTTTATCAAGATAGTTATTTGAATACGGCTGCGTTGCTGCCAAGCCACAGACAAAACTCTCGAGCGTCGAGTCCCAAGTCTGAGGCGGGGCGTGCCACACGGCGGCTGTGTAATAAATTTGTACCCAGGCCAAAAGCAGTTTACTTAGTCACCCCATAAACGCTGATTTACATTGGGGGCAAAGCCCCATAAACCAGGCTCAGTTCCTCGTGCCAAGTCCTCGACTTCATGCGTCCGCAATATGTGGCAGCCAAACCTGGCAGCTGTCAATCGATGTCAGCATTGTCAGCGAATGCAGTTTTGGACGCTAGCCGAAAACAGAAACAGCAACAACAGCTAGCTAAACAAACAGCCACGCCCACCGAACTGCAGCAGGCAGGCGACACAATCAATTTGCTTTATCTGCTGACCCTGCGGCATTAAAAAAAAGGGGGTTAAACGCAAATTTAATTTATGACTGAGCCAAAGGGTGTTGCCCCAAACTAACTGTTTCTCCGAGCTGATCAAGTCACTCGGACCAAGTAGTACTTCCTAAGTTCCCTAGTCCCGTCTGGCTGGCCAAGGGCCCCGGGACAACTTTCGATTTCGTCCACGCGCGTGTTAATTAAAACCGCCCTCGCATTTCAGTTCGGCAGCCGCAACGGAAGTTTTTTATTGATTTGCCAGCGCGCGAGCTATAGTTATAGCTACAACTTGCAACTGTTGTTGCTGTTATTGTTGCTGCGGAGCCAAGTGCTGGCCAAGTGCCCAAGCCACGCCAATGTTTGACCCGTGCAAACAAACCATTGTGCTTTGGCTCAAGATTTATGCGTTACACAAACAACAACTGCATTGGCCACCAACTGCCATGGCTTAATGGCCTTCATCGGGACGCAGGTCAACTTTGCCAAGTCAAAACATTATGTTTATTTTGTTGTTTTGCTGTTTACCTTAATACTTGCGCTGGGCTTTATAAGTTTCTTAGGGAATATCTAACTATACAGAGTACCGAAATCTAAACATACTCCTATACCCCAATCTAAAAGTAAATAGTTAAATTACTTAGAAAATCAAATAAAATAATATTGTATTCAACAAGTTACACAAAATGGAATTTTGTTGTTTAGGGTTTTCCACCAAATTAATTATATTCTCTATTCTTTTTCACCCCATGTAAAATGAAAACCTTCGTATATAAAAAAAAACAGTGAAAAGCCCCAGTAGCTGCGGGTGTTCCCCTTCTGTTTGTTACAATAACTTCAACTAAATCTGAATTAATCTCACGGAATGTGCAGCAGTTCTATGAATTTCATGAATATGTATGCAAGAGTATTTAATTTTCGTCGTAAGTTTTTTGTGTTGCTTGCGTTTTTTGGGGCGTTGTTGTACAATTTGTTGTTTCTAAAGTTTTGCATGTTGAATACTCGTATTCGCATTCGCATTTTCAAAATGCAGGCGGGCAACGTTTAGCTCTCAGCTCTCAAACCTCAAACCTCAACTCCCAACTGACACTGACAGATTGTCGTTTGGCATAGCCTCAATCTAACAACATGTTCTAACACCTGCTAATGAAAATGCAACAGCAATATCTATAACGATGGATATGGGTATAGAAACTGTATGATAATATACTTTGCTCAAAATTGTGGCACATTACACTCGGTTTTTTTTTCTTTACTGTATCGTTTTTTTTATAGTCGCTGGTTTTGTTTTATCTTTTGTAGTGCTGCCTGCAAAATATAATTATGGTAATTTCATTATTATTATTTTTTGCGTCTTCTGTTGTGGCTGGTGCAAAATGCATAAAAAAAAACTTGTTTCTGTTGTTGGTCGTCAGCTGCTAGCCCGGTTTCGCTCCGCCTGCCCCTCCGCATTTTGAGTTGCATCTTTCACTTGGCTTGAAGTACGCGCACTTGTAGTTTGATTTTGAAAGTGCATCCGGCGGCTGCTGGGCGCCAGATCAATGTATATATAAATATTTGTATATGTATATAAGCACATATACTAACAATTAGTCATGCATTTGTGTGCGCTCTCTTTAAGTTTCGATTAAAGATAAATGCTACTGTTTTCATATGATTCCTTTACTTTTTTTTTGGCTTACACCGCTACTGCTTAATTGAATAATAACATAGAACGTTGGCAGCAGATCGTCAATGCTTCAATATCAAGAAATTCACCAAAAAACATAAAAATCTCAAGCCCAAAACTCCAACTTAAAACTGACAGCGCGAGACAAACGCAAACACTAAGAAAAATATTTCGAAAATCGAAAAAATAAAAAATCGCCAAAATATTAAACTACGCTGCAGTCCGTGCGAACCGCTCAGCGAGCTGATCGGAAAGCGAAAAAGAACCTTTTAAACTGCGTGTTTATGAGCTCGTATCGGCACATTTTGATCTGGTTGTGGTTCCTCCAACAACAACTACAAAAGGCCGGGCAGAAAAGGGCGCAACGGCTGAAAAATTGTAGGAGGCCACGTTGACTCGAAAACAAAGGATTTTAGGATTTTGGCAGCAACATCAAGTTTATGTTTAGCAGATGAACTGCCAAAACGGCGCTTGTGGAAGCTCTGCAGAATGCAAGACTCTACACAAAATGTTCGTGCTGCAAACAGGTAAAGACTTGGCAACTGAAAATAATATTAAAGTGCAACTATTGCTGAATTCCATTTAGTGTGATTGCACAGTGAGTTATAATGCTAAGAATTATATGTTTTATTTATTAGACATATTTTAAAATACAAACATAATGATGTTAAGTGAGAACACTATCGTGGTATGGATAAATGAAAAAGTTTGAAGGTTGAATGCTCGTATCTCGAGAAGAACTCTCACGCTAAAATTGTCTGCATGAGTGGAAAATACTAATATATTAATATAATTCAAATTTGTATTCAAATTTAGTTAAAAAACTGACATAATATTCATTTGTAATCTCTTATCAGTGAATATGTTGTTCTAACATTTTGCAACTGACTTGTACGGCTGCTCTGGCCTGTCTGTAAAAATCAACATCGCCTGCTTTATGAGCGAATGTGTGTGTGTGTGTGTGTGTATACATGAGTGTGTGTCCCTGTGTGTATTCGAGTGTGTTTGGTTGTGTGTTGGCTGCTGCACGCAGTCGCAAAGGTAGACGCATCGCCCACGGTGCACACCTTCGCAGCAGCCTTTGTTACTCTTGTTATTGTGCTTGCTGCCAGCGATAAGTCTACTCCTCCCCTAGCCCCAAAAAGAGCACTGGCACTGAAATACAGCAAAGGTCATGGACTTTACTAAAACAAAAAAAAACAAAAAAGAATAAATAAATAAAATAAAAGAAATATAAAACGAATTACAGAAAAAAAATGCTAAAGAATTCCGAAGAAACTTTTATAAACATTTGCGAATTTGAAATACTTGCAAACATAATAACTAAAATTAATTTATACAGCGTTTAATGTGCGCAAATAGTTTTATTGTATTAAAGTGAGCAAAAAAAAAAAATAAAATTAAACAAAATAAAATAAAAAAAACTAGCACAACTTGATTTAAATAATACAAGTGTCGAGTTAGTATCAGCGGCTAACTTGGAGCGACAGCCGTACAACGAACAAAAAATGAAAATGAAAAACTGGCTGACCGCATTTAAATGCTCAGGCAGCGGCATGAAATGAACGTGACGGCAGCAACAGCAGCAACAGCAGCAGCAGCAACAACAGCAACAATGACAACAACACATCGTATATCAGTGATTGCCTGATTTACGCGCGCAATGTCAATTAAATTATGGCACATAATACTATGTAACTCAGCCTGCAACAACAATAATAACACACGTCTTAATCACACGCACATTGCAAGAACAACAACAACAACAACAACTTTGAGTGACCCACCAGCAGCAGTTGCTATTGCTGCTGCTGCTGCTGCTGATCATCGTTGTCGCCTCCCTATGTCGAAATTTTGCACCGTACGCTCGCGTAACAGGAACTTTGAATTAAGTTTGATCAGCGCTGTTGTTGTTGCCGATGCTGATGTTGATGCTGAGGCTGATGCTGGTACTAGCACTTACTACAGCAGTAGCAGCAACAACAACAACAACAAAAGCAGTAGCAGCAGCAGCAGCAGCAGCAGCAGCAGCAACATCAAATGCTCAACAGCTGGCAGCGACAACAACAAGCCAGTTGCCATTAACAATGATGCATTGCTCGAACCGCAGCCAGTGAGAGGCGCAGACAGCAGACGGATAACAACGGGGAATCAGTCGGGCGGTGCAGGTGGGGTGGGTACTCAATTTCCCACTCGGCACTCGTTTCACTTTTGGTGTCGCCTCATCTCTCAATCTCAATCTCTCCACTCTGAACTCATCGAGTGACAAGTGACCGCATTTGCATATTTTGAGCGAATCTAATGCACAGCTCATCTTCAAAAGTATCTTCAACTCGTACAGTTATAAATTGTATCTTTCAAGAGCATGCCTCATAGTTTTATTACATTTAGACATATGTTTAGTATTGTTTTAGTTTTCAGTGCTTACGTGCTTGCGCAATCTTGATAGTCGTTGACATAATTTGATGAGCAAACGAAAACAACTAAAGGCTGTAGAGATTCAGGTGTTGATAGATCTTTCAAAGTCAGTCACAATATGTGTGCCAATGATAATTTTGGAAAACAGTACTTAAATGTTTTAAAAGGTTTGGAATGGAATTATTTATGGCATCAGTAATTAAAAAAAAAGAAGTGCTTTGATTTCTCAAGCTAAGAATGTTTGCTGTTCAAAAACAAATATCAATGTTATTTGACAGGACTTTTCTAAGTTCTATACCTTTTGGACAAGTCGACAAGTCAGCTTTATTTTTAACAGTAGCAGTGACTATATCGTTACTTCGAATATTTACGTATTTTTTGTTGTAGTATTAGAATCTTATAATACACCATAACAAATTATTTTAAAGAAATTTTCTTTCTACATGACAACTACACTTTGCTAAACATGAACGTTTCCTCTCACTTTTCGCTTGGTTCCCGACAATTTGTTCGTCTTCTGAGATTTGCATGTCTTGTTTATAACCAGTTATATGTACAGGCTGATATCCATTGGCTTCGGTTTTGTTTTTTTCATCTGCTTTGCCAGCAACATCAACTTCATACCATGTAACTATCTACAAGTATATCTTTGCATCTATCTTAATAGCAATAGAAAGCTAGTTGGGCTGTTATATGCTCTAGTTTTGTTTATAATTAAGTTTGTGTTTTTACAATCGGGTAGCATAGCCTTAACATCCTGTGGCTGGGCGTCCGATAGCCGCATCCACTTCCTATTAGCAGCCTCAAGAGTGGACCAGGCAGCTGAACGGAATTAACGCTTGTCGCCGGCGTTGAAAACAAGTTGCCCAGTTCATTCACAATATTTTTGTGGGCTTTCAAAATGCACAAAACTGGTCAACAGCATCGTCAACTTAGACAACAACAGCGCAGGAAATTACAAAATAAAACGTTGCAATAAAAATTGAAATAAAGTAAGTAAAAAGCAGAAACTAGGCAGAAACTTGCAGCCCGGACAACAGATCTGTCTTGAAGCGAAGTGAGAGTATTCAAATAAATAAAATTTTATGATTATTGCCTGTGCCCAGAGCGACAAAGGGAGGAACAAGGGAGTGGGAGAGAGGCAAGCAGACGACAGCGTGTCTGACTCTGGCGCCGATCACAGTTTTGGGCATGGCCAAAACTATTGACAAATATTACGTGGCTAAAGGCAACTAACGCTGGCGTTTGAGGTTGTCGGGTTAATTACGAGTACTCACACACACACCCATCAACCACAACAGCAACTACAAGTTGTAAACAACATTAAGTGTGGTTCCTCCGACTGTGGCTCAAGGATGCGTGCCAGTCGTTGTGTCTACGCCTGCCGCTGAGTTTGCGTCTCAAGATTTCAGTTACGCGATAATCACAATAATTATTATTTTATTATGAACCCAAAAAAAAAAAAAAAATCAACTTTATGAAGACGAGGCATTGACGGCACTCGTTCCAGCCAGAAACCAACTTGGCAACACCCGCCAAGGCAGGCCAGAGCCAGAAGTTGGAGCTGAAGTCGGGGCCAAATAAAAAAGAAAAAAAAATCGCAAATCCACGTTCTGCTTTATGATGTATTTTTAATCGATGCGTTAAGATTTGTGCGCGCTCCTTTTGGCTGCGTTACCCTCTGGCTGTGGGTGGGTGCTCCGCAACGACAACGGCAACGACAACCACAACGACGGCGACGGCGCTGACGTTAAGGATGACTCAGCGAGAGCTCATGTTATAATTGGTTCTCAAATTTGCAAAATGTGTGCTTCTTAAATAGTTGGCAATACGAAGCCGCTGCAACCCTTAGAGAAGCTCACAGCTAACAGCTCACAGCTCCTTTTCCACCCTCTCCTTATTGTCTGCTCTGACTGGCCTTGTAAATGCGATGCCAATTAAACTGCTCGAATATCGCTTGTTGTTGTTGGGGCCATGTACTTTGACACCCCAATTAATGTTTTGTTTTTTGTTTATTTTTTTTTTTTGGATTCGATGGGAGATGCGAGCAGTGAAAATCTTTAGAGACAGCAATTGTTACAACAACAACAATAACAAATAAAAACATTTACTACAATAGCAGATAACTTTTAACGCTTGGTTAATTTTGTAAATTTTTCCACTCTTTTGTTTGTTTTGTACTTTTTCGTGCTGTTTTTCCATTATCATGAACGCTGTTTTGTGATATCCGCTTGCGCTGTGTGAAAATGCATAGAAAAATCTGGCTACAACAGCAGTACCTAAAATAAAGCGACAAATAATAGTTAGCTGACCATGATTTCATTTGCTCGGTAAAAAATATTATTTAAATTACGGCTAAACAAAACAAAATACAAAAAAAAAAAACAAACGAAAAAACCCAAAGAATGCGCTTATATAAATTGTGCAATTACCCGCCACACTTTTTTCTGTTGTTATCTGTTTGTTAAGATCTCATAAAGTGAAACGAGATCGTCACCATCGCGTAATTATGAAGCGCTGACCACAAATATGATTTGCATTCCCCGAATACCCATTTGAAATATTAGCTATGGTATAACATAGTGTATAGCAGACCGAAGTGTGTTTATGTATATTGTAATCTTTATGTATTCCCGATTCCATTGAACTCTGAGACTATGAACTATGAGAGCAAAGACTTGCTTACCAATTACCAATTTGCATCTTGAACTCAGAAGACCCAATTGCTCGAAGCATTGTACATTGCTTACAGGGTATCTTATGGTCTGATGCTTTCCTTATTTTAATGCTCGCTTCATAAATAAATGTTTAGACCTAATGTTTTCTGCTTTTTGCCCTTTTCACTTAATTTGTTCGCCTGTTTGACATAGTATAGAATCTTTTTTGTTCCTAGCCCTAACTCGTTCCAATTTAGTGGAGCTGTGTGCGACGGCCTGGAAAATGTTTCAAGTGCATTTTTATGAGCGCTCTTTAATTTTGTGGCTATGCAGTGCGGCAAAAGAATTTGAGTGAGCAGCAATTTAAATAGCGGTAATTAAAGTTGTGGTTAAATAATTGACTAAGTGCAGAGCAGCTATTGCAAGGGAGAAAAACTGAAATATATCCATATAAAGTGGATACATTTTGAAATGCATCTACTGCATTAGAATAGAAACTGGAAATTCATTTATAAGATGTTTTCATTATTTACAGATTAATTACAAATATTTGCTAGAAGCTTATTTATGGCAAAGTGATTATTTATGAATAATCAGATTCAGTTAAGTTTGCAAAGTGATATTAATGACAAAAAAACATTAATATTTTCGATCAGTATTTATAATTATATTTCGATCACACCCTAATAGAAAGTATTTTTATTTTGGTTTTAATACTTCTTTCTTTATCGAAAATCCCAAAACTGCTGATGTGATAATTAATTTTATAACATTGATCACATTGCTTATCGCCTCATCATTTGATTGAAGTTTATAGTTCAGCACTTTTCATAGTTCTCATAGTTACGTATAGGAATTATTGCCTTTACTTATTGTTACAATTGCAGCTTGAGTGGGGCTTCCCAGAAACAAATCTCAGATAAGTCGTTACTTTCGAATGGATACGTCAATAATAACACGTGATAAAGCATATACTATACATAATAAATCGAAATTCAAGTATTTCTTTGATAGAATCGCATTAATATTAAACAGACAATATGGCTTTAAGTATTTCCAAAAACAGCAGCAGCTGCGACGTCGTATCTTAAGAGGTGCCCCACCAAAAAAAAAAAATGTTATTTGTTAGATTGTCAGTTAGTTGCCCCTCACATAAGACTTGCTATGACATAAGCAGCAAGTTGCGAGCTGAGACGTACTTTTAGCCAGAGTTGACTGTCACCTGCTGCAGGCAACGAAGCCGAAACTAAATTAAATATGACTAATATTTTGCAGTGACTGTAGCACACACACAAAAACAATAACAAGTAGAGACAGAAAGTACTACAACAACGTTGACTAAGTAAAACTTAAATGCGCGTCGCGCTCTCGAGTTTTGTTCGACAAAAATATTTTTTATTGTTGCTTTTGCTGTTGTTGTTGTACTTGTTGTTATTGCTGTGAGCGTTCCGCCCCGTCACGCCCTCCTCACAAGCCAGCAAGCGAGTCGACGTCAACTTGGAACTTGGCACTGCAGCAGCCACTGCCCCGCGACCCCTTTGTTGCTGTTGTAGTTGCTGCTGCTGCTGCTGCTTCTGTTGTATCTGCTTAGAATCTCACCTTGACAATTGTTGATCAAATGCTGCCGCCGATTTATTGTTGAAAAATTTTTACGTCAGCTGCTGCTGCTGCTGTTTTTCATCATAATTTTGTAGATATTGCTGTTGTTGCTGCTGCTGTTGCTGTTGCTGTTGATGGATTACAAAAGCACAACTGCAATACTGACTCAGTTTTAGTTGCTGCCAACAAATTAGAATTACAAAATTTCAAGGCCTTGCAGGTGAATCAAAAGCGAATGAGAATACGAATTCGCAGTAGTATTCGTTAACGTTTTCGCTATTCGCAATTCGAATTGCATGCCACTCGCTGCTGTACAATAGTTTTTCAATAGTTCACAGCGACTGTGATTGGAACGAATATGGGAACAGTTTCCGGATTTGACAACATTGTTGCATAACAAACACGGCTTTAAGAATGGGCAACGAACACCGCCGGATGCGCATCATCCGCTGGGCAACGTAGACAGTATGAAAACAGCAGCGGGATTTATCCCAATAGCGATTGACTCTTTAATTAATTCTGCGTATGCTTCTAGAAACGGAAAAAAAGGCGCATTTCTTTCCGCTAATAAGAACTAATAGAATATGTTAAATGCTCGATTTGCTGCTATAGTGTATCTCAATTTGGTAATTGGCATGTGGTTGACATGTTGCGAGCTTCAGTTCGAGCAAACCCGCTGAATAGAAAACCAAAAATTACTGCTATTTGCCATAAGTTGGCCGTTACGCAAACGGCTAACAACTTACTCAGCTTACAGACACTATTAACGCATAAATTAAACAAGGTGCAATTGACGACGTTCAATCGAAACTTGTTGAAAGTATCTGAAAATGTGCATCTTTCTCCTGTAACATTTTATGGCTCGCTTCAAGTACGTGACTGAAAGCTAACCCGCAGCAGCAGCAGCAGCAGCAGCAGCAGCAGCTGGTGAAATGCTCATGCGTGGCAGCTATTAAGCAATCACCGTAGAAGCAACAACAACAAGATCAGCCTATATAGAAATTAGATCAATATCTTTATTTATTTATAAATTGTTTTACGTGGCTGCCTTCAAGGAGTGCACTCATTTCTCATTAACCGCATCGCCAGCAACAACCAGCAGTAACAGCAACAGCAACAGCAACAGCAACAACAACAGCAACAGCAACTTGTTAATTGTTGTTTCTGTATTAGAGACGCGGTGCGTTATATAAACGAACGGCAGTCTCTTGCACAGTCTTCAGTCTTTAGTCTTTAACATCAGCACCGGCCTTGCCTAATTGCATATTTATTGTTTATTAAACATAGTTTCCCGCGGGGCAAGCTCATAACTTGCTCCTGGCTGCTGTTGCTTTTGCTGTTGCTATTTTTATTGCGTCTCATTCACTTTTACGCATTGCCTATATATGAATAAATTAATGAAGCGCGCGCCATTCATTGCACTGCGTCTAGCTGCTCATTGATAAAGATCAATGGCATTGCGGAGACAACGTCACAGACACAACACGACACAACTCTCCCCGGGGAACAAGACCACTGTCGGTGATCGTAGTCGTTGTCGCAATCGCGTCTCTCTCACTCTCTCTCTCTCTCTTTCTATCTCTGCTGTAGACAAACCCCAAAATGGTCAAGTCGATGCATATTTTGCATGACTACTGCTCGCAGCTTCAGTGAGCTTCACTGAGCAGCAGTTAGCCACTGTTGCAGCCACGTGCGTGCCATGAAAATTAAGTCAAAGAGTTGGGGGTCAAATAGCTGACTGCCTCGCAACCAATATGCCCCGCTGGCCACGTGTTTCAACTTTGAACATTGCTGCTGCTGCTGCTGCTGCTGCTGCTGTTGCTACAGCTGATAATGATGCTGCTGCGTATGGAGCACGGGTTGCCATCGATTTGCTTTCAATTTGTTTGGCAGCAAAGCTGGCCAAGCGGTGTTAACTTGCTTTCATTTCAGACAAAGATGCTGCGGCTGTCCCGGCGTTACTGTTGTTGTTGTTAGTGTTGCGTTGTTGGACTGGCCTTGAAGCCCTTGAGCGTTTTTTGTTGAAACTGTTGCTTTCTACTTTTTTTTTTTTTTTTTAATGTTTTTTTTTATTTTGCTTTTTTATTTTTTATTTTACGTGTGTTTTCGGCGCTTTTGGCATGCACATGGGGTAGGCGTTGCCCCAAACAGCCCGCAACGATTTTATTTGGAAATCACTTTTGTTGCACCTACCAAGACCTTAAGTTCCAGAGCCAGGGCCAGAGCTGGACCTAAAGCTGAAGCTTCTGCTGTTGCCTGTTTGCTCAGCGAGCGCTGATGCTGATGTCGTTGATGTTTTTTTTTGTTCTTGGGGTTAAGCAGCCGCCGTTAACAAGCGACTGAACAAACGAAAGACTTAGACAACGAACTTGAAATCTACAAAAAAAAAACCGTTCGCCTTGACTGTAGAACGTTTGCATGTGGCTTTTAATGAGCTGTAGCTTAAAAGCTGGAGCTAAAACTGAAGTGGTGGCCAACTGTACAGCATGTGCGTGACACTTGACTCTAGGGCATGGCACAGCTCAGCACAGACACCGGGATGGAGTGAGGAGCGCGGAGTACGCTTTTCAAAAGAAAAGTTTTTTTTTCTTCTTTTTTTTTTGCCACGACATGGCATTGTATTCATTATCATTTTTTTCATTTTCGTTTTTAAAATTTTTGTGCTACGTTTTAAAGTTATTGCCTGCCCTGCGGCGCCGTCGTCGTTGTTGTTGTTGTTGTTGTTGTTTGCTGCGGTTGCTGTTGCTGTTGCTGGCTGCATACAGAGTTAAAAACAAATTTTGCCGTTGTTAGCAAGTAAAACAGCAACAACAGACAATCGCATGCAATGTACAAATTTTCCAACAATGAAAAGGCAGCAACAACATCAATAACAACACCAGTAACAGCCAGAGAAATAATAACAATAATAAAATGAGAATGCTACGGCCGGCAAGTTGCGTAATCCGTCAACCATGGCAGTCAAAAGAGCAACGCAGCGAGAAAAATAATAATAACAATAACAACAATAACAACAACAATAACAACAACACCAACAACGACAACAATATCAAAGTTAAGGCAAGACAATCTTAGTCGCCCAATGGCTGTGCCCATTGCTGTTTAGTTAACTTTGTTTGGGGGGTGGGTGGAGCTGGAACTTGTTGCGGTTTCTCTTGCACAGCAAACACACGCAACAATTGTGTAGCTAAAGCACACACACACACACACATACACGCACACAATTGCGCTGCATGCAAAACGCCCGCAACAACAACAACTGAGACAAGAGCAACATTAAGTAGCTGCTGCTGCTGCTGCTGTTGTTATTGCTAGCAGCAATCGCAAGCTTGCAATCTATTTCAGAAACATTAAATAATAATAATAAATGCGATTTTGCTTTGTTTGCTGTGTATTTTGTGATTTTTGGCTTTTACTTTTTGGGCAGATAAAAATCTTTTGGCCGCGTCGCAAAGTTGCCGCGTTTTATGAATGATTGCCAGCTGTTGCCCTCGCTTCCCCATTCACTCCGATCCCCGCTGTTTGGCTGGTCGAAAAACACTTGTTGCGCCAGCTTCAACTTGTTATTGTTGTTGCTGCTACGGCTGGCAGTTGCCGGCTGTTGACGAACAACTTTAGCGACAAGATCATAAATCAAAATTGTATTTTATTTCGCGCAGCCGCACAGATTTTTACTTCGCGCACTCACGCTCTCTTTTGCCCTCGCTCCTTGTCTCCCTCTCTCTCTTTTCCCCTACTCTGTCTCTTATTGAAATTTTTATGTTTTATTTTCTTTGAGCATAAATTAAAAATTGACTCTGCCTTGGCGATTGCAACGCGATTTAATTAGATTGCAAGCTTGCCGGCCAGCGCTGGGGATGACTTCGCTGCCTAAGCACGTCTCAGTCATATACCCACTGACTAACTGTCTTACTGACTACCTGGCTACCTGACTACCAGTCTTGAGCGACAAGTGGCTAACTGTCCGCGGCGCGTGCTGGCTGGAATGAAAGTTGATGCCGGTTAGATGTCGTTAAACTGAAATGGAAAACAAAAGCCATGTTAGCCAGCAAAGCAACGCTTATTCAAATTGTATCAAAATGAAAGTGAGCAACAGTGCGTATGTGTAATGTAAAGAAAAGAAATTATGAATGGAACAACAGATGTGGCCGTTGCTGCTGGTGAGGCTGCTGTGGCAATTGCTCTTGCTACTGTTGCTGTCAATTTGGTGGCTTCGTAAAGTCGCATTTGAATGTGCCATTAATCAGGCTAAGCAAAATGCTTACAAAATGTAACAGCAGGCGGGCTGGAAAATGCGGCATGAGATAATTCAAAGAGCCGCAGACTAAAAAGCAAAAGCCGGCAGAAGTGGTTTAATGTTGGCCAGCAAATTGCAAATTCGCTCACCAAAAATGTGCTGCAAATATGTTAAAATCTTGTTGCATGGAATTTATGAATGAAAAGCCAAGAGGCAAAGCCAAGTGCCTCAGTTAAAAGGCCAGCAAAAAGACCAGCTTATTGTTGGCTACATAACAAGCAAATGCTGAGAACAATGCGGGGAAAACACTGCAGGCAGCCAGATTGTTGTTGCTCCTGACGCTGTTGCTGCTGCTAGTAGCCATAAATTTGTGAACAGTAACCAAAACAGCAACAACAACAATAAAACAATAACAGCCAAGTGCAACGCTCGAGCGCTAAAAAAATAAACACATAAACACATTTTACAGACAACATTTGCAGCTTGCTCGAAATGGCCAAAATGGAAAATGCAACAACAACAAAAACAATAGGAATTGGTTTTGTTTCAGTTTTTTTGTTGTTTTTGGGCGTTGCTGTTATCATTAAACGGGCGCAGCGTTGCTGTCTTGTCTATTTACTTAGCAGCAGCAGCTTTAGCCTCAGCTAATAAAGTGGTAACTTCCTTGGCGTTGCCTAAATTTATGACCGGCTGACTGACCGTGCAGGTTATATTTCCCAGCCCTCAGTCTGGGGCGTGGCAGTGCGATAATTCATCATAGAAAAGGAAAAAGTGAAGTCGCGTTTTGTCAGTTTCTTAAGAAACTCATATTCGTATTTGGCCAGCAGCGCTCCCACACAAATCAACAGAAAATCAAAAGCAAACACAGGCATGGACATGCGAATATATATATATATATATATAGTTATACAATAATCGATTGCGTTATCTATTCCCACGTTTTAAATGCTCAACTGTCAAGTGAATTAAATGCACAAACGCGAGGCGCATTCACATTTGAATTAAGACCAACAACGCACTTTGGCAACAGCGACACGACAAACCAGTTTTCCTTTGCACTCACACACAGGTGCACGCTGCTGTTGGCCCCAAGACTCAAGACTGTGATATGCAACAGCAACAACAGTTGCTGGTTGGCTATTAGAAAGCATCACGGGGTACATATGTTGGCCTGTCGCCTGGTCATCAATAGTGGTTCTGACATATTGCGGAAGTGATCAAGACATAAAAAGAAGAAGAAGATAAAGAAACAGTAGCGAGAGCGGATGAAAAGGATAATGCTTCAGCTATAACAAGAACAACTACGCACATCTACCATCGAATCGGAAATACTCTTGCCGAATATTATGCTGCAAACTTTGAGAATTATATATTATCGTTTCTTGGAGTTATAACAATATTTCATGTTTCATCTATAAGTGGTATGGACAAATAGACTATTATATATTGACTGCTGATAAGACATATGCAGACTGCATGAGTTCAGAAATGTCTCACAGCTGGTGACACAATTATAATACACTCTGCAGTAAAAAGCCAGGTTAAGAAGACAGATCTCACGTCAGCAGCGGCTGCTGCTGCTGCTGCGGCTGCTTCAAGTGACACAGTGACATGCTAATTTCTCGTTATATTGTTTTTGTTGTTTTTGTTTTGATTTTACGTTTCTTTGCCATATTTGTCCATATGAAAGTGGTACAAATTGATGCGAGAGTAACAAAACCAATGGAGCTGCAGATGTGGACACCACACTGGCTGCGACTCTACAGTACAAGTCCGAGTCCGAGTCGGAGACCGAGTGCCATTGCCATGACATAAGGCTGATTGACATTTGACAGACTGTCTGTTCGTCCATCTGTCTGTCAGACAGTCTGTCTGACTACACTTTTACTCTCGTGAGTGGTTGGTTTTTACTTTTTTTTTTTTTTTTTTGCTTTGCATAAATATTTATAGCAATTTGAGTGGGGGGAAATAAATTTATCTAGAGTTTGCGGTAAAGTGTTCTTCAAGAAATATGCAAGAAATTCATGTATGTATGTACATATATTTCTGTAGATATAGATTGTATTTTGTCATACGCAACTTAAGTTATTGGCATAAATTTCATGTCAATTGCAATTAATTTCTTTTTATATCATTTATGGCGCTTAAAATTTGTTTAAAGAAAGCTGTCAATACATATTAATACTATAAATATAAATCCGAATATTGAACGGCCTGTAGCATTACATATCCGACATGTGCATTTAATAGCTTTTAAAGGCAAATAATAATAATCACTTATTGCTGTTGAACCGGCGAACCGTTAACTTAAATATTTAAGTACATCCATGATTTGAACTAGGACTTTGTCGAAGAGCTGTCGATGTATGGACATCGGAGCGTGGATCTTACGTTACCCCTACTTCCAATACTTTGGAACCAGTAATAAATATCAAAGTTTGTCAATTTTTGCAGCTGCATAGCTAAGAAAGTGTGTATAACTGTTGCATGTTATTTTAGGTACGTCGACAATATTTTTATCATTGAACTCATATTTTGCGCATGGTTTCTCTTGCGTAACTGCCGACTGTGTCGGCAACAACTAAAAAAAAAAAAGTTAAAATTAAAACGCAACAAATGAAAATTCAAGCGATAATATATCCGTTCTAAATGGTGTCTTTAGCATCTTAAACACATAGCTGATATTTCAAGAGCTGCATAGATCAAGGCGAGAATTAATTAAACTGTTCGAAAAACGATGCTCGAGAGTAGCTCAATTGAAGCGGTGCGCCCCTGCTCCCATTGAAATGTTATGTGCCGCTCGATTGCACATTAAATCGAAACGAAAATGAAAACGTTTTTTTTGGCTACCGTCGCCCAGCGGCAACGTCGTCAATGTCAACGATCCGACGGCGCTGCGACAATCCGGCGACAATCCGGTGGTCAGAGCGATTAGCGCACATGTCTTTAGTCAATACCGGTAGTTATCGCTTAATTGAATCAACTGCCGCCGATCATAGCGCGGAATGCACATAAAAATCAGGCGCAGGCGCTGTCCCAAAGCCAAGCTCAAACATTGCCAAACTCTTTATGGGCGACATAAAAAGCAACCAGTGAAATTCGCTAGCAAAGCCAACATTAAAGTGCGCAACAATGGACAGCAACACAAAAATAAAAACAAGTTGAAATGCTTTAGGCGAGCGTACTCAATTTAGAGATACCCTCTTACCAGCTCTGAAATACCCAAAAATAGTCTTGTTGGAAATACGATCGATTCTTTTTCTATAAAGGAAAAAGACGAAGAAATGATTTCTTGAATATATTTGTGTGTTTTAAAAGTATAAACAAGTTAAGGTACCAGACATTTTAACTATGAAAATCTTGGAAATCAGTTTAATATATGTTAGATGAATGCTTCTGCGGAGAATGAAAATTCATATGTACAGGGTATTAAAAAAGCAATATAAAAAAAAAAAAAAAATGAAAGAGCGCATGCTACGCTACAAAAATCCAACCAACCGCGAAGAACGACCTTGAACAAGTCGGTTATAGATGATTATATATATATATATATATATATATAGGAATATACATATGTATGTATTGCACATAGCTACAGCTACAATTTGTACGTTTTGTCTATGTGTAAGATTGCAAACTGTAGATACAGTTAAAAGCGCGCATAAATAGCATTAGATACGCGTTGCTGTTGTATCTATATTTATACATACAACACACTTCAGTCTGAGATTGAGCTACGGGGTATCTGAGGCTGCTGCGGTGGCTGTTGCCGCTGCTGCCGTTGGCTTTCAAAAGTGAAGTGCGCACAGCTCAGCGCACAATTAGTTCTACATAACAAAAACAGCAAAAACAGCAGATACACGTCTCGACTCGTTGCGATTCGAAAATGAAAATTGAAAGTAACTGTGAGATACATTTTTGGCTCATTTGCTGTCGCTCCAAGTGTTTTTAGCTTTGCAAATAAGCGACTCTGATGACGAAATCGTCAAGACGCAGAAATTATACTGCACTCAAATGCGACTGATAGATACTCATGCAAATACACATACTCATACACATACTCATTGGCGAATAAAGACATTTTGCAATTGTCACACGCTGCCAAAATGTGTTTCTGTTTTCTGTTTCTGTTCCTGCGGATGCCAAGCCAAGTATTGGAATCATTTTAGCTGCCAGCTGCTTTTCATAGGCATTCACTTTTAATTTCACATGAAAAGCCGTTTGAAAAGCCGTCGTCGTCGTCGTCGTCGTCGTCGTCGTCGTCGTCGTCGTCGTCGTCGTCGATATCAAAATGTTTTTACATTCGATTATATATTGAATGTTAATCCGTTTTGATAACACCATTTAAAGCTACCAAGGATGCTGGGTATGATTATTACCAGGTAGACAACTTAATCTCCATTCACAGCAAAAATTAAGAATCATGCTAAGTTGTTAATGTTAATTAACTTATTTATACGTACAAATATGTGCATATGTAAATTGCATTTGATTGCTTACTGAAATTTATTACTTTTCTGTTACAGGTGAAAATCTGGTTCCAAAACCGTCGTTCCAAGTACAAAAAGATGATGAAGGCCGCTCAGGGTCCGGGCACCAACAGCGGCATGCCACTGGGCGGCGGTGGACCCAATCCTGGTCAGCATAGTCCTAATCAAATGCATAGCGGTAAGCATTTCTTTTTATAGTCCACCGCACATTTATAACCATAATAATAATATATGTATATACAATATTTTCTGTCTTGCAGGCGGTAATAACGGCGGTGGCTCAAATAGCGGCTCACCCTCACATTATCTACCTCCCGGACATAGTCCAACGCCATCAAGTACGCCTGTGTCCGAGTTATCACCCGGTAAGTCTTACGCTAATAAACATACATATACACAATATAAGGCACATATTTATTTACATTTTTAATAATATTTTATACGAAACTCTCTCTCTCCCTCGATTTCTTTCATATTGTCAGAATTTCCACCCACGGGTCTTAGTCCGCCAACGCAAGCGCCATGGGATCAGAAACCGCATTGGATTGATCATAAGCCACCACCGCAAATGACACCACAGCCACCTCATCCAGCGGCGCCGCATCCGCAATCACATCACCATAATCCGCCGCCTCAAATGGGCGGTTATGTGCCCCAGTATTGGTATCAGCCCGAGACGAATCCATCATTACTTACGTAAGTATAGGAATTCCCTCCCCCCCAAAAAAACGGCACAAAAAACAAACAAAATCTCAGTTGTACCATAAAAATTGTCGTTGCTTTCTAACTGACCGATTGTTCCCCTCTTTTTTGGCATGTTATCTTTTGCAGCGTGTGGCCGGCGGTTTAACAGCACCCGAACCAGCTGCACCCGCCGCCCTGCGCTGCGTGGTCATCGCAGTCCGCGCATACGCAATCCTACGAGGCAAGGCCCTGCGCCGAACTGAATCTGCACCACAATCATCATCATCATCTTAATGATGCGGTTTTCGTGGGCGATGGCGAAAGGGGCGCGACGGGTCAGTGAATGTCACACACACACACACACAGCTACACACACACACAAACAACACACAACTACAAATCTTAGCCAATAATTGAATAATAATTGAGCATTGATTGATGATCACATATAACAGAACATTGTAAAATATTAATTAATATGAAGCAGTTGATAGGCCGTAAAACATTTTGTATATTTAAATTTTAAAATGTGAATGAGTCGTTTTAAAGTTAGTCTCTTTAAGAAATAATACCTATTAAATAAAATACATTAAATAAAATAAATTTACACACACACACACAGACAGACATTCCTCAATATTGTTTTGTGCGAGTATGAAACGTGTCCTTTATCTTGTTTATATATATTTTTTGTAAACTATAGCTAATTGCATATTGTATAAATATGAACAATAAGAAAATATGAAAACCACAAAAAAATATATACAAATTGAAATCAGCTGTTGATCTTAAGCCTTTCTTTTAGAGCCAAGCAATCGCAAAGGTATCTAATTTGTTTAGTTTATTTACCGCTACCTTTTTTTGTATAGAACGAGCAAAAATAAAAAGAATCAGTAAAAATCAGATCTCAACGGAACATTTTTGCATATAATTTTCATAATGATGTCCCAACTGCACTCGGAAACAATAATAACAAAGCAAAAACAATAACTTTTTCATGTTATGTGCAATATAATTAATAAATGAATTAAAATTATAAAAAGCCGCTGTCAAGTTCATATTAAAAATAAATCAAAAAAAGACAAATTAAATTGTGTGAAAAGGCGTTTAAAATATGTATTGTAAATTTGTGTAAAAACATTTAATACCATAAGCTAAAGTAATTTTTAAAAAGAACAAAACAAAATGTTAAATCTAGACAACATAAGAAAAACACAAAACAAATTTAATAAAAATGCATAAAATGTAAAGTAAATATAAATATAAATAAACGCGAGAAATCAATAAGTTTAGAGCAGCTAAAAATACAAAATATAGTATTTACTATATATATATACATATATATGTAGTGCTTGCTGTAGCTGTAATTTAATTATTTAAGCGGTATTTAGTGCTTGTGGTTAACCGTAGTTTTATTTATAAACAAGCAGAGCAAATGCACAAAATCAAAAGCGATTTATTCAAATTAAAAACAATAAATGAATTTTGTTTCTATGTGCGTGTAATTTTATTTGCATTGTAAACTATTAAATTAAATGCGCAAAAAATTATTAATGACAACAACAACAACAAACATCAGCAAACAAAACGTACAGATAAATGTATATGCAAAACAAATTATGTGCTAGCATTTAATTAATTAAATAGTTTTAATCTAGAAAATGGCAACTACATTCTAAATAAATAACAACAACAAATCAAACAGAAACAGTACACCAATCTCAAATATATAGTAATATGTATATGATATATAGAGATCCAGAGACAGAAAGCCTAGCAGTGAAGTTGAAAAAACCCCAATCCCATTTAAGTTGTAGTAATTGTCGTAATCTTAAAATCTAAACGAATGAAATCAAACGAAACAATAAAACAAAAACAAATGAAGAAAATAAAAAAAACAAAACATTAATATATATTTAAATTAAATTTAGCTCTTAATTTTTCATCATCAGCACTTGACTGTGTGCATTGGCTGCACTTTAGAAGGCATCGCATCGAATGGATGTGTGGCATCCTGGCAAGGATATGGCCAGGCAGCCACGCGTCGCACATTAATGCATTCACATTTACATTACACATTTACACTTGAAACAAGTTAAGTGGCATTTGTTCAGTGAGCCGACGGAAGGAAGCATAAAATCTGTTCCATTAATCATAAAGAATGCAACAGGATATGCTTGAGGCTTTCAGGCTTTTACACTCGCGCTGAATGGTTCCATTATGTGCTCAAAGGCACAGTTCTCAGCAGCAAATTACAGATGCGCAGAGAGAGAGAGAGGGAGAGAGAGAGAGACAGAGACAGACAGTATAAGAAATATCTACGTAGTCTGCGGGTGTTGCCTCTTTTATCAGATTTCAAGTAGCTGCCAATGAGGCCGCAATACTGCTGAGCTGTAATCCCTTTAAGCCCTATTTGCAGCTTATTATAATTAAGGGCAAATTTCAACTGAATTTTGAGGATAAGTAGCTGTGCTGTAAATGTGTGTGTTTGTTCCTGTTCCTTTGGCTACAGATAAATCGAAAACCAAAAATGTCAATCAAACTGATTTGAGTTTTGAGTCCTTAAAGCGCCTGCCACAAACACTCGACATACCGCAAAAATAACAACAACAACAACAACAACACGCACACACTTCACTCAAATTCAAGTTCCAGATTTCAGGTTCAAGTCGAAGTCGGCGATAAAAAAAAGATGCGGACAGGCCTCAACTGTCGCCTACTTGAGTCTTGTTTTTTGCTCATTAAATCAACACCTTGTGGCCATTGTGCAGTACAATGGCAAGCGAGAGCTGAATCTGTAGCTGTAGCTGGACAGATTTGTTCGTAAAATCAAAGAATTTGGCTGGCAGACCAAACAAGGCCGCTTAACTCTGACCAGAGCAAGGCCCAAAGGACTGCGACTGCTGGCAGTAAATGTCGTAAAGGGATTTTTGCATTTGAACGTTTTTGCGATTTCAATTTAAAAATGTTCATGCCCAAGGAATCCCAAGGAATGCGCAAATTCCACTGGCACAAAGGCTCAATTCTTCTCTCTGGCCAAAACGACAGCAAGTACTTGACCACATGCACTTTATCTAAGCCATGGCTCTGACTTTTAATTGATACAATTTGAGCCTGCAAACAATGGCACATTTGTCTTCTCTTTGGGCTGACTGCTTACTTACTTAGTTAGCTGGGAATTTGCAGGCGTTTCAAAGAAATGGCTAGTCAAGGATATAGAAATGTCCTCAGCTACATGTTAAAGTTAAAGATGCATACAGACACGCAGGCATTTGCAGTTTGCGTAGATTTGACTTGGAGTTGACTGTTCAAATTACTCGCTGTACTTAAAGTGTGTTTACATAAATTAGCAACGAACTGACATTCGCAAAACTGTTGTGGTTGTTGTTGTTGCTGTTGTTGTTGTAGTTGCTGCTGTTGCAGTTGCGCTTTGCAGGACGTTGCAAAAGATTGTGCTTAAGAATTTCCTCGTAAAAATGACGCATACCAAACTTAGACACAACGGGGATGTCGCATCGTCGATGTTGTCTTCTGACGTTCCGTTCCGAAACGCAAAAAGGGATGTGTGCAAGCCCTGGCCCAAACTCAGTCCCCATACCAAATTGGCATTGGTGTGTTGACCAGGCGAAATACTCGTACAATAAATAACGCAGCAAATAAATGAAAAACTAAAAATAAAAATATACAAAAAAAATTTTTAAAAAAATACAAACGGGATCTTACTACAAAGTACCGATGCTTTAACACCCTTTGAACACATTTGTATTATTGTCTTAAAAATAATAATATATTAAATTATTATATGTTAATTAAATTTTTGCTTCTATGTAAAATGTCGGCCTTAATATGTCAGCCTGAAGACGTTACATATGGTATGACAAACTGTTAATATAATACGTTGAAAGTGTATATAATACAAAAATAAAAAGCACAGCGCTGAAGTTGAAGTTATTTGTGAAATTCATCCGTCAAAGTCGCTGCTGCAACGGCCCTGGCTTCTGGCTTCTGGCCACTATCCACTATCCATTGGTCACTGGATACTGACCATGTCAGTCGCTGTGCCTAGTCAGACATTGGGTCTTTGGGGCTGTTCGTGTTTTGGCTGGCGTAAAACTTAAAAAGCGTTCCTTTCATGGTTTTGCCATTGTTTTCAAGCTGGCTACTGGTCATGCCGCACTCAGTGTGCAACTTTTAGCTGCTCTCTGTCTTGATGCCTGTTGCTTGCTGCTCTCTTCTGGCTCCTGGCTGCCACAGCATTCCTGGGCATCGTCCGCATGCAATGATGAACGATGTGTCGCTGATGACCTGATCAAAGTGGAGCATCTGCACGCATATCGATTGCATTGCAGCGGACGGAGGGGGCAGCGAACAGAGGGGGCGGGTGTGTGGTAGCAGCAGCCGCTGCATGTTTAAGGACATGACATTTTTTGTCGTACCGCTTGCTAAAATAACTTTGTTAAGATTTTTGCAAAACCCGCTTTGGGGCATTTTGGGGCCGCGCTCGACTTCAGCGTCAGCATCGTCTTCGACACGGCACAGCTCAACTCAGCTCAGGAGTTGGGAGGATGGAGGAGATGGGATAGAAAACTCAACAAGCTGAAAACAGTCACATCTCGCTGCGAAAGGGACAAATTTGACATGGCAAGGTCCAGGTCCAGGACAGGCTTTTGTTATTTTTGAGCAGCGAGCTGCATTTCAATGAGCCGCAATAAATCCTCAACTTGCCACTGAGCCACTGGACCCGGCCTGACCAGTCACCAGTCACCAGTCGCCAGTCAACAGTTAACAGACAACGACACTCGTTGTTGAGGTTGTTTATTTGTTGTGGTTTGTTTTTTGGACTGCCTCAGTAGTCAGTGACCGATTTTATGACAAATGTATTTTATGAACTGTCAAAATAGGTGTTGAAAATGAATTAATTCGCTTTGCTCTGCTCTTGTCTGGCTGACTCGCTGCCTAACTGACTCGCCTGACAGCAGCAGCACCAACAACAACAAATGCGTTTTGGCGGCAAACTTCAGACTTGCAAGCGTGACATTTGCAACAGCAGAGGGGATAGGGGAGAGGAGGCGACCGTTCAGCTGCGTCTGCGCCGAAATACGAAACTGCCAATTATGAGCAACTTCCTACGCAATCAGCTCAGATCCATATTCCCATAGTAGTAGCCAAGCGTGCCCCTTGCACCCTGCAGCCTGCACCCATGTTAAGCGTCTATAAAATCTGCTAATTTAATCAACGCTGGCGGGGGCGTGGCAACTATGTGTGTGTTCACGTGACACGTGACAAGCGCCCGTTTCAAGTTGCTAGCAAGTCCAGAAATGCAGCTGGCCGTTGTTAGAGGAAACCAAAGTGTGTTTTCATTAAAAACAATTTAAATATAATTGTGTTGTATATGTTGAATATGTTCCACAGATACCTTCTCCCCGGCTTTGGAATTTAGCCATTAAGAATTCATTAGATATCGATTTAGTTTATTTACCGCATTTAGTTGATCTAATTAATATTTGTCACCTAGTTGATTAATTAAATTATTCGAACTAAAATAAATATAACAAAATTTGTCTACCTCAGCGTTAATTGTTTGATAACAAGTGAATTATTTAGAGATCTATTATATGTTAAAACTAATAATATTATTGTTAAGAAGTTCTCAACCCGGTTGACAAGTAAATTAATTAAATATACGACATTAAATAACAAAATGGAATGCACTTCCTACTCTCTAAATCAGTACAGACTGATGAAATAATCACAGATTGTATGCTGAAATCTAATTCAGCGAGCCTTTTGCTATAACTCACATTTTTATAGAACAGTTGCATATATTTGCACGACATTCGGAGTGGCATAAGGTAAATGCATCCCCAACAATGTATTGGCTAATGTTTTATTTATTGATCGGCTAGCAGCAACACCAGTAGAATCTAAAATATATTATCCAACACTGGCATTAGGCACTTCTAAAAAAAAAAAAAAACAATGCTGCATTTGATTATTGTAACGTTTTCATAAATACATAAATAAATAAATCGTTAAAGAGCACAACGGCAAAAAGTTGAAAGAGGGAGGCGATTGAAACAGGAGCTGCTGCTGCTTTCCCAGAGCGATCCACGGGCGTGAAACGCGTTTTCTGTCAATGTGTGCCTCATGTTTAATGCGAAAGTTTTGCGACAGCTGGATAATCAGGTAAACACATATATGTGTTGCTCCGACACCTAACAGAAGCAGCCTGTGTTGTCATGTGGTCAGATGCTCACATGGTCACAACCTCCAAGACTCTGGGGACATACGCGGCAGCATACGCAATAAACACATTAACGTGTTATTTAGTTGTCAACACGAACAGCAAAGCGCAGTCGCATCCTTTGATATGAAGCGGCCAACAGCAGCAGCTCTGAATTCAGAAACCGAATCACATTCAGTCACATACAAACATAAATATCTATATGCTAAATGTTAAATGTTAAATGTTAAATTAACTAAATCTAAAGCCGCAAGGCAGCATTGAATTGAACTCGACGACTTTTGAGGCGTGTGGGTGCCTTAGACAAAGGAACGCACAGCCTCCTTCTCGCTTTCTCTCTCGCTCTCTCTCTTCTTCTCTCTGAATGAGGGTTGCTTAGCAGCTTGACAAGCAAAACAATGAGCGAGTTGAAGCCGCCAAAGCTGCGATGTGCTCGAGCACAATGTGGTGCGGTCAAGTGAAGCAAGTGGCCGGTGCCCGATGGCCGTTGAATGTTGCCCGGTTCCCAGGCAGAGGCCCAAAAAAAAAAAAAACAACAACAGCAACGAATATGCCGCGTCATGCGGTGGATGGATGGTTGGATGGATGAGCGTGTAGACTGCCAGTTTAAAACAGTGCTCAGCACACATTTGAGAGATATGTCATAAATTGATTGAGCCAAGTGCTGGGCTGCTGCTACACCCGCTACACACACACACACACACGCACACACACACACACACACACACATTCGCCTTCGTGTTGTGAATTGTCGTCGCGACGACTCATACACAAAACTGATTTATGATTATTTCGCAGACAATTAAGACAAATAAACTCAACAACAACAAGCCAAATTCAATTAAATCCATTAAAAACAAACTAAGGCGCTGGTGAATTCGGAACAGAGAGCACAATGGGGTTGAGACTGCGAATCCCACACTCTATGGGCACAAAAAGCACGCCGACTGACCATTTACTGCGGATACTCAGAAGATGCGACTTCTGTACTGTATCCCCATTTTTAGTAGTTGAAGCTGTATTTGTATCTCTAACCGTAACTGTCTCTGTTGCTGTATCTGTGCCGGTTGACTTTCGATGGAATTGCTGCTGCTCGCTCAACAGATACGAGAACAACAGCAACAATAATAACTTGACCTCTGGAGGTCAATTAAATTGACTCGATTTGCGGACGACTGTCGAGCGGCGCTGAAACAATTCGATTAGAGGGGGCAACAACAATAACAACAACAATAACAAGAAAATCAACTTGGCTGACTGCCCGACGACATTCACATTCATTGCCTGAAAGTGTTTGGGCTAATCAAGATGTGGCTCATGCAAACAAGTTGAACTTAAGGTCGCACACAATGGGCCCAATGTTGACAAATCAGCGTGCACAACCCATCAACCGTGCGAGTTGAGGGTGCAAAACTCCACACTCTTTTACACGGCCACACAACCACCCAATCCACACAAAACAGACAGAGTAAGTAATTTATTAGAATGAACTTGGGTAGATTGTGAACATATGGTAAACGTTAGCAACACTCAACATGGAATGTTTCCCAATTATTTCTGGCAGCGATTACAGATATAATATGTATTAGTTTTATTAGATGATTCAATATAAGCAATTATGTATATACAATTTGGGATGGCTTATTTTGCTCTCAAGTAACCTGCTTTTATGATTTTACTATGTAAGTTAGTTTATCTTTTTTAGATCAAGATAATAACAAAATAGTAACTATAAATAATAACATGGAATATCAGTATAAATTTGGCATTTTAATGCTTATTCCTTTGGCCAACCAGAGTGCACTTGCTATGTGCTGACCTCAATGCCTATCAATGACAATATCCGCAAAACCAATTTGGTACCACACACAAATACACACAGACACACATATGCAAACATTCACAATATTACCGCAAAAGTTTGTGTGCAAATGGTAATGAGCAAAGCACACACACACATATACACACACACGCACACACACACATATGTGGTCTATCAATGCAAGTTAATATTAATGGCGGAACCGGAAACAACGTTTGTCATGTTTGTGGCCAAAAACTTTTTGTACTGCACAAAAAAAAAGAATTGAAGAGAAGAGAAGCTCTGACAACGCAATGAACTACGTGATGTGATTAAAAATGCAATAACAACTAACAAAATAAAGTGCGTGTGTGTGTGAGTGTGTATACTCATCATAATCGCACCTCGCACCTTGTGCCCCGCACGTCTCCCTCCCATCCACTCTGCCGACTGTCAATCAAATTGAAGTGAGCAGCGTGTTGCGCCCCGCTGCGCGAAACACTAAATACCTTGCGATAATACAAATGCATCATGTGGCGTGTGTGCGTGTGTGCGTGTGTGTTGCATTTGGCATTCATTCAGTTTTGGATTAGAATGCAGCGACCACGCCCATAGTACTCGAGCTGTTTTTCTAATGTTTATCTGTCGCATTGTGCGTTTTTGCGGATTATCATTGTCGCACTTTCCGATTTTTTAATAGATCAATTTTCAATCAATATGGATTCGATAGATGTAGGATGATAGGAACATGGACAAGGGGCACGGAGCTCAGCGCAGCGGGCATCCCATTTTGCAGACACTAATGCATTTTTGGGTCTAAGACAAAGCTGCAGCCGCTGCTGCTGTGATCCCAAGCTGTTGCCTCCCATGGTGCAGCACCTCTAAGCTGTGATAGACAGAGAGGGAGAGGAGCCTGTAGTAGTCCATGCTCTAATTGCAGTTACGTAGCGGGCGCGGTAACTCAAGAAATCGATTAAGAAAACAGAAAACCCACTGAGCGCCGCAGCCAGCAGCAAAGCCCCAGGAACCTGTCCATTGATCATTGACGATCTTGTCGTCGTCTTCGTCGTTGCTCTTCTTCTTGTTGTTGTTGCTGATCGCAACTGGGAATTTTGCTACGATTTGTTGCTACTGATGCTGCTGCTGCGGTGTTGTTGTTTCTTTATGATTACTGTGTACTATCTATTGATGGCGATCGGTGACCGGGGCAGGCAACCTGTTGCTTCGTTGCTACGTTGATCGCATTTTGTAATTTAATGCTCGGCTTCTGGTTAATTGCCACTTTCATTGTTCAACGGACATTTGACGTTACCCGTTGTCTGTTGTCCGCTGACCAGATTCGTGTTCATTGATTCATTTGTATTGTTGATAGATACATTCAAAGAGCAAGACATGCGTATGCCACAACCTCTCCCCTATCCCCCTATGTGTGTTTTGTTTTGCTTTTGTTTTCGATGTGTTTTCGCTTTGGCTTAGTTTTGATTAATTTCAGTTTGAACTTTGCCGTGCGATCAGCTTGTGGCCTTTAACTATTTTTCATTTCAATGCACCACCACCGTCGTCGACTCTAAGACATCTGAATCTATTCGTTACGCATGTCCGCGAATGGCAATACATGATCACACTCGCACACACACACACATATATATAAATTATATATATATATTTACGGAGACCCGCCTTTGTTGAGCTTCTTTGTAAAGCTTCTTCACACCCCAAAGTTAGCTAGATTGAAATATTTTTTGCCCCTGTGCACATTTAAGAAACGGTTCAAATGGATTGCGACAGCAGCTTTAATCGAATTTAACACGCTCCTAACTTCCTAGAATCATTATTACTTTGTGGACTTTTGTATAAACTATAAAATACAATTTGATTATAAAATGCATGGAAATTTGATTTTAAAAAAGGAGTTTTATTGGATTATCATTACTGTGAAGCTGAGAAATTGCTAAAACTAAATATGATATAATCAAGCTGTGAAGCTGTGCTATAGTTTGTTATAGTTAATGAAATGGATTCACAATGCTAAGCACGGTCGTAGCCAGATATGGACAGAGGTAGGGTGCATCCAGGGTGTAGCGATTTAGTAGTAGTATCGTATCGGTTTTGCATATCGTCGATGTAGTTTCCTTATATGATTTGATGACGTAGCATATCAAGGTTAAAATATACTGCTAAAAGATATGCTGAACAGATATGCTTCATCTTGTTGCCAGCCGAAGAAGCATTACGTGTTGCGATTGAAGGGTGAGTACAGCGATGAGATCTATTTGAATGAGATGTTGTGGCTTGTACGAAGATCAGATAAGTCCAGAAAGTGTTTAGAACGACGCTTACAGCATTGCCTGAAATAGTATTTCATAACAAAATGCTTGCATTACTTGGCAATTCGTATTTTCGACAGCTGTTGCTGAGTGCTTTAAAAATTGACAATTTAGTTTGAGTCGTCATTTAACTTCAACTGATTTCCCCAAATGGAATACGAACATTTCATAGAAATGGCATTTCCAGCAGCTGAACAGCTACAAATCATTTAGCAAAGCCATATATAGATTAACCCGTTGGAAACCTACATCTGGCATTACCTTAGACGGATGTGGCCAACACCCACAGATTTCATAGATGCGATTGCAGCAATGGGAATGAGGAGTAGAACGGAAAGGAAAAAGCCACCCCAGATTCAAAGAGCGTCGGTGGCAGCTACGGCAACAGCTACCCCGAACAAAAGCCACTCGAGTGGACCCGCCACGTCGTGACGTAGTAGCTACAAATGTGGCAACAAGGGCAAGTTCCAGTTACAGTTATGCCAGTTGCAGTTGCTCTGCCACATTGCGGGGCCATTGTTTCAAGCGCTTCCGGGGCCAGCAGCAGCCGAAAACGCAACTGCGACTCTTTGGCAGTGGCAATCACAATTCAAATTGGATTCTTAAGACGTCAAGCAGCAGAACGGCAGGATTTGTGCACCATAGCGTAGGGCGGAACTCGCCACTCGCTCGTCGAGCCACTGGCAGAGCCTGAACTCTTGGCTGGCTGGCAACGAGCACTTCGAGCGTCCGCTCAAACGTTGAATTCCGCTCACCTTTCGCTCTGGCTGGCTCTTGGGCTGCATTGTGTAATCCAAAACGCGCCGGAAATCAGCGCAACAAAAAAAATAAAAACTGAATAATAAAAAAAAAATATAAAAATAAAGAAGAAAGAAAGCAGCAGCAGCAGCAGTAACAACAACAACAAAAAATGTATTTGGTTAACGCCCATGCGAACGCTTTCAAAAATACAATTGCATAAAAAACGGCTACGGCAACTGGAAAACTCAGATTCAGATACAGAAGGTGTAGCCTCTCCTATAAGTAGGTATGCACATACATACAAATGGAATCTGCCAGATACGCCGGCTGCGAAATTCTAGACGGGCTCTTTGTTGCTTTTGCAACCCCTGTTGCCTGAAGACTGTCCCATTTTATTGTTGTATGAATTACAATTTTTCAAGTGCCTGGCCAAGGCTGCTGCGCAAGCATTATGGCTATGTGTAGTTTTTGGACCGTTCAAGCAAAGATATGTCAATTAAATGTCGTGAGCATTCAATTACGCACTGCGCAATTATAGTGTCGACCCAATAGACGTCATAATATTGGCCACAACAAGCCAGCTAAGCAATTTACAAAATCAACTTTTGGCACCATCTCAAATTTACTCTCTCGGCCCAGCAACAGCAGCAGACGCTTTTGCGCCCTGGCGCATTTCACTTTCAAGGTCGCCAGACCATTTTTCTCATAGTCTATAATCTTTTTTATGTACACATATATATATATATATATATATACACTTTTTTTTTACTTTTTATATATGTATGTTTGTGTGTCCCGTTTGCCCATTTGGCAAACATGAAATTATCATGTTCGGCTGCTTCGGCTTTTCGACATTCATTTTGGGCCAATTTGCAATTATGTTGGGCTTGTGGTTGTTGTGCTGTGCTGTGTGCGAGCATAAGTATATTATTATTATTATTATTATTTTCAACAGACACCACAATAACAAAAACAACAAAAAGAGCAACAACAGGGCACAGAAATTTCGTTTATTATCGTATCTTGGAGTTTGCCGATACAGACGATGCCTCAGCAAAGTGATTGACTTCTGATTGACTTGCTGAAATGTGCGGAACAGGTTGCGCTTATGGCCAGACGATTGAGTTGAACCCCAAAACTCGAATCCTGTGACCGCATTTTGGGTTATCACATCGAACTTTTAGCAATTGCAGTGAGCAAGTCAAGTAAACGGGTCTGATATATTAAAGAGTTCTCACTAATTTGAATATCTAATACTTTATTAACAAGCACATATAATAAACTATGTGTGATGCACTTTCAATAACACAATTACTAAACTGGACGGATTCTAGAGATCGTCATATATGTATAATATAATAAGGCAAAAATAAGGCGACTTAGCTTCAAAATGCATGACATATTCTGTCCTAAATAAAAGCAACCATTTCCCATTGGGGATCAATTATGACTGCATATAGAAATCTATGTGTTGCCCTACTAGTACCAAAATTGGTATTACTATAAATACTATGAATAAATCTATCCATAACAGCTGCCGCAGACTGTGCACTATGGCGCCTCGGCAACTTTTACACAATTGGTCACATTGGCGCAGCTTCTGCACATTTCCTCTTGCTGAACCCATGCAGCTTTTGGTTCTTAACCATAGATAGCAGTTGGACTGTGGGGTGGTGAGACAACGGTTAGTAACAGAGGGATGCTGCTATGGGACTGCCCCAAATTGAAATCAAGTCACGTATTTGATTAAACATGGCGACTGCCATGTTAGACGCTAAACATCAAGCTGCAAGCAACGCTGGGCAGCTAACGAGGCGACAGTCGCTGACGCCGTATCTGTCGCTGTCGCCACGGCAGTGGACATCGCTGTCTCTGCTGCTATCGCTGCTGGTGCTCACCTTCACATCCGCTTCAGTTTCAGTTTCAGGTTCGGCTTCGGCTTCGGCTGTGGCCATCAATGGCCTAATTGCACTTATTATAGTCCCAGGCCGGGTTGCCCGTTTAGAGCTAAGAAGTCATTATGAAATTTCTCATCACACTTTCAACGCGCAGCGGCGAAAAATTTCAACATTTCATTTAGATGGTGTTGAGGCACTTGCCGCGGCACTTCATAAATCATTGCTGGCTGCACGAAATTGAATTTGAAAATTAATTGAACATTTCATGGCAACACCCAATTTTTGAATAGCTCGAAAAAGTGTAACAACTCTGGGAACTCTAAAGCTTGGGCGGACTTTGCAAATGGGGCGGTCGGTCTATAAAAACTTGCGACGCCATTTTTAATGGTGCAGCGGCATCAAAGTTTCATATTTATAAATATATATATATATATATATATATATATATGTAAGTATATTTTTTGCGTAGGCTTGCATAAATGCCTTTTTGCATGCTTCACACACACACACACACACACACAAATGTATATATATATATATATATATATATTTATATATATAATATATATACAGACACAGTGCAGCACCCGCTGCATAGTTTGTGTTACCGCAAAAACCAAAAGACGTTGGCTTAAGTATTGCTTGGCTTTCGAGTGGTTGCTGGTTTCCAAGTTCCTTAAGCTTGGTGCAATGAATGTATTTCTCTTTGTTCCCCTTTTCATCTGCTGCTGCAGCGTCTCTTTATATATGTATATATATATATATATGTATGTATATTTGTGCTATGTTATTTTGCTGCTGCTGGTGCCGCAAAAAGCGAGTCGAGTAGTAAAAATAAGTTGTATGCGGTTTAGCCAACTCTCGCTCCTCTGATGCGTTGTGAGCATTTTGGGCTTTTGGCTTGGGTGGTTCCCCCCTCTAGCACGCAAAACAATAACAGCAACAACAACAGCTGCCGCAATAAGAGCAATGACGACAACGTCATGCCATATAAGCCACAAGCGTCGGCCATAATGCGTTGCTGTTGTTGCTTTTGCCGTTGCTGTTGCTGTTGTTATTGCTGCCAGCATTGGTACATAGTTGTATGCACTATGTGTATATTCATTTATATGTTTGTATGTTTGGCTTTATGCACGCGTACCGCACGTACACGCAACCTGCAACGGCAACATGGCGTCGCCACAAGAAACACATACACAAATACTGCCTACTATAAGTGTATTTACGTGTGTATAGGTAAGTATAGGTGTAGCTATAAGTATACGGATATGAGGTGCAGAAAATATAAAGCGAGGAGAAGCGCAACGCTTTCATTGGAATGCCGCTGTAAATTTGTATTTCTTCGTCTCTTTTTTTTTTATACACTACTGCCACTACTTTTTTTCTTCTTTTTAAGCGTTGCGGCTTAACGTTTTGTAAGCAATCGACGTGGTTGTTTTTTATGCCCCTCTGTTTGCATATGTAATGCAAATAGCAGCTCTTAAAAAGTCAAGTACAAATTGCGTATACGCAGCATAAGCAGAACTTGACTTAAATATGCACTGGCAAACGATATTTTATTTGCTTGTTTGTCCTGAAAACAAGCAAAGTTTAATGTAGTAAATTGTCGTAAACGTAATTGTCAATAAATAATTCTTTTGTTTTAATAGCATACTTACATAATATATTAAAAGCTGCCTTTTTCTATTAGTTATGGATGACTTTCTATTTGCTTCCTACATTTGTAAACATTGCACCAAGTATCAAATTGAATAATCGTAATTTGTCATTTAAAAATGGGTAAATGGTTAACGGAAATGGGGTTAGTGTCCAAGTACTTTGACCCTATGCAAATTACTAATTACATTGCTCATCCTTAGAAAAGAGAGCGGCTTATTTGAATACAACCTAATCTATTTGTATCCGAAATGTTTTGAATCGCATCAACCAGCTGCTGCACTCAGATGACAGAAAAAAATAAGTAACACCTTTGGCACCTCTGAAAACTGTTGGTGTTATATATAAATTGGGACGCAAATTTTACCAAACTGCAAGTTTGCGATGTTGACGCAAAATGTAGCGTATTGATGGCCGACTGCACCACTCAGCTGGAATGTCATGTTAGATGGCAACAAATACGCCGCTCCATGGCAAAAAGCTGGTCAACTAATTGTATATTTGCACAGACAAAGAGCGAGCGAGCGAATAAACGGGTGAGTGAGTGAGCGAGTGAGTTGTAAGTAGAACACGAAGCGAAAAACTAAGGTAAAACAACACCAGCATCGAGCAACGAGCAACGTACAAGAGCAACAGCAATAGCAACCAAGAAGCAGCAATAGCAACAACCTGGTTTTCGAATTGGTATTGCGATTGGGATTCGGGGTGTGGCTGACATGGAGGCCATGTCGAATACATCGGGCAAACCAATTTGCATGTGACTACAGCAGCAGCAGCAGCAGCAGCAGCAGCAGTAACAACAACAACAGGAGCAATGCTGTTGCTGCAGCGAATGCAACGCACGAGCAACAAATAAGCAAAAGCAACAACAATCACTCAGCAAACATAAAAAAGTAAAAACAAAACCAAACAAAACAAGAAATGCAAAGCAATAGAAATAGCAATAGCTATACGATTCGAATCGAATTTATCCATCCAATGTGTATGTATGTATGAATATCCCCATCAATTCAGTCTTACGTACGGCAATCTATCAATGCATCAAGCAAAGCATTCACCAATCCATTCATTTCCATAGAAATGTGCGAAGATTATATGTTTCGTCAAACGCGAAATTGCGCACGAATATGCCAAGCGACGAAAAGCCCCACAGCACACACTACACACACTACACACACAACACACACAACACACTCACAGTCCAAAAGCCACACTCACCCCTTCAGCCTCTTCCCATTTTTTCGCCCCTTTGCATTTACAGCTCCCCCAGAGTTTGCACTTGTTTTTTTTCTGTTTTTTTTTTTGTTTTTTTTTGGCTTGGCACAGCTGAAGCGGTTTTGAGGCTGCACACTGCATGCATACGTGGAAACACATACATACATTTATATAGATTTACATACGGGTATGTGTAGATGTGCAAGCACATGTCAGTACATGACTGAGTGTCGTTTGGTTGTCGTTATTTTTTTTGCTGTTGCCGCTGTTGTTATTGTTGTTTTTGTGGTAGAAACTTCTGCAGGCTGACGGCAGCAGCCAACTAAAACAGGGCGTATGAGTATTGCGCTATCGGAACCCCCCTCTCCACCACACGCCCCAGTTTATGGTGTGGCCTACCTACAAAAAGGGTTCGCATCTGCATTGCCACGATTGGGCGTTTTCTTTTCATTTTTCTTTCTTTTTTTTTTCTTTGCGCTCTCAAAGTCTCACACAGTCAAGTTGTGAAAGCTTCTGGAGCCGCAACTTTGAGCATTTGCATTTCTTTAGCATTACGTGGTTTTTTGTCATCTTCACTTTTTGCGCATGGTTGTGTTCAGCAATACAGTGGTAAAGATGTGAATTACAAATGATTCAAGTAATTGAAATATAATAGTAGTATGTAAAAGCATAACAATAACACATAATAAAGTAAAGATACAAGATACATATTTGTATTTTTTTTTAAATCTTTATTAAAGATAATATAATACAACGCTTCACGTTAAGTTTTCCAAATGTATTAAAAAAAAAAAAAGATAAACAAAATAAGCAATTGAAATACATTTTATTTCTGACAACATTAAAGCTAAGATTTATGTTCTTTATTTGCTTGTTACATTTAAACCCATAGTTTATTTATAAGTTTTAATTTATCATTTAATGAAGGGAGAAATCAGGATGGCACGGGTACCAGTAATCGTAAGAAAATCGAATATATATGATTTAACTGGAAATAACCTTAGGTCCTTTTATGTGCTCAATATGTATAAAAAGTATTTTGGGCTAAAATATAAAGTAAGTTCAACTAAGGCTAGTCATATTTAGTTTCTACCAAATTCTCTACATATTGAATTTTTGCAAATTTTTACTACTAATTGATTTATATGTACAGTTAATTTTGTATGCCTTATATCAATTAGGAATTATCTAACGACAGCTATCAATTGCAGCAGCAGAACGAGCCACTTATACAACATTTTAAATATTTGATGACAATATTTTCTAATTGCAGACACTGTGCAAAGTTCTCATATTAATATACAATAGTTTTAGTGTGTGTGTGGTGTGTGAGTGTGTGGGTGTGGTGTGTGTGATTGTGTGTTTGCATGACCATGTGGGACGTGCTGAAATGTACTTTGCATAGCTGCAGAAAGGCTGCATACCACACACACACCGCTTGCAGCTTACGTGGGGCAGCCATTGTTGCAAAAGTAAAGTCTCAAACGATTACTTGCCCACGCCTATTCCCCGCATCTAATATTCCATGTTCCCTACGCCATGATTGGCCCCCCAATGGATTTTACGACCTTTCTCGTCACTTTGTTTTTCAAACGCTTCACTTTTACGTTTGGTTTTTCCTGCTGCTGTCTGTCCATGCACTTATCTTGGTTTTCCATTTTTTTGTTTTTTTTTTTTTGGCCTGTGTAGTTTCCTAGGGTAACTCTGTTTTAGTTACGGGTTCAGTAGTTACTGTTTTTCTTTTGCTTTGTTTTTTGAACAATAACAATTATTTCTTAACTGCACTTCATCAGCAGCAAATATGAGGCCCACTGAATGTTCATTATAAAATTCCTGCAGCAATTTGAACTGCCGGCGACAGGCAATAGAAAATATTCAATCCGAATATGCAAAATGGCTAAAACGCGATTTAAGACAAACGTATAGCGAATTGAAATTTACTCACTGGCCAGCATAGTGACTGGCTGGGCATTACGTGTCTGTCAGACATTTCCGCATGGCGCATGCAAAAAATCTATAAAATGTGAATCGCGCCCAAAACTATTTCATTTGTGCGAATACTTTTGTATGCAACTATATGCACATATACTATACATGCAAGCTTCATGACATACGCCATCACGAATATATAAATGTAAATACGTATACAAATAGCATACAAAAAAAAAAAAAACAAAAAAACACATTAAAAAAGTTTTTATCTCGCATAAGAAAAAGGAATTCAAAATCAAGACCCAAAACGTTGCTACTGCAGCTGAGTCAGGAGTCGGCCGTGGATTGGGGCTATAAGAAAACCATGCAGGGCGCGGCGGAGCGGGTCGGGGGCCAAGCTGTCAGCGTCAGCGTCATGGCCGCCGTCATTCGCGACCACGTCCAATGCGCGCCGCGTTCTGATTCGTTTCGCTTTTTGCATGACTTAAGATCATAAAAAATATGAATATATATTTATATATATATTTTGGGGCTTTTTTTTTATTGTGCCTCGAGTGTAAAGCAAAAGTGTACAAACCAAGCAAACCAAGTTTGCCTCTTTTTTGTTGTTTTTGTTTCGTTTGGTTTCTTTTTGCGGGCGTTTTCTGTGTTGGTCATAATATTTAACATGCGGACTGGGCCTCAGCTTTACATAACCTCTGCAGGCCCCGCAGAAAGCGCGCGCGCACAACTTGATTTTATTTCCTTGGCGTTTTTTTTTTATATTTGGGCTGCTTTTCATTAGCTTGCCTTGGGTTCTTGGCGCGATTTTTTTATTTAGCCTTTATATACATGACAGGCGCGCCATATTGGCCCGATGCCTGGACAACCACGTTCACATCGACATCCACCATCTTTTGCTTGGGTTTTCGCTGCGCTTCATTTTGTTATTTTGGGGCGCGCTGCCTGGCAGATTAATGGGCGCGATAAGGTCGCTCTCACTGCCTGCCCGAATGCCATTCTGCCTTCCTGGCTGGCTGCCTGGTAGGTGTAGCCCAGATCCAAACCCAAGCTCAGACCCAGACACAGTCGTTGCTGTAAGGCAAAGGCTCCAGTTTCGCCTCCAAGTCCGAGTCCGACTTCAATATGGTAGCTTTTGCGCTAACGATTTTATGAACCACATCATGGCACCAGCATGAGTAACTCCTCGTCTTCTTTTTTTGTTATTGTTATATGGCTTGGAATGCTGTTTGGGCAATAAGCCAAAGGGCGCAGCACCGAACACTGTGGCATTTTTATCTGCATCAGCAAATCTTCAACCAATCCCGCCCCTTTCACCAAAGTTTCAGCATTGTACGAGCAGTATGGAAAAGAAAACGGCAGGTAGAAAATATGTTTATTTTTAAGTAGATTTCAATGACTGATTTCACATTAACTTGAAAAGGAAAGAATTGCTTTTTGCCTCGAGAGCCTGCCACAATACGTGTAAGTTATTACTTCATTTGCAACACAACAAATACAAATGTCAAATAGTAATTTTAATAATCAGTACATACTTTTGCACGTCGAATATTCCATAACTTTGCTCTACCAATTCACCTTAATTTATAAATAATAATAAGAAAATATAGTAATATTATTTAGCTTATCCCAATTTTTAGGTTTATAATGTGCTGAAAAACTAAAAAAGTCTTCATAAAGACTTTTCGTTTCAAATAATCGATTATATTATGTTGAATTATAAATGTATTGTTAAACAGAATTCACCTCACTTAAATTTTTGGCTAAAGATTATGATATGTGATATTGATTTCATAAATGAAATGTGCTTATTGCTTACAAAATTAAATAATATTAAATGTGTTGTACTCTTCATAGGTAATAAATTTGCTGTTTAATTGGATAAGTTAGCTCCATTTTCATATCAATTAAATATAAATTAATACAAAATGCCATTACGTTTGATTGCAGCACCAAGAAATGCTATAGAAATCGCGATATATCGCAGTTATGTGCGGTTGCGGTTCATCATCCGCTGGCTATTTGATCCGTTATGAAAACCGCTGTTGTTGTTAAATGCGGTCTATGATATGCATATTAGTTGTAATTGAACTTAAATTGGCTTATTGAGCGGTGCATTGTACATATTATTAGTTGGGGGAAGGATGAGGAGCAATGTCAGGATTGGAGAGTAAGATCCGTTTGGAAAGCGTATAAAGTGCGATGACCAACATGAGCACGTGTTAAGTGGTATTTCAACTGCACTTAATTCAATGCAAATTAACTTCAATTACCATAGAAACACGACGGGATATGAGAGCTCAGAGATGGAAGATATCTTCATATTTTACCTGACCCGTGCCATGTCGGTGGCCCTGCTTCCTTCCGCTTGCTCTGTGCTGATCAGCAATCATAACAGGACAGAACAGGAACAGGGCCTAATCAATGCAAATCAACTCGAAATTAGATGCAAAATTAGCGCGCGCCAACAAAGTCAACAAACGGAAGTTGGCACTCACCTGCAACAGCGTCGCCAAGATCCAACCACACCCATTTTGGCCCATTTGCTTGTAATCGAGTAGCGGGCAACTTTAAAAGACAATCGTGAATAGATCCATTTACCATCAGGCATATCCGGTAGCAGCTCTGAAGGGTTTCCTTACTAGCCAGTTTACAAGAATATAACAACATATTCCCTAAGATTTTTTTAAACGTGTATTTTGAATTCAAAGTTACCAATCGAAAATATGATAATATTAATTACTTACAGCACGGTTGGCTTTTAAGAAGTATCTGCGTTAGTTAAACTGTCCCCTCATTCAATCAAGTTATGAAAACTTGATATAGAGCATTTCAAAGTTGTGTACCTGCACGCAGTCACTTTAACTAATTAATTATTAAAGATCAGCATTTGTTTTAATAATATCCGGAGTGCCGACTCACTGCCACCTGATTATGCAGTCGATGATGCTGTGCGTGCCTTGAATGATGAAATGCGGACATAGGTGCAGCTTTAAATTGGAGGAGACCACGGAAGGTCTGATTTAAATGTGAAGGTCTGCAGGTGCTCCAATCAGCAAGGTTTCTAGCGTTAGCCGGAAGGAAAACCCTTTTTGGGATCTCAGATAGCCGTCATCTCAGAACTTTCACTGATACTACTAATTTAGATACCTAGACAAGGGCTTTTATTCAAGTATGCTAGTAATTGTATATACATATTTAAATATGCATATATATATATAGTTAAATGAATAAATAGTTCATTGTTTAGATTAACGCTTCTTATTTTAAGAGCATAAAAAACCATTGCTTATTGAGAAAATTATAATTAGTGAATCATCTGTTCTGCTTTCTAAAACGAATATCAATGAATACAAATAAATGATATACTGATATAAGAATATTAAATGTTATCGAATAGATTGTATTTTAGGGAATATATTATGTTTTCCATATATGTGATATTTCCGGAGGAACTTTGTGAATACCCTGCTAAATAATTATATTTTCTTTTAAATTAGCTTATACCCATTTAGCTCGACTATTCAAAAGCACTTATTAACTAGTTGCCCAGATAAGCTAGCAGCTTATTATAGTTGAAAATAACTTTCCACTATATAGGAAATAAATTTTGCTGCATGTAGTGTTTAATTTAGATTCAATATTGAAGCAAGAATAAATATAAAGCACAATTGACACATCAACATGCACAGAGCACTATTGAACCACAATAAAAAAATTGAGTGCTAATTGAGGTGTAAGGAAAACTTTGACCAATTACGAAAACTTTTGCCACTGTTGTTGTTGCCGCCAACTGACAACGGCAGACAACCAAATTAGTATCGGAGAAAAAAAAAACAACAACAGTGTCTAAATAATAAAAAGAAAAACCTGCCTGTTGGCTAATCAGTCATCAAAATTATTATTATTAACATCGTTCGTTGAGGTCCGGGCAATTAGAATCATTGATGGCATAACTCGAAAAACAACTTGAAAATGCTTAGAATACACCTCGAACATAGGTAATGCCAATTGAAATGCAATTAGGCAGCAGCATGAATTGCTCTACGTGTGAGTGTGAGTGTGTGTACGAGTGTTGGTGTCTGAATGTGGCTTATTAGTTTATTACATCAACAAGAAATCTTTACAAACGCTAATTAAGACACAAATAATCGAACGTGCTAACAACGGCCAACAGCAGAGACCAATAATAAGCCATATTGTATATATAGTGGCAGCTGGTCGGTGGTGTGGGGAGTTGTCGGTCGGGGGCGGAATAACACAAGGCGGCGCAATAGAGTTGTCGAGGGCAAAGGACACTCGTACAACTCAACAGTTTTTCTTTGGAGCGGCAACAAAAACGCGCCACGAACTATGCAAATGTTCCGTTTCGCTGGAGCCATCGCTCTTTGGCTCACGAGGCTTTTTCGTGTGGGCCTGGGTTCTTTCGGCTCCTTGGTAATAGCGTGAGCAATGCGGCAGTTGGCAGCCAGCTTGGCCACCCACGGCCTGCGGTATTTGAATGACACGCCCAAATTGTACAAGTTGCATGGCTGAAAGCAAACTGTTCAAATAAGTTGGTAACAACAACAATAACAAAAAAAAAAGGTGGCGGTTTGGCGAGGTTCAGCTAACCCCTGGGCTGGAACACCAACCACCGCGCAGACCGCAACTCGCAACTAACAACCCGCAACCTGTAAAAAGTAAACAGCAGTGGGGTTGGGTTGGGTTGGGTTCAGTTTGGTTGGGTTTGGCTTTGGACTGGCCTGGGTTGTTAGCGTGAAAATGTAACCGCAAATGTGGCGGCAAAAGGACACAAATGGCAGCCAGGACACACCAACCAAGCAGGCATTTGCTTATGTATTCAAGCTTGAGCTGTGTGTGCGTGTGCATTGGTGCGTGTGTGTGTGTGTGTGTGTGTAGGTGTCTATGCATAATACATAACGTGACAGCCGCTATGGAAAAAGCATCGCGTAATGAAAAGGACATTTTTATAGCTCACACACACATACACACACATACACACACAGGCACACACTTGCTAGGGGCGTCCATTGAATCTTTTGCCTTTCTTTGGCCCAAAGCGGAAGTGAATGGAACATTATGTTGCCGCCGTTGCTGCTGCTGCTGTTGCTGCTTGACATGGTCATGTTGCCGTTGTTAATGTTTTTGCTGTTGCTGTTGGGCTGTCGTCATCAAGGTAGTTGTTGTAGTTGCTGTGTATCCGGCCGGGGGTCGCAAGGGCTCGACATGTATATTGAAGTGCCTCCTGGCCTACTCCTTATTGGGGGGTAGACAAGCAGTCATAAAAGTTAACACATACATATGTGTGTGTTGGCCATTATGTACTTGTAAGCATTAGAGCAACAAAATGTCAACTGAATAGTTTTGGAAAAGTTCTTAGCCACAATGAAAGAAAATACATTTCACTGCTTTCAGACTTTCCCCCAACTGAATTTATATCAGAATTAAGCTTGCATCCTTTCAATAGATATTCATTACAATTGAATTCAAAAAAAGGAGAAAAAAAACAGAAAACTCATGCAACAACTATGATGAGAGCAACCAGAGCTAAGGCGACAACAACATTGTCATCATCAAAATCCCATTAGCAACGTATTCAAATGCGTTCGAGTGTTAAACAAGCCGCATTCAATGCCCACACTCACACACATACAGACACACACACACACACACACACACAGAGGGAGGTCAGAGAATTCTGTTACAGCTACGCCTGGCAACATTACGCATCCGTTTGTGAGCGCGGACAGCCCCCAACCCTACGGCAAGCCAATACGCACCACAGATTCACCAGCACAGCCCAACCCCGCCAGCATCCCTAACATCCCACAATAGCCACAATCCATATCAATTTGCATGCAGTAGCCGAGTTGGCAGTGCCTTTAAAATGAATTTCAATGCTAGCCTACTTATGGACCAATCGCAACCCTACACTAACCCTTCTACTTCGCTTTCATCACCCCTCCGCATTCACACATTTAATCGTAGTTCAATCAAATCATCACTTCAGCAAGCCCAAGTTTCCCCTTTTAGTTGTTGCCCCACATTGGACACCATTTGTAACATCGAAATTGGCATTTTGTTGTTGCCCTTTTTCGGAAATCAGTGCCAATGGATGACCAATCCTTTGACGACTCACTGCACTTATAGCAGGGACTTCACATTAGGCTCGAATAGCCTCTCTAATTTGCAAGTGCTCTTACGGTTAATATGTAGTTACTACTCTGGTTCCCAATGGTATAAATTGAACCCTTGCTGTCAGATGAGCATAAGATGCCAAATTTTAGATGTATGCATGGCATGATAAACGTGTGATCTATATGAACAGTTAAATATCAATCTGAATAGATGAATTATATTAAATTTTCTAACATATTACATACTATAAATACTATTTTCACACTTATTAGCGCTTAAAGTAATAAAAAGTTTAATTAACATAAAGCAGCAAGGATTTTGATAACTCTAAGCTAATATATACACAGTAGCATTAGAATATAATATCAAACTCTAATCGATTACCAAATAATTAGAAAATTATATAAATTATTTGTAGATTAAAAGCATGTTTGTCAAATTACAGCCCTATACATCTACCTATATCTGTCAGACTGTTTTTCTAAACGACAATAATAATATATTATTATCGGCAATTGATATTTGATGTAAAACATTTTCACACCAGAGTCCTGAGCATCCCTAAGCAGTGACGGCTTAATCTAAACACAATTCCGTGGCATATTTGAAGTACAATATTTGAATAAAAACATGGGACAATAGGCGCAATTCGAAGTTGCTTTTGAATCAATGAATGAATAAATAAATAAATGAATGAATGACTTAACGATGCTGGGCCAACGAGCCAACGACCCTGAAATGCCTTTAAGGCGAATTAGCAGACCACACGCGCTGCCCACCCTATTTCCCCCACTACCCACCCTCTTTGCCCAAAGTTGCTCTCCCCTTGTGAGTACATAAGTCGAATCAACGAGCATTTGATTGCAGACACAGGATAGGAAAGCAGCAGGAGCAGCAGCATATGCTCAAGTCCTTGAGAGCAGGAGGCTGTGACAGAGATAGAAACAGACTATCACGCGCTCTCTCTAACTCTGTCTCTCTCTCTCTCTCTCTCTCTCTCTCTCTCTCTCTCTCTCTCTTCTCTTTCTCTTTGTTCTTGGTGGTGGAAATAGCTTTTTCCATATGCGTGCGATTTGGATTTGATTTGATTGCGGCGTCAACTTAATTAAGCGACCAACTAACAACAATGGGCAACAAATTGAAACAGCGCCGCGCGTACATTTGAAGTTCAAGACAACGATGACGGCAGGACGTGCAAGGAGTAATTTTTGCTGTCGCCAAAGTCATTGAAACGTGTAATCTGCAGCACGTGCGCGGCGCCCTCAAAGGAGAGATACTTGTACAATTTTCGGGGCTAGCACAACTTTAAAGCAGCCTGCAAATCCACGAGTATATAAATGTATATGTATGTACACACATATATATATATATAAGGTATAGCCACGGCGCGCAATTAGTTGGCGTTGGCGGCACAGGTTGCCACCTACCGGATGAGCGCAGTGGGTCGGCGGTGTAATTAGTGTCAGTTGCGAAGTCACATTTGGTTGCTGCTGCTGCTGTTGCCGCTATTGCTATTGCCTGGTATTGGGCAACGCCTACAAATGGCCAGGGACAAGATGGACGCATGGACGCACGAGATGCCGCAAGGACTCTGCGCACCCTGCTCATTCATGCATCCCATCGACATAATTATAATAATTACCTGCGTGAGTGCAGGTTTCCATAGACCGAAAAAAAAACTACGAAAAAAAAAAAACAGAAAGAAATAAAAACCAGAGACCCATTTCTATGTCATTGTCTGCTGCTCATCCCAGCCGACGGCGCTGTCTGCGTGCACTTTGTGTTTCGCATCGCCAGAGCCGGACACAGGCTACGTCTGTGTGTGTGGCGCTGTGGCTGTGTGGGTGTGCGTGTATATAATTATCTGCCGTTAATAATATTCAAATAGCCTCTAAATATACCCAAAAAAATATAAAATAAAACGGAACTCGGTCAGCACCTAGACCCAGATGCAATTGTCTGATAGGCATTCAACCGCACACACGCATACACAAAGGTGATAGTCCCGATTGTATGTTATCTATGATGAACCCCGCAACCGAAACTGAAACTGAAACCTAACAAATCGTTTTGCGAAAACAACTACATTGACTGGCCGAAAAGGTTAATAAACCCAACGCTAAAAGCATGTGACCCAAGTGGAAGGCCAGTTCGTCAGCAAGAGCGACCGCAGCCGGCGGAGAACCCGCTAACAAAGCGCACAGGCAGACGAGAAATTCTTATCATACCGCTCGGTAGAGAAACGCCGGCAGGGGCCAACAACTGTGCTGCGTCTTTGTCTTTGATGTGCTGCCGCCAAAAGACGTAGCGTAAATGTTGAGGATGTCAACGCTGCCGTGGCTGACAACAACAACAACAACAACAACAGCAGCAGAAGCAGCAGCGACTGTTGCTGGCCGAAATAATTTTTTTTTATTTTTTTTTTTGAGGCAACTGAAAGTTTGCATTCCACTTGTTGTTAACAAACGCCGAGGACGGCCACAAAGGAAATTCTCCCAATTCCCCGCAGCAACAGCAACCGCAGCAGCAACAACATTTGATTGGGATTTGAAGCTGCAGCTGACTGAAGTGAATGACAATGACATGACTTTGCTTTGGCTGATTCTGAGGCTTTTGCCTTGAAGACTTCAAGCTGTAGCTTCATCTGCCGCTTTGAATGAATGCTGGCAAAATAGCTTTAGACAGGCGTGAGTACATGCGCTGCAACAACAACAGCAACAAAAGCAGCATGAACAAACTGACCAACAGCAGCAGCAACAGCTACAGAAATTGTGACACCGTCTGACGGTTGTCATTGACGGGGCTACGTTTGCCAAAACCGAATTCGTGTGCGTGATCCACAACCACAACAGTTGAAGCCAAGCTGCAAATGCTTCCTTGGGGCATGTCTGCACGTTCCCAAGCGCGGAAATGCAAGAGGCAGCGTGGTATAAAGGCGGCTTCGTTGACTTTGTACTTGTCGCCGCTTTTGTTGCTATTGTTGTTGTCATAGCAGCATTTGAAAAATGTCACATAGTTGTGCAAAAGAACTGACCGACAGAGTGCAAGTACTGAAACTGCAGCAACTGTTGCAAATGTGGCAACTGCATCGCATGCCAGCAGCAACTTGCGCCGCTAATGACTTTGTTCTTGCCTGACTAAGTTCAAGTAACTTCTTTACAAAAATTACCGGCTCAGGGCGACGCGGCTAACAAATTGTTCGCACGCCAAAAAATCATGGTTAACTGCTGCTGCTGCTTCTGTTGCTGTTGCTGTTGCTGGTCTTGCTGCAAGTGTTGGTGCAAGTGCTGCTGGTTGCCAGTTACCAGCTGTGTCTTCACCCAATTAAATCGCATAATTAATTTATTAGCTGTCCTCAACTAGTTTGCAGCGCAATTGTCGCGTTTAGTTCTCAAATTGCCAGTCAATTTAATAACGCCGATAATTCTGATTAAAAATGCAAAATAGTTACGTCGCTCGCATTTAGTTGAGCAAAGCGAAAAATCCCAATTTCCCATACAAAATGGTCGTTGACTCATTCCATTATTTCGTGTGCTGCATGCGATTTGAACTGCTTAGCACTGCTTTACACTGCTTCTCAACGTGCTTGGCTCCTCTGCTTGGCAGGATACGTAGCAAGCAGTGAATCGTGACATTAGGGTGACCATCAATTTATTCACGATTGCAGGAAAAATATTTTTCGCGCCTTATCTGTTCATTCGTGAAAATTGTCATTTCCAATACACTAAAATAATTTAAGTACACTTATTTATTTTCAAAGAAACATTTGAAATTATGAATTTACCTATGAAGTCGCAATATAAGTTCCTAAAACTTAATAGCACATGCAGGGAACAGATACAAAAAGAAGAACTTGTCCACTTTATCAAAATAATTAGTAAATGGTGGAATGCTTTTAAGCAAATATGTCATTGTTTATTATGGATATTGCCTAACAATTTTAAAGTCCCTCCTCCTTTCAAAATTATATAAGCAATTGTTGGCTTTCGGTAACAGCTGTGCTCAGGAATTAAACAAGCCAACGCACTGCTACTATGAACGGCGATTCCTGGTATCTGGCTACGTCGCTGAACAAGTTGAGGGACAAATCAAACAAATATTAGTCATGTCAGGCTAATTATCGACTAATGCACATATATGTTTTAGACGTAAGAACAGCGACGCACTTGACTATGTAAATTGCTATAATCGAAAGCCAATATTTAAGCATATTTTGAATTATTAGTGGGATACTTGGTACTTATTTATGTAGTAGTATATGAAAGGGGAACAAGGACTACGAAACAAACAGTAGACACCACTCTGTAAATAATTCAAACTAAAATTGAATTCAAATGCGAATACGAATTCGAAGACTTCACACACGCATGACAAGGAAATCGAAGGCAGGTCCTGTTATGACTCTGACTTATGTCATAGCTGCCGTAAACTGAATAATTCAGGAGGGTTCACTAAAGTATTGTGACTTGCGATGAGCGAGGACACATGCCCATATAATTGGCAATGAGTCCTCAAATGGGATATGTAATGCATATGCATAAAGCAAAAACTACCTTTCAAAGCCAATTTAGTAAATCGCTGTCAGCGAAATTTGTTGACATATTAATGAGTTGACCGAAAAATAAGGCAAACAGGCACGACAATCGAATTGGCCGGGACAACCAGATCCCATTGACGACTTCTGTGACAGTTGTACCGTAATAATTGCTGCAATTTCATGGTTTTCTGAACCGGGTCTGTGGTTAGGGTACAACGGTGCGTATGCAAACTAAAACCATAAAATGATTGCACAAATCGACAGAAACTTGAAGCGATGTAAACGAGTCTGAAGATCAGAGCCAAGCCACAGGCCACTTTACTTAGCCACGGCACAAATACAAATCACATTGCCCACTTAAGTGTAATCAGACCCGGCCAAGAATTGTGGCACACTCCAAAGCGCAACAATTGTAGCCCATTACGATCGTCATCAGCATTATCATTATATCGCATTCGATCTGAGCCAGCTAAGGAGAGACGCACGCCAAAGAGAGAGCCATCAATTTGACGACCATACAAAATGGTAACACCCGCCAAAATGGTCAGACCTTAGAAAATACCAACAACAACAACACCACGAAAAACAACACGAGAAACGACACTAAAATTGCTCTGGGCCAGCGCATTGAGTCTCTCCTTCAATTGCCGCGCTAAATTTCACTTTCGTCTCAATTGGCATAATTTTTTTTTCGTATTAGGTTGGTTGGCTCTTTGCGTATTTTTCGGCTTTATTGCCACTCATTATGTGTGGGATTGACTTTTGCTTTTGCTGCTGACCAGAGATTGAGAGGCTCAGCTGGTAATTTCCATAACAAATTGTTGCCTAATTGAGTTATTAGCCGGTGGTTAGCTTTTGCTACGCCTACATGCGGCAATCTATCAAGTACAATAACAACAATACAACAACAACATTAAAAGCAATAACAAGAGCAAGTGTTGCTCCCGTTGCCTCACATATGACACAGACATGTGCACATTTACACATACATACATATGCATATAATGATCGTCAGGCAAATCAACACCTCATGCCATCATCAATTGCTGGCCGGTTTGGCTTCAGGATGAGGCGGCGCACATCCAAATGATTTCTCACATCAATTTCTCACGCACTAAGTGAGCCACTTAGCGCACATCAAAAATCAATAATCGATTAAATAATTAGAAAATTGTGAAAATTACAGTAATTTTGAGAAATCAATTCGTTGCATGCTCGCCGATGCGAATTCATCTGCCCATCAGTGTCAAACACAGAGCATCAGCAACAGGATCGTCGCTGAATCATAAATAATCACATTATAATCAAAAATTAAATATTCTACCCCAGTGCCCCCAGTGGGATTCAATTTAAATGGAAAACACTTTCCGAAAAGTCGCTCCAATTAATATTCGCGGTGTGGCGCGATCGCCCGAACTTGATAAACTGCGGCTCATATATTTTGTCATAAATTTCAAACGCGCTCGACAGCTGCGCTCCTCATCAATCAGCCCGTCAGCGTCGATAGTCAAGAGTCGAGAGTCCAGATTCGAGATTCGCAGCAAATCCTCCTCCTTCAGTTGTTTGGAGCGTGCGGACTTTAGCAAACACTCGATTAAAATCAACTTCAATTTGTAATAAATCAAAAGTCCTATCAAAATATGTTGCTTGGTGGGGGGGGCGTGGCGGGCATAGAGGCAGGGGGCAGAAAAATCAAAAGCCAAAGGTATGGCCTGCACTAGCAAAGGATGCGGCATCGAAGCTCGATACAATGAAGAAATTTGCAATGTTGCCACTCCAGTCTGTGCCTAACTATATACTTATGATATATGGTTATTGATTCGAGCGAAATGTAGCTGGCTGAGTGTCTGAACAGGCATGGGGTCACTTGTAAGTACTCAGATCTGATCAGACAACAGTTGACTGCACTTTGGCAATGCTTGGTTTCATTTATACATATATTTTAAGTAAGCCGTTAGGAGTTGACTTATTGAAACCTTTAGGTTTTGTCAGCATTTAAATAATATTTTTTCAATATTTTTTTTCATTTAACTGTCATGTTCCTCTTAATTATTTTTTTAAAGATTTTATTTTTCTTTTTATTTAGTTCATATATATATATGTATATATATATGTATATATTTGTTTATATTGTTTGCTTTCATTATTGAAAATAATAATTCTCTCCCATTTCCCTGAGACTCATGCTTGAAGGTTTTTAATACATATATTTTCCGTAATGAATTGATTGATTTAATTGTCAAACTTGATTTAATTTTCAACTATTTTAATCAATTTCTGCTGTAATTTCTTGGCTTTTAAGTATACTATTTTAATTTGATCAAAACTGATTTATGCTGCTTAATTAATGTATGTATTGATTCTGAAAAGTTCAGTTTTGTAGCCATTCCAAGCTTCCATAACTTTATCGAAGCTGGAACGGTACTGAAATAAAGTAATCTATATTTTTACACTTAAGATCTGTACTTTATGTTATCGGCATTGATGATGTATTTGAATTAGGGGCCAAACAAAAAAATGGGTTATTTAGTTGAATTCATTGCCGGAGGGGCTTGACAGATAAATAGAATTAACTACAAACTATAACACAGTGGAAAAACAAACGTGGCGTGATGTTCAAGTCCATCAAATAGACACTCAATAAAAATGTCAGTAGTTGTTTGGCATTTTTGTTTTACGTATTTCATATGCATTGGCAAACTGCAGCTACACAAATACAAATACATACGTATACACTTATTCGTATATATAGCTATTTTTCTCGCCAGAGTGTTGGCGTTGATTTGCGGACTGACTTGGTGTCGTGAAAGTTGTTGTTGTTGCTGCTGCTGCTCTTTGCATGAGTCATGAGCTGGGGCTGGCTTCAGTTTTTTTGCTTTGGCTTTGGCTTGTCGAGATGTCGTGAGTTATTTTACATTTGCCAAAGGTGCTGTGGGCCCCACATGCATGTGTTGTAGCCATAGCTGCAGTTGGTTATCGTTCGGTTATCTTGGCACGAAACAGTCCGCAAGTTGTTGTTGTTGAAGTTGTTATTGTTGTCGATGCCAATTGCGCTGTGAAATGTGCCTACAAAATGCCGCGCGTCAATATGCAAAATACATGCCACCACAGCCAGCAACGTTGCGAACACCACCGCCACCACAGAAATGGCGACGGCAACGTCAAATGGAGGAGCAATTGGAATGTGGCCGCGGGGCGCTGCTGGAAACAAGTCAACCAAGCAAGACAATGAATTCTTAGCTGTTGTTTGCAAGCCGCTAACCGAAAGTGAAAAACGCCACAAAAACAAAACCCAAGAATAATAAAAACAAGCAAAAAAAAAACAAACTATCCAAATAGGAGGAAAAGCAACAAACTAGCCACGATTCCGTGTGATTTCCTTGAGTGCCGTCAGCGACGCCGACGCCGCATTCAAATCGATCGCTCTCGTTGTAGCTGTTGCTGTTGCTGTTGGTGTGTGTGTGTGTGTATTTTTGGGGCCTGCAAATTAACGATTTTTCCTTGAATTTTCCGACACCCGCGGATCATGATTTGCCGCTTTAGCGCAAATCACCTAATATCGGCAACACAAATCAAACTACATAATTAGCCAATGCCCCGATCTTGTAGCAATATCGATGTCCAGCTTCAGGTCCATGGCCCGACTGTCTGACTTGGTCGTGATGTGATTTACTTCGTGCCAGGCTTTAAATGGAGCCTGCAGACGACGTCGCGTTCTGGCATTGCGCACGCAGCAAACATTTCCATGTGCCTCATGCCCTATGCCTCATGCAACACAGCCGCACAGCCTGCACGAAATTAAAGTGTCTGCGGCGCAAAACCGCAAAGCACAAAACTAAAACATAAAACGTCCATCAAGATGGCGAAGGGCAGCAAAAAAAAAAATCCAATAAAATTGTCATGCATTGACAAATAACATGGCCAGGCTTAGAAATAGACAGCGTCAAAAGAATACCCAAGTCCAAGTGTCAGCGCAGCAGCAACAATAACAACAATTGAGACTAAAACCAAGTCAAGGGAAAATGGCGTTTAAGTCAGCAAAAGGCAAAAAAGGCTGCATAAAAAAAAACGTTGCTGCTTCGCTTGCTTCACTGCCTCTTTGTCTGTCTGCCTGTCCGTCTATCTGTCTGTCTGTCTTGCAGTCTTTTAGTCTGTTTTGTGCCTGGGCTGCATAGTGGCTCCCACGCCTTCAAAATACAATATGTTAACAAACACGATGCCAAGTGGCTGACAGCTTGGCCAGCGGAAACGGGGAAACGGCGCGGGCACCACGTTGCAACTGACGCTGAAGATTTCTTGTGAAAAATACAACAACAACAACAACAACTGAAAAATATATACATACATATATAAGAAAAAGCGAAAAATAAACGTGGCTGCGGCAAATGCAGCCATGCTGCCAAGACCAACAAATATATCCAAAACCAGAGATGGCGAAGACACCAACTTCAAGGGCCCCCAGCCAACCAAAGCAAAAGCGGCAGTGACGGCGGTGGCGGTGGCGGCGTCGGAGTTGGCCAGCAAAACGTGCGCAGATTTCCAGCAGACGATAAAGCACGAAAGCAGCAACAGCAACAACAACAACAGCATGCCAAGCTAAGATGAAAAATAAGCAGCCGAATGAGGTTTGGGCCTGGTCCATGGCTCTGGCAGCCATTTTGGCCTCAACTGGCTGCAGCTGCACAAAAAACAACAAAAGTGAAGAAAAAATAAGAAGGCAGCTCAAAAAAGTCTTGGCATGAAACTGGCAACAACAAATGGCTTGCATGCAAAGCGACAGCAGCCGAAGCCAATTTGAAATTTTCAAGAACACACAGGCACATGGTATACATATATATATATATATATGCTTATGTATGTATGTGTGCGCATAAAGTATCTGTCAGATATATTCGCTGCATCTGCATGTACGAATTCGATACCTTAGCCTTCTTGCCTGGCATCGATCAATGTTGTCTTAAAGATTGCTTTTGTTGCTCATCTCGCATCTCGCTGGTTACAATTTTCTAGTTGTCTTTTGACTTTTGCCTCCACGCCTGACATTGAAAGACACCTTTCGACTTACAGTCTGAACTTTAGCTGTAAAATTGACTCGATCGCTGGAGTATACTCAATTGTTGTTACTTGGGGTTACTACATAGCTTTCAGAAATACTTATACACAATACAAATGTTGAAAATCTGAAAATACTTAATAATGTTGTGAGAGTTCGCAAAAGGCCCACAAAATGTGCATACATATAAACGAAACTTTTTAAAATTATACTGCTAAAATATGAACAATATTACTATCTATTGGCATCAATCAATTTCTTATTTATAATACTTTAAATATTATTTTAACCAACGCAACGTATTCAAGTCATAGCTTCACTGCTTATTAAAACTAAAAAAAAAAAACAATATATTTATCGCAATATATGTAAATAATTTCAATATTTTATTTAAAAGGTTATTTAACTTAATTGACATTAAACATAGCATTATATAAACTCATTTAATACATCAGTAGATTATAAATAATAGAGTTCATTTGCACTTAATGCTAGGTAATAACAATTAAATAGTTTAGCTCCACTGTCAACGAATTCAATTATCGCTCTACTTGATGAACAAAAATGACATAATCTTTATTTATGTTCCCAAAGATTTGTAATTACTTACTTCTCGTTGATATCAAAGTCAGAAAAAGAAGAAGACATGTAAAGCGATATGGGCAACTGGTTAATGGATTGCTCTCACTAATGATAATGTCTTCGCAGTGTTTACAAATGCAGCTGCTTTGATGACGTCTTTGGCTATGATGCGAAGCGGTTGATATAGCTAATGCTGCTGCTGCTGCTGCTGCTGCAAATACACCCCTTATAGATACTGCTGCTGCGCCCATCCCAAACACACATATATTAGGTGCACTACAACTATTACTTAATAGTCAGCGAGCACGTATCCTGTGCGTCTCGTGTGTGGCAGGCAAATCGACACGGATTGCGGCCGGGCACTCCTTTTGGCCAGTAGGCGAAATGCGTGTAATTAGCTGCAGCGTTTCAAATTGCAAACTGCCAACCGGCTAAATGGCTGGCTAGTTGCCAGTTTGCTGTCGTTGGCCAAAGATTGCATTAGGCCATGGCTATTTCTATGTTTCGTGTAATTTCCGCTGCACTTTTAGTGCACTTTATAGCTACAGCTGTGCTTCTGACCGTCTAATGATTGACTCGGCCATACGTGTGTACGTTTAAATGTGTGTGTGTTGCAGTCTGGCAACTAGTTGCCGCCAATACATCAATTAAATTTGCATTTTAATTCGACGTTACGTTTTGTTTCGCGCTTTTGTATCTATGATTAATATGGGAGCAAGGCACGAAAGATAAGTTAAAAAAAAAAGCGGTTGATCTTGTTGAGGTTAGGTGACGCGAATTGAGCGCGCATAAAGATCTTGTTTTACTTGTGCTTATTGAGTCAATGGATCAGGCGCCCCAATGCCAAAAGCCTGTCAACGTTTCCGTTTTAACTAGGAGAGCGGAGCTTATATGCACATGGCGCCACCATCACCACCCCGAGACGCATGCAATTTGTGGACTGGCTGAAACAGTTGCATGCCAAAGGTAAGTTAGGACTAAACATTTTCCAAACAACCACAAAATACAAAACAAAAAAATAATAAAAGAGGGGCACATGTGCGCGCAAAGACGTTTACATAAAGGTTTGCCAGTTAGTATGCCAGTCAGAGCGCAGACAGTCCTAACTAAAACCCACCCACGTTCACACTAAAAAAAATTTGTATAATCGCCATCAACATCTAGGAGAGCCCTTTTTTATTTTAAAATGTTTCTGCATGGCTTAAAAATACAAAATCTTGCCCTTATTTGATAATCACAAAAATGTCTTATTTATTTCTATTCGCAACTAGGAATATTATTTATATTTTTATAAATTTTTTCCAACCTTAGGCCTAGTTTGGAAAATTAAAAATAATTATTGTGATGCCTCGTCCCTTATTCTGTGATATTTTTTTCTGAGTGCACTCCACGCAATCGGCTTCTCTACCCGGGAACTTGCCACCAGCACTGTCAAAATGCAAGGCGCGAATTGTAAATTTGCAAATGCCGGAAACGCAAAATTTACCTAACTTGTTACCCACCAACAGCAACAGCCAAAACAGTCAGCAGCAACAACAACAACAACACAAACATCAAACATAAAAAAAAATGCTGGCCAAATATCTAGCCACAAAAAGTTAAATTTCAAATTGGCCGCAAGGCGTATTGCGTTGGCGTTGGCGCTGTCGGAATAGAACTTTGCATCACAATTGGCTGCAATTTCAGTGATGGGCTTCTGGCACGCAATGGCCGAGAGATATTGCTATTTCCATTGCTCCTTGGCAAATGGCCGCCGTCGCGAATTTGTCTGTCGAAAAATTTAGCCGACGGATGCATAAATTTCGGTTTGCCTCTTTGTATCAATTAAAATGCAAGCAAATGTTGTGTATCTAACAGCTAAGCTGAGCATTTCCCATATTTTTGGCCAAGTCACTGTGAGGCTGACCTATCATTAGCGCCTGCCAAATGATGCACTACATCCGCCAAGAGTTCAACAATAATTCTTAACCCCGCGCGCACCAAACCAATCATTAGCCCATACGCATGACGGCGACCCCCAAAAGACCCTGAGATCCGAAACCTCCAGACCTGGCAGACGCATATATCACATGTCCATGTCCGGTTGTGATGGTGGAAGGGGAATTGTGGAATATGCACGCGCTTCCCGCAAATTCCAACACGTATCAATCTGAAAATGGTAAAAAATGTGCACATCGAGCATCCAGCTGGCCAATGAAGCTTAGCCTCAGACTTCCTCTATCTTTCCCCGATCGGTGCCGTTCCTTGTGACTTGGCTTATTTATTGGCGATTGGCCTGTCAGTACCCCCATCCCCCACCCAGTTTGACCTGCGCCTCGTCCTTTTGCATACGAGTTGCGAGTATTTATGTTCATTGTGCCATATTGTATCGGCCACGGCTGCAGTTAGCATCCCAGCATCTTTAGTTTTAGCTGTTTCTGAAGCTTTGTGTCTGTATCTCTGTATCTCTGTATAGGTTAAGGTTTGCCTTTTGTCATAAATCAGTAACTGTAACGCCTGCGGCTTAACACACATGCGTGCATATTCATGAGTTTGATTGAAGTTATAAATCAGACGTCCAAAAAAAAAGTCGACAAGGATACCAAAGCACATACATGTGAAAATAATCATATTAAATCCATTCATTTAATAAAAATTATCATATTAGAATGCCATATAAATAGATTCGATCCAAAAAAAAGTTTTGGTCGGCGTTGGACAGATTGATTGCAGTTTTATTCAATTGCTCACTTGGTACATTTATAAAGATGATTTAGTTACTTAGTAGATCTGAAATTAGAAATGAGATAAAGGTATGTGCAATATATTCATAGATAGATAGAAATTCGACATCAGTGATCAGAGATATCAGAACTTTTAAGCAAGTTTTAATATTTAAATTATGTTTCAGATATTTACGTAAGTCTCATATACAAATTGCATAAGTAAATCTTAAGAAAACTTCGCAATTGTTAAGACAAATTATAAGAGATATACCTTAGATCTAAACTTGAAATCTTTTAACTAATTGATATATATAATATTCATTGAATTGATATAAATATTATATTCAAATCAAAGGCTAGAATATAACTATATTTTGTGAGCTTATTTTATGAATATTATATTCTCACAAAAAGTCCCTAAATTAAATCAATGCCAATTAAAACAGTGCTTTAAGATACAAAGACTCCAAATTAAAAGCACTCTGACAGTCGCACATTTCCTTAAAAAAAATGTTTTGCCTGGTTATTTAGTATTCATATAACAAGCTGATCCGGCGCCTGGCTAGATGCACTATTGCTGGAACACCTGCCGGTGAGAAGAAACCACTTTCTATGGCCACGTCCGAAGTTGTTTTCGCCTTGCATCACATCCGCAACGGTCGTGCCAAAAAACTTAATTAATATGACACATATCGAGAACTCTTTGGGCCACCTCGATCTCTCGATTATTTTTTTTTCTTCTGATATTTTCCAAATAAGAACTGCGCTAATGAAGCGAGTGAGAAATGTTTTGTGGTTTTGGCTGATTTGGGTTTCGCGGCGCTTTTTGCAAGAGCGCCGAAAAGTCGCCAAGGCATAATTAATCATGAAATATTCTTAGGGCTATAGCTTCAGCTTTAGCTATAGAGTTCCGCTTTTTTTTATGTATGTATGTGGTTATGTATGTGTGTGTGTGTGGCTGTGTGTGTTCCTAGCAGCATTTTGGGCTACACAGTGTTACCTTTTCGCCGGCTTAACTGAAACGAAAACGCAGTTAGTTGAGCGCAAAAACAAAAGCAGCATAGTTATAGCTACGAGTGATATTAACATATCATTATTATAGCCATTAGCACTTTTAATTGATGAGTTTTTGCTGCCGTCTCCGCTCCCAGTCTCTTTGCCTCTTGCACCCAGTTGGCCACAACTTGCCAATCATTTGTCAATGGCAGAAGAGATAACAAAAAAAAAAAACAGATAAGAAGAAGAATACAACACAACACAAGAACCGACGGAGTCAACCGATGAAGATGGCCGCGGGTAAGTTCTGTGCGATGAGTGTCATGATATAGTCAGCAAAAAGAACCAGTGAATGTATTGTAGATAAATTATAGGGTATCACATAATGTCTAATCCATTTTGCAATAGCTTAATCATTTCATAGCTTAAAGCTTATATGATGGTCTAATAAATTAAATATTCTATCATTTTACACAGGCTAAATAACTAGGATATTTCAAAATAACTCATTTCCCAATAACTTAATCATATCTAATTTATATTTTACATGATAGGGTCTTGGTTTTTCCAATATATATATATGTATTTTACATTACTTGTTAATACTTGTAAAGGATGACTAAAGTATGTATTAAGTTGTTAACTTCTTATTTCATCAATATATGGCCGGATCTGGCTTCCAGTTGCTAATATAGTTGCGAGCCTTCATACTGTATAATATATATATATGTGGCATTCTCTCGTATTTTGGCAGATGTTTCTTTATCCACACACACACGACCTTTGTATAATTAATTGAGTGTTTCTAACTGGACTCGCCGGCGCTGGGGGTCAAGCTATAACGACAGAAAACTTCTCAGTGTCCGTCTGTTTGTTTCTGTCCACGTTTCATTGATGAATTTTGACAGATTCTTAAGTTTTGGGTTAATGGATTGTGAGCTTAAAAAGAACAGCAACAACAGCAATATACGTATGTGTATATAGATAAGTTTATATTCATACATGTTTACAGAAAACGATGAACTAACAGCAGATGGTGAAAATGCAATTATGTTTGGTTTTTTTTTTTGTTTTTTGCACCTTTTAGTCATAGAAGCTTGTCTTTGTCATGTTTTCAAGTCAAGTTAAAAAACAGATATTGAAATATGAGATGTTTGCATGTTTTTTTTTTAAATATAACATAGCCGGATTCTAGATGATTGCATGACGTATTTAATATTCCTTCTGCTGTCGAATTCCTTTGAAAACCCCTTAACAACGATATCTAACAACACGCAATTAAGCACACATACACAAACACACTTATATTTAATACCGTTATGTGCCTAGGCGAGGCTGAGCTGCCCATTGCCCAGAGCGCATGTCCCTTTTCAAAAAAAACTTTGACTTTTAAGGCAACGCACTCGCCGCCGAAATCCAAGTCCAGATCCAAATACTAGCCTGGCGCATGTTAAACACAAGTCTGTAGCCGGGGAGCAGCAGAGATGCCACGCCCAGACGCCAATTATGTTTGTGGCCAAGCCAAGGATGCGCCGCGAGCACAGGATATGCTCAAACTGCGGCGCGTTTTAGTAGCCGCCGGCGTCTGGCAAAAAAAACCAAAAAAAAAAAAACCTTAAAATAAAACTAAATAAAGCAACCCAACTAAAAAATTCTACTCTTAATAAAAACATACTCTTGTAGATACCCTGTAGCTAAATTAAATATTCCTTTTAATTCTGAAATCACTTCTGTGCCTGTTGTCCGATTGACATACGCATTTTAGTAGTTATATATGACAGTCAAATTAGTTTCTATACGAAATCAGAGCTCTTCTTTAATTTTCTAAATTTGAAATATGTTGAGGTATAAGAAAAGTAAAATATGCTGATTACCTATCAAATTGGCTGACTCTCATAGAATATAATTATATTCATTACTTGCTTTACGCAAATCTAGACTGCATGTTAAGAGCAAACTCTTATAAATCTTTGATATGGATTAAGAATATATATGTTTAAAATCAGATAAATCGCCTTCTGCCTGCTATACACATTTCAAAAAACTCTTTGAGCACATTTGTCATGAGTACAGGGTATAAAAATGAAAGTTTAGTTGACTTTTGATTTTGTTGTTAATATCGAATTAATATCAAATACAAGCCGCTTGTGGCGATGGCCCAGACGGTTGAGTGGGGGACACTGGCACGGCAACGGCGACAACAGCCCGGCGGCCTTAACGGAAATGGAAATGATGCGAGCGGAGCAGGCGTAGACACAGTGGTGGAGCAATTAGGCAGCGCCTCATGGACGTGGCATTAAATTTTATTCCTGAAAGTGGTAGATACATCAAAAGTGAACGCAATCCATCATCTTGCGAATCACGGCGTGATGAGTGCCGCCACCAGTTCAGCCTTAGCCCAAACTCCAGTTCCAGCTCCAGCTCCATGTCCAGCCTATGGTATGCTCTTTCACTTGTCGGCATCCTTTCGTTTTTTGGTTTTTTTTTTTTTTTTGATTTTATGATGATGATGGCAACGTTTGTTGAATATTTGGCGCGTTCGACGCACGAGCTAAGCTCATAAAATATTTTTGTGGCTAACTCTAATACCGTTAGTCAGGCGCAGCTCCAGCTTAAATATATGTAGATATTTACCAGCTACCCGCTTTCGTATGGTCAAGGTCACAATTAATTGCTGGCGATGACGACTTCCTCTATAACTGGCCAACGTTTCTAATGCCGCATGATCTACTTTCGGCCGACCGACTCTGCGGCAATTAAAACAATTACTATTGCCACTTTGTAGCTGTAGCTGTCGCTGTAGCAGTTGCTGTAGCTGTAGCAGTTGCTGTAGCTCTATCTGTATCTGCATCTGTGTGTGTATTCGTACGTATATCTGGCTGGCTGTAGCTGCATTGCAGGGCTTTTTTCGCTGGAATTGCTCCAACCGCAGACACATCACGCCCATTAGCGACAATCAATCTCGGCCACGCTGCCAGAACTATAACAACAATAACAACAACAGTAACAAGAACAGAAATAAAAAAAAAGTCCACTGATAAAGTCTTAGTTAGACTTGTTTTGGTTTAATATTTTGCCGCTCTTGCCGTTTGGCTTTTTTATTTACGAATGCGACTGCCAGATAACCTATAATTATGAAATTATTATTGAGCGCCAAGTTAGGCTTAAAACTGCGCCATTAATATGTATGTGCGAAATACAAAAGCAAAAGCTGAAATTTATTATAGATATCTTCATATAGACTGCCTTTAAATGCCGTCGGGAAAACAAAAGCCTTTTCATTTCAGTTCGGGTTGTTTTGACAAGAAACCCATTGCTGTCTGCACAGGAAGCTTGCACAAAAATATTTCAAATATAAAATGTATTCACGAAATCAATCTTATTGTTACAAAATAAAAACAATTAGAGATATATAATTATAAAGAGAATTCACAAGTGTAACTTAATGACCAAGTTGAAAGCGACTTTTTCGCCACTTATGCACTTGCTACTGAACCGCGTGCAACCGTGAAAACAACCGAACTTATGCAAAATGCCCTCTAGCCAAATATATAAAAATAAAATTAAAAACAAACAAACTGTCCAAAACCCAAAGGGGGCGTTCTAGGAATTTCTTTATGGAAGCGAAAAGTCGCACAGGAAACAGCTTGTTATGTTTCTTGGCCACTTTTGAATATTTATGATATGCAAAGGGGGTCCTTCCTTGTTGCACATTGCACATTGCACATTAAATATATGCCGTTATTAGTAAGAAACAACGAAAATTCAGTCACCTGGTATGGCGTCAGCTAGGAGAGTGAGAGGAGAGGTCCTTCAGAGCAGGCATTCAGACTGCCCAAAAAAAAAAAACAAAGCAAGAGCATTGCCAATGATTTTTGCAACATCCTGTCAGTGGCGGTCAGTGCAACAAGGACAACCTGTAATTTTCAAATCTGGCGAAACAAATGCAAAACTGAAATATATCTTATGGATTGCGTATGGGCCACAGAAATGGCGCGCACAATGATGTGGAGACCCGTCCATGCTGACGATACTTTGAGTGCGACCAGGAGCAACAGAGAAAAGCAGAGATAGAGAGCTAGAGAGAGATAGAGAGGGGGAGAGAGAGAGATGTTCAACGGAACGCATGTTCTTTGAAAATTGCCCATAATTATGCGAACGAACTTCAAACTGATTGTTTCTACCGGCAGCGGCGGCCATGGCTGTCCAAAAACCGCGTCTGTTGCATGCAACCTAGCCGAGTGGTCCACCAGCACCAGCAACAGCCTTAGCCCCAGCTTTCAGATCGACATTGGACTGGTCGGGACGCTGCTATGGAATCGCCCGTTTGCTGCAGTGAAAGAGAATGACTGTAATTACGCATCACTTTTTCTTAATTTTCATGCTGTGCATCTTCCTCGTCTGTAGCTGGTGATGCTGCACGCTGTTGCTGTTTCTGGCGGTGTCTGTGGGGCGCAGTACCCACCATTTTGGCTTGGGAAGCCAGTACAGGATTTGGACACTGAACTTGACCCACAAGACAAGTATGTTGATGCTGTTGCTGTGGCGGTGATTTTTGTGAGAAATATGTACGTCCCAAGAGTTTTAGAAAATTGCTCGCTGCGTGCTGGTTTACGAAACAACGGCTCGAAAACATTTTGCGTGTCTTTTGTTTGTGGTTTCCGTTTTCTTTTTCACTTTTTTACTTCCTTCAATGAGAAATCTAATTTAAAAGATACAACATTTTAAATTATGGGGTTTTCTTTATTGCCAAAAATATTTTGGGTCTTTTTTGTTTTGTATGATTACGTCTACGTGATGTGAGCATGCTTGAGTTGTGAGCCTGCATTTCAGATGACAGACAGGCGATACGTAGACACACGACGGAAGTGCTGAATGACAAAGTTTTTGGGTCAAAACTAACGATTGAAGCTTAAATTAAATTATGAAATCTTAAGTCCATGCACATGACGATAATAGCATTGAGGAATATGATATATATTTACATAGATATACTTTCAAATATAATTGAAATCGTGATTTACTTTTTATTTAAAATCCTGGCCTTCCAGTTCAACTTTCGCATTTTGAATTGTAACGTATTTTTGAATTTGGTTAATGGTGTTAAACAACACAGATTATTAGTATAATTTTGCGCATACAGCTTTCTTCAATCGACGGGACGCCACTGTACTAGTATCGATAGTTTCGTAGTGTCAGCACTGCAAAAATGATTATGGTTTTGTTTATTGTTATTAAATGAATTCGACTTGCTATGGAAACTGGAGCAAATATTGCGGTATTGACAGACGTGTCGTTCGCAGATTTTGAAACAAAAAGCAGCGACGAGAACGCCGCTTTCGATAACTATGGCCATAGCCAGGCGAAGCACGACATGGCTATGACTCTTGACCTGTCCTTAGGCCACAAGGCAGAGAACCTTTTCGCAACGGACCAAACACCGACACCGACGCGACTCATCAAGAACTGTGATGAAGTTGGCCTATTCGATGATCTTCAGCATGTGAATCCCTTTGATATCGGCTTTCAGCGGGCTGCCGAGCAAAATGCAGTTGCAGGCACAGCAATACCCGCCACACCGACACGCTCGGAAGCACAACCCACCGATGGCGACTCCCTGCACACGCCACAGGTATATCCTGTGGAGGCGGCACAACTATCCGCAGCAGCAGCGCCAGCAGTCAGACAGCACAGCAGTCCACTGGATGTGCCCATGGCTAACATGGAGGACCTGCTGGCTACACCAACACAGCCTGCAGCAGCGCCCGAAACGACACCAACAATTAATGGTGTGCCACCAGTGCATGTAATCCAGCCACAAGTTATCACTTGGGTGCTACCCACAACGACATTACCCATAAGCACAATACCTGCCAGCACAATTAGCAAGCCACCCCAGCAGACTGTGCGTCCCTTCATTTTGCCCAAGCCCAGTCGAGCTATCAGTTCCAAAGCTCCAGTTGCCGCTTTAGTTACGAGCACAACGCCTGTGCATGAGCCCAGCAGCGCTAGTCTGACGCCCACATCACAGTTGCCTATCAAGGAACGCCTCAAGGCGATACTCAACAGTAGCAACAGCAACAAAAGCAAACAGCACAGCTTTCAAACGCCTCCGCCCAAACTTAAGACAGCAGTTAAGCGCAACGAAGATTCCATGGAGCGACGCCGTGCTGCCGCAAGCCGTTATCGTCACAAGATGCGCAATGAGCACAAGGATATTAAGGATCACAATGCACAACTACAGCAAGAAATTTGCCAGTTGCGGGAGCGTATTGCGACGCTAGAGCAAGAACTACAGCAGCAATATAACAATAACAAAAACATCAATGTTAGCGGTATGAAAATCTTAAAATTGAGTAAAGATACTTAATATTCATTCTCTATACTTATTTGCAGTTTTGGGTAATCAAATTCAAATGCCACCCGCCAGCATACACCTTGTCATCAATGTGCCTTCAACCGCCCCAAGCATGAGACTGGATCAAAAGTAATTAATTATAATATAAAACCTAGTTTTAGGGCTTTGTAAAGTTTTGTAAAAATGTATATATGTATATATAAATGTATTACTAAATAAAATACATTAAGTGTTATTGTTATATAATTTGAACACAAAATATAAAGAAATGAATCCGAATTTTATACAAAAAGCCTATAGCTAACTTTTATTTAAAAGTATGTTCCCTATGATATAAGTACATAAAGTATATGTAAATTACATTTTCAGTATTATTATTATTTAAGTATTATTAATAATGCACATTAGTTTTATCTCTAGTTGGGTTATGCGTATAAAACGGCCTCTTTTAAATTAACTGATATTTTTAGAAATCAGTATCAATATTGTAAGCACTTCAATTAGTAAACTTGATAAAAGTTGATGGCACCTTTTACTTACTGCTGTCGCTACTAATGAGGTCCGTGAATTCGCGTTGTATTTCCAGTATGGAACGCTCGATTTCAATTAGATGTGGCTCCTTAGGCACCGCGGTTGTTGACGGCATTGTCCGCTTCAGTTTCTCCATAGTCATCTGCAAGAGATACAAATATGTATAAGTTCATGTGTCAATCTTAATCAAGGAGTTGCGCACCTCGCGCAAATGTTGCTGCAGTTTGTCTCTCTCCCGGCACATTTTCTGTATGTTGTCGTAGTACTTTTGAGCAAGGGGAGCTTCCGCACTTTCTGCATAGTAGCGCTGCGCCAGCAACTCCATCTCCTGGTTGCGTATCTCATCCTCGGCAAAGAGCATTTCCTGATTTTGTCGACGTCGCTCGCGCTCAACGCTATGCATCAACTGATCAATCTCCTTCTCCATCTCCAATTCTATTCGCCGATGCTCGGTCTCCTTCAGCTTGGTGATGATCTCGCTCTTGCGCTGTCGCACCTCCAACTGATACGTAAGAAGCATTTTGCGATGGCAGGCAATGCGCTCCTCCTCGCGCTGTATAGTATCCTGATAGAGCTTATCCATTTCCTTGAGCCGGCGTGCGTGCTCCTCCTGCTTGAGACCCTTCTCCAAACGGTCCATGATTTGCAACTCCTCCAATTCAAGATTCCGTATGCGTGCATCGATCTCCTGCTGTTGCTTGACGAGCGCCACAGTTTGTTCCTCCTGCTGCTCAATCCAGTCGATGGGATAGTTGAGAAACTTTGGATAGACACCTTTGGGTATCGACGCAAATGGTGGCATAAAGCGCTGAGGATGAACATTCGGAGCGCATTTGCTCATCAGTTTGCGCGCTCGGAGCATCCACTTAGCCACATCGATTGGATTCTGTTCGTGATAGAACCAGAGCACTGCCTCCTTGTCTGGCAGTCGCAGGATAACCTCTCGATGCAACAGATTATAGGCAACGACAACAAATACAACGAAATATGGCTGCTCTGTAACAATATTGTCCCAAAGGACCAGCCATTGGTGCTCCTCGAGCACCTCGGCAAAACCATTGGTGAGCAGCGACCAAGCATAGTCCTTTGGCTTCACATCCAGTGCCTGATAGAACTTGGATAGTTGCTCGTCCTGCATTTGCAGCAGATTCTCACACATGGCCAGGTAATTGTCCGGCGGCATTGGATGAAACTCAAAGCCGAGCTGCAAATGGTTAAGCAGCAGCGTTACGATCACCTCGAAGACAACTAGTCCGTTCTTGGGCATTTGCTTGATAAATGGGAACACCAGATGCGGCATAAAGTCTACATAGCCAAAAACCTTGCACCAATGCGCCAAGCAGCTCCACACCTTTATCACAGCGCGTCGCTGTGCATCGCTTCTGATTTTCAGTGCACGTGCCTTCTGCCCCACAATGGCGGGCTGGCCGAGTTTGAGCAGCGCCTGATACTGTGCACCATTGGAGGGCAGATTCAGCAGCGAGCTCCATATTATGAAACGATACTTTTCGGGATAGCAGCCATACTCGGCCAGCATCGCCTGCAAGCGATCGCGCTTCAGCAGTTGACGCAGTTCACGATTCACAGAGCCGCTGACATGGTAAGGCAACTTTGGCTGCTTCAGCACCGTACGCAGCTGTGTGATGCACTGGGTCTGTACCTGCAGAGAGTTGTATAGCCGGCAAGTGGACCACACATTGACCTCACCACTCTTAGACAGAACGCTGAGCAGCTTGCCATCACGGCTGACGCTAACGCTGACCGCATTTAAGCGCTGTACGATCAGTTTGTGATCCGTTTGCTCCAGATCCAGCATGATGGCAATGCCGCGTTCCGTGATGGCGAAAAGTATTCGCTCCTTGGGCTGCGGCAGCAGCACCATTTGTTTTATGATAAAGTCGCTCAGTCGATACAATTTATCTAGCTCAAGAGATGCGGTGCTCAGCAGCAGCAAATAGCCATCCAATGTGCTGAGGCACAGCTTGTTGCCAATGGGTGAGAAGCTGTAGTTAAGCAGCTTGCCATCGGCAAAATGCTGTTCCTGACAATCGAATGTGAGGTCATCCTCAAAAGTGCTGTCCTCATCGTCTTTGCCACGCAATACAATCTCAGGAATCGATTTATCAGGTCGCTGCAGACGCAATTTGCGATCTCGCGCCTTAATGGGCTGCGCAATTAGCACGGTTTCCAATGTGTGCGTGGACCAGACATGAATGGAGTCGTTGGTGAAGCAAGTGAAGAATTGATCTGAGTTGGGCATATAGCTGGCAAATTTTAGCGTGTACCGCGACTGATTAAATTCCAACTGGTGCGACACTTGCAGCGTTCGCAGATTGAGCAGCACAGCGGCGGGACCGAAGCGCATTAGCATATTGGATGCACTGGTGCTTTGCAGCCGTTTGCCCCAGGACATTTGATCTATTGGCGCATTGCCCACTTCGTTGCTTTTGTTAAGAACTGACTTTTCCACATCCAACAGAAAGACATGGCCCAGTTCGTTGCCCATAATATACTCGTTGCGATGCAGCGGCGATGCATGCACCAGCGTTACCTGCGGAACGCGCACACTGAGACGCCAATAGCGTTTACTCACAAAGTCAAAAATATAGATGTTGCCGCTGAGTCAAAGGAAGAGTAGGATTAAACTTTCTAGTCTTTAAGTGCTCGATATGGCTTACCGCCTGTCAATGACGACCAATTTGTTGCTCATCTCATTGAAGCAGCAGGCGCCAATGCGAATGCGAAGCTGCTGCTCCACATTTTTGACTGTATGATGTACAGTGAGGATGTTTCTATGATGATGAAAAACGTATTGCGCTTGAGATACATGCATTAAATAGATGAATATTTACCCAGATTCCGTTTGCTTCAGCTTGAAAGGATATTTTTGCATGGCTATATTTTGACTGGTTGGGTTTGTATGACAAAGAATATATTTTACCAAACAACATATTGTTGCAGTATTTGACAAGTATTTACCCAGATTCAGTTTGCTTCAGCTTTATTGGATACTTGTGCATGGAAATAGGCAAGCTAGGTGCGCCGGACAAGGGTGGCTCAAAGAAATCCTCTTCAAATTCGTCTTCAGCACACAAGGAGAAGCCCCTCTCCGTTTCCAGGTCCCATTCTTCATCCTCATCCTCATCATATTCTTGGTCTTCATTTCCGTCCACCTCATCCTTATTTGAAGTGGCCTGTGAGCCATTCTTTTTTTTCGTAATTTTGTCCATTTCAGACAATTTTCAAATAACAAATGACAGTGCTCGGTTCATAAGTGAGTTGGTTCAATTGAAGCGATGGTTATCGATATCGATTACACAAGTAAGTCAAGTACGCAGTTCACAAAAATTTCAAATAAAAATACAATTTTACGCAAATTTATTGAGTAGAAAGGTTGCAAGACATGAAATACTATAAAAATAAATATCGAGAAAAGATTCACCTGTCTGGAAAAAGTTTTAATACTCATTAGGCAAATCCAACAATTTACTGACGGTTAATAACTATTTTTTATATTTGTATTGCAATTAAATAATTGTTATGTGAATATATTTATTAATGTGAGATTGACTGTTGTCAGCGACGGCACGAACTTCATCAAAGTTGCTACATCCAAAGATCGTCGATGGGTGCTTAAAACTAAACTCCCTTCCTTATCGTTGCAATATGTGGAATATTACAGATCTCACTTAAAACATGCCACCATAAGGCGCTTCGAAGCTCCCGTCACGCATGGAATAGCCTAAAATGGTCGAATAGTTGATAACGTTGGCTATAAGAGTCAGTATGCATGCCATCCAGCTGATCTATAAAACAAATAAAAAATGTAATTATTATAGATATTATGTCTTCTCAAATATACAACTTACAACAGCGGTATGAGCGAGAACGATGGGTAGTGCAAATGCACTTAGCACCATGCCGGCAGTAAGGAACAGAGAGAATTCTGTCTTTGGGTTGGTTTCACCGCCAGGAGTCGAGCGCTTGACTATAAAAACAGGTAGCACTGATAACACATAGAACAAGAGCACAAAGAACGGATAGAATATCTTGGGGGTGGGCACGGCGCAGGCCAGTATCAGGAATGTCATTCCCAAGCACATTAAAAATGCACAAATCATCAATCTGCAAATTATTGAAATAATTATTTCATAGCTGGAAAAATAAATTTCAAGTGCGGAGCGACTTACGCTGCAGGTTTTGTTGTTGTTTTTGTTTGTGGCAATCAGACAGTTCCAAAATTCAACATGTAAATAAACAAATAGTTCAGTTCTTTTGCATTATATTTTTTGCGTATAATTACCTTTCATTGCTGCCATTTTATTTGTTTATATATTTTTCTGTCGCTTTGTTAAAATAATGATTCACGTATAACAACGATGAGACTATCGATAAGAATTTACTTATTGAAGTATTTTTTATTTTCAGTCATTTTTAGAACGTTTCTTATGATTGTACTGAAATGTTAATCTTATCTGGATGCTTTCTTTAATTAATGCGCTTTATTAATTTACAAGCTAAAAGGAATCTAATATCCTTTATTTGATGAATTGAAATAGACAGGCTTTCACCTATACGATTCATTATTACTTAAGTATCGTCTTTATCGTCTTTAAATTTATCGTAATCGATAGTGTAATCGTATATCTATATTTGGACATTAAAGCGGCAATTGTGACAAACTGTTCTTAAGTTGAAATATCTCTGTTTTTATGTAGCCTGCATTAGCAAGATGATTTTATTTGTTAATTAGTTAATTATTTTAAATTGAATTTAATTTATTATTTTTTAATATTGTTAGAATATACCATAAAAGTAACTTCCTTCAATGCGATCAGAATAAAAAGTACGCAGCAGCATATTCATATACATTCCAGTGAATCGAAAGCTTTTGGGTGCAAAAATTCATTGATAAAAATAAAGTGTCCTATCCCAAAACGAAAATGGTTCAGCGCGTGCCCGCTAAAATTTGCCGGGGGGGTTGAGGGGTTAGGTGGTTGGGGAGGGTCTGGCTTCATGTCAAATATCAAGTGTGTATGCCTCTTAGCATATGTCACAGTGTGTGTGTGTATGTGTCTAACTACGTAGCGGCCACCTGCTAGCTGCCAAGAAGTCGAATCTGGCTTCGGCTTTTTCATGAATGCATGAATGTTTATTCAAAGAATCCTTGCGCATATACACACACATACACTCGCATGCGGACGTGTCGAGCTTTCTGCTGTGGGATAAAGCGCATGCGTTGAGCTGGGCACATGGCGCTTTGTTGTTGGCTGACCCCCCAAAAGCTACCCGCAACATTTAACAGCGCGGGGGCGAACCTAACATTTGCGTCACAGCTACCAAATTGCTGATATTGCTGTTGCTGCTGCCTCTGGCAGGCTCATTCAGTATAAAGGTATACGTCGACGCGAAAGCAAACGAAACGCGCAACGTCCAATACGCTCAACTTAACTGGGGGCAGCCTGACAAGTTCACAAGACACACACAGATAGTCAGTCAGTCGGTTTGCAATCTGCATTCTGAAAGAAAACTTCAACATATTACATTTGTGACAGCCGGTGACAGTGTTGAATACCGCTTGTAGTGCTTATTCAAGCAGTCGCAGCTCTAAGTGCCCTTTGGCTAACGGAAATTGCAGAAAATATTGCACGCCTACGCGAATTTTGATAGCCAAGCGCAAGAACCACCAGCTGCCCGTCTCTGTGTATGCGGCTGTGTGTTTGTGGGCGTGTGTAAGCGTGTGTGTGTGAAAATCAATAAACTCTGTCGTCGTCGTTATCGCTGTAGAGTGTGAAAGGGCAGCAGAGCAGCGGGCCACATTAACCGGCCATATGTTAAGCAAAAAATTATAATAATAATAATAGAATTAAAGCAGTGCAAGTTCAAAATATATTGTGTGGAGTTAAACACTGAACGCATTTTGTGTGTCCTAAGTGAAAAAGCGTTAAAAAAAAGACAATATGGCTAGGCGAATGGAAATAACCTGCGCACTGATTGCACTACTCATGTGCAGCATATTGGGTCACTGCGAAATGTCCGTTTACCCAGGTACATATGCCTAAAAATAGCACAACCCTAACTATCCGCCTACCCGACCACCACCCAACCCCAGCCAATCCAACCAATCCACCAAACAAACCCACCTCACTTAAAACTTACGCCATCTCTATGTATGTGGGGGTGTGTCTGTGTGTGTGTGGGTAATTTCAACTTTTGCGTCGTGAATGGTGCTGTAAGGCAAAAGCAGCTGCCGTTTGCCACTTCGTTTTGTGTATACTGTGTACTAGATATGCATGTGTATATATATATATATATATATATATATATATATATATATATATAAAGTATACACATCGAGTATCAAATATTCACGATTCAAACCAAAACACCCACGCTGCAACGCCAGCACTTGCCGTATGCTCTGTGTATGTGTAGAGTGTGCCTGTGTGTGTGTGTGTGTGTGCGGGTAGATCCTCACCTCACATAGCCTCACCCGCATAGTTCGTTCTCTGCCTGCTGCTGGCACGAGTTTGTTGCAGTCGGTATTTTTTATACCCTACTTTTTGGGGCAGCAGCAGCTACGCACACAAATACAAACACACACACACATACAATATATACGAAATGTAATCAAGTTCTTCCAAGCACGTCACAGCCTGAGTTAAACTGTGTGCGTGTGTGTGTGTGTGTGTGTGCGCGTGTAGTAATTGGTCTATTTTAAGGCATTGGCAATCAAATTGACTTTTGTTTGTCTATTCCGGTTGTTTTTTTTCTCCATTCTTTCTGTATTTGGGCGGGTTACAATTGGAAGGTTCCCCTAACCGTTTTCGTATATTTTCTATTTTCGTCGCATTTATTTTTAAACTCCAATCTAACACGCAAGCCCGCATTGCCATTAGCATTAGCATAATGAGTGTGTGTCCAACAAATACACACACACAAACACACTTACTTACACACACCCAACAGCTACTTTTAATTAATCAATTGCATTTTCTTTCCGCTTCTGATCCTTGCAGGACTCCGACGTCGCCCCATACAGCAGGCGGCAATGGAGACGCAGCAATATGAGCAGCTTATGGAGAATCATGCGCGACGCCGGCTGCAGCAGCAGTTCGAGCGGCAGCTGGAGCTGATCAAGCTAAAGATGATGCGGCAGCGACAGTTGCTGGAGCAGGAACGATATCGCCAGCGGCAGCAGGAGATGCGAGTGATGGCCGAATCGGAAAATGATTACGAGAACGAAAACGACAACGTCAATAACAACAATCTGAACAATCAGCAGTACGATCAATACGACAACGCCGAGGGCGATGCGGCCTATGGCAGTCCCTTGGATGCAGTACCAGATGTGCGTCCACCACCACCGCCGCTAATGCAGCTGCCGCTGCCCAATTTCAACAGGCTGGACGCAATCGGTGGCTACGGCCGCAATACTCCTGGAGTGCTGCGTGAGCGCATTCCCTTCGCCGTCGGCCCAAATGATGCTCGTTTCTTTGACAATGCCAACGATCCGTCGGGTGAGTTGGACTCGCGGGCCCTGGACGACTACGAGGAGTATGCGCCGGCACCGGAACTGGTGGCAACCGATACGGTAACGGCCAAGAGCAAGCTGGCCACCGCGTCGCCGGCACTGGCGCCAAAGCCAATGGAGTCTCCCAAGCTGCTGGACACGGCCACCGCCAATTTCCATAGGATCAAGCCACAAACGGCGGCCGCAGCAGCTGTTGCCGGCGTCAATCTGCCCCAATCGAAGGACACGCCCAACGAGATTAACGCCCTCATCGATAAGCTGCAAAAGCAAAGCAAATCCCCCCAGCTCGCTTTCCCGGTCATCACTGGCGATACCAATGAGCACATTGTGCTGCGCCAGCATCTGGGCCTCAACAGTGAAATGGGCGTCTACATTGTGGCCCTCATAGCAGGCGTTAGCGCGGCGGTGACTGTCGGCGTATTAGCGCTAGGCGTTACCTGGTAAGTCGAAAACTGTAATTGGAAACGGAAAATAAATTGAAAATCTGTTATTAGATAGTCTTACAGTTTGTCAAATAGAAACCCACATTTGTTAAATAGAAAATAGTCCGACGTGAAGGACTAACAAATAATAAGATATCATACAAGAATCTGCAAATCCATTTCATTAACTTCAAAATTATATTAATTGAAATTGTTTTAAGATGTAGAATAACTCTGGTTTCGCTACTATGTTTGTTCAACCTTATAAAATATTACCGAAAAGGGGCTCATAATTAGCAGCAATTAAATCGTTATAACATATGGAATATGAGCATTGATTTATTATTTATCAAACATACCAAACTGATGCTTTTATTTTGTATTTTCTACAGGTTCCATAATCGCAGGAAGGCCGCCGCGGATGTCGACTATCCGGCTTACGGCGTAACCGGTCCCAACAAGGACGTATCTCCGTCGTGCGATCGCAAGCTGGCGCAGAGCGCTCAGATGTATCACTATCAGCATCAGAAGCAGCAGATCATTGCCATGGAGAATTGCCAAGCCACCGACGGCAGCTGCGGCCTGTCCGATGTGGAGAGCGACGATGACAACGAGGAGGGTGACTATACCGTCTATGAGTGTCCCGGCTTGGCGCCCACCGGCGAAATGGAGGTAAAGAATCCGCTCTTCCTGGACGAGACGCCGGCCACGCCAGCCATTGGTGCCGGCAGTGCGCCAACAGCTGCAGCTGCAGCAGCAACCAACAAAGGTGGCACCACTAACACCAACACCACCACTAATAATAACATTACGCAGGCTACGCCTCAGCAGCCGGCTACGCAGAAAAAGGGCACCGTAAAGCCGAACATGAATCTGTTAAATGCTGCAGCCTCCGCTGCTGCAACTGAGGAGAAGCAGAAGCGCAAGACCAAGAAGTAAATTGGGCAAAGTTGAAAGTCTTTATCTCTCTCACTCTCTCTCTTCCTCTGCCTATTGCCCTCTCTCTCTCTCTTTCTCGCTCCGCCTATCTGTCTATCGCTTTCTCTTGGCACGCCATGTGCTTAGGCAATTGGTAAAGTTTGACTGATCCATTTTGTCAGCCAACAGACACTAGACACAAGATTCGCGTATGTACATAACACACACTCACATACACACCTACATACACACACGCCCACAAACACTCATACACATACATACGCGCGCATGTATAGATTATGTATTCCTAATGAAAAGTCCATGGAATTAAATTCCTCGGCTGCAGGTGCACTCGAGTGCAAGAAACACGTCAAAGTCAGCTTGAAGGCACAAAACAAAACAAAATAAAATAAAACTCTATCTCTTATCTTCCTTGAACCACCTCCCCCCCTCTCCCCTTTAAGTGTAAGCCCCATCATTATATGATATATTATGTATCGTAATCGTATCGTATCATAATCGTGTTGCTATGAAGCAATACCAGCTCTTAGCACTTATAATATAAAAATATGCTCCACGTCCTGCTGTTTCTGCTCCTCTCCTTGACTCTGCAAGCGATTTCCTGTGGTGCGATGTCAATCAAATGCAGATGCACACAAAATTTTGCCTGGCATAATATTTGTTCCATAACAATCCGGTCCTAGCTCCTTCTTACCCTTTCCCGATCCAATTCCCCCCATAAAATTAATAAACATAATATGCTACTGATTATAATTACATACAATCCAAAATGTGTACTTATTTATATTGTATTGTAATTTAACATTTAATTGTACTTTATATCAAGAAAACAAAAACAACAGCAACAACAACAACAGCAACATTTTTTTGTCTGCAAAAAGAATCAATTTATAAGAAAAAGGAAAATTATATTTTAAAGTCTGCATATTGGCATTCGAACAAGAAAAACCAAAGAAAAATAAATGCACAACATATTATACTTATTATGTGTATTATAAGCGTACATACACACAAATACATACATACCTGTGTATGTGTGAGTGTGTAGTGCATACAAATATACATACATATACCTATATTCGTGTAATTATTGTAAAATACTACTTATATATACAAGCCTAATGAAATTAATTACTTATGGTATTCCCAAGTTTATTTTCTAAATTATTGTACTACGCTTTGTGATCTTAAATTATCTGTGTCAATTTAGAAATACAATTCTGGTAACCAACATATACATACACACATATAGTACTATATATATACATATGTATATGCAGTATATGTATGTACCTATCATATTGGAGCAAGATGATCTATGGAAAGCGATGATTAGGAATGAGAAGAATTATTTACAAGTATAACTTAACAATAATTTCCTGCACATTCATGTAAAGTAAATGAAAAACGACTGATATCACACAAAAATACACGAGTCTATTGTACAAAAACGAAAGTAATGAAAGAAAACGCAATTTATTTATTAATTAGTGAAAAATTAACTGAAACGAAATAGTAGATGATCCAAAATTTTCCCAAAAAGAGAAATATTAGTGAAACATTTAATTGTGTATCTCAATTTCTGTAAATAAACATACAAATAAACAATAGACGTATGTGAACTAACTATATACGACACATACATATTTATTAGAACAAACAAAAAAAAGACAACAACAACAAAAACAACGTAAACAATTGCGGCCGTAACAATACACTGAAAGACGTCAGAAAAACTTACGAGTTTAAAAAGAATACAACTTATATACACATAGAACTACAATAACAACTACGAGTAAAAGCTACTAAAAAAAAAATGTATTGAAAATTGACAACTGCTAAGCATGTTGGATTAGACATGGAAGTACTTATATGCATCTATTTTATATTGTTTTCAACAATACCAATTGGAAATGTACTTTGCAAAACAATAATAAATATGCAAACGAAATGTAAAACGAAATGTTGAGTTTGAAATATATATTTTATGGAGTTTTCCGATGACCGAAACAAATGCAGAATACAAATATGTACGATTACTTGATAGAAATTCAAAAAAGATACATACCTACATATATTGTGCATAAAATATATAATTTAATTTATTTATGTATTGTATGATAACCATATTAACATAAATTATACAATATGCATACAAAATAAATTTAACTAACCCAAAAAGGAAATCGAAACAATCTTATTTACTTTCTATTGCAACAGAATTCAATTATCATTCAATAGTTTTAATTGGCTGCAAAGATCAAACGTTTGAACAGTTTGGCGGGCATTCGAACCGTTGCCACACGGTTTTATTGGACGGTTGGCGCTGCCAACTTGGTGCAGCGCTTTCCAACACTAATCGCGTAGGTATTTTTTAGCCTATGCCGTGATGGTCGCATTGCTAACAGAAGCCAATCAGTAATTGCGACAATAATAATTGAATGTGCGTTCGCCGCGCGCGTTTTTTTTTCATATTAATTAATTCACAAATACACTTTGAAGTCTTGCGGGCATAAAAACGCGAAAGTCGGTGTCGCCATCGCCAACGCTGCCAATGCGGTTGCATGTTGGACTAGAGTGAAACTAGCGCTTAGAATTATCGCGAGTAGTAATTAAATATGCTTTGGTTCCTTAACACAGATGAACCTGCTGCTGTTGTTGTTGCTCTTGATATTTAAGTAAGTGATTTTAGTTTTTATTTTTTGGGGCGTGAACGGTTGTGCTTATAAATAAGTGTCTCGCATCGAGATGCATCGCTCTATTCTGGGCTGACACTGGGCGCCCCACAAAATTTCTATCAAGTGCAAATTTTTGTGTATATACATAACAAAAATATACATATATTTATCTTTATGTGTTTGGGCGTACTTGTCGATTACGAAACTGGGTGGTCGCTGTGGGAGAGGGGCGGCAGAGGAGCTACTTTGGCCCCACTTTGCATACAAAGGCTAAGCATTAACAGTGTTGCCGACGGCATACACAAAATTGCGTGTGACAGCAGGCAAAAAAGGGAGGCGGCATTAGGTGTATTAAAAAATCATTGCTATCGATTTGTTAGGGGTGCCTCTGTGTGTGCTGCTGTTGTTTGCTTCTGTGCTTAACTTTTGTTATATTACCGGCTAATGAGTAAAAATGTGATTCATCGCTGCAGCAAATCAATAAAAATACACTAAGAGTCGTTTCCTTTTCTTTGGTGATAAACAAACGTTATCAGATAACCACGAATAATTAATACTAAGCAGTATGCACAGTGTACAGTGGACGATTGATGATTAAAATGCTTCGTTTCTAGATGAGCTTATAATTGTTGAAGATCTTTGGCAATGACATGTTATTATTATTGAAAATAATTTGTATAAGATAAACACAAAATTAAATTGATTTATATTATTGATAATTGCAAGTTGCAGTTCGAGTGACTACTGTGTACACCAGTGTCAAACATATATAAATATATATATAAGTATAAATACACACACACACAAATAGTAGATGCATGGCAACGACGCCCCTTGGCACAAAATTTGAGTTTCACTTTGTGGAAATATTTTCCAGCTGTTGTTTTGCTTGTTACTTGTTAAACAGGATGCGCATGCAGGAAGGCCTGCCTGACTGCCTGAATGCCTGAATGCCTGAATGACTAGCTGACTGACTGACTGACTGTCAGGGAGGGAGGGTAAAGCGTTGCAGGCCAGATGTTTTTGCCTGCGTAGAAAATTCAGACGTTTTCAAGGCTCCTCGCTTCGTGCATTGTTATTGCTCAGCTCATTGGCTCTTCTCGGCACAGGCAACACTCGAAAAGTACACGCACTTATGGTAAATACGTACATTTGTACCTACATATGAATTGTGGCTGCGTTTCTAGTTTCGAGGCTTGACCCACTTTGCAGTGCGCGGATCAGAGAACCACAGAACGAGCACAAAAATCACGCTACAACGCTGGCTGAGCGTCAGCAGAAAGCGAGCCACAGAGGCAGAATCATTATTCTATGTGCTTGGCCTTCCTGTTGGCTTCGGTTTGTTTTGTTTTTATTGCAGTTTTTTTTTGTTTTGTTTTCTTTTTTATTTCATTGTGTAGTTTCTCTTGTTACCCAGCGGCTAAGATTACAAGTGCTTATTACACACGCACACACACATATATAAATATATATAAACGTGAATATGTATGATAATGTACTGATAATGACGCTTAGTCGTTGAGCATTCATTTGAACATCTACTTGCGCATAAATTAAATGCACTTGACTTGCATTTGCATTGCAATCGAATGCATTTAAATGCTGATAAGTGAGCTAAATTCTCGAATCCGAAAAGCTGTTTTCAATTAAGTTCTTAATGAAAGCAGAAATGCATAGCTGCGACTTGGCACCTCAATGAATTCAGTTCGTTTATAGTACAGTAAGTGTTGTTTAATAGCTACAAAACAAGTTTAGCGACATAAGCAGTTAGATCTTGTAATAAACTTTAAAAATTGGATTTTTCTTCAAAATAGAAAACCATTTTGATTATATAAAGGTTCTTAAACTTTTAATCAAATTTGTAAAGAATGTGTTCTTCAATGTGTTCTTCTTCTCTAGCTTAATACTTTTAAATATTCAATTTCCCACTTATATAATATATATTCGCAATTAAGAATTAACCCTGGCAGCAAAATGTTATAATTTTTGAGCTGCCATAACACATCTATTATATAAAAATTGTATATGTACCACTTTCTTTTGCCAAGAAACCGTTTAATATATAATTTTATTCATATTAATCCAGCTATAAATGTTTGCGTATAAACTTTTGCCAAGGAGGCCAACAAATTATATGCATGGATTCAGTAAATGTGTTTCGCATAGTAGAATGACTTACAGGCAAACTACCCTTGTGGTGTTCACTGTATATGATTGTGTATGCACTGTTCACAATCGCATTGCCATCGGGCCGAAGGTTAATTTATGGACAGACAGACAGAGTATATATGTGTTATGTATATGTATATATTTTAAAAGTAAATCTGTGGCGGTTATTGAACTTGACGATGCCATCGCTGTCAACGCTGGCGACACCAGCTGACCTTGCCCGCCATCCAACATTTTACACGGCGCGTTATATGTCAAAATCTTAAAGACAAAATAAAAGAAGAGAAATCAGAACTGTAAAGAACTGAATTTTGTAAATGCTGCAAAAGAAACCATTATGATATAAAGCTGTTGAATGATCTGTTTGAGGGTCAGACAGAGGGACAACTTAGTTGAAGGGCTATACGGCGAGTCGAGTCGATTCGCAAGGCAATTAGAGACGCCAACACACATTCCACAGATAGGAGTATGCACATACATTATATATTTAATATATATAATATATATGTAATATATATAGACATGTATGTGTGACTTATATTTTATTTAAATAAAGCTGCAGTCTGATAAACAAGCGGCAGTCCAATTTGATTTCCGCGAACTTTGCTGCTGTTTTGTTTGCTTTTTTTTCATGAAATTTATGTAAAAACAATAAACATATTTATTGGACTGCGTATATATGTGTCTGACTGTGGTGGGTAGTGGGGTAATATCACGTAGGTGGTGGTGGTCGGCATAAACAAAAGCGGGCAGCCAGAGAGCGACGCCATCACATTTTCATGTCCCTGACTACAATATCAATAGAGATTTTGTTATTATCCAAATTATAAGGCACATACTTAATCCAATGTTCCGGTGTAGGTACAAATTAAATAGGTAGGCAGATCAAAAGCTAGAAAAAAATTGCAAAAATTTGAGAAAAAGAAAAAAACACAGCTAATTGAAACAAACAAAATATATTTACATATAGCTCACTTTATAAAAACAAATCGTGGGAAACCTGTAAGCTTAAGAACACAAGCAGAAACATTCTATAAGCCCATAACTCAGACGTAAAACAACAGAACAACACACACCCACACTCACACTCACGTACACACACGTGATTGTAGTTAATTTACGTTAATTGCCTTTGATATCTTCATAAATCGATCCCCGGGCAAAACAATACAAAATCGATTGGCATCTGTATATATTCCATATATATGCACATATATGTGTATATAGTTTATATGTATGTATTCATATTTGTTTCTGTAATAGTTCAAATAGTCCATAAAATCCATTTGCTGAAAAAAAACTTGAGGCAGTCTGGAAAATAATTCATTTGCGCTTTTGTCTCACCAGACATTTATTTCCTATAATCTATGTCAGTTTCTGGTTTATCTTCACTGTCTGTTTTTCTGTATAGCTGAATATGCTGTAATTGAAAAAGGCTTATAGAACATTAATAGGAATCATTTCTAAAGCATATAAGTTAGTTCGAAGGAAAGACTCTATCACAAAAGTCAATAATAAGATAATACTTACAGTATAGACTTGATAAGCATTGTGTTTATTTTGCTTAACATGTCATGTGAAATTCTTAACATTTAACTATATAAACAAAATTGGTATTGTAAAGTTAGCAACATTAACTATATTCAGGAAAATTCATAGCAATAGTAAAGAAATACTCAAGCAAGAGTGAAATTGTTTGGTGGTGCTCCTAGCTTAAAGCCCTCTTACATTTTTGGATCATCTTAGAACAGAATATTTATTATAAAAGTTTGTATGTACTTTAATAATGTTTTTATTCCCTTTTGGGGGATATTTCAAACTTCATTTCGATGGAAACTTTGAATACTAAGGTTTTCTCCTAGTTGCTTATGCCTGCAACATTCTTCCAAAAATTCTTTTCGTTTGGTACGTAGTATAGACGAACAGTTTAAACACACAATCTTCAAATATGTTCTTCTTGAATTCTTGCGAAATTTTAAAATGATAAACAAAACTTTTCTCATTGTTTTTATGCGCTTTAAGCAGTTATCGATAAGAGCTCACCACATGACTTATACATGTATATTCTTGTAGTATATTATATATATACAACTGTATATATCAATGGCTTCCTTCTTTCGCTGTCGCGTATTCCATTTTAAATATCGAATCATTCTCTATATAAATGTATATATATATAAATATATTTATATATATATATATGTACACATATTTCTCCCTTGGGCCAGACCGACTAATCGAATCAAACGCAAAGGCAAAGCAAAGCATTTGGCGTTGGCAAATGTGAGCGTCATTGCATGTGATCAGCATTTTGCTGTGGAATGATTATGACTTAATTGAAATTAATTAGACGGGGTCGCCGTCAGACAGTCTTTGAGAAATGTGTGGCATCAGCACATGTACATACATATAGCTTTTATATACATACATACGTCTAAATATCTACACGCATGTGTGCATCAATTAAACAAGGTTTTTTTTTTGGACATCAGATAGGGCCCAAATGGGGTTTCTCTCTCTGTATCTCTCTCAATCGCTATGCATTCTATGGGTTCATTGACCGTTTTGGTGACTTGTTTTTCTTTCTTCCTAAACTTTCCGCTGACTCTATGCATATCGTTAGCTTGTTGTGGCTGTTGTTGTTTTTGTGTGGTGCATTGGCACCCCCAAAAACCCAATCGACAGCTACACCAGTAGCTACTGCTGCTGCTGATGCCATAAAATACCAGATCCAGGTCTTTTCGTGCCGCTTGCCGCGTGACTCACATTGTCCGCCGCTGTGGAAATTGAGCAGCGAAGCGTGCCACACGCTGCATTGGCTGAAGCTTGAAGCCGCCCGTTTTTTGTTTTAATGCTTGTTACTTGTTATTGTTGTTCTGCATTGTGACTTTTGTTGCAGCCGCAGCACAAAATGAGTTTCAGTAAACAAAAAGGCTGCCGCGAGCACGGTGCAACGACAGAAAAGTTACTAAGCATAAGCCGCAGTTTTCACAGAAGTAAAAAATTATTAAATAAATATACATACAACTAATTAATCTATGTACAAAACTTCATTCATTCACAGAGTATCGGCAAAGTGGTTATTGAACGACTGAAACGATTGCCATGATGCGCTATTCGGAAATATCGCGCGATCTGTCCACGGATAATCTGCGCTATTCAGAGGTAATTTTGCCCAAACCCTCTAACTGAATCCTTGACTTATACCTTAAAATTTCTCCACAGTTGAACAGAAAACCCACAGCGGACTATGTGGCTTATGCTGGACAGAGTTATGTCAAGGCCTCCCCCACGCAGTCGCCGTGTCACCAGCAGCAGCAATCATCGCCGCAACTGACGCGGCAGTTGATGAAGCAACGTGGCAATGCACACACCATGGCCTGTTTGCGTCAGGAGAAGGCACAAAAGGATCTGCGAACGGAACAAATTCAGGCACAACAGCCGACCAGCAAAACGCTGAATATAAAGAGCACACGTCGCAAGAACTCCATTGGCTGCTTAACTAGCTTTAGCTCTTCGCCAGACTCGCCGGGATGCTACTACAGCATAGCGTAAGTTGAACAAACGCTTTGTGCAATCAATTTATAAAAATGTATGCAATTGTTCATTTGCAGTACAACCGCAGCGCCAGCAAATAAAACTCAGAGTCTGCCGGCGCATGGCTCCATCAAAGAACTGGATGCGGTCATTTTGAGTGCATTGCGTGTTCCCGCCGATCTGCTGGCAAATCAGATAACACTGCTCGACTTTCCCGTCTTTGCGCTCATACAGCCCGATGAGCTCAGCAGCTGCGCCTGGACCAAAAAGGACAAGCATGTAGTCACGCCCAATATTGTTGCGTTCACCAAGCGCTTCAATCACACCAGCTTCTGGACAGTGCAGGAAATTTTGAACGGCGAACAGCCCAAGCAGCGTGCAGAGGTCATGACACACTTCATTAAGGTGGGTGCTGGTAGAAAGATTACTATTAAATTGAAGCCAGGCAAAATATAAAACGAGAGATTAATTGTATTCACACAATTGAAGAGTGAAGCTTGTTTGCGCAACACAATGAAATTAATTATTCACCAGCAGTGTCAAAATATGTGTATGCATCTAAAAGCATTAAGCTGAAGTCAATTTATGCAATTAAACTCTTTTTTTGCCAGCTTCATTGTTTGTTAATTGCAATAAGAAATATTAACAATGAATAGCGACACTACTGAACGTGTGATAATAGTGTGTTATATTGTTTTTCACTTGTAGAGAGAATTTTAATAGAGACCATATATTCAAAGTCAGTTATAGTCATTCACTGTTCTATATTATTTCCATTAACATTTCTCAATCAAATTGCCATTTCAGGTGGCAAAAAAACTGCACGAGTTGAACAATCTGCACTCGCTGTTTGCGATTATTTCTGCCATGCAAAGTGCCAGCATTTATCGTCTGAAGAAAACCTGGGCCTGCCTGTCCAAAAAGGATCGACAGTCCTTTGAGCGGCTCAGCGATATATTCAGCGATCAAAATAATTGGTCTAATCTGCGCTCGTATTTGGAAAGTCTGCGGTTGCCGTGCATACCGTATTTGGGACTATTTCTCACCGATTTAATCTACATTGATCTGGCGCATCCGCACAAGGGCGGCCTGGAGCCGGAACAGCGACGCAACAAGATGAACAACATATTGCGCGTCATCTCCAACTATCAGCAATCGGATTATCAGCACATACAGCCGCACGACTCCACACAGAGTTATCTGACGTCCATACGCTACATTGAGGAGTTGCAGAACATATTCGAGGAGGATCAGTACAAGTAAGGCGACTCATAAAACTTGACTTCGAACATGAGAGAAAGTAAATCTTTTCTATATTTGAACAGACGCTCGCTCAGCCTGGAACCCGCCTCGCCTTCTGGGCCCAGTTCGTCGTCGTGCAGCTCCAAGGAATCGTTTAATGTGGAATCTGTGACACCAGCGTTGGGCTGTTTAAATCTATCGCCCGCCAAGACAATTGGCTCCATGCGCATGGCCAGCGGCACCAAGTTTGTGCCCGGCCATCGCAAATGTCGCAGCCTGGGCACGAAGTAAGTTTCTTATCCGTAAGCAGTAAACGAAATCTTTGCGCGCATTTTCTAACTGCAAACAAACACTTTTCGTGTCTCGTCCCAAAAAAAAAAAAAAAACAACAAAAAAACGTTAAATTTCTTTTTTAACCACCACTCGACACAAAACTCACTGCGCTATTGGACTGAACCATGGGGGTCCTAATCAAACGTTACTATTAATCTTATTGTGATTACTTTTATTATTGTCTCACTTATGCTTTCATGCTTTGCTTTTGTTCTGTATCCTTGTATCCGTATCTCTGTATATTTGTATCTGTTGCCGTAACTGCCTCCTCTGGTGGCGCATTAGATTTCGCAGCAGCAGCTTGCCGCGTAACTTTGCACAACGGTGCCAGTGCTGCATTGTGATGATTGCGCCGGGCATTGGCACAATCTCTAACAAGCGCTGCAGATGCCGCCGGTGAGTGCCCCAACGTGTTGACCGTAGCTAGGATATTTAATCAGCTGTTTTCTAACATTATCAGTTTCTATCAGTTTGTGCACGGACCCAATCTAAAATGCTTCCATGTAAACAAGACCAAAAACAAACAAACAAACTACAAAACAACTAAACACAATGAACAAGTATTTTCGGCATGCCGAATTTGAAATACCCTTGCAGATGATGTGAGCTTTGTAATTAGACAAATCTAGTACTGTCAAGTTCTACCTTAAATATTATATTTTGCTGTGATTTAGCATAAGTCCGAGTTTGAAAATAATTTGACAATAAGCCATAACAGCTTTTCGTACAAGAGTTTAATTTCTGACGGAGCTGCTTATATGATTAAGAATATATATATATATGTACACATATATTGTGTATATGATTTGGGGATGCTGACAAAGCAAGTGAATGCTCAGCAAGGGTATCAAAACATATGCCCACTTAAACAAAAACACAATACACGCCCACACACGTTTTCTGCTCTGTGCTGCTTTGGGTGTAAATAAGTTGTATGAATTCTCTCGAACTATTTTCGTTTCATTTAGCTCATCTGCCACACATATACACCACACTTACAATCTCTCATACTGATGCGCTCTTAGTTGCCTTACAATGATACAATTTGTTTATGCCATATTAAACGCTTGCCTGCATGACGCCCCCTTGTGTGTATACGTTTTGGCCCTAATTGTGCACATTCAACACTAAAATCGATTTTATGTTTGCTTTCGCAGCATCTTTGGTAAAATAGCGCCGAACAACTGCGATGGACATCCGCATTTCTTGCACCTGGAGCACGATCCACCGGTGCAACAGCCTCGTCATCATCTGCTCGACGACTCCGTGCTGGAGCACAGCGATACACTGTCCAATGCGGATCTAACCTCGCTGGAAAGTGCCGAGGGCAACCTATGCGACTTTACGGGTAGTAATTGCGATCTGATGTCACCAGAGGCAGCCGCTGCGATGCAGGGCTGTCTGCGCCGCAAGACGGTACAGAAGGAGGGCCGCAAACCGGCGGTGGCCTCCTGGCAACGCTACTGGGTGCAGATCTGGGCCAATTCGCTCGTCTACTTTCCGCCCAAGTCGTTCAAGGGTAGCGACCGTGGCGACTTTAAGCGTGAGCCGTGCAAGGTATGCCCCCTGGAGGGCTGGTATGCCCAAGTTAGCGACAATACGAAACATAAGAACACCTTTGAGATATACCACCGCACCCTGGGCACTGTTTATAAGTTTCGCACAGACAGTCCGCAAATGACGCATCTATGGACGAACGCTATTTGTAAGCTGGCAACGACGCGCGTGCCAAAGCCACTGCCTGCCAATCTGATGTCCTTCGAGTGAGTCAGCGCCGGACACCACCAACCCTCTCGAAATTGAAATTGTGTACTCAACAATTAGGTTTAGTTATGTAGCTGTTAACTTACTCACGATGTCATGTTGCAACCACCACAACTACCACAGAACATTCCCGCAGCTCTTTGCTTGATAGAACACCACACATGAAAAAACAAAAAAACAACACCACACATCAACCACAAACAAACAAACTAACGAACAAATTATAATTTGCAAATGAAACGATTTCAAATGGTATTTCAAAAGACTGACAGACTAGCAGAGCAAAAAGAATACGAATTAGATAATGAAGTTAATGGTGAAGCAGTACAGGAACACACTCAAGAATACAGACACTCGAAAACAATAGCAATATAATGATATTAGCATAGTCGCAGCAAATAATATATATTGGATATATGTATCTAGACTCTTATGCCAATTTCTCACTTATTACAAGCTGTGGCTATCGATTGCTTTTTGTCCTGTATGTAACTCTCTGTGTATCTTTAAGTTGAGAAATGTGTTTATTGTTTTTGTCTTGTATCTTGTAATGTAATTAGCATTAAAACAGATAACCATTTCGACATATTTAATTTTTTTGTATGTTCATATGCGCTATTTGTGCCATATTAATTTTTAATGAAAAGCGATTTATATTTATATTACTATAGAATCAATGCAAATGCACTTTATGCAAAACTTTGTACCGCCTTTTCTTAGGCCAAGTCTAACTAACTATAATTAATTAATTAATTTCTAAATTTCAATTTGTCTAATGGGAAGATTGCTTAACTACTTTGTAACAAAGAATCAAAAACTACAAATAATAATAAACATATACACAACGCATACTACAAACGAAAATTATAGGCTTTAAACATAGAAAAATTATGTCTATCAAATATATTCTATATATGTGTGTTGCATGCTAGGGTTAATATGTAAGTTTCATCATAAGCATATAGATTAAAATGTTGCATGTTCTATAGACAATACATCTTGGATTCTTAAAACACAAACAAACGAAATTTATGTTAACTATGGGTAACAGTTACTTTACACACTTACTTTAGATATTTTATTTAAGCTTTGTCATCCATATATACACACATTTGATTTGCAAATTTTATTTTAAGCATTAAAGAAATGCAGCAACAACGAAAAAAAAGAAAAGAAAAAAGTCGATTAAAAACAAACTACACACAAACGATTGCTCTTTTAAAGTATGTACATCTGATGTTATATAATGCGGCATACGTTATTTATAACAATTTTCACGCATTGCTCGTGCAAACTGCTCGAATTTGCAATTCATTTGTGCGCTGCACGCTGCATGAATTTTAATAAGTGGTGCCACACCATGTTGAGCTATTTAACATTAAGAGAAAAGTCTCAAAACGCGTCAGTCAATTGCGAAACATGAAAGGGTCCACAGTTGGAGATTGCGGCGCGAACAGTGGCGCTGACAGGATGATGACATTGCACACCAAACCCAATAGATGTGGGCGTCCAATTTGTGTGCTGGCTCTGCCACTTCTCTTGTTGTGGCTGCTACTCTGCTTGACCATTGACGCAAGTGTGGGCGGCAAGACGACGACCATGTAAGTGTTTTGGATGTGATTGCGCAACTATTGTCTAGCCAAACGACTTTCACCTAAACTGCGACGGCTCACTTCCTGTATTTCATATTTATCTAGTGTGCGTCATACGGATACAGCGGATCCCCATTTGGACGGCTTCTGGACAAATAGGACCAACTGGAATGCGCGCTGGGTGAAATACTGGCGAGCCAAACGCATTTACGAGCCGGTTTGGAAGAAAGTGTGGACCCCTACCATATTAACCGAGTGGGTGCCGCTGCCCAATGCGCCGGCACCGGATGCCTGGGAACAGCAAAAGCAGGATAAACTGTAGCTGCACTCCAGCTTAGCCTGAAAGACTGACATCTATTATTAAGTATTTATTTATTGGTTTATTTATTTGTTAATTAAACGCTGTTTTATGTCTACTGATAATTTAAGTGGTTGCCAATAGCAAAATGAAGGCCTTACTATCTAGCGACTGGTTTACAACTATTTACAAGGAGCTTGGAACTGGGCGTGTGGCATTTGCTCGTGTTATTATACATATATATATTCAGTGGCGTCCTACGCGCCCGGAAACTTAAATGGCTGTGTTGTGGCACCGTCAGCGGCTACGGCTGCCGTCGATTTGGCTGCCTCCAGCGTTTTAGCTTGGAAATCTGTACTGGTTACTGGCTGCAGCTGCGTTGGCTTTGCGCCTGCTGCGTTGCTGTCATCGCGTTTCCACACAGTTTTGTCATTTGATTTGTCGCCCGCGGTGTCTTTGCGATCCCAGCCAATGTCGTGATGTTCGTGATGGTGATCGGGTGTGGGGAACCATTCGGAGATAACAACTGGCTTCCAGATTTTCTTCCAGCCAGGAACCCAAATTTCCTTCCAGCCGGGCACCCAGATCTGTTTCCATGCTTCCTTCCACTCAAGTTTGTCGTTCCAGATTTGCTTCTTGCCTGGTTTCCAATACTGTTTCCACCCTTCCTTCCATTCCAGCTTCTTGTCAGGCACCCAAATTTGTTTCTTGGCTGGCTTCCAGATTTTCTTCCAATGTGATTTCCAGACAACTTTCTTCTTCCACAAATCGTGGCTGGTGTATTCCCAGCCCTCGTGATCCTTGCCCAAAAACTTTTCGCCCGGAATGCCAACCTGAAGAAATTTAAATATATAATGATGCTTAGTTGGTTTTTTAAAATGTTGAACCTTACCTTGACTAGTTCGGGTGTCCAATACTGCTTCCAATCGGGAACTTGAATATCCTTCCAGGCGGGCACTACAATCTCTTTCCAATGGGGCACCTTTGATAAAATATGTGTGAATCATAAAAAAAAAACCCTGTCAGCTGTGACTTACCCATATTTGCTTCCATGCGGGCACCTGAATCTCCTTCCAGCCAGGCACCTTAACCCAATGTGGCTTGTATATCTGTAAATAATAATAAAGAATTTACATGAGGAATGCCACTAATTATGTTGAAGCACTCACCTTTTTCCACGACGGATTCCAGATTTGTTTCTTGGCTGGATTCCATATCTTCTTCCAGCCCTCCTTCCACGTAACTTTCTTCTTCCAATAGCCCGGATCGTGATGTTCGTGGTGCTCATGGTGCACATGTTCGTGAACTTCATGCTCATCAATGCCGACATCGAGACCGAGGCCAAAGTGGCCAGTGCGCTCCTGTGCGTCGCTTTTGCCGCTTACCTGGGACTCGGCAGTCTGTTGATCTCCCACAGATTTGGCATAGCTCCCTCCGGTCGCCATAGACAGCGCACCGAGCAGGCCCAACTGCAAGCGAAGCAAAATCGGTTCAGTATAGTCAACCAAACAAAAGACTTAGGCAACGAACTTGCCCATTTGGGGATCAACACGAATTCGCAACGATTATGTTAATTAATTAAATATTCTTCATATGAAGCGCAAAATCCCAAAAAACGGGTTTTAACTGGGTCAGCGAGTCGTCGACTCAGTGTGTCCCATTCTCCAGGTACTTTTGTTGTTTTATTTTTTGCATTGTTTGGACTGAAAGTCCATTGACAGTGAGACAAAAAGTAAGAGTGAAATGTTGCGTCAGAGTGTTTTTATTTAAATATGGCAGTTCAACTTGATAAAGCCCGACCTGCTTGTAGGTCACAATGACATTGTGTGTTTTTGAAATTAGTTTTTGGGCCTGGCCTCTTTCTTTATGTAGCTATAAATATTGTTTTCATAATGCACATTTTTTGGGAACTGTTCGATTTGTTGGCGTTGGCTTCGCCGCTGTTGCAAGTATAAAGCTCTATGTTTGGTAGTGCTGGCGAGGTTAAAGCGTTTGGCGTTAATTTTTTGTCATCTTTGGGCATGGGTATTTCACAAAATCATAATCTCTTAAATTTAATAACCAATCAATCTGCGCACGATCCGATTATGAAATGGAAATTAGCGACCGGCAAAAAAATTATCTCATCAATTGCACTGGGGGTGCTAATTGTGGCCTAAAGTGTTGGACTGTGGACTGCGTGCGCAGCTGGCTCAGATGTCGACTTGGCCACAATTTCCGTGGTCGGTAGGCAGTGAAAGTCTCTGGCCACTAGTCACAAGTGATGCCGTCTGCTATTTTAACTCGACTGCTTTCTGCTGCGCGTTGGATCATCGATCGTGAGGGAAAAGAGTCATTGCAATTCGAAGGCGAAGCGCTAATGAAAACATAGCGTTGTCATATTTGTGCGCTTTTAATTGTTGACAATGCGTTTCAAAGTGATTGAAAAGGCCACAAAGTTGAAAAGAGGAAAAATCATGGATAGACTTAAATTTCGTGCTGTTGACCAGCGACAATTATCTAGGCAGTAAAGTGTGCAAGTTGGAAAAAGAAAGATTATGGATATTAGCTTGATACGCATTCAATACGTTCAATCGAGATGCACATTTTTAACAATACACCTAAGGATAATGGTTTCATAACATCCTGTGAGATAAGAAAGCAATGACCTACAATAATCTCTTAAATTGCTGGAGAAGTACAAATGAGTTTTTGTTTAACGCTTATAACTTTTCTAAGAAGATGATACTTTTTTATAAATAAGTAAATTAAGTAATAAGTAATTGATACATTTTTTTTCTACTTAACATTTTAGTTTACTTTTGTTAAATAATATAAACTAATATAAAGCATAAGCTGCAGACTAATTTTAGCTATTTTCTTTCGAATTATTAGATCATTCAATATAATTTTCCACAAATATATTAAACTGATTTTAAACATTATTGAGTAACAAATAAAAGTTATCAAATTGAATTACTATTGAAGAGCCTAGAAAACACTTGTAATATATAATATGAAGTAGTTATTTATTTAATTTTGCAATAATTACGTATATTAATTACTTCACTATGCCTAAAATATGTTTAGTGTACGCATTAAATTATTTTCTTCACATCGCACACTTAAAGCCCAAACTAAGTTTGAATTTTGCAATGTTCAACATTGCTGAAAGAAATATGTGAAGCATGCCGACACAATTTACATATGTTTGTTTATATGTGATCGTCTTTGTCGCAGTGTCGTAAACAAATTATACGCATCTATTATAAAACTGCACTTAACTGACAAAATTGTATTCCATTAGCTTCACTTGGCTGGCTAGACCAAGATAAAAACAATTATAAAAACAAGAGCAACATCAACAACACATGCATTTTACACTATCTTTCCCACTCGCTGACACATTTAGTAATTACCACAAAATGCCGATGGATCCTCATGGCTCCCGCTTAACGTAGTGTTGGGTTTTGGCCCTACACCAAAATGGTAACACAAATTCACTTGGACAAAGACAAAGATATGAGTTGAACTCCTTTTGGGGGCACCACTCGCTTGGTGGGCAACGCGCGCAACTTTCTGGGCCACTTTCGTGGAACTGACTGTCGCATTAAAGATTGGGCAGCCAGGTTAAATAGACGGCGGCGCACAGGTGCTGCTAGCGCCAAGAAATGTGAAATGAGAGCGCCAACGAAAACGAAAACGAAAACGAGAGCGTCTCGCTGCAGAAGCCGAAGACCTTGAATTCTGATAACGGTTTCGTGTGTAAACAATAACACAGACGAGAGCTTTTTGCTTGTGCGTTGAAAAGCTCAGCTTACGCTCAGTTGGAGAGCACAGAGAGTCGAGCCGGCAACATCTGCCCCATTCTTCTCTCTCTCTCTTTCTTATTCTCTCTCCCTCTATCTCTTCGTGTATTCGTATTTGATGTTGATGTCGACGTGACTGCAGCCCGAAGGCGCTGAGAGGGCGGGGTGTGAACCAGCTGCAGGCGCTGATCCAAATTTTGTAATCACAGCCGTAGCTTATGGCAATAAATGACATAAATCTTAATGAAAAAACAAAATCAAAATGACATAAAACAATAACAACATCATTGGCGCAATGCAAATTAATAGCACGAAGTGGAAAATCAACGAAAGCAAAAATTGTATGGCAACAATGCGTGTATCTTTAGTTGTGGACTTATATCTAAATATCTATTATGCGTATATGTCTCCATTTGTTTACTGCTGCCGATTTTTATTTTATTTTTTAAATATATTCAAATTTTGTTAGGGGGAATTCTTGTTCAATGATGACGACACGAAGGCCGTCACGTTCGTGAGGCGTTTGTGATGTGCACACAGTGGCGCTGGAACCATCGACTGGGTGGCACTCTAGGGACTGGGCACTGTTACAGTCAATTAGTGATTTTTAATGTAATTTGTAAGCCATAGTTGGTGCTCTAACTCGGTTAAGGGCAATCGCTTGCGTTGCCTGCCAAATGGGATCTAAGCAAACCACAATTAAAACTTGTCTACTGTCCACATGCATTTTTGCATGTGCAACAATGTGGCAACTCTTGCCAACCCCAGCGATTAGTCGCTTAAAGTTTTTATTTTTTTCTGTATTTCCTGCATCTTTTGTTTCAGTTTGCACATATCTGAAAAATCAAAAACATGCGGAATTCCATTCAAGCAGCGCTCTTTAAATGGTTGGCTACATTTCCAAAGCCAAGTTTACAATTGCATGTTGATTTAGTTTTAACAATTTGGCTGGTTTCTTGCCAATGAGCAGAGACTTGGCCAGTCTCCGACTGAGTTCCAGGTTTCGCATGCGTGTGGCAGCGTGGTTCCGTTAGAGTTAGGCTATGTCGGTGGTCAAAACAGAAGGCAATAACTTATGCAACATTTTTAAGAAAATTGAAATCAATCAGTTTTTAAATAAATTGTGTGTCTTAAAAGTGTTTTTTGTCTATGTTAGTGGTATTCCCTGACAGATATTTCCTGTTATTTCCTGCTCTTTATTACATTTATTTACTTTGACTTTAAGTAAATATAAATAGTATTCACATTTAAATGTTTCAGTCCATAATATGTTTAACTTTCAAATTATATCCAAAACTAAATAGTTAAACAAATTAAAAAAGCTATAACTTATAGCACGTGCTATAAAAAAATAGCTAAAAGTAACTCATTGGTAATAATGCTGAACGGTTGGTATTATGGGCATCCCTCAATTAAAATAATTAAAATCGATTGCGTTTCCTCATTTTATTAGCCACATCTGCGAAGGTTTCGCTTTAGAGATTGAGATGTATTAATAACTATGACCATGCAGCTGCTCAAGGAGGAAATGAAATGACAGCTTCAGGCCACACATCCAGTTGAATGCACACGAATCGCACCAAATAAATACTAAACTAATATTAATATTCATTAAAATGCATTTCTCGTTAAACCGTTAAACCTCCAGCCAGCGCAGCATGCGTTTCAGGAAGTAACCAACACGTTTGTCAAAAGCTGCAGGTCTGAGCAGAGCAACTGCAATAGGAGCTGGAACTGGATGCCAGTGCAAATGAAATGCGTAATACGATAAAGACGATGTCTGATGATGATGACAAACTTAAGTGTTTGATGCATGGCAATGGTACAGCGGCTTTTGTCCGTCCATATTTATGGCTTATTTTTTGTGGCACGGTAGTCTGGATGTGATGTGTTATGGCAGGCAATGCATTTAACGATGACGATGATGATGATGGTAAACCTGATGCGAGCAGCCGTTGAGCCACTTTTACTTTTCCGACACTGCGCCAAATTCAAATAGGTTGTTTGTTCATCATTTATTCCAGGCATATGGATTGGCCATTGCTGGCCATATCGTGGCAGTAATCAGTCACAGTGTGTTAACTATTTGTGGTGCTATGTGTGTGTGTTAGTATGGGATTGTGTCTCTGATTGAAGCAACATTTTGGCATGCACTTCCTGCACTTTGCCCAAATTGATTGCGGAGATTGGCCAATCGCTGGCGTGGGCGTGTGCCAAGTAGATAACTCAAAAAGCAAGGGGACACACTCTGAAAAGATTGGGGTGTGGCAACAGTTTAATTTACATACATGTAAAAAAATCGCATATTTGTTTGTGGCACCTTTTGGTTGTCTGTTTCGAGGCTGCGTCTGCGCCTTTTACTTCCGATTGGCACTTGGCTTCCTGTTCGGTGGCCAAAATAAGCAAATGCCGCTTTTTGGGCATCTGACTGAACCACTTTGGCGTTAAGATTACAGACAAGCGGGCAAGTCAAAAAACTCAGACGCACCTAAGCCAATAAACATCTTGTTGCGGTAGTTGCGATTTTTTCTTGTTGTTGCTGCTCTGCACTTTTATGGCAACATTAACTGGCAAGCAGATTGTAGCATTTTAATTGCACGCTCGTTGCGCCTACTTCCCCATCTGCAGCGATATTCGCGCTCGAACTTCCCTAAAATATGTCGCAGACATTGAAACTAAACAGCTATTTCAAGTTCAGTAAAGTCAACGACACGAACTTACTCATCAGCAATTTGCAGCCTCAAGGTCACACGACGTAATTCTCCTTTAAAAGGGCAAGACAGGACTTACGGCTTAAACCCGCCACCTCACAAATATCTCTAACAAAAGTCTTAGGACATAATCTCGGCAAACTTGGTTTCTCGAGCCTCGGGTTATCGATATTGCGATAAAGATCGATTCAATTTTTATTTAACTTATTTATTTAAGATTTGAGAAACATCATGAAAATAATAAGAAAAAAATTAACAGATATTAAATCTTTTTTATAAAATATTTAACATATTTTTCAATGACACACAAATTCTCAATTAAGTTAAAGCCCTCAAGTGCCTGGAAAAATCACAGCAAAAGACTAGATTGAACTGCGACTTGAGCTGCCACCGAGTTTGAGTTAAGCATCGAGCTAATGTTGCATTCGCGCCCAAGGTCACCAGCAAATGCATTTTCAGTATGTCCCCAATCGGCTGTGGCAATCAAAATGACTTTGAACACAAACTCGCCGCCAGCCAAACAATTGAATTGTGATAGAAATTTCAAATCACGTCGCATTCAATAAACAAAGCGAACTGCATGAATTATGTCTTTATGCCTTTATGACACGCATTTGCATACCAAGCTCAAAGCGAACCGAGCAACAAAAATGAAGGAGGAGTTCACAGCTCATTTGACAAAAAAATTAAATTCAACGAGACGCACGGGCGCCAAATCCAAACGGAAATGCAAGTCGCTATTTAAGTATATGTATTATATGGCAAGTTGACTGATGAAACTGGTTCTTTTTGGTTGGCGTGCGTTGACCGTTTAGCAGTCAATTACGCAACCGCATTATGCCATTATCAACAAGGAAATCAACACATCAAGGGCTCTGGTTAGCTTTTTGCTGATTCCTGCTAATTCTTCACTTGCCTCAATTCACAAGTCATACAAATTAGATGTGGCTTTGATTTAAAACAATTTATTTGATTAATTATAATTATACATTTTAAATAGTTGCACCCGACTGAGTTGGTCAGTCAGTCAGTCAGATGCAGACACGCTTGCCAATTGTGGGCTACATGCAAAACGGACAAAAAGCCAATGCTGATTGTATAATTGCAATGCGCAAGCAGCAGTCGCTGGACAATAAGAAGAAAAGTCGACTATTTTATATTATTTATTACTGTTTCCATTTAGTTTAATTTGGCAGCTCAACGAGGCACGAAATGCTATATCAAACAATGCTTTCAAGTTACCAGCTGCAGTGGCCGCTTCATCGACTACCGGCTTATTTTTTTTTATATCAAAGTCAATGTGTTTCAAAGTGGTGCATTTCAGTTCGTTGCTCAAGTCTTTTGCATTATTCATTTCTCGAAGCAGCCAGCTTTTAGTTGTCTTGCAAAGGTGTAGCATAGTTTTAGGAGGGACTTAATTGGCTTGCATAGTGTTGCTATAGGCGGCGTCTGCTCACAAGCAGTAGCTTAATAATTTTAGCTGTAGATGGCGCTTATTCAACATTTGCAGCATTCATTCATTTGTTGGATATTGCTTGCCTATAATACTTAATCAATGAATATAAGTTCTTAATCGCTATCAAGTTATCATTTTATCCAGACTATAGATTTTCTTACTATATTTGCAATACTTATATATATATTTTGTAATGTTACACTTGTTAAATTCTGTTTTCGTATATTTTTTTAATATGTTAAATTTGGAACATTTGGAACAGTTGTTAATATTTTGTTTGTTTTGATATTGTATCGAATCAAATATTACCACAGCATCGGTTTTGAAATTAAAATCAGAACTAGAATGTTAATATGCAATCAGTCAAATTAACGAACACAAAGAAACAAATTTGATTTACCACTCTAGCTTAAATAAGTCAACTCTGCATAATGCATAACTATGCTTGATCAATGTAAATAAATGCAGGTTTCAAAATGAGCAATTGGTCAACACTTTGAGCTGCACGCAATTGAGCAGAATTTGAGATAAATTCACATTCCCATTAATATAACATTTATATTCAGTTGACGATGCTGTGAACCAACTCGTCAAACCACTTACAATTATGTGGCTGTTAGTAAAGCTCGCAAAATAATATAAACAATTGCGATGCCGCCTAACAATTGCACATTGTCTCCCCTTTAGAGGAGGTGCATAACAAAAATTACAACATGCTAATATTGAAGAAGGCAAACAGATAGAAAAAAAACGAAAAAATTGCAAATCGAAAAAAAGATCAGTCAAACGCTAAAACGACAAGCGGCAAACGACCAACTAGCTACTACTGGCCACTGGAGTAGGAGTGCGACAGAGTGGTTTGTGGGGGGAGAGGTGGACGCGACTTCGAGCAATGCATGACAAAGCAGGCGTCACATATTGGCCATTTAGCGAATCAGCTGAGAGACGGCCAACTGCTAACTGGTTAATAATAATGCAGCTCGAGGAAGTCGTAAACTGCAATTGCGTTGAAGCGCTGTAATAAATACACTGGCCCCTGTTCCCTGTCCCCCACGATCCCTGGAGACTCGAGAAACGGAGAGAATAGAGATATAAATAAAGAGGCCAAACAACACAAATGTAACAAAACAATGATTGACAACCAATTCCATTTGCATTTAATGAATGAAACTACAACGTCAGCGATGGAGGCGTGCCAACAGCAGCTGTCCCAATTCGGTTAACGAAACTAGCTTGGACCAGTTTAGATTTGGAGTATTTACTTTTTTTTTGGAATTAAACATATGTACATATACTTAGATATGAAAAAAAAATGTATGGCGTTACAGTTGCTGTTATTTATCTTGTTTTGTGATGCTTTTGATTCCGCTATTACATGTGGGTATATGTCGGCTTAATATAATGACGAGCTTTTCTGTTTAATTGTAGTTTATTCTTATATAACGGGTTTTCTTCGATATAGCTAATTTGTGCCATGTTTATTATTCTCTATAAAGTTTTGCCTTCATAAATAAATAATTGATCTGACTTGAGTTTCTCAACATTGGAAAAGCCGTACAATTAATACGTAAGATATCTTATGTCAAGAGTACCATGCAGATCAGCAAAAAGACATTGATAAGCTAAAGAGTTTATGTGGAGCAATATTTAGAAACTGTCAAAGTTGTCATTAAGTGCTATCTTCTTGATAGAGTTACTCATATTTCATATTCAGCTCAATAAATTTCAATTAAATTTTACGCATGACAAAACAAGTTTGTTGCCTAAGTCTTTTGTTTAAGCGCAAATGCGCTCGAACTATTTGTATAATATGCTTAGAGCTTATGCTCGATATGCCAAAAGCTATGCACATACATATGTAATCTGCATGGGTTGACAACGCAATCGTGGCCGCGTTTTAATTGTTTCTCCCATCCCACATGTCAGCACTCGGTGTGTGCTGCCATTTCGCTATGTCATGGATATGTTGTGGCTGTTGTGGCTGCTCCATTATTACTACATTTCTTTCATCACTGAGTGACGACCTTGCTGCTTAGCTTAATGACAAATTGGACTGCTCCAGTTCTGCAGACACATACACACACATAGAGAGACAAAATCAATGACCCACATGCACTGCAGAGTCGGCACAGATCAACTTAGTGGCAGCGGCATTAACTTAATCTGCAGCTGATGCGTGCAACAACCTCTTGCCGCTTCACGCTTCGTAGCAAACACTTCAAGCAACTTACGTGCCTCTCTCGCCGTGTCTGCCTCCCACTTTGCGGCTTGCTGTCGTCGCTCTTGTTGTTTCTGCTGCTGCTGCTGTTGTTGCTGTCTTGAACCTGAGCAGCGATTCGAGATAAATATAAACATAAATAAATAAATATTTCAGGCGTTGTGTGTTTGTGTGTAAACAAAAGATTTATTACACTAAACATTTTTCGCTTTATTATAACATATTATTATAATTTTTTTTTTTCATTTTGCATTCGTTTCTTTTTCCTTCTTTTTGTTGTTTAACAAATTTATTTTTATTACTTCTTTTCAATTTACGTTTCGGATCCGTTCGTTTTGTTTTGTTATTGTGCGGCTTGTGCAATGCGGCGGTAGCTGCTGCTGCAACAGTTAAAACAAAAGCAATGATAATAACAACAACAACAGCAGCAACAACAACAGTTGGTGACTGCGTCTTGCTTCACTTGTGCGTAAATTGTTTGCTTGTTGCTGATGTTGTTGATTTCTAGCCGGGGATTTGTCCAGTTTATTGTTGTTTCTATTAAACATTTGAATTTTGCATGAACTAAAGAAAAAAAAATTAAACGCAGTAAAGCTGTGCGCAATTTGCAACTGCGTTAATTGGCAGACCATCAAAAATAATATTACGCATACATCGGGTGTTGCGTGAAGGCGATGCAATTAAGAGATTAGCTGCACTGCAGCGGGTACTTGAATTAAGGGCTATAACAAGTAGGCAGTCGCAATGACAAACAGCTTGACTACGCTCGAGGTAACAAGCCTGTGTGTGCAACAGCAATAATAACAACAACAACGGCACCAATTAAAACAAAGACATGAAACATTTTGTAAAACAGACAAAGAAAAGCCGCAGCCAATTGAAAAACAAACAAAATGAATTTTACATTTTTGCATAATGCAACTACTCACAATGCAACTCGTCCATTTTGGAGTTTTCAGGTTTGGAGTTTTGCGCTTTCAGTTATGGAAATTGATTTTAAATCATGTCACAGCTTTTTTTTTTTGTCATTGTTTTGATTTTGATAGGGCCTGAAAGTCTTATGAAGACCTTGAAAACAATTTTCAGCAGCTGCATCATTGATTTCATAGGGTGTCAACATTGATTGTTTCCGAATAATTGATGACAAGTTGAGTTTCCCTCACTATAAGCTGCATTAGGGAAAACGCTTTAATTCAAAAAAAAGGTATACCATTACTGCAGTGAAAGTAAAGAAAGTTTGTAAATTTATAAGCTTCGATACAATTTACTTCATTGTAAATGACTATTCTACTACTGGAGTAGAATCGATATTGTCATTTTTTACGCGCTTTGCTTTTCTATAACAAGTAAATATTTTAAATATTTTACGTTTAAGTTATAGTTAAAATCTAGACAGCTCCCTATAATAACAAATTAATATTTACAGTCTTTATGATTCCCATAATTTGATTTACTATGGATTCATTTTAACAAATAAATTTAATCCCTACTCATAGTTAATATCACATAATACATTGTGTCTAAATGTAATATGTTTCAAAAAACGTTTTGCCACGCCCACCAATTAAATTGCCGCCACAACAAATTGGGCGCACAGCGTTAATGTGTTGTTGAGCTACGTCGCATTCTTTAAAAACAAAGAGAGAAATTTCATTCTCATTTCTCGCTTCTTCCTCAATGTTTGCTTGAACTCGAACTTATGCCTGCATGTTTTCCATGTTGTTGTTGCTGGTGTGGCAGAGTTACCTAATCGTTGCAACTGTGGCGTCTGGTGTCTAATTGTGGTATTGACTGCAACGGCAACGGTACCAGCAATAGCAGCTGCTGCAAGTTGCTTCCTCGGCTGCTGACGCCGCTGGCTGCTAACTAGACCTGCCTACAACTCCGTATGTAAGCCAAACAGCTGTCTACTCTGGGTGAATGGGAAAGGGGGGTGAGAGTTTTACTTATGTCGGTAGCGATTTTTTTTTTGTTTTGTTATTTTTTTTTTCTTTTTTTGGCACACAAACACAGAGAAGCGAGTCGAGTCAATTAAAGCAATATGTTGCAACAGCGGCGACCGAGTGACTTGGACTTCAATTTGAATGCAACTGCCAGGCAGGTAAGGCGCTTGCTCCATTCCACACCCCACATCCCGTGCAATCCCCACCAACCCTCTGTTAACCCTAAACACCAACCGCATTCAGCATTCAACTTGAACAGGAAGTGAGGCGTTATTGTTGCTGCTTATCTGGCCGATGATGAGATGCTTCCTTGAGATTTATTTGGCATCAGCATCGGATGCACACAGTTTGCAGTTGCAAGTTGCAAGTTGCACGTTGCACGTTGCAAGTTATAATCGCAATTGCTTTGTGGCAAGTTCATATGCATTGGCTTTGGCTCTTGACTATGGCTTGTTGCCTGTCGGCTATTGGCTGTTGGCCTCCCGCAGTATGATTTTTCTGACTGATGCTGCAACAGTCGTGCAAAAAAAAAACTTGGGCCTTTTGGTTGGATTCGTTTCTTTGCGGGTGCAGCATCGGCGGCTGCGGGGCGCGACGCGTATCTAAGCTCAACTTCCGCGTGTCATGAGACCCGAAACATTATGAGTTGCATCTTCGCCTTAATGGCCATCTAATGGCAAACGGGAATGGCAATGGATGATCATGCCGCAGATGCTCTTGCGCAATCCATGTGGCCAATGAAAGTAAAAGGTAACCGGAGTCCAATTTCAACACATTTGCACTTGGGTAGATTTCAATTTTCAAGTACATTGCCTCAAGTGCCGAAATCTTACGTATATGGTCCATAATTAAAAGTGAATTTCAGTTTTTTATTGTTTTGTTTTTATTTTCTTAGGATTTTTGTATTTTTATCTTTTCGCTTCACATAAAATTTTGTACAATAGTTTATGGTTTGAATTATGATAATGTTTATGATTTTCGCTTAAGGTACATATTTACAACCTTTAAAATTGTTTTTTCCTCTTGTATATTTTGCTTGTTTTAATATACAATTTTTGAGCTTCATTCTTCATTGAAGTTGAATTCCAGTGGCAAATCCAAAGGGCCAATTAATAAATTTGTATAACTTCAAGACAAACGAGAGCATGACTAATGTGTACACTTAAGATATAGAACGAGTGAGAGATAGAGATGGAGACAGGAAGAATTTCGAGCAAATGAATGGAAAATGGATAAAAATTTGTCAACGAAAAACATGGTGTGTGTATGTTGTGGAATGAATGATATATGCCAATGCAGACTTATATAAGTATTAACAATTGTAACCAAAATAAAATAGAGAATTATTTATTTTGTGTTTGGGTTTTCAACTGGTGGCCAGGGGCAGTTATCAGATATATCAGTGCTGTCGCATAGTTATGCGATATGTTGGGCTTTACAGGGAGTTGTTAATTAGTCCCAGCCATGTCCGTGATGGCTAGTTGGCACCCAGACCTTTTCCCACACTGGCTTCCATACCTTCTTCCATTCCTGCACTTTGACCTCCTTCCAGACGGGCACTTGTTTCGATTGCCATTCATCTTTCCACGCCTGCTTCTTCTCGGTGGCCCAGACTTGTTTCTTTTCGGTGCGCCAGATCTGTACCTTCTCCTCTACCCACGTTTCGCGCTTCTCCTTGATCCAGATTTGTTTCTTTGAGTTCTTCCACACTTGCACCCATTCGTCTTTCCATTCCAGTTTCTTGTCCTGCTTCCACTCTTGCACCTTCTCGGTTTTCCATTCCTGCACCTTTTCGGTACGCCATTCTTCCTTCTTCTCGGTGCGCCACTCCTGTTTCTTTTCGGTGCGCCAGACCTTCTTCCACACGGGCTTCCACACAAGCTTCTTGCGCCACAGATCGTGACTGGTGTACTCCCAGCCCTCGTGATCTTTGCCCAGGAACTTTTCGCCAGGAATGCCCATTTTAACCTAAGTGTAACAAATGACAGATGATTTGCATCTGGATTAGATTTTGGGTTTTTACTATATTTGTTGATAACTTCTTACCCATTGTGGCTCGAACATTTGCTTCCAATCAGCGACCTGTACTTCCTTCCAGAAGGGCACTTGGATTTCCTTCCAGAAGGGCACTTGGATTTCCTTCCAGAAGGGCACCTTGACTTCCTTCCAAACAGCCACCTTGGTGGGCACCCAAATCGGTTTCGTTACCTTCTTCCACTCGGCCACTTTAACGTCTTTCCAGGCGGGCACTTCCCGTTCCTCAATTTTTGGCTTCTTCACGATTTTCCAGTCGGGAACTTGTTCCTCTTTCCAAACAGGAACCTATGCACCATGCACATCTTTGTTTAATTGGAATCCTGTGTGTGCCTGACTCCATCTGCTTACCTGAACCTCCTTCCATATTGGCACCGAAACCTTTTTCCATTTCGTTTCCCATGCCTCTTTCTTCACCGTCTTCCACACTTGCACCCAATCCTCCTTCCACGTTAACTTCTTCTTCCACTCCCCTTGGGGCGGATGGGCGTAAGCTATGCTAAGGATTAGCGCGCAGCTGGCGCTAAGTAGCTGTGGACGGCAGAAAATCGCACAGAATCAATTAGAAAACTTTCCAATTCGGAGTATTTTAAAACTTAAAAATCACTTGTTGTATTTAGAAATTGTTTGTTGCTTTTAGCAAATTTACATTTCAATCACTCAAAAATGTTTAATATTAAAATTATGTTTTTGCTTAGTACAGGACTTCAGCAACATGCACAGTTATTTCGAATTATTATTTAACGCGACACTAACCAATAAACTGAGGGATCTCATGCTTGGAATCCCTGTACCACCAACAGCGCGTTAAAACAAAAGAGCTGAAATGTGCCTCCGCTGAGGTCTTCTATGAACACTATTCGCATTTCCCTACATGCACATCTATTTATATTTTGAATGCGAAGCGCCAAAGAAACGCAGCGACGCCAACTGCGCAGCAGCAAAAAGAGCAACAATTTTTTTGGGCAAAAATAAAACATACACACACACACACACACACTGCAAACGGTCGCAGCAGCAGCGACGCCAACAACAAACTCTTTGGTCTGTAACTATGTTTATCTGCAGGTACTACTGTGTATGTATGTGTATGTGTGTGTGTGTGTGTGTGTGTGTGGGGACACGGTCGAGCCGCTGCTGCTGCTGTAAAGCTCTGCTCAGGCAGAGTTACAATCACAGCTTCAGTTTGAGCTTCAGTTTCGGCTCAAAGCGCTCACTTGTGCAAAATGCACGCAACTGCTGAGAACGTCAACGTCGACGTCGACGTCGATGCCGATGACGCGAGCGTCGCTGCCAACGTCACTGAAAGCGAAAGATAGAGAGTGAGAGTAAACCAGAGCCAGACTCAGGGTGAGAGCGCGCTCAGAGTTGCCGTTTGTTTTGTCTTCTGCTGCTGTGTGTGTGTGTGTGTGTGTGTGTGTGCAGTGACGACCCCAACTGACTGATGAATTGGACTCGGCCTGACGCTGACTGCTCGGATTTTCCCAAGGTAAAACATAGCCAGTCGCAGAAGCCGCCTATAAAGTCGTAATCTTCAAATATTTGGACGCTTGCTCTTGGAGCCTGAAGTGTGCGTTGGCGTTTTTCGTAGATCTCAAGTGCAATTACATATGTATTTACTTATGTGTGTGTGTGTATGTGTGTATGTGTTTAAGTGGCCCAGAGCTAGAATGGGTCGCAACAATCACTGATTGACGGACTGAATGCTAATTATGTTATTAATGATGATGTACAAGCTGTTAATTGTCTGCAGGCCACTCCTCCATAAGGTCAATTGCTGCTGTGGGCGTCGGTGGCTGATACACTTAATGGTTAAGTGGCTACGTGCGTGCTTTTTCTACTACATGTTTAACTTGCTTAACCGAAACTTGAGTGACAAACAATCAGCATAGTTCGATTTTGTTGCCTGCGATTCGCCAAAATATGTGGCTACAAAGCGCCGTCGGGCAAACAAAAACGACCTTCGCAACGGGACGTAGCATGAAGACGAGGGCACCAATAACAATAATAACAACAACAACAACAACTATGCTTCGGTGGTAGTGGTTGAGGTGCTGGCGCCTCGCTTCAGTGGCTGTGGGGGCCAGCAATACAGCAAAACAGCTTATAGTTGACTAGCACTAAATGGTTTTTAGCATGGTAATAAGGTGCGTGTTTTATGGTAGACCCTCAGCTGAAATGTCCATTATATAGTTTAATAAATGCACAATTAACACACTTGGCCAGCTTTATGGTGTTTCTGTTGTTCACCGGTCAACTTATAATTTCCGAAGAATTACCTTATTTGTCATTAAACAGCAAAATAAAACCAAATTTTATTATTATCCCATTGCGTTTATTAATTTTGTAGAGTATTTCATATTTATGCATACTAGAAATCATTTGCAAAAGTTCTACATGTTTGAGTTATTGGTATATAGCCAGATTGGGAGTGCCTATGCCACAACAGCCTCATAAATAATATGCAAAATTAAAATTGACAGTGTCCACATAAACCACAATGTCCACAACAAGTAACGGCGTCAACAGCAGCCACAGCAGAAACATCAACAGCAGCAAAATCAGCACTTGTTACATCACAGCGGGGCGGGGGCAAAGAGAGTTGCATGAAATTGCAGTTGCGGCCTTCAATGCAAAAAATAAAGAAAAGAAGCGAACAACAAAAAGACGAACTCAGCCAGCGGCAACGACATGATAAAAACACATTTAAAACAACAGCAATAACAACAGAAAAAGCGAACTAAAAACCAACAAAAGTTAACCAAACAAGTAGGAGTGCTGTAGTCGAGTGAACTCAACTACGATATACCCTGAACCCAGTTATTAAATATGTTCTATTGTTATTGGAAAATTCACCTTTAAAAAGATTTGCACTAAAATGCGAGCAGCTCTGGAAGCGCCCTCTGTCGACAAATACGTGTAACACGCAATTGCATACAAAATAATATTGACGCTCGCGTCGATTATTATGCCATCTCTTTCTCACACATGCGCTCGCATAATTATGCATATAGAAAATGCTTGCGGCTGCTGATAGAAATGAGATCAATATGAGAATATATTTTCGACTACAACTTGGGTTTTTCTTGACGATCTTGACTTCGGGCAGTTGATCAATAGTATACATATGCTACCGGAAATTTAATATATCGATATTCGATAAACTGAGGCAGTTATCGATAATATAACGCAAACTTGATCTGCGCCTGGTATACGAGAACCTATATTCTACCTCTAATAGTCACTGAGATCTGCGTGTTCATACAGACGGACATGGCTATATCGACTCGATTGTTGATCCTTATCTGAAATATATATAGTTTGTGGGGTCGGAGATGCTTCCTTCTGCCTGTTACATACATTTGCACAAAACCATTATACCCTTTTTACCCATTTTTAATGGGTTCAGGGTATATAAACCCGAAACTTGAAGTTAGGTAAAAACACACAGTGCGCAAATCGAGAAAATAATGAAGAATGTGCAATGTCACCAACAATAAGAGCTAAAGCGTAACTGAGCTCAGACCAAGGAACAGGCAGAGTTTCAGGCCGGGCTCAAAGCACTCACTCTTGCATGCGGGTGCGTGTGCGTGTACGCGTGTGTGTGTGCGTATTGTGTGTGTGCATGCGCAGTGGGTCCACTTGACTTGGTTTTGTTTCGGGTACCCGCAAATGAAATGGAATGAAATTGAAATTGAAATTCCTGTTACGTTCACGAAGACAGCGTCGAATACTCGTGCATCAAGTTTTGGTTTTGTTTTCGATTTTTTAATATTTTGTTTTCAGTTTCAGTTGCTTTGGCGCGAAGATGTCGTGCATACAGGCGCTGCAGGCGCCGTAAACACCTTTCTCCGGAGTTGGGGTGGGGGCTCAAAACTGGAGTCCATGCCGGTTGCATAATTTATGGCATCTTTTCATTGATATCGACGTTAATTTAGGTTATGCATTGCCCGAGTTTCTGCATGGTATGTGGAACAAGTTTTTGTTTTAATGACGGCCTGCGTGAGCTGAAGGTTTTCAGGACTATGGAAACTAATCATAAATGAAAACATTCATTCGCATCACAATCGAATAAGTGGGGGGAAATTATGTATTAAACTATTATGTATCAGATTGAGCAGTTAGATATTCTCTATTGGCTCTAGCCTTCATTTTGCATATACCTGAAAATAGTAATGAAAATTCATTACTTATAATTAATATAATTCATAAAATATTTGAGAACAATGATTTCTTTTAATACTATGTGTAATTTTAAATGTTCTTGAACTTGAACTCTTACTTGATATTTACTAAATACATGTTGTAAATATCATATCAACTGTTTTTCTCAATTATGTTTATACAAAGATCTAAACATTGAACCTACCTACCTTTTAAGTATTTTTAGCTTAAAAATAGCTTCAGGTATATTTTCAGTTAATTATAAATTTCCATACAAATTTTTAAAGAACTTACAAAATAGTTTAACTGATGGGGTAATTTATTAGGTTGCAATTTTTTTAAATTAAATATTTTGTGCTTTTTTTTTCAAAAACATTATATAATATTATGGTCCAATTGCATACACTTAGCCGTTAATTGAGGTTTCCAAAGTCAGTTCACCACTTATTTAACATACACCCGTCAAAATGCAGACATACTCTGGATTGTTACAACATAAACAATGAAAAGTGACAAAGCACACTTTTGGCCTTCAATCAGTGTTTTAATGGGCACTAATCCCAAGTGCGTCCACAATGCTTAGATTAAATCCCCACTTTCAAGCCTCTTTTTAGGGGCCACTTCCTGCTGCGTCATCGTCATCGTCGTCGTCAATTGTAAGCGTATTTGACATATCGCGCCCATAATTTCATTGCAGACTTCAGCTTAACTACCCCAATTCGTTACGTGGTCGCGCATCATCGAACCGATGTTGCAGGTGCCACATCAGAAGACGTGTTTCGGGCTGGCTCAAGTGTTGGTAGTAATGGTATTGTTACCACTCCTGCTCCGCTGACCCACATAGAGCGTAAATGAAATTACAGTCGATCGTTGAAGCGTCCAAAAGCAGATTTCTTGACCAGTTGCATCACCTGCCCCCGATCCAGGCCAGCACTGGCCAGACGCTGCCAATTAGTTGCGTTTTGTCAGCGCAATTTCAATTTAATGCTGCATTAATTACGCAGGTACTCACACACACACACACACTCAGATATGCACAATTGAAGATGAGGCGCCCGCCACAGGTGGTCAAGAAAAATCACAAAAACTACAACTTGTGCAGCAACTCACATGATTTTTGTGGCCGGCTGTGTGGCATTAAGTGGCTAAGCGAAATCGAATTCAATAGCCATAAGATCCATTCGGAGATCTACAGAAAGGTGAGTCTTCCACGCCAAGGTCGCCCGGATAGCAATTGCTGGTCGAGTTGGTTAACAACATGTTGTTTTTTGGATTTTTTTTTTTTGGCAGATCATACAATACTGAACACGAGTATTAACTGTTATTTATGGCAGATTGAAGCTTTTTGGCACTGTTGCAATAATGGCCATAAAGCAGAAGATGTTGGCATGTCTACACGCAACAACGAGGCTAAGCCAGTGATTAAACGCGCTTGGATATGCTCATTCGAGGCGTTGTCCTGCAACCGTTGCTCTTTTCGCTAGCAGATGTCCAAAAACCGGCTCGGTGGCTTAGTGGCTCAGTTATATATGTATATATATACATGTATTTATTTTGGTTTTTGTCCAAGAGTTGAGGCTCAGCACACAGAGTCCAGTCGGCAGTTGAAGTGGCAGTTGCGCAACCAGGTCTAGCTAACGAAGCCACAAGTCAAGACATTGTCAGAGGTCCCGCATTCCAATTTGCGTACCGTTGCAGCTGCACCCGAAGATTTCCTCATCGCCTATGAAGACACATGAAATGAGATTGCTGCGAGGGGCAAATATACATTTTGATAGCCATTAGACAAATATTGCTAATAAAACACCGTTTCCCAGTGAAGACACCTACTGACTACAGAGCGGCAGTGGCAGGCTATGGGATGTGAGCTAAAACTTCGCGGCCCTCTTCCTGCAGCCGACAGAGACACAATTGCAAATTGCGCAATCGACAACAACAACGACAACGTTGAACAACAGGTGGCGCTACTAACGGAAGATGCAACTGTATTACATCAGTTGCCACCAGCAATACTTTCACAAGCAGCTCTATTCGTACATTCAGATTCCACTGAGCAATTGGCCAACTGATAGTCGATTGATGGTCTAAGTGCTCAACTCAGCGGTGCTGACAGATCCATCTTATTAATGCAGTTATTTTATGCGCATGCAAATCTTGCAGTCAGTGTGTGGGTGTGTGTGAGTGAGTGCGTGAGTGTGTATTTTTGCTACCCATTAACACTTATGTTAATTCATTCACTGCCTTTTTATGATATTTACTTGACTATCTGTTGTCTGTTGCAACGGCAAAATCTGCGTGCAGTTTGCCGTGCGCCGCCTTTTTGTAATTTTTTTCTACAGTTTTGTATGATTTTCACTGTTGTTCCGCTTGTGGCAGTCGTAGAAAAGGTGATGCACAGTGGGCTTGCAACACAGATGCTTATCTTACCGCTGGTCTTCAAATGGCAGACCACATGACCCTAGGTTTTCCACGCCAATTAGCAAGCATGCCCATTACATATTTAATGTGATTTTACTTAGATAACATTTAAAATGTCGACAAAACCTAAAGAGTATTGTTTACAATTTGTTTTGAAATTTATAGAATAAGTTTTAATTTACTCAAATTTGTTGGAGTTTAGTTTGCAATACTTTTAAATGCACCGAAACTAAGTTGTTGTAAAATTTGAATGGATTATAAACATATCAAACTAATCCAGGAAATATTTGTAGGTATTTTTTTTATTTTATAATTATATATAATTTATTTATTTATAGTGTTGGCCTACGCTTGCAAGACTTTAAGGCTACATGTTGTCGCTTTTGCGGCGGAGGCCTTCGGCTTAATTATCATGTTTTTTCTTAATTATACTAGCACAATAAATTATAGTTCCAACATTTTTGAATACTTTGTTTCAGTCAGATGCAAGAGGTGCAAAATATGAACACTGTAAAGGTACTTAAAATGTATGCTGAGGTTGTGCTAGAGTTAACAAATTACTGTCAGGTTTCTCGAATTTAACTCCATTTATTTAATTTAATTTCATTGAACTGTTGCCAGCTCTCATTTGTAGTTTATATCTATGGATGAATAACCTAATTTTCACACCACTGTGCCGGTATTATAATTTTGTGTTTGTTTCAGTCTGTGGCATTTAAAAAATGTGTCTGTTTAGTTTTTTGTCAGCTCTCGTCATTTGCCACATGTTGACAGGCAGCAGGCAACAGGCGTCAACAACAACAACAGTAATAATGACAACAAGGAAGTTGACAGTGCATCTTCCACGTGCGTCCAATTATGACAAATGGCAACTACAGCGATCTCTCCTGTACCCAACCACCACCGCCTGCCCATACGGCATGTTGCATGTCATGAGCACGAGGAACTGAATTATGGCTTGCTTTTTGCAGCAGCAATTTCAATGTGACTATGGCTTCGACATTGTCATTGTCGTTGCCACAAAACAAAAATAAACACCAATGTGTAACACAAAAGAAGTGGGTGCGAAATGTGTTTACGGCTTTTGGTAATAATGTGCTTTTACGATGGCTTGTTGCAATTCTCACCGTTGTCTATTGACCCACTGCACATTGCGGCTCCTGTGCTGAAGGCCAATTTGGTTTTTAGGTGACATAATATGGCAATTTGACAAATGCGGAGCATCTATTTAAGTAGTTGATATTATTTGCCATTCATCGCCCTCCGCCATTTATATGGCACGAGACACGAGCCTCGCAATTTACGTGAGCTGCGTTATTTAGCAAAGGAGGCACGCCCCCGCCCAGTTTGCTTTTACTGTTGGCTGTCGAAATTGGTCGTTGAAAAGATTGCAGAGTCATGCCAAATATTGTGGTATTACATTTGGGTCAATATCTATTTTGGATCGGCAATCTAATAAAATCTACAGTACATAGTAATAATAATAATAATAATAAAATTATTAATTGATGTTGCTGCTTTCGATCATCTTCGGATGTATTATGAAATAGGCGCCATTAACAACAGCTAAGCGCTGTTACCACGATTCCAACTTAACGCCAGCAAAGGTGTCGATTAAATAATAAAGACGGCATTGAACTTCGAAAGCATCATAGATCGTTATTCATTAGTCGGCTAATAGAAAAACATTTATTTCGAGTTGATAGATTGTATGCCACTGAGCATTTGAGACTTCATTAGGTATACATCATTTAAACTGTTGGAACATTTAACGGCTATCAACAACAATCAACTAAGTATTTTTCTGTGCAGACTTGATCTATTGATCAGTCATCTAGAAATTGTATCATAAGGTAATAGATACTAATAATACTACTACAACGATGTTTATTTAATGAATAATTAGCTACTTGGTGTTAGCAAGTATATTTGTTTATATTCTAATAAATTTTCGAATCATTATCGATTATTCGTTTTGGTTTATTAACTGTCTGAGCAGCGATATTGACGCCAATCAACAACATAAACAAGACCAGCTGCTAACACCATTGTATATAATTTGTGTGCTTGATTGATGCCACTTAAAAATTCAACAAATTTCACTAATTACATTGTACCATATATATCAAACACGTTTTTTTTGTTTTCGGTTTGCCAGCTTGTTCTCCTTTCTATTTATGAAAGTTTCTTCTTATTATTCAGCTGTTGAGATTTGCTAATTGAAAGTTGGAAGCCCTGGTTAACAATCTTCGCCCCCTTGGGCTTTTGAGAGTGTGCGAGGTGCACGTCATTAAAATTGGTACACGCAGGGGTCAAGATGCGTGCAATGCTCTTTATTTATGAGCTGGCCAGTTAACAGCTACCACCTGCAAGACAGCACATCTACATCCACTTCAGCTTCAGCTTCAGCTTTATTGCATAAGTTGAGTCGCGACGTGTCTCAGTTTTACTTTCCGCTCGCACGCAAACGGAACGTACACACACACACACACACATATACGCACACAGTAATTTTAATTTACGTTTTCTAATAATTTTAATATATTTATGCGTGTGAACCAAAACAACAGCCGTGTTGGGCGGCGCTCGTAAATCACCGAGTCTCGGTGTTTAGCTTTAAAAAACAAAAGTGAAAATGTCATAAATTTGTGACAGATGACTGTGTATGCGTATTATTATTGTTTTTTTTTGTAATGACTCAGCATCTTCATTATGGCATTTGTTTTTGATAAATCATTCAAATTTTATTGGGTCATGATTGCAACTCATTTTGTAATTTAATTAAAAGCCCAATTTCAAAAACGCGCTCCAATCAACGAAAGTCACTTTTCAGCACTGGCTTTAAGAGAATCTTATAGCTGTCTCCCTTTCACATTAGAGATTAATGCGGATATTTGATGCCGCTTACGCCTTTAAGTTAAGGCGAGATGGCACTATAAATAAGCACAGTTTGAGATGTATTGAACTTTCGGCAGTTAATTTTCAAATCAGCTTAGGTTTGATTACGGAAACAATGAAATGAGGGTCATTTATTTCTGAGAGAGTTTGTTTAAAAATTTATCAATTTTTGTATTACCTGAGCTCCGGCTCCCGCCTGTTTAGCTGCACAGTGTAAATATATTTACAGTCATTTCTTTTTGTAAATAAACCCCCAATAGTGAGTAAATAATTAATTTCATTTACATTAATGTCTTTATTGAATCATATTTACATTGACACACATTTAAGCTTAAGTAAATAAATCGATTGATTGATAAATACTAATGATCGTTATTGATTGACTTTAATTGAACCGCGGTTACGTCTAGGGACAAAATAATTTAAACATTTAATGTTACAATTAATGATTAGTGCTCGTTAGCATTGCAGTTAACTACAAAGATTTGTGATCGCATCATACTCGTATCTACTACTTGTGATGCTTATAAGCCTAAGTCTTCCTCTTCTTCATCATCTTCTTATTCGTCGGGTTGCAGGAAAACGCGTCTCAGCTGCAGTCCGTGTGGACTGCAGTGGAAAAGTGTTTTAGCTGGCTACTTAACTAATAAAATTACTACACCTAAATTGCATATTTACAGGCTCTGTGTAAAACTAGGACGGGGGCGGTAGGCGGTACGGGTGTCCTCTCATTTCATGTAGTAACTGCTGGGCGCACGACCCGATGTGTAGGTGCTGAGTGGTATGCCCTGTGGACCAGGTATATGGTTGTTGCCAGACGAATGCGTCACTGACTGATTCTGTGAACCATACAGATGATCGACGCTGGTGTTGCCGATCCCATTGCCAGATGGCTCATAATCCACATCATAGTAGATGCCCGATTGGTTCTGCAGAGTGAACAAAATATTGAATAGGGCTTTTAGATAAGTTGAAGTGTGCACACTTACCGCTATGCTGCCGTTGCTGCGACTCTTTGGGCGTGGCACTTGAAAGTTGCGACCCAACAGATCGGCACGATCCTCCTCCTCACTGGAGCTGGAGTTCTCCAGCGCGCGCATACCGCTTGCACGCGAACCCAGGCCGAGTCTTCTAAGTGCAATTCAAATTCAGTTTAATACAAGTTTAAAGTGTTGCAGTCGAGAGTGCCCGACTAACAAATGCCCTGTACACAATTATATATAATTGTCTATATTATCACTATAGACAAATATATTATCATAAGAGCTCTCTAGTTAAAAACACCTCAATAGCAGATACCCTGTAATAGCTAAATATATTTTTTCTACAAATTTTGTATTCTCTCGGATTAAGGATCTTTGACAAATGGATAAATATCTGGACAGACTTCTCTATATGTACCGCTTTATGGGATTGGAGATGGCTTCTTCTGCACGTTTTCTACATTTTCAGAGTCTAAATTTATCCCTTGATGATGTGTACAGGCCATATAAGAATTGTGCTTCTGTTTTACCTGGGCAATGGCACTGGAGGCGCCATGCTGGCGCTCGGATGCATTTGCATGGTGCTCTGCATCGACATGCCACCAATTGTCCCCATGCCAATGGCTCCGATATTCGGATAAGCAAACATGGCCGACGAAGGTCGCGTGGGTCCAATGGGCTCCGCCTGCCAAGCAAGAAAGATTTGAGATAAATGATGTAGATGTAGATGTTGCTACAAATTGAGCTTACCCCGTAATGATTCGTTTGCGCCATAACATCGGCGATCTGTGCCCAGCGCATGCGATCCTCCAGCGTTACCTGGTAGCCTGCCTGCGGTAAGCAAGCTGATTTCAATGGTGCTGTATTCATGTAACCAAATACCGGGGAACCCATTGCATTCTTTTGCTCCCGCTGCCAGCGACGTGACCACATGATGAGACAGACCAGAGTTAGCACTATGATGATGACAGCTGCCACAGATGCGCCAATGGCGACGCCCAACACCTCGCCATCGATCTCGCACTGTGCACCATAATGACTGGAGTCGCAGGCACAGGTCTGGGCACCCTCCTCGTTGTAACTGCAGATGCCACGATTATTGCAGTATGCGTCCGGACACGACTGGCACTCGCGACCCGCCCGTTGCGGCTGATCGGCCCAGGGATCGCGCAGACCTGCCTCGCAGGCGCACTGGAAGCTGCCCCAGCTATTGCTGCACGTCGCACTCGCATGACAATCGTTCAATTCAGGGGAGTGGCATTCATCCAGATCATGCAACGCCGAGACGGCACCTTCGGGTGAACTCACATACAACACCGAGTTGCCGATGTTATTGTTGCGACGATGCAGCACTCCAAGAAGATGTTTCTGCACATCGCTGCGTAGATTGGGACGCAGTGTCTCCACGCTCTCATCCAGCTGAAAATTGGGATGAGTTGGTAATTAGTCGAAGTTCAGTTTGATCTTATTGCTATTCATACTCACTCTCAGTGTCATATTCACATAGACACCATTGCCGCCGAGGTTGGGATCCCCTCGATAGATATTGTTCACCTTAGCCTCCATAAACTCATCCGAATAGGGTGTCATCGACATGGCCGAGTCCAACTGCAGAAATTGTGAATTAATACTAGACTTGATAATATAGATTTGTGGCTTACCGCTCGAACCGATTCGTAGCTCAGTTGTCCATAGGGTTCGCTATTGCGATCCATCAGCTTGTTGTCCCACACAATCCGATGCTCATAGATCCGGTCAACGCGCATGCCCAAATGGAAGGATATAACACGACGACAAGGCTCGCGATGCTTGCGACGGGAGTAGCCTGTAAAAAGGGCGTGATATGAGTAAATCTTAATTAAAGTTGCTTGATTTATTTTATTCTTTATCAAAAGATAAAGAGGTCGTAGCTTGTGACTGCTCAAACGGATAGTAAAAGAATTCGAATGTAAGCTAAAAAGTAATGGCATATCTTGATATTATTATTATTTGTCTAGCAACTCTTGCTGTTGTCATGGGAGTTTGAAGTGCAGGAAAGTAATAGAAAGCTTATTAAAATAAACATTTAGCAAAATGATCAAAATACACACATATCTCTTTAGGAAGTTCTAAGTATCTACTTGAACGAAACTTGCATTAATTTTCTTTTTAATTTTATGCTGTACTACATCAATCACCTGGTCGACAATGACAGCTGGAGACGCCGTTGTCCGTTTTGCAGCGTTCGTGTTGCGCCTGGTCACAAGTGGAATCATCGCCGACGATGCAGGTGTCAATTCTCACTGGTGGCTGTGTGGGTCGTTGGCGGTAGTGTGGTCGTGTGGGGCCCGCATTGGTTGTGGATGCAGCTACTGGTTTAGACTGACTTTGCGTTTGTCCCTGTCCTTGTCCATGTCCAGGACTGGTGCCTGTGTGTTGTTGCAGCTCGACGACCTCCGTTTCGGGCACCACATAGCCGCCGCTGCTTTGCGTGACAGCATGTTGTGGTACATTACCAGCAGCAGCAGCAGCACCACCACTTCCACCATTTGTACCGCCACTACCAACACCACTTCCGGTCGTTGTCGTGCCCGGCAATTGGGGCAGTCGCGTCGCTGGCGATGTGGCGCCCGCGGGCGGATCTGTGGGATCACCAAATAGATTGATGTAAGTGCGTTTGCCATCTATCGAGACGAAGCCTTCGTCACCTGATGCCGACACAATGATGTCCGCCTGATGTGCACCGCCTCCTCCCCCAGCCGCTCCATAGGTTCCATATGGCTTAATGTTGATCGTTTGCTGGGAGCCGCTACCCTTCGGCCCGGGTCCCTGAATGGCCGAGAGAGTCACATCAAAGATCTCACCATAGCCGGGTGGCAGATGCTGCCGTGTGGGCTGTATCGGTTGCTGTGGTGCAGCGGGCCGTTGAGCGGGTCGTGGCCGACCACCTGGCTTGAACTCGGGATCGTCTAGCACAATGCCGGGTCGGGGATGGTAGGGAGCGGCGGGAGCGGACGTCGGGGCATTAGCAGTGAGCGCTTTTTCAGTTGTGGTGGTGGTGGTGGTGGTAGTGGTAGATGAGGTAGTTGAGGTGGTGCTAGTAGTAGTAGAAGTGGTTGTGGTAGAAGTGGTAGTCTTGGGTGATTTAGATGTGGGCACTATGGCATCCGTAGCAAGCAGATCGCTCAGCGGCATGGTCTGAATGCTGCTAGAGGATGACGATGACGATGAAGTGCTGCCCTCCAGTCCGGGCGTGCGATTTGCTGTCATGAATATGACCTCGTCTGTGGAGGGATCCAGATCTTGGCCGTTGTCCATGGACATGGGCACATAACTGGAGGACATGCCCATGACGGTGTTCACTACCGAGCTCGTTTCAACGATGGTTGTGTAGCCGGCGTGTTCAGCTTGCGGCTGCTTCTTCTTCTCTCCGCTTGGCTTTGGCTTGTGCTTCTTCTTGGGCGCCTGCTCCTTAGACGGAGCAGTGGGCAAGGTTGCGGGAGCGGGAGACGAAGATGGCTCTGGCGGCGGCTGCAATTCATCGTCAATCTCGCCACCGGCCCCGGAGTCCTGGTCGGAGACTTCAATATACTGTGCATTGGTATCCTCATTGGAGAAGTCGGAGTCGTAGGTGGTGTCTGTCGGAGCCACGACATCCATAGTATCACCAGCTGACTCCGTTTCATGATGATGCTCCGGCTGCTGTGGCTGTTTTATGTCCTCCTGCTGCACTGGCTGCGGTTCGGTTCGTCGCGCGGGCAGCTGCTGTGGCATGGGCTGGTATTGTGGCAAAGGACGCCGACTGCCGTTGACGCTCGTTGTGATGGGAGGGCGTGGCTTGTTACGATACCAGGGCGGTCGATTGCTCACGAAGCCTGGACGCACGGGCACAATCTGCTCTGGTATGGGTACTCCCGTAATGAATGGTCGATCCGGTCGATCGAAAGGATAGGGCGGTGGTCGCATGGATGTGCCTGGCTTCTGTGCTTCATAGTCAATGGGCATCGGCTGGACATCGGAAATGCGCGGTGGTCCACGATTATTGATACGACTGGCGGATGGAGGACGACGCACACCCTGTGTATTGGCATGCACGTTGACATTGCCATTGAGCAGCTTCACTATGCCGGTGATGATGTCCTGGATGTCGGGATTGCCATTCTGGCGCGGACTATGCGGCGACACTGTCGCACTGGCCGTCGAGATGACAGTACTGCTCGGACTCGGGCTGATAGGGGACCCCGACATAGGCGGTCGCAGGCCCCCTTGCACTAAAAAAGGCTGCTCAGTGCTGGCGGATGAGCTTCTGTCGGTAGAGCTGCTGCTGCTGCTGCTGCTGCTGCTGCTGCCACCTAAAGTTTTGCCAGCGCGAATACGCTGCGTCCGCTCCGGCTGCTGCTGCTGTTCCTGGGAGTCATATGTGCCCGTAGGCTTGATGTTGTAGTGAAAATAACGTCCGGCAGAGACATCCTTCTCGCTATCCTTCCCGTAGCTGACATCATTGGGATGCGGCTGCTGCTGCTGTTCATGTAAGATGGGCGAGGCTGAGCGTTCTACGCGTGCCTTCAGCTCGTTCTCCACCTGAGCGGAGTGCAGAGTATCCGAGATGGTGTTCGTATTGGTCATGGTGCTCTCAATGCTCAGGGATGCTGACTTCTCGCTGCTGGATTTCGGCGAGATCTGTGAGATGCCATCATGCTGGGCAACTGCAAGCAGAAACAGAGAGAGAGAAGAATAAGATGTTAAAACTGGTGAAATTCTTCACATGCCAACCAAGCTTCAATTTCATTAATTATTGTTGCAGCGTTGCTCGCGTTTATCACAGTGAAAAGAATCTGATGCAGCTTTGCTGCCGCCTCCTGAAACAAAAGCGAGACGTGTTTCACTTTTCAGGTACGCCTCACCTGCCACAACAACTGCCACATGCCACATTTTGTTCAGGGCAGAGCTTTGTCTTTGTCATCTGTACGAGTATTCTCCTATATTATGCACATTTGCATTTCTTAGAAATCCAAACCAACTGAGTGAGAGAGATTTCAGTTTCAGCCTTAGCTGGCAGGCATCATTTATTTTCGATGTCAAGTTTGTGTTTTCAGTCTTTTGTATTATTTTCACTCTCATGTGTATGCAATTGTATTTGTTTTGGACCGCCTAGATAAAAAAAAAACAAATAAAACATATACACATGGCGACATCTGAAATTACTGGTTGACTTTTCATGCCAAGGCTGGGCAAACAAATATCTTTCGAGTCATACAATCATCTGTCACAGTCGTAAACGCATATTACTTGTTACCTTGCACCACCTTAAACCACCAACATGTCTACCCGCCACAATTGCAATACCAACCCCAACTTTAGCGAGACTTTATTATCTATATATACGAAACGAGAATTTCACAAATTGCTTCGTGAAGCGTTGAAAATAAGCCAATTTATGCGCAGTTGTTCATTGCTGGAAACATATATATGTATACATATATACATGTGGGCGCAAGAGATCTAAGCTTACTTACAAGATGGCTCTGCATATATCTATTAGTGGGATGTGCATCTGTGCAGCCAATGAAGAATTGAACAAACACTGCTAAATGGCCCAAAATAAATTATTAAATTGTCAAAATAAAAGTGGTTTATAGAAGAGGAATGCAATGGTTAAATAAAAACAATTAGCCACCAAATTTTCTATTTCAATTGTATAAATAAAGCAATTTTAGATGAACATTTATAGCGCATACTAGAAACTTAAGTTTCACACATTTTTATACGCATTTGCAGTGCTTTCTATTTCGGGACTATCTAACACGATAATGCCTACTGCAATTAACACCTGCTGATCTTCTTGGCTTTGGTTCACTCGAACTCAAACTCATGCTGCGGCGTAGCATTTAGCACCCCTCGCCACGCATTCAATATTATGTTGCAGCAATTTCTAAATGCCAAGAGTTACGGGCACTGACAGGCCAGAAGAGCGCTATAAATGTATATGTCTTCAAGTGTTCGTTACTTTGATACTTTCTTTTACTCTGCGTCTCTGCGTGACTTATGTGCTGCGATCATTGACTTGTCCCAGGCAAAAAGAATGCAGCCACAGCCACAGCCACAGCTTTGACTTCAACTTCAACTCCAACTGCAATTCTTCAGGTGTCAGGTGCAGAAGCTTGGCTGACATATTAGCGCGATGCCTTTCGACTTTGTAGCAAGTAAGTAAGTAGTAAGGTATTAAGAAGTGGGCGCAGTGGAACAAATAACCAGTTTAATAATGTTTTGAGTTTATGACGATGAGCATAATTCACACGCTAAAGCCAAATAAAACAAAAATAAATAAAAAACACGTTTAGTTATTGAGCTTAACCCAAAATACTAAGCGGTTTTCGTAGTGTTTCTTTTCTGATTAAGTTTTTTGGCACAGTTTTTACTTTCACCTCCAGGCGCTAAACTGGCGCAAAGGCCCACAGCAAAAAGCGAAGAAAAAAACAAAATGCGAAACACATTGATTGATAACTAAAATAATATTTGTTTCACTTTCTATCAGCGAGATGCTTTCGATATAATTAGCGCTTCCTTTTGAAGAAAAACAAACAAACTGTCCATATATTTTATATATATATATATAATATTGTGTTCGAATTTTCACTTTCATTGGCAATTTTTCTCCACTTGTTTTTCAACATATTTTCGTGTTATTATTGAAATGATTTTGAATTATGTAGCAGGCTATAGTTGGCTAGGTAAAAGTGTCTGGCCAAAATGAAAATATTGCCGCCAGCTAGTAAATTATACCACAAAGACAACAAGACAAGGTAAGGCAATAGTACGTAAATGTAACACAATTTTTATAAACTTGAAACTGTGGCATGCAACACTTTCACGGACAACGAAAGTAAAATTTTTAAATGAACGGTCTTTTTAGTCAGCCATCTCCCTAACTGCGACGGATACACAAGACTCTGGAGTTCAATGCACCAAATCAGAGACCTCATGACTTTAACTAGAGACGACAGACATCAGACAACAACGTTGACAACATCGACGACAAGAGAGTCATTAGTTCCAGCGCTTGCCTACACTAATTTAAACGCTACTTGAGCCCACGATAAACACAGCACAGCACAGCACAGCACAGGACAGACAGACAGACAGAAGGCAACTCGACGACTCGCCGTGAAGAGATTGCGAATTGGATTTCGGGCTGCAGTCGCAGCCAATTGTAGCCCACATGCGGCTGCAAAATTGCCAATTTCAGCGTCTCCAAATTGCTGGCACTCGCCTGACAAGAAATCACTTTCTATTTCAACTGCTCAGACAGTAAAAACTGTTTCACAATTTGGTCAAAATGAGGGGGGGAAAAAAAAGGAAAAATAGAAACAGAAGTAGATGGCACATATGTCTGCATATCTGGGATGTAGTTAGGTTGCCAAAAGCTAGCGATAATAATTACATACATTATGTGCGCTTATGAAATGCAGCAATTTGATATACCGATATTTAACGCACTTACGCAAGCATAACACATACGCCATCAGTTTGTGCGAGCCAAATTAAGTAGTTTAGCAGTTGAACGTCGCGCCAACACTTGCCTTAGGTTTATGCCTATTACGCAACACACAAACTGAACGCGTGGTGTGATAATGCGACAATTTTAATGTATGTAATTATTGTATAATTTCTTTTTATAATTTGATGGTGATTTGAATTTAATAATGGATACATTATTAAATTTGGCCAACTACCAAGCCCAACTGCTCAGCATAAATTATTATTTATACATAGCATGTCTTAGCAACAGTAAGATATTAAAAGTATGGATTGTATTTGATAAATCTTTTATTTTCTTTTTCCATTCAAATATTCATATTAAATTCCTCCAATCAAACAAATTTCTAACATAATATATGTTTGTATGCATAATTTCTTTTATTAGATATAGCTTTTGTGTTTCCCTCAAGCTTAAACAACGACTTTAACATTCTGTAAGTCAACGGTATTTGTATATAAATTATGTTCATACAAATGTATTTTGTTACATTGTTGTTGCTTATGAGCTGTCATAGGAAATAAAAGAATTTAATAATCTAAAATATTTGTTAAGATCATATCTCGTGAGTACTGTGATAAGATATATTTTGTGTATTGGATAAAATTCCACAATAAAGAAGATCACATATTATGCATCCACCATTTAATTCATTTTTTTCACTCTCTCACCATCGTAAAAAAATCGTTCGAAGACACAAAAAACTGCGTCTCAGCAAATAAATAATTGCTTCTGCTTATCTGCAGTTTAAGCAGACTGTGTTAGATTTCTATTAAAGATGCTGTTCGTGATGCAATAAAACCACCTAAGTCGCCGCATCGCACCGTAGCATCTACGTGGGCCTAGGTCTCGTTCCAAGACGTTCGTTCAACTTGACTCGTCGCACTCGCCCATTCAGAGTCAAAGAACTGTGGGCAACGCCTCACAGACCGATGCTGAGCTGTTGAACACATTACAAGCTATCTCGGCACGTAGCATAGATTTGAAATATCGCCATCATTTTATTGTCGATGGGTGTGTTTCTAAGCAGCCCTCAAACCGTGGCATTAAAAAATTAGATTTAGTGCTAATTGTCCGGCAACGTTGGCTTTGGTCACGGTGGGCGTCATAAATACACAAAAAGTCAAACAAATGCTGCTTTATGGTTACCACAAAGAAAGTTTGTGTAATAAATATTTGTGTTTTTCTTAAATTGTTTTCTCAAGATTGTTGACTCTAGCCTGCTAAATAACGTGCAGCAAAGTCATGCTGTGCTTGATGTATGAGCTGATGTTTGAGGCGTGCCCAAGACATAAGCCAACCCCAACAATATATTCTTCTTAGCTGCACTTGCGCAATAGTAGCATTGGTTGATTATATCCCATACGTAAAGTGAAATGTTTATAGCAATGTTAAATGAGCAACTACATATATATCCTATATATACCCTATGGGAGCTGGGGATTAAAATATTATCTCATCATCTATGCTGAGAAAAATAAGCTCACATGTTTTGTGATATTTTTTTGTGATATTTGTAGTTGTGATATTTTTTTTTTATGAAGAATGCTAAGTGTTACACATTTGTTATTCATTCTTTGGAATTCTAAAAAATATTGTAGATAAAATTACGCAATAAATTCTATTAGAATGTACACGCACTTTACGGTTGTAGATATATAATGTATAGGAATCCTCAACCCATTTTGACAATACATCTAAAATGGTTGCAGTGTATCACAAATCACCATATCATTCGCAATCATAATAATTTATAAGTGTGTGTTACATTACAGGAGATTACAATTGAGTATTCTTTACATCTCAGTTTATCATTTTTATGACTAAAGTTGCTCTTGCTTTCGCGTTTTGTCTTGTTTAACAAATGAGCCGAAATAAGCTAAGCGGCGACAATGACATGGCTCAGCTAACAAATTTTGTAGTATTTTTTTATTTTTATTTTTGATTGTTTTAGGTCACAAGTGAAAATGAGGAATTTTGCTGCGGTCATTTGACGTTGGATATTTAAAGATCAAAAGCGAGACCATGACCATGACGTCTGCCACATTAAATTTGTATTTGTATTTTTTTTTTTGGATTTGGCGCGAGTCTTGTGCTATTAGATATGTTAATTTTCCAAGCAATGAATGCAATTTGAGGGCAATGCCGAAGCTAAAGCCAAAGCCAGAGCCAACTACAGCCATTGTGTCGGCACACAAGCGAATGACCTTAATCAAGGTCTAAGACTCCAACCCAACCAATCCAACTCTGAATCTGATCTAAGCGCGCCAAAAGTCAGAGCCGGTTGCAGTGTGGACTGTCTGCCTGTTTGCCAGCCAGTTGCAACAACGTCTGGCTACACTACACTGTAGCCTGTCTAAGCCGAGCAAATTTATTGGGCGCGCTACGCGGTCTGTTGGCTGTGGAAAGTTGCGGATATCCAATGGAAAACGTAGCATTGACCGCTGCGTCTGCCTAAATAATAGGCACACTTAACAGCCTAATTGTCTGATATTTATAATTAAAGCCCAGCATAAGCAACTTGCCGGCAACTACAACTATAACAGATGCTAGATGCCAGATGAAAACAAAGCAGTCACTAATAAGCAGTAAATGCCAGGCAAGATGGCAACTAAGTGGCTAAGACTTGGCCCAAGAACAGGGCTAACAACGACTCAAGTCGAGGCTTGTAAATTGAACTAGCTGCAATTTAGCTGTAGATCGCTTATCTTAGAACATGCAAGAGTTGCTGTTCGACTTTGCGAATAGTTGAAATATTTGCCTTTCATATGAACACGCGAATCGCATATTTCCGCAGCAACGTCTCGAGGGTGGAGTATGCTCAGGGTCAGTAACCTCCAACAGTTAGCAGAGAACAAAAAAACAACAGTGTAAAGCTGCAGAGATGCTGGTTATGGTAAGTGTCTATTCAGTTGAGTGCGCTCCATATATGCGACACTAATTGAACAATTAAAGCTGATTAAATGTTGGTAAAATGGAGCAAATACATTGCACACTGAATGGGAACACAACGTACGGTGCCCCTTTGGCTCCAGCAAATCCGCAACTGGCCGCAAATTGTGGCCAACCTAAGAGACAAGTCGCATTGAGTTGCGTTGCGTCGCATCTTGTCTCAGAGCCAAGTTCAAGCAAAATTTATTGATTGAAAAGCGGCTTTTGGTAGCTCAGTCTCTCTCCCGCTCTCACTCTCTCTCTCTCTATCTCTCTCTTTCTTTGACTCTATCTCTATCAGTCACATAGCGAAACTGTGTCAACGTGCCCCCAAGAAAACGGAACAAGTTGAGACCAATATGGACAAACGACCGATGGTGTGTGACAAGTTCAAAAGCAATGTATGTGCGAGTGTGAGTGTGTATAAGCTGGCTGTGCGATCATACCAAAAGTTGAAAAACGTTCACGTTTTACAAATGGCCTAAAGAACCGGCCAGTCGACGCAGTCAGTCCGTCGGTCTTTCAAACAGCTTTTTATTAGCCTATTTCTAACTGCGCGCCAAATGCTGTGCGTGTGTTTCTGTGTGTGTGTGTGTGTGTGTGCCATAATGTATATAAATGTATTTATCTGTGTGTGTGACTGTCTGTAGATAACTGCACGTATTTAACGGTATATCATTTCAAGTTTTACATGGTTTTTTATGTCAACGTCAAGTCAACCAATTGGGCTAATTGTGGTTATTGCCTCAAGCAACTCATGCCTCAGCAGGTGACGCACCTACGCATGTAGAAGCGAAATGCTACAAATTAATGAAACTTAATTATAAGGCAAAAATCTGTTCACAACTTCTTATGAATATTCTTTTGCAAAAGAATTTTATCGAAAGCCAGTTCGTTGTCTCAGTCTTTAATTTAGCGGCAAGTTCGCTGCCTAAGTCTTTTACTTCAATAGCTTTGCAAATTTCAGTTTGTTGCCTAAGTCTTTTGCTTTTAAACTCCAGAATCATTTGTATTCATTCTGTTGCTGCTAAAGTAAGCATTTGCCGCAAAGCAAATACCTATAAATGTAAATGAAGACCAAACGAATTTGGCATCTTTCAAAATAAAAATCCGGAACCGGTTACCCAACTCAAAAAAAATCTTCAGACAGCGAAATGTTTTCATTGATTACCATTCAATCGCTCATACACACACAAACACATAGAAACGAGTATATATTCATGGAAATATATTTACGTTCTGTCTACCTGAGTTGCAGCTTCATCAAGCGTTAAGGTGAATGTTACTCTCCCGCCATGTCTGTCCGTACGTCCGGCCGTCTGTCAGTTTTGTTGAATGCGGTTTTCGCTGCCTTTGTGCAATTTTGCGTGCGCCTCAAAGTTGTCTTGAGCGCCGCGAGACAAAAATATTTGGCATGGCCAGGGCCAAGAAGGAACTTGACCAAACTAAAATCAAGATAAATTGTGGGTTCGAGCTGCTGTTATGGGTGTGTGTTTATGGTTATGTGAGTGGCTGTGGATGTGGCTGTTGTTGATGTTGTTGTTATTATTGTTGCTGGCAACTTTCGATGTGCCGAATTTCATTGTACAAATTTTCGGACTGGCTGTCGCTGCTGTCTCAGGCGCATGGGAAAGGGAAAGTATGCATGCAGTTATTGATACGATTCCGACTCAGATTCCGATTTAGACTTCGACTTTGAGTCTGGTCACAGCTTCAACTCTAATTGAATGAAAAGGGTGGAGAAACGTTTAAGTTAATTGGATCTGTGTGCAGCGCACAGATACACATACATACATATATACATATGCATTCAAGCCGGCTTGTGGGCCGATAAAATCATTGGCATGCAATTGCGATTTCCATTAAGTTGAATGAAATGATGTGCTGCCAGTTATCAGTGCAGCTGCATGAACGCCAATTGCAAGTTTAGTTCAAATAATGAAATTCATTTTTTAAGCACCTATGATAAATCGTTTTATTTTTGAGGATTTGAAATCAGGTCTTGCATTTACATAGAAAATGATTACATAGCTTATCACAGAAAAAAATCTCTATAAAAGAAGCTACTAATTAAGAAATCACACTATTCAAATTCAATCACAATTGTGTCTTGTCAGTATTCTGGTTTTATTTCAATTTTCTCTGAATTAAGTGCAGAATTCTGCAATAAATTCGAATATTCGCCTGCTGCGGATTAAAGTCTTGTCATTAATCTTTACTTCATAGCGCACCTGTTCAGCTGTATACGTAAAACTTTAATTAATTGCGTCAACATACCGTGTGGATCGTGTGGCCCACCAAGAATGCAGCACCACCGGCACCACCAGCAACAAATGAAACCTGCCGCCTGACCCAATAAAAAGCAGCGCCATAAATTCATGAAGCGTTGCTGCAGTTGAAGATCGCGGCATCTTTATACAGTATTCTGGCCCTGGCCAAGTAAAAACTTTTCGGGTATATTTATATATACATATATTTGCCCCCTCTCCTTCTCTCTATATTTCTCTCGCTCTCTCTCTCTCTCTCTCGTTTTCTTAGTCTTTCACTGGCAAGTGGGCCATGTAACCGAAATGTGCCAAAAAGCAAAGAGAAGAGAAAAATGTTTGGAGTAAGCACAGCTAATCTGAAAATGTAAGCAGCTAAAAAACGAGAGAACAACAACAAATACAATCAAATCAAATATATATATGTATATATATATATATGTTAAATGCAACAGGTTATTGTTGTCAATGTGAACTCGAACTCGTGACTTTATTCCGGCCCATCAAACGAATCGAATCAAAATAAATTAATGATGAATTGCACTCATCCCGTCGGCTGACTGTTTGATTTTCTTTGTAGATTTTTGGTATACTCATAAACACAAAAACACAAACACATTTGCACACATACTCAGAAATTCGAACTCATCACGCTTTCTAATGTCGTTACATTGATGATGTTGCTGCTCTTGCTGGTGTTGTTGTTGTTGTTGTTATTATTATTGCTGCTGTCGATGCCTCGCTTCGCAGAGCGACACTTTTCCAATGCACACAAAACGAATTTCAATTCTTTGACTCAAACATTTCGAAAGCTCCAAGTGCCGTTATTACCATTGTTACCAACAAACTGCCTATGCTGCTTAAGATTCTCAATTGGCCGCGTGGATTTTTTAATTAAGCTGCTGTAAAAATCATTTTTACTTCACCCAATTTTTGCGAACCAATGCAGCATCGCTTTGAGTTTGAGTGTATTTCACTAGAATACCCTTTGTATTTATGGGGTGTTATAAGATTATCGCAAAATATATAACCTCTGCCTATTGTACAAAATATAGATAGCCAAATGAGTTCACACAAGTTTTTTTTTTTGCCAAGATTTTGATTAAGTTTAGCTAACCACAACATCCAATTAGCTTCACTATTACTGTAATTTAATTAACTATTCGGCAGAATATAACGGTTCTTTTCATGTTTATGTAAATCTTACGTTGTGCGCTGTGCACTCAATGGACTCCGCTCGTATGTTAATAAGGCTTATTAAGTGCATGAAAGATTTGCTTTGAAAATGCCAACATATTTGATTTAAATGGCCCAGTAAACATTAAAGCAGTTAGCCTTAATTGATTCAGTTGGAGCAAGCGGTGGTTGCTCATTGTGCTTGGGCATGTGCATGTGATGCAGGCTTAACGACTCGAGAGTGTTGATTTATAATTGAAATTCCTGTGCGCTTTCTGGCTTTCAATGCCCTTTCTACAAATATTGTTGGAGCTAACTGCATGGGAACTTCAGAATATTTATTATGGCTAAGTTGAGAATGTTTTCTTCGTTCGTTTCATTTGTTTATGAACCAAAACAAGTGCTTTGCATACATAACTGGCTTATTGCACAACTCTAATTTGAGCTATGTGATATTGATGCAATTTGAATACTTAATTGCTCAAGTATATATTTACGATTGTCACACCCACCAGGTCAATCTATTATCACATTGATTGAATAGATAGACATTAACATACAATAACATCAGGTCTTTAATTAACAGCAATTCATGCACGTCACGCAATTGTTGCATGTTGGCATCGATGAACGAGGTAAAGCCCGGTTCAATAAATCCGGCATGAATAATCAAATATTACACAACTGTGCCAGCCACAGAAATGTGCAAAATTGAAGTCAAAGAAATGACGCATCTCACAAAAAGACTAGCCCAACTCGATGCATGCTTATGTAGGGTAAATTTATAGTATACGTATGTGCCCTGTCATCTTTATGTGTCACGTCTAGGCATCTGTTAAATCAGCAGCTCCAAAAATGTCAGATCATAGTCGTCTTTTTTGGGGTCAAGCCCGTATTTTTTTTTTTAGTAATATAAAATTAGCATAACTTTGTGAGGCCAGAAAGACAACAGACTGGTCCTCTACGGGCGCTGGGAGCTGCCGCCCATCTGTCAACTAGTCAAGCGTGTGCACCTGCGTGCTTGAAGATAATGTTGGCATACTTTTAAACAAACAAAACACACACAGCCAGGTACTCACTTGCACATGAATGGGCTTCGGTATGAGTATATTTATTAGTATGAGTTTGAGCATCTTGCTATCTACTTTACGTATCTATTCATTCTTAGTAACGCCCAATAAATTATGTACCAAGCATGAGCTTTCTAAAAAGAAATTATACACATATATGTATGTATATATATATATGTGTGTGTGTGTGTGTATAAGTATGTGTGTTGGGCTCGCAGCACGAGGCATTTTCTTGCCTCATCTCAACTACTAGTACATTAATAACAACAACCGCTGGCACTTGCCTAATGGATTCGAATTCAATGCAGTTTGTGAAGCATTGAAGAAAGTTACAAAAAAATATATTTTAATTATGTTTAAATATCTAAAAAAATTGAGATTCTTTGTGTTCAGCTAACCCAAACAACTTATAATGATGAATAAAATAATTTGAGCGTGCAATGAAAATAATGAGGCATTATTTATCTTATTATTTACACATTTGCTAAATCAGAACTCATAAATTGATGTATTCATCAGTTTGCTACAGATACTAAATTCATTATATACGTGTAGTTTCTAATTTGCTAAGTAAAAATATAAAGATAAGCTGGGTTACTTCAAAACTCTCTACTGGCTATCTCCCAGTCGTGCACTCTCGCCTACAACATGCTTTCATTCTTCTGAGAACATATTCACTTTAAAAGACACCGTTGTCTAATTCAAACATTAAAAATTCTTTTTCACTTTATGTTTGCCTGTGAAATTCCAATAGAGAGACCCTTCAAGTCTTGACTTACCCGTTGTTTGAACATGGAGCAGCAGCAGCAGTGGCAAAGAAATTGACAGCAGAGTCGCCGACAAGTGCCAAATGTGCCACTGGCAGCTTGTCATTCTATTCCTCTTCTTGTTGGTGTCGGTGTTGCTATTGTTGTCGTTGACGTTGTTATTTTTGCCACCTCTACTGGATTGTTGATTTTGTTTTATATTCTGTGGCTTTCGTCGCATTTTTGCATAAATTGTTTTGCTAGCGACAGATAAGAAAGCCTCGCTGTATTCTAAGCTGCTTTGAAGTATTGTGAGTTTTGGTCTTTTTCAGTGTGTGTTTTGAGGCTGCTTTGAACTTTGGTGTGGCATTTTCTTTTCCTTTCAATTTGCAGAATTATTGCTAAAGATTTACATATTAAAAGCAGCTGCAAAGAAAAAGAAAAAATAATACTTATTCACTCAGTTTTTGTATTTAATGCTTGAGTTTATGGCCTAAGCCTTTTGTATGATACTCTCTATCAGTCTCTTTCCCATCGTTTTCGACAGCTCAAATTCACGTGAGAACGTGACACTAATCAGAGCATTTGTCGTTAGTTTAATGGGGAGCACTGCCCATTTAAGTGTCCAACATTACGTAAGCCAAAAAAAGGCCAAAGTGTCCGAACAAATACGCTTATAAATCAGCGTTTGGCCACAAAAAAAAACAAACACACGAAATAGTCGCCCAGCGGCTTTCTAAGTCACATTTACATAACCTCATGTCACCGATGCCGGTTGATATCTGTGCTGGCTGTGGAACACCTGAGTGTAGAGCAACAACAGCAACAGTTACTGCAAAGTGATTGAAATGCAAATTTTGATTGATGTAAAAGGAAAAATTGTAAGAGCGAAAGCTACAGCACAATTTGAGAGGTGTCAAAAGGAAAAGTGAAACTCGCACACCAAAAACCCAATGCCTATAAATGAAAAAAGTAAACGCTAAAGACTTGTATTTGCCAATCAGAATGTTAACTCTGGCTAACTCAAATCTCCAGTTACTATTACGCAATACGTGTAACCACAACAACAACAACAAGAGAAAGACGCCCTACCATAGTCGATTAGCGGCTAATCAGACAGCAAGCAAAAGGCACCAAACTAAAAAGACTAATAAAAAAAACCAAAACAATTGCGGGGCACACAGCATTGGCTGAAAGTGAAAGCACTCATAGAGAGAGGGAGAAAGAGAGATCAATAGAGAGACAGAGAGGGAGAGAGATGGAGAGACGGGAATGAGATACAGAGTAAATGAGTTAGAGAGTAAAGGTTGCTACGTGAGCCGAAGCGAAGACTTGAAAAGCGATTACGATTACACAAAGCAAAAGCGAAAGATACAAAACAGACTCCGACTGCGACTTCAACTCAAAGTTGTAGTTGAACTCAGCTACAAACCTTAATATTAAGAATAAGTAGAAATTGTATGACTGTGAGATACTCTGTAAGAACAGATTAAAAAAATTTAAATTCATTGTGTTGTCGAACTTTTATTCCGTTAACGGAATGGAGGATGCGACAAATCTGCATGAATAGGAAAACTGCAGGAAACCACATTTAAAAACTGTCAAAGAATAGTGGAGAGAATAAATCAAAACCCAAAATTAGTCACTCTTTTTTACAGCCTAATATACCCCTTTAATTTTTGGAAGACGACGACATGTGCAGCCAAGTTGAGTCATGGAACAACATTTTGGCAGCGATGTTGCTATTGCTGTTGCTGTTGTCGGTTTGAGGCTTTGTTATTGTTTACACATTGAGTGCAGGAAGTTGGTAAGTTTTTCCAGATACTGAACCTTGAAAATTTTCGGCTGTTCCAAGTGAAATAGAAAGTTTTTTTTAATAACATCAACAACGCGAGCAGCAACAACAATAAAAACCAACAAGCAATAACAACAACAAGCCATATTTAACGTGGGCGTGCGTTGCTTTTGCTGCTGCTGCTCAGACTGTCATTAAACGACTCCATTTTGTTTCCAATGAGTGATTGCCAGGCAAAATTTGTATGTGGCTGCCCACGCAGGCGCTTGTCAACATGCAACGCATGTTGTTTACATTCTGTGAGTCGTTTATGAAGTTGGCTTTCTGTACGTTTCGATATGCGTCTCAAGTCGACTCGACTCACTCGACGGCTGCCTGTTCAACGGAAGTGTTGCATTGGCTCGTAGTTAGTTGACTGCCTGCCTGCCAAGTTAAATGACTCATGCGATTTTATTATTTTTTGGACACCTTTGCGTTGCGTAACTTAAACTGAACTTCAGACATTGCATTTGCAAGCCAAACAACAGAGGTATGAGAAGAATCAGCGGGCAGCTAATAAGTCAGAAGACTAAAACGATAAAAGTCAGCGGTTGTAATTGCATCAGACGGCCGGCGACTGTCTTTTGGCAATCAATTAAAATTGCATACATTTTAAAACAAAAGACTTAAGAAACAAACTGACAGTTTTACAAAGAAAAAGTTTGATGCCAACAAATTTCTGTTAACCATTCACGTATTTAAGTTTTTACAAAGCTACACATGAAAATAATATGGCAGAATATTTATTATTTCCATTTCCAATCAAATTTAAAATTGCAATTGTCTGCAAATTATGTTGACCATAAACTTTCTATATTATCTATAGCTTACCTCAAATATCAATCAATAATCCAAATGCAGTAAGAGTTTTTTCTTATGATTCCTTTTATCTATCACACGTTATTTTCAATTACATTTTGCACACAACGCGCACAGCAAAAATTTCACCAAAATAACAAAAACTGCAAAGCACAAAACAGGCGAAGGCAAACAAATTGAAATTTCTATAAACATAATGGCCAAGTTAAGAGAGATAGAGGGAGAGAGAGGAAGAGACGCGACTTGAAGCCCGTTTGACAGCAGACGAACAGCAAAAAATGCGGTTTTGTGGCTTTAAGGAATGCATTATCCAAATTCAAATCAAAGATAGCGATATTTAAGTTAAACAAGTGCGAAAGAGATAAAACTGTAAATGGGGAGCTGCTGGTGCAGCTGCTGTCAGTAGAAGCGTCACAAAAAAATTGGCACAAATGCGCAACGTTGGCCGAAAATGGAACAGTTAACTGTAAATAGCTGGGTAGCTGCAAACTGGAGCTAAAGTTGTGGCAATTTAGTGACCGATCCCGATTGCAAATCGCCAGCATGTGTAGGCTGTGTGACTGGCATTAGCTGGTCAACTGCACTGAGACAGGTTGTAAGCCAACAGAGAGAGACAGAGAGAGAGATAGGGAGATGGAGGGTGTGCGAGAGAGAGAGAGAGAGAGAGAGAGAGAGAGATAATTTTGCTGTTGAATGAATCACTTGAGATGTGCTGCGGGCAGATTAATGGTCATGTTTATACTACACATTATGGCTACTTGGCACGCATCCGGCACCTCTACAAAACTTGCAACATTGAGTCGGAGTCCGAGTCGGATATTGAAGTGGCTAATTAGTTGTAGTTTTTTTTTGTTGGCGTCTGCCCTAATGCAGTTATGTTATTAAATTTAATCAACGTTTTGTTTGTTATGCTTTCGGCTGCAGCGGCATTTATTTTAATTAACAGTGAAAATATCTGTGTGTGCACGAGAAACAAATTAAAATTGCTTGCAACAAATTTCACAGCGCGAAAACCACGTAATTTGCAACAAAAGCAACAACAACAATAATAATAACAATAACAACAGCAATACTAGAAACAAAGACAAAACGAAGACAGTGTTTAAAAGACGGCGGCAAAAAGGTAGCGCAAAAAAGAAAGTTTTGTTTTTCGTCTTGTTATTGTTGTTATTGCTGCTTGCCGTATTTTTGCTTTTAAGCACACACACATAGACACACACACACACACACAAATTTCGTTAACATTTTGCCTTTGGCGGCTGCTTCTTCTTACAATTTTTAAATTTATATCGCAACGACAACGAGTACGGCAACGTCAACGCCAGCTTTCCGCTCGTTTTAGTTATTCACTTTTCATAGATTAACGCACACACACACAATCACAAACTAAATAACACACACAAACACACAGTGTGTGTCGCAGCTTCTTCTATTGCTTATTTCTTCAACGCTTTTACCGTCAACAAGTGCGCAACGCACAAAGGCCCAACGAGAACTAAAAACCGAACGTGCAGACGAAAGCCGATCTGCGCTAGGCTAAGTGGTGAGTTTCTCAGCCGCTGTCTTAAGCAGCTGTGGTGAGTTGTACAATTGCCATTGACTTTGCCCGAGCAAAGCAACAACCAGCAACAATTGAAAGTGCCAATTTATCGAATATGTCCATTTAGCCGCTGCACTTGCAAACGCTTATTAGCAAAATAAGACAAAAAAGGAGCGCATTTAAATTGAAGCGAAATGCTAATGGCTGGCCTTAAACAGCACATTAGCCACTAATCGCCGCAGTTGCAGTCGCTAACAAGCTGCTTCAAACGACAGGCTACAATTGCTCTGCTCCACGCCCATCTGCCCTATGGATGCGGACGGCAAAAAGGAGCAAATCCAATCAGCAGCGGCGTCTTCAACAATTACCTCGCAAATTGCAAACGCACGAGAGATCAAGATTAGGCATAGACAGAGACAAAGGCCGCTAAGCCAAGCAATTACAGAAAATGAAACCTGAGCAAGAAAATTGTAATGCCTAACCGAAGCTTGGATGCTCTAAAGTATATTAAGGACATTCTGCAAATGCTTAGCCAGAACCATTGATATAAGTTCAGATATCTTATAAATATTTCTTATCTTTTAATTTAAATTTATATTGAAGAGTTATTTTTAATTTAATGTATTTTGTATTTCTTTGTGTCGAGTGACTTTAGTTAACGTAAATGAAACAAATAAATATTGAGAGGTTTTTAAAATATGCTAAATATTTTACAATTGTAAGCATCGTAACAAAGTCGTTGGATCCTCAAGCATTGATTGGTCGCAGCCTGAAGGTCTTGTTGTTTTCTATTTCTATGTGGCTGTCTCGACAAATCGCCGTCTATTACACGAGCTGCAATTGCCAATCGCAATTTTTGCGTCTGCGGCTTACCACGAGTATTCAATTGCATGGGACGAACACACAACACACCCACAGCAGGAACTACAACAGCAGCAGCAGCATGAAAAACAAGAGGAGCCGATCACGAAGCGTTGGCGGTATTCGTTTTTCATGTCACCTCATTTGGCAGCCAAGCGCTGCGCAGCAAAGCAAAAACACCGATTGATAACATGAAGAAGAAGCCACAATCGAAATCGAAGAGCAGGCAAAGTGGCGAAAAAAATCATGGGCCATGACCAGTGAAATTTTTTTTTATTTTTTTGTTTACTTATCTCCTCTACACGTAGCCTTTATGTATTTACTCAGTTTAGTTTTTCTTTTTTTTTTATATCTGTTTCGATTGTTTGGCACCTGTTAACGGGGGAGCCGGGCAAAGCTGGCCATAATTGAGCACGCCGACAGCTTTAATAGTTCTAAGCGCTTGGGTATTAATGTCAAACTTTAAGCTGGAGTTGCTATTGATTGCGGTACTCGCGTCGAATGCATTTTGCGGTCACTGGGTGCTTGGTATTCAATGATTTATGTTTATCTTCATGTAATTATTTATTTATTATATTGGGCTACAAAAACTTGTGCATCGAAACAAAACTGAAAAAAAGTGTAAACTTGATGACCGGCAGATGCCAGCAAAAACAATGGGTAATATGGGTTTATTGTATGATTGCGATAATGAATGCTAACTTAATTAAATTCTAGTATTTAGGCAGCTCCGAGTAGCGCGGTGGCGTTGACCACAGAACGCTGGAGTTGCGCTTCAAGAAACTGGGATCAATGTTGGGGAAGATCTGCTTCAGATCTGGCGTGGTTGGTGCCACTGAGAAGAAACTGTCAATAACATCCGTGGGGCAAAAGCTTTGCATGATAATCGCCGCGCCGCGCACATGAGCTGTAAACGGACAAAGGATTAGCTCAAGATTTTTTAGAGATAAATATTTGCTGGACTCCTTACAGCGACTCCAGGAGGGTGGCGGTGGCCGCTTGTAGGAAACCTTGCCCTCATCATCAGTGGAATCATCCTCGTGCAACATTTCGAATGTATATTTGGATTTCGGTGGCGGCGGCATCATTTGCTTTGCCTTCATTTGCTGTAGCAGCTCGCGCTCCTGTTCCTTTGCCTTGGCCTTCTTGAGACGTTCGACTTCCTCCTGCTGGCACAGCTTGCGCTGCAGCTCTTCCATTTCCAGTCGCTTGCGCTCCTCCATTTTCTCCTTCTCCTGTTGTTTCTTGATGCGCTTCTCCTCGCGCTCCTTATTCAGCTTGGCAATGCGTTCGGCTCGCTCTCGCTCCTTGGCCTCGCGCAGCTGTGCCGCCTGCAGATGCTTCTGTTCGCGCTGTTTCTTCCGCTCCTCAGCCAGCAGATGCAGCCCTTTGCGGAAGTCTTCGCCGCTATTCTCTCGTGACAGAGTTTTGCTAGAAGTGGAGTTCGTTGACTTCAGATTTGTGCCAGTTGCCGTTTTCATAAGCGATGTGGCCTTGTTCGCGCTCATCGGCGGCTTCTTCGGCTGCGCCGAATTCACAGGTGCCGTATTCGAGCTCTGAGTCGGTGTGTGAAATCGTCCCAGCGTCGGCAAAGGCAGCTTGCCAATGACTGGCGTGGTGCTGGACCCAGAATTGGTCTTCAAAGAGAAATAAATAATAATAATAATAGAATAGTTCCATGTTGTAGATAGGAAAATTCGACTTGGTAACCAATTTCAAAATTTTAAAGTTGTTATAAAATAAGATTTTTCGATTCAAGCATGATATTTAAAATTAAAAAAAGAGTAATTAATTCATTATGGCAATATGGGACGTTTAAACATACCACAACGCGCTTGGAACGCACAGAGCTATGTGCATTGGCCGCATTCTCAAATGCCTCCACTCTCAACTTAACCGGGCTCTGCATCAGCGGACTGCAAGAGAGATACCATGAAATAATATCAAGGACTGAAATATGCAGCTACTTACTTGAACAGCTCGTGGGTGCGCGCTGGTATCTTGTGGCCCTTCATGGGTGTCGGCGGTGGTATAAGCGGCGGCTTGGCTACACTGTGTGTCGACTCATCCTCGGTCATTATGCTGTTGTTCTGCGCCATTTCGGGAAAACTGCCTTCGCGTGCCGTCTGCATTGATTGATCCTTGTCTTCGGATGCGCCTGCTTCCACCTGGAATGTGGCATTGCCCAATGTCATTGTGGCATTCGATGTCGGTACGTAAAATGTGGCCTCGTTTATAGCAGCCCCATGGGTGGCATTGGCCGTTATGGTGACGGTCTCATTGGCAATAACTGGAACGGCATTGGGCAAACCCTCGACGGCATCCTCATAAACAGACGCTCGTGGTGCTGGTTGCGGCTCCTGTGAATTGCGTGTGCCACGCGTACGCGAAGATATTGGTGAACTCTTGTCCAGATCACTGAAACGTTCCACCTTGATTGGCTTGTGTGTCTCCTTCTTCTTGCGTCCCTTCTTGGCGGGCGCAGCTGTTGTATTATTTGCTGTTGTTGTCGACAGTTGGGTTGTAACATCGGCGGCGCTTTTTGTTACTTCCAGTGTGGCTGTTGTTGTTGTCAACAGTTGCGTTGTATCATCGGTGGCGGTTTTTGTTGCTTCCAGTGTGGCTGTTGTTGTTGCCGTCGAATCGATGCTCATCTTCTCGCGCTTGATCATAATGCGCAGGTTGGTGGTGCTCAAATTTTTCTCATCTGCCCCATTTGCAACAGCAGGTTTCGGAGCAGGGCCAGGAATAACAGCAGCTTCAGCTTCAGCTGCAGATTCTACGGGAGCAACTGTTGCTTCTGGCTGAGCAAGTGATGTTTTGCATTGGGCAGTGCGTATCGAACTGATATTAAGGAACTGCGAGGCACGCTGCTCTCTTTCCACCTTGACCTTGATCAGCTCATTTTCGCTGGGACGCCGCAATTTGGTTTTGAGGGTCTGCTCCTTTAGGTTCTTTTCGGAACGCAATTTTGCGGCACGTTGCGGACGACCTGAACTGATGCTGGTATCATTTGCAGAGGGAACTCCAACTGGCACTGGCACTGCCGGCGGTGGCATTAGACTGCCCGTTGTGTTCACTTCGTTTTCGTCCTCCTCTTCGAGGGCGTCGGCCAGCAGCTTGGAGTTGCTTATGCGTGCGCTCTGGCGCTGTGAAGACTCGTTTGAGGCGAGAGATGCATCTGCCGAAACTACGCAAAAAGGATCAGTATTTAAGTGAGTTATATTAGTGTCTTTTAAATTTTCACAGCTCACCATTGCCTTCAGCTTCGACCAGTGATGAGAGGCGCTTGGCACGTTTCTTGGTCTGCTGTGGAGTTATGGAGCTTGAATTCTGTTTGGGCGGCACAACTTCCGCAGATTTTGTTTCTTTTGTGGCTGCAGAGATGCCATACAATGACTGGGCCAGCTCCTCGAAATGCTTCTGCAAGAACACCGAAAATATGCAGCGAGACAAAAATAAAAGGACGCATTTTTATTTACAGACTTCAGACAGAGTAAATTTTATGAATATTATTACATACAGTGGACATTGCATTCATTTCCTGCTGGAGTTCGGCCACACAACGCATTATGCCCAGTAAGTCCTCCATTTTTACAGACAAATTGCAACTTTTCAAATTTGATTTACTAACAAATTTCTTGTATTGTTTTCCGTTTATTTCAAATGGCGGGAATCGTGAAGCGCGTCGCCAGCCAAACACAAGCTATTTGAGAAACGAAAAAAATCGAAATACAACAGAAGAATATCGATGAGTTACGGGTGGCAACTCTGCTCTAAGGCATCGCAGTTCTCCAACACTACCGGCAGCTGTTTTCCCGCGCAAATAATTTGTTATTTATAATTAATTAGCTATTTTCTATTTTATTCAGTCTATAAATTATGCTAACAATGCAAAGTAAATCTTTTTAGTTAGTCGAACGAAGTAAATTAACCGGCTGCTTTGTTTGTGATAAATGTGCTCGTTGCAGCTGCTCTTGTTCTGAGTGTTGCACAACAAAAAAAATAAGCACAAGCAATGAGTGTATTCTGGAGTGTACAGCTGCTTAAGCAGAACCTAAGGACAAACTAATAATTATTTTATTTCTTATAATACCTTAATTGCTTAAAACACGTCATTTTGTGACTTGCGATGTTTATTAATCGAGTATATCGAATGGTTTGCAAAGTGTTGTTAGACAGCTAAGTGGCATGCTGGGCTCCACCGGTGCTGCAAAATACTCAAATACATTGTTAAAATTCGCCAGAAATTCGCAAGCCAGCGAAAATTTAGTAATAACAAGGTAAACAAGCGAACCGCGCGCTTTGCGTTAACAACAAATATGATGTATATATGAGAAAATAAACGCCGCACGCAGACACTTGTCCACCACCAGTAACCAATACAAATACCACGCTACACCGCATCAGCAATGGGACTCGACTTTGATGTCGTGGAGTACTGCAAAGGTGTGAAATCAAAACAGTCCCAGCCGCCGTTCGCGTGCCCGGTGCGCGACTGCGATCGAAGCTATAAAACGTTGGTCGGCCTCCAAGGCCATCTGACCAACTATGATCATGACAATCCGCAGCCACTGACGCCCATACTCAAGCCGAATCGAAAAAAGGCGCGCTCATCCCGCGCCCTCCACTCCACGCCCAAAGACAATGGCAGCGGTGTTGGTGGGGCTGGTGGCGGCGCCGGTGGCATTTCCGAGAGTGAAAATGGCTGCGGCACGGGCAGAAGTACCACAAATCCTGAATCGCTGGTCGCCTACAATGAGCAGGAGGGCACGGTCACCTTTAATATCGATGGAAAGAGTGTGCGTCTGGGCATCGATGATCCTCTGCCAGTTGTTGATGATGAAGAGTTTGCCGAGCTGGTCGAGCGGGGCTGTATACTGAATGCGGATGCCCCGCCGCTGGAGGAGAATGCCATATGGGCGCAGGTGCAGGTGCCCGTGGCGAATGTGCGGGAGATCAATGACTACAATGTGCCTGATGCGCCACCTCGTCCCTTGGCCTACTATCGCTTCATTGAGAAGTCAGCTGAGGAGCTGGATGGCGAAATCGAATACGATGTGGATGAGGAGGACTCCGCGTGGCTGGAGCATATGAATGAGTTGCGCAGCAAGCAGAACCTCAATCCGATAAGCATTGATACCATGGAGCTGCTCATGGATCGCCTAGAAAAGGAATCTCACTTTCAGGCCGCCGCCAATGGCACGCCCACTGGCGTCGAGGTGGATGATGATGCGGTCTGTTGCATTTGCCTGGATGGCGAGTGCCAGAACACCAACGTGATACTCTTCTGCGACATGTGCAACCTGGCGGTGCATCAGGACTGCTACGGTGTGCCCTATATCCCAGAGGGCCAATGGCTGTGCCGTCGCTGCCTGCAATCGCCCAGCAAGGCCGTGAACTGTGTGCTCTGTCCAAATGCTGGCGGCGCCTTTAAACAAACGGATCTCGGTCAGTGGGCGCACGTCGTGTGTGCGCTGTGGATACCAGAGGTGCGATTTGCCAACACCGTGTTCCTCGAGCCAATTGGTACGTAGCTTCAAGTCACCTCTATTACTGTTTACAATTATAATTATTCTCTCGCTGCCCATGCATAGATTCTATTGAGACCATACCAGCTGCCCGTTGGCGCCTCACCTGCTATGTGTGCAAGGAGAAGGGTCTGGGCGCTTGCATTCAGTGCCATCGCAATAGTTGCTACGCCGCCTTCCATGTTACGTGTGCGCAACAGGCGGGCCTCTATATGACCATGGACACCATTAAGGATGGCCACAACGATAGCTCTGTGCATGTACAGAAGTTTGCCTACTGCCACGCCCATACGCCTGCCGATGCCAAGCTGAAGACAAATGTGCCGGATTTCGAGGATACGCGCATGAAGATGCGAGAGGCGCGCAAGGCGCTGGCAAAGAAACGCTCATCGGCGCCGGTGGTGCTGATACCCACAATACCCCCGGATCGTGTCCACGAGATAGCGAGCATGGTGCACATGCAAAAGAAGAAGGAGTTCCTTGATAGGATCATTGCATACTGGACGCTGAAGCGTCACTATCGTAACGGTGTACCGCTACTGCGGCGACTGCAGAGTCAGGGCAACAACCATGGCGTTATTCAGCGCAATGGCATCGAGGGATCACCGGACACCAAGGAGCTGTATCGTCAACTCAAGTACTGGCAGTGCCTGCGTCAAGATCTGGAGCGGGCGCGTTTGCTCTGCGAGCTGGTGCGCAAGCGTGAGAAGCTGAAGGTGGCATTTGTGAAGATCTCCGAAGAGGTTGTGATGCTGCAGCTAAATCCGCTCGAGTCGGCACTGGGCAAGCTGCTGGATGCGTTAGAGACACGCGACACCATGGAGATCTTTCGGGAGCCCGTGGACACCAGCGAGGTGCCCGACTACATGGATATTGTTAAGCAGCCCATGGATTTGGGCACCATGCGCATGAGGCTCAAGGATTGCAAGTACTCAAGGTTGGAGCAACTGGAGGCAGACTTTGATCTGATGATACAGAACTGTCTGGCATACAATAACAAAGATACGGTGTTCTATCGCGCTGGCATACGGATGCGTGACCAGGCGGCGCCGCTGTTTGTCCTGTTGCGCAAGGAACTGCAACGGGATGGACTGCTGGAGCGCGGCCAGCGCGCCCATGTGGATCATGTGGAGGGTGAGGTGGAGCAGGAGCTGCGACAGCTGCTGGCAGCGCAGCCCGGCGAGGATATCGTACAAAAGCTGCTCATTCTGGCCGACAAGTCGCAGGTGCTCAAGAATCCCAGCTATCGCACCAAGAAAATCAAGCAAATCCGCCTGGAAATCAATCGAATGCGCAAGTCCCTGCGAAAAGCGCGCTTTGCAACGGTAGACTTTCTATCTTATACAATAATCATTTCATCAATTAATCAATTTAAATTCCTTACAGCGAAACGCAACGCATCCGCAATCCCAAAGCGATGATGACAATGAGGACACGGAAGTTACGCCCTCCAAAAAACGGTCGCGTAAGCGTTTCAATAGTAGCGCCATGGATCTGGATGAGTCACAGGAACTCCCTGATGACCCCCAGCACAACGATGAAGATGAGGACGATGAGGATGAATCCGATGATGATTCGATGGTCGAGGATGGCGCCAGCAAAGATACCAGTCACATGGTTCAAACGCCGCCCTGCAGTCCTGTCAAGAGTCTTAACAATAGCAGCTCACCCGTGGGCATTAATCGAAGGTGGGTCCTTTTAAATCTATAGATATATAGTTATTTAGATGTTTACATTATTTTTGTAGTATAGCTTATCAGTTAGATACACATGCACGTACAAATTGAATGCTAGCGTGGTTCCCGATTATAAATGTATTTATTTGCAATGTACAGCCTTGGGATTGTCCCACATTGTGTTATTGACTCTCACAATGGTATGTTAGAAAGTTATACGTCTGGATTTTGTGATTTTTTTGGGGTTTCTACAAAACCGTCCGAAACTGGAATGAGATAGTTAAGATAAATTGATAACAGAAAACAATAAACAGATTAGATCATCAAAAGCCTTAATTATGCGAATGAGTGTTATACCAAATCAGTTTTAATGGTGAATTATATTATTAAGTATCTGATAACTATTACAGCTAATGGAATAGTTAAGGAGTGACGAAATTGGTTAGAACTAATTTACTCCAAACGATAAGTCCTAGAAATATCAATGAAATACAAATGTCTGACAAGGATATTAAAAATGATTTAAATATATCTTCCAGTGTAATGCAGCTGATGCAATTTATTAAAGAGTTACTCAATGTATTTCATAGAAAGGTATTCCAAAGTCTGGTAAAATCATTAAGAACTATTTGCAAAACTTATTAATAGATTATGAGTAGATAAATACAAAAAAACTAATGTTGTAAATCATTAAAATTTTGCAGGACTGCCATTTTATTGACGCGCAAGTCGCAGGCGGCGCTGAAGCGTCCATCGGAGCCACTGACGACGCCTGTCAAGGAGGAGCACCACAATTCCCAATCATCAAACACACAGTCGACCAGCGCCAGCTCTACGACGACGGCAGCCACAGCCGCTTCCAGCACGCTGAATACATCGCTTGCAGCGAGTGCCACGCCCACAGCGGCCAGCAGCTTTGCGTTGACGCACAACAGCACGGGCGCACAGGTTGGAGTGGAGCGGCCGACAGCCGCTAGTGTAACCTCCATTGGAAACAAGCTGGGCTTAGGTATGGGAGCGAGCATGGCGCTGTCCAAGTCGCCAAAGCGACAGGCGCGTTATCGCCGCCTGCCTTCGATGTCACCAAAGAAGTCACCCAATCCAGTGGCGGCGGCATCAGCGACGACAACAGCGACGACGACGACGGCGGCAAGTGGTGTCCAGGGTATGGCAGCCTTGGCGCCGGCGGAACCGTTACCGTTTGAGCGCATCCCCGACAGCTTCCGCGTGTACAGGGCGAACACTCAGCGAGATGCTAGCGATAGCGATGATGCACCCTCACAGTCGAGCAGTCCGTGCAGCAGCTGCTCGGACTTCAGCATGTCCGGCAGCTGTTCGGATTTTGACAGCGACGAGGCTAGCGATGGGGATGCGCACAGCGAGGAGGGTGATTCGGATAGCGCTAAAGCGAATGCGATGCGTGATGATTCGCAGGAGGATTGCACTACGGATGCCATGGATATGCAGCATGCGAGCCTCAACAATGCACAAGGCAATGGCAACATGGCCATCAGCAGTAGTGACAGCAGCTCCGGCGACAGCGACGATGACGATGATGATGATGATGACGACGATGAGGATGAGGAGGAGGACGAAAGGGAGGCGACTGGCAAACAACGCGTGACACGCAGCACACCCACACCGCTGCAGGGTCGGGGCGGCGCAATGGCCGCCATCCGTGGCAGAGGCAAACGGCGCAGCAATCTCAGTGAGTCCACCAGCTCGACAGCAACGCCCCCGCTGCTGCGCATGGCGGGCAAACTGCGCTCGGCAACGCCGAATGCATCGCCGCTTGTAAATAGCATAAAGTCGCGGCGGAGCACAACTACAGCGACGAGTAACAACAGCATAACAACCAACAACAATCGAAGCAAGCTGCACCACGAGCTCGAGGAGGCGGGAGCGCTTGCCAGCGAAGCGGTCCATAAGCGGCACAGCAATAGCCTGCAGAGGGCATCGCTTGAGCCGCTGCAGCTGGTGTGGGCCAAGTGTCGCGGATATCCCTGGTACCCGGCGCTCATCCTGGATCCCAAAACGCCCAAGGGCTTTGTGTACAATGGTGTGCCGCTGCCGGCGCCACCAACAGATGTGCTGGCGCTGCGCAAGAATTGTATGGATGCTGTCGTCTTTCTGGTGCTCTTTTTTGATGTGAAGCGAACGTGGCAGTGGCTGCCCGCCAATAAGCTGGATTTACTGGGCATTGACAAACAGCTGGATCAGCAGAAGCTCGTCGAGTCGCGCAAGCCGGCGGAGCGAAAGGCCGTGAAGAAGGCGTATCAGGATGCGTTGCACTACCAGAGCCAGGTATCCGATCTAGAGGGTCAGGGCCCCGATCCCATCATGTGAGAGCTGTTTGCCCAATTGCATTTAAATCAATGTTAAATGCACCCCCTGCCCCTAGTCCCGCCTTGTAGTTGTCCATCTATGTTTCGGTATGATCCACTTTGGACTAGTTCATGTATAACTTATTCAGATGCGCTCTCGAAATAGTTGTTAGTTAGGCGCTGGGAGCTGTATAGTGTTACTGAAAAGGCCCTCCATTAGTGTATTTCTTTTACTAGCCTAAACTTTTTATCGCGCTTTCTTTCTGAACTTTTCAATTTCCAATTTTACACTGCAAGTGTTGCTAAGGTTTGGTTTTTCTTTTTGTTTGTAAAAAACGAAAGATAGTCAGATGACCATTTTTAATTAATTTACTGTGTATTAGTTAAATTTTTGTAAAATATATTTCGAAAATTCATTTAATCCAATCTATCCTTCGCAATAGCAAAAACCACAACAACAACAACCACGACAAAATGGAATTTATAACCTCAAGACGTTTCACGGAAAATCAAATCAATGTTTAAGTTAAATAGTTTTAAGCATAAAACAAAAATCCCTAGTTAAGCATAAACATATAAAAATAAACAAAATGGTGTAAAAAGCAAATCAAACTAAAACGAAAACAACAATTACAAATAGCATTAAATTGTGTAAAATATCTCTGTGTGTGTTCGTATGTATGTGTGTTTCTGTATGAGTGTTAATTAGGCATGTTCCGTTTTTAATTTCCGTATGAACAAGAAATATGCAAAAGTTGGATTATTATTATTACGATGTATTACGATGATGATGATGACGATTATTATTATTATTATTATTATTATAATTACTGTGTGTAATTAATGAAAATTAATAGAATTAAGCGAAAAAAAAAACGTGTAGACAATTAAGTATTGTAGTAGTTGCCCATAACAAGATTGAATATTGTTTAAATTTAACGGTAAAGTAAATACAGAAAATAAATGTTTTAAACAAAATGCTGTGCTAATGATTTATACCTGTATTAAAAAAGGTATTAAGTGTTAAGTCAATATCTAAACATTATACGTTTAATATAATGTGAAGCCATTTCTGCCTGGTTATCTAAACTGGGCTCTCGATTGAGGGTTTTTAGTGAAACTGGGGAAAAAAAAAGCAATTCTTTGCTGCAGGATGTTTGCCAGAACCACTCAAATAAGATATCTATTTATTTAACATAATAAGCATCTTTCATTTATTTTATTATGTAGGTAGAATAAAAATAACCTAATATTTAAAATTGAAAAAGTACATCTTAAAGCTTAAGCTCAATTATTCCACAGTTTTAGTGTCATTGGTACCAATTAGAAGTTAAATGCGACTCGCGTCACAGTAATTGTATTTATAACAATTAAATTGTCAAATAACCTGGAAATAACAACAAAACAATGAAACCAAATTCGAACTTTTGTAAGCCAACAGATCTGAAACAGTTGACAGATTGGACAGGTGGCGCGACAGGCGCTGTTAAAAGCGTAAATACGAAAATGCGAGATAAAAATAAGCATGTTAAATAAGTGTGAAAGAAGCAGCGCGTCATTATTAACGTGTTTAGGCTGACACAAAATATCTACATATATATATTACAGTGTTTCTGCTGAGGTCACACAACGCATTTGTCGAGTGCGACTTAAAGCCAATTGATGGGGCTACAGGTGAGCGTCTCTGGTCATAGACAACTCAATTCAATGTGAAACACTACTGAACTCATAGATCGCCCCAAAATCCAAGCATCACATGGCCTTAATTACTAATGCAAATTGATTTAGCGACTGTCTGCGATTGAAGTTTATTGATTGTATGCACTGAGAAAAATACACTTGAAAAATTGGAGATTTACGAGCCAGTAAGCACTTTTTATGGCACTTAGAATATCTGCCTTAAAGGCATTTAAATGTTTCATTACAGGTGTGAAGAACCCTTATAAAACTCATTCACGATTACTAATAAAATCGATAACCAGTGCTCAAATTGAAACGTACTTAATTTGTATTTTTTCTTCACCACTTTTCATTTCATTATAATCAAATAATTAAGTTTCCGGAGGGTTTTCAAAACGAATTAAACTTAAGTTTAATACTACAAGTTTTCTTCAATTTCGGCCAATTGTATAAACAAGACAAGAACATAAATATATATTTTTTGCGGTAGACTACTTGGTTTATATTCTTTATTATATTTTGTCTAATTTGGAGTGGACTCTTAATTGTCATAAAGTCATGTGATCGTCGATTTAAAGAGTATAATAAAATGAAATTGGTTTGCATGTATGTATATTGGTATTTACAGTGTAGCTGCTGCTGCTTCTGTACTTGCCAGGTGCTCAGTGCTTGACGTCGTGTAGGTCACTGTGCGTTGGCGCTCTAATTGATGTATTTATTTAATAATTGTTTGTACAACTGAACGTGAAACGGAACTGCGTAGATCAAAAACAAAAAAGCAGTGTATAAGCCAGGCCGAATGAAGTTGGCACAGGCCGAGTATGTGCAATTGGAGCACGCCAATTGAATGGTGGGGAACTTCCCAATTATGTATTGGCCAGTGCGAAACGAGTTTCATGTCAATGTTTCCAACAAATGACGCAAATGCTACCATGGCGGTAGCCCAGCACTAACAAAGCTTTTTTTAATCGACATTTTATAAAAAGAATATTTTGTGTATGAAAATAAATGGCCTTGTGGCTAAAATCGAGCCCAATTTGACCTGGGCTTTGTTTAATGTATTTATTTTTAAAATCAAAGCAATGCAAAAAAAATGCCGAAATTCCGAAATGCCCAAAATATGATTAACAGTATGTATAAGCCCACTGCTCAAATTTACCTTTCCCGCCGTCTCCACTTATTCACAACAATAATTAAATGTAGCAAATTTCAGCTGCTGGGCTTTTTAGCCAAACAAATTTAGGAAAAACATTTCTGCTGACAACGCAATATTTAATCATTCACAAATATTCATTAACGCGCAGTTTGTGGTTGTTATGATACCCTGCACTAATTAGCAATGGGTGTAAAGGGGTGCACAACTCTAAATTTTATGTATGTAACGAGTGAAACATTCCTATTTAATTAATACCATTTGTATGTCAGGCTTGAGTTATTGATCTTAAATACTTTTGTGTTGTATATAACTGCCTACAGGGTATTTTCTAAACGTACATAAACTTGCGACTAGATCAGGTTTGTTTCATTTCATTGAGTTGAGCTTAATAAGAAGGGGCATTGGAAGGAATGGGTTTCATCATTTAATTAAATTATTTTGTGCGCAGCTGCAACATTCCAAGTTCCGCACTGTGACGTCGGCATAGTGGACTGAAACTGGAACTTGACACTGTTTTTGAGACTTAGTCTGGGTTTTTTCATTAATATTTGCATTATTAGTAATATATAGCTGAAGATAAAGCTCTTTTGGAGCGTCACACGTGATGCGATCAACGTGGCTCTTGAATAAAAAAGCGATTTCAAAAGCTTTCTTATACAAATATCGAAATTTCTGCCATCGGTCCGGTTCAAGTACGTTTATTGGCCATTAGCCTTGTCACGAAATTCGCCAGAAATTATTAACATAAGTTGGATGCTATGTGTTGAGAGGGAGGTGTGTTGTCATTAAGGTCGTTTTTGTTTTGGTTGTTTTACAAGGTGCTGCGACAGCAACAGGAAAAACATCTCAAACAGTCACAAATGTGACTCCTTTGGGCTTATCGAAGTGGGGTGATTTGGTTTATTTATATTGCCAGCAGACATCTTAATGAAGTGCGCTAATTAAATAAAATTTAACACCTGAACCACACATTAACACCTGCACCACATCATACATTTGCCACACAGAGCATACACAATAATTTGAATACAGCGCCTCGTCAGCGAATAATCTGATTGACCGATAAGATATGGCGCGACGTGCACGGTATCCAGTAAGTGCTGCTCTAATTAAACGGGACGTGCCTCCGTTTCCGTTTTAATATATATTCGACTTTAATAGAGCGCGTGGACAACAGAAAAATTAAAATAAATTGCGAGACAGACGAACACCGCCAAAAATAAAAGAAAGAAACAAATATAAATAATTGAAGGCATCTGTTCCAGGTCCAAAAAAAAAAAAAAGAGAAAACTCTGGCCAGCATGTGACGTCGTAGTCGGCATCAATGATGCTGTCTGCGTGACTATGGTCAGTTCATATCTATAAATTATTTCTATACTAGATGCTTGGCACTTGGCAACAAGATTTCTTAGACGTTTTGCAATCTCATTGGAATCTTATGAAATTTTCAATTCAGCCTGTGAAAGTAGCCCAGCGAAAAATATAAATGCTTCGCTACTTACGTGAGTAGGTGAAATAAGTATTACAATGCCAATACCTGTCAGCTGTTTTACTTGAAAGTGTTGAGATTGACTTGACGCCTTGTGACAATACGGCATGTGATAAACACCGAAGTCTGTGCCTGTCTCTATTAAACAGAGGTCTAAAAGTGCAATTAATATTATTTTAGAGTTATCGAAACATGAATCCAATTATTATAATTATAACTTTATGAGCACATAACGATCGTTTACATTCCACTAGTATTGCTATATTTAAACGGTTAACATGTCAGTTTTGTAAAAACTGACTTTAAATGTTTTTTCTGTTTATGTCACACCTCTATAATAGCGAATATGATATTTATATCAGTAAAATGTAGTTAATATATAAGTACATTATAAAGCGAGCCTTCTTTTATTATGAAAACTGTCTAAAATAATAAGAGACAAAAGCGTCTGCCTTGAAAACATACTTTAACAATAACCTTACATATAAAAACCACAAAAATTTCCAATTGATTTTCACATTCTTTATGCCTGTCCATAATTTAATTTGCATAAATATATATATATTTTTTTGAATGTGTTTCAAGAAAGTTTGTGAGTTGACCATATAACGGCGCCGACTGAAATTAACTTGGATTTATTATTAAATGCCGTAAATGCTGAAATGTTGTGCGCGTAACCGGTTCAGTTCAGACAACTTGCCCCCAACTTGATCCCCTTCCTTACCCCTAACCATTGGTCACCGTCATGCAGGCGCGTCCGTATGGCGACTGTACATACAGCTTGGGCTAAAAATAAGCGTACACCATACTTGGACCCTCGTCTTATTATCTGCATTTTTTCCCAATTGATATTTTGACAAATCAAGTCAAGTCGCACTTTTAAGTAATTGGCATAGTGCAAAAAGGCAACGAATATGAAGATCCTTCAAAAAAGAGATGCGTTGATAAATCGAAACAGAATTGAGCTGAGCGGATCGAAGCAGCTGAGAGCGTTGAGATATGCTGTTTGCCCTTCATGTGTGTGCTTAATTTATGCATTGTTTTTTGAATTGTCAGCGACTGGGACTAAAAATACACACCAGGATTGACCTTGAGCTGCCAACTAGTGAATGGTACGGGGTACATAACGGAAGAACCGACAGGAATGAGACAAGGCAATTAACTGCCTGCGATTCAGGCGAGAACTCACAGCATGCAATGCGACAAGCGAGACTCGAACTGAGACATGAGACTTGAATCGTGAACCTAGGGTAAGAAAATATTTATTGGCGCATCCTCGATTTCAAACCGGACTAAACCGGGTCAGCCCAAGGACAAGGCAACAGGCTTCAGGCGTCCGGCTTGCGGTTCTTTTGCCCATCGACTATAAAAGCTGCAGACTGTGACACAGAATCGCATCAGTCTGATTTGAATTGACGAAGTTGTAGCGAAGTTTTGGAGATTCGCTGCACCAAAAGTCCTACAAGTTGCCACATTTGAAGTAGGACCAAAACCAATCAAAAGAACCACGGTAAGATGCGATCATTGCTGTTGCTCAGCCTGTTGGCGCTGGGCACAGACGCCAACTCGATTGGCTATCGCAACAATTTGTTCGCTTATGCGCCGGCTCGGGGCGAGTTTCCCGTGAAGAGCGAACGGGCCCAGAGCTATGTGCGATATTTGGACAACACAGGCGCTGAGCGACTGCTGGCATTCACTTATCCGGAACCGCTTTACGGCATACGCACCACGGAGCAAGTGAATCCACAATTGCGCAGCAGCAGCATAAGCAGCAGTAGTAGCCTTGACAAGCAGCAACAATCGCAATTTGCAAGTTTTCGCGATTGGTGCGAACAGCGCTTTAATGCTTTGCGAGCTGAACTGTATCGACTGCGTGCCGAGGGCAAACAGCCTTCAGCGAGTATGCTGGCACAATATGAGCCACTCGAACAGTTCATCAAGATGAACGCCTTTGAGCCGGTGCCTGGACTGACTCCGGAAGTGCAGCGGGCACGTGATGAGCATCTGCGCATCTGGAATGAGACTCGTCTGCAAGCGCTGAAAGCGGAGGCGACACTCCCAAAAGCACCACAATTAACAACTATTGAAACAAAGCCCATTGCATATATTCCGGATAAGCCGATGCAGCCGGAAAAGCCATTACTCAACCTGAAAAAGATACCGGCATTTTTGACTTCAATAGCACCCAAACCTGTGCAGGATACAGATGAAGTGATACGCGCTCGCGAAAAACATCTCCAGCTCTACAATGAGGCACTGGGGAAGCTCCCGCAGCACAATCTGCAACAGGCACAAGCGCAGAAACAGCCACAGTTGCAGCCCGAGAATTCCAAATTTCAAGAGGCCCTGGAGAAGCTTCCGCAGCCCCCTCTGCCGCAGCCTCCTCTGCCGCACCCCTTTCTGTCGAAGCCCCCTCTGCCGCAGCCCACTCTGCCGCAGCCTACTCTTTTGAAGCCCCCTCTGCCGCAGCCCACTCTGTCGAAGCCACCTCTGCCGCAGCCCACTCTGCCGCAGCCCCCTCTGCCGCAGCCTCCTCTGCCGCACCCCTTTCTGTCGAAGCCCCCTCTGCCGCAGCCCACTCTGCCGCAGCCCCCTCTGCCGCAGCCCACTCTTTTGAAGCCCCCTCTGCCGCAGCCCACTCTGTCGAAGCCACCTCTGCCGCAGCCCACTCTGCCGCAGCCCACTCTGCCGCAGCCCCCTCTGCCGCAGCCCCCTCTGCCGCAGCCCCCTCTGCTGCAGCCCCCTCTGCCGCAGCCCACTCTGCCGCAGCCCACTCTGTCGAAGCCCCCTCTGCCGCAGCCCACTCTGCCGAAGCCCCCTCTGCCGCAGCCCACTCTGCCGCAGCCCCCTCTACCACAGGCCCAGCCACAGCTACAGCCTCAGGATCACGTAGTTGTTCCACTGCCAGTGGCCTACGTCCCAAGCCCCATTCCAGTTTTCTATTTACCCCAGCCATCGACTACCATCAAGGCGAACGAGCAGCAAATTCAGCTGCTCCAAAAAGATAAACTGATAGCCGAGGATCAGCTGGCTGACATCGAAGACAAGATACGCGATGAGGAACGCGATCGTGATGAGAAGCGGCGACAGGAGCAAGATCGTCTTGAGGAGCTGCGCCTGGCTGAGCTAGAGGCACAGCGCGAGTACCAGCGTATCCTGGAAGAGCAACGTCGCCTCGAAGCCGAGCGTACTTCATTGCAGCAGGCGGAGCTGCAGCGATGCCAAAACGAACGACTCCAGGAATCCAAACGTCTGCAGGCCGAGCAACTGGAATTGCAGCAACGGCTGCAAAGCATCGGTCCAATTCAGACGCCAGCCGACCAGCAAATCAAACTGATTGGACAACAGCAGCCGCAGCCGCAGTTTCAGTCGCCGCCGCAACCTCAGACGATTACTCAGCAGCAGCAGGTGCAGAATAGCTTCATTTTGCGCATTCAGACGCCCGGTCAACCATTTACCGATGCTTATGTGAAACAGCCGAATCCATTCCTGAAACGCTTTACACTGAATCCACAGCAGGAGCCTGAAGCGGACGACACACTGAAGGCTATAATTTTCCCTGTTTCTGCTGCCAGTGATTCAACTTCCTCCACCACTGCACTCTGTGAACTGGAGACGGCCCGGCGTGAGCACTTCAAGGCGCATGAAATAGCGCTGGAGCAGCTACGACAGGCCAAAATGAAGGATGCCAAGGATGATCAATAAGATTCCCTCAAAACACACACCATCGATTTGTTTAGTTTTTGCACAATTCAACAAAATGTACTTCCAATTCATTATATACTCGTACTCATCCGCATTTACATTCACAAATTCATATACTTACTCATACTTATACTCGTACACCTGTAGCGTTAAGCGATTCTCGAATTCACCCGTTCACCCACCCACGCGTAAATTTATAAATGCATTCAGTTGAGAAACAACGCAAAAATCAAATTAAATTATCATTTTTATTTGGATTTGAAGTTTTCATTTGGAATACCCTAGCTTTGGTTCTCTACAAACTTATTCAACTCTGCAACTGAACTAAACTGTCAGTTAAGATATCAAATTTCAATATCATATCATCAATGGGTGTCTTGGAAATCAAAACTAGACAGAAACTAATTCTGCTAGGCTGCGAAGCTTGGATTAACTTGATCATATCTATGAAATATGGTAACAAATAAAGTAAAGAATTAATCTGAATAACTTTTTGTTTTTGAGTATCTCATCATTAAAATAACACCCTTTGATAGTTTACAAGTATTTACTTCAGTAATACAAAATCGAATCGGTGTATCTTATACAAATATGATGTTTTTTATTTATTTATTTTTTTTAACTTAGAAGCACTTTTAACCATCCGACACGATTTTAGATGAAACAAGCTGAGCATATAAGTGTATTATTCACATTTACTAGTGTATTAACTCTGCAGCATTCCCAAAACTATACTGTTCGATCTGTTTCCATCTATCGTTTGGCCGCAGACAAAGGAAGTTGTACCAATGAACAGTTATAGAACGTTCTGATGTAAATTAATGGACTGTCGCCAGTTTGGCGGTGGCAACTTTATCGCCCGATCGCATCAATATGCGCATAAATACGCGACTCGAGGCGTATCTGGAGCACTCAGCAGATGTATCTCATATAAAATTACAATTGTGATGCGAATGCGCGCAAAAATCGCTAGTTTAGCGGCAAGTGAAGTCGAATGCGAGAAGCGTATAAATTTCGAATGCTTATGCACCTACAAAATAATCGGCATCAATTAGCATATTGTATTAAGCATACAAGCGTTCAGCTAGTGTTAACTGACCTAGCACACCATCGAGCACCGGAACGTACGGTACGGTAAAAAAAATCAACCGTTAGGCTATCATTTGCGACAGGCAGGTCTTTGATTACGTGGCGTATGAGTAATCAGCGTCAAGCGCGTGCTTGTCAGCAAATGACTAACATCAGATGCACAGCATATGCCCAGTCTACAACAGGTTGCCATATATGGTCATAGATATCTTAGAGGAATGTGCGGCACCCATTATTTGTAACACCAAAGAGTCTGTTATCAGCCTGGAGGAAGTGGTAATTTCCCGTCTTAATATCTCGAGAGCAAAGTTCTCGCTTATACGCAGTATGATTCACGGTGCATTATATATTGGGTTACCTTTAAATCGTCGATTAAAGTCGGAAGCAAAATATTTTTTTGAGCGACGTTAGCACTTTGATCAACAGCTGGCCGAAACTGATTAATCAAATGCCGGTTTCATTGCTAATCATTGATACTACAATTGGCTGATGCAAGAGCGTAGACATAAATAAAAAGCATATTATTTATCTGTTGTCTGCAACCACAAATTGGGTTTTGTCTGATAAGTTGACCTTCTGCGCATATTCCAAACATTGGCCATGTAAAGTGCGCAGTTCGATCACAGTTTGCCAAATGTCAAACGATAGGTTATTCCGTCTGTACGAGTATTTCTTATCTGCACGATAAGCTAATTCAAAATAGAAGGCATACATTCATCATCATCGTCTCCTGTCATTGCACTTCAGTGTTAAAGTGAAAAGTTTTCTAAAAGCAATCAAAGACTTTAACATTTTGATTTGAATAGACCCATCACCACTAAATGGATTTATTCTTTCAACATATGTATACTGAAATTGACTAACATCGAAGTACATTAAGTTGATAAATTAAAGTATATCATACATCAATAATTAATTTATACTAATTAAAGAATATAATCACATAAAATAATGTATATATATATTTTGGACTGAATTTTAAAATGTATTTTACATGATTCAAATATTTACTTTATAATTCTTTCGCAAGCATAAAGAGATCCATAACGTATTTCACAAGCTCACTAAATGTTCGCCACAAAAGGCAACGACGCTTTGGTGGTTCCCCATGTTGGTGCGACTTTTACTCTGCACACTTAAAAATACTGTGTTTCCTTGGAACTGCGACTTCTGATAAGCTGTATACTTAAACATATATATTTCCATATACATATGCACATGCGACTGATACAGATTTTTCGTGATTTGTTATTGTTATTGCGCTCTTGTTTGCTTGGCAATTTATGCAGAACTTATTTACTTGCCGTTTACTAATTATAACTTTGCGCCAATGCTATTTTTATAACTGTCTAGGTTATTTTTGTACAATCCAAAGAGGCAATGCCAACAAAAAAATTATTTTTTTCGCATTTTTAATGTGATTTGGGCAAATGCAAAACCTCGCGTTGCTAACCCCAAACCCCACGAAGTTGGAGATAAATATTGCGTAGATAAGATTGAGAAAGTGGGTCTCTTTACTACACACATAATGTATGTTCACATATATAAATGGCGCCTTGAAGTTGTTTTTAGCATGCTTGAACTTGAGCGTTAGACATAAGCAGTCAGTACAATAACTGATAAGATACAAGTGCAATAGTTGGCTGGGGTTGTCTGGCTTTTCGCCGAAAGCGTTTGTTATGACATTATCGAGAAATGTGTTGTAAAATACTTAATTTTAAATATAGCACACTCGGTTGTAAAAATAGAAATCGATTGGGGTCTGCTTACTTCTTCCCAGAATTTAAATATTATCAGAAAATATTACTAATCTTACAGACAAGTGCAAGAATATTGGTTTGTCTACAGAATTATGCACTTAGGCCATAGCCACATTTATAATTCCTGTATTATAATTGGAATTGTTATTGATTATGTCTAAATAGTATTTAGTTCTAATGGCAAAAAAATATTTTTTTTTGTTGCCAGGCCATAAAAAATGCACACGTTTAGACCTAAAGCACATGCGAAAAACGTGATATGCCAGTTAGTCACATGCTGTTTATCACGTTTACGATATGCTTAATTAACGACAATAATTTTTGGTACAGTTGTTCATTTATTCATAAGCATATATCACAATCAAGCATTGGATAGACCTATATATTTTGTATGCCTTTATTTTTATAATACTTACTCTGATTATATAGAGATTCACATAACATTTTAACCCTAGAAACAGAATCTATTGATAATATTTAATATGATTTGTCAGGCAATGATAAGTCGTCTAGGCTTATTTAAAATATTTATATGTAATCTAATTCCTGCAGTACTGTTATGCTACAACATTATTTTTCACACGCGTATAATGAATACATACGTACATATATACATACATACATACGAATTTACGCGGTTGATGATTGTGATATGATGGTTTGACGTCATGGGTTTGCTTTCGTCATTACTTTTAAAGCAGCATGTTTTGTAATCGAAATTCCTACATATTTAAAGACTTCAAATTGAATCAATAACAATTTGAAAACCATATGTGCTCTCTGTGTGGTTCCCCAAAACGTGAAGAAATGCGATTAAATGGATAAGTAGTATTTGTATACGTATTATTTATTGAAACATGAAAATACTGAAATCCGCCCCCGTTTGCACACAGTATAAGTAAATTAATTTGTATAAGAGTGTGTATAAGATAAAAATTTCACAGCTTCGCGATGGGATTCATTAAACAAAATCGGTATTACTTTATTAAGCAAGCAGTTAATAAATTAATCGCCAACGTTCGATTTTAAATACGGCTGTAAAATCGTATTAATATCCCGCGTAATATCAAAAGGAAACATGAACACTGGGGATGAGCTGAGATTTTCATTGGGGATAAGCAAACAATTGAATTTGACTTACGTGAGAAAGTTTTATGACATTGACGCAGTTTGCCTGCAGCAGGCCTGTCGCGCTGCCAATGGGTGGCTGCGTGGCTTGGGTGGCTTGGGTGGCTTGGGTGGCTTGGGTTACCTGGGTGGTTTAACTTGCGTAACGGTAAACGGCAACACGCTGCGTATGCGCAACGATTTGCGTAAGCAAGAAACAACGGCGGCATGTGCACAATCCTGCCATTGTACAGGAATGTTATAAGACATTTATGTGTGTATACAAATACATTACATAAGTATGTCGCTCAATCAATAGCAATAATAAAAAACGTAATCTCAACGGTGCTTTTACCGTTGCTTTTCGCTCGTGCAAAACGTGCTCAGACATGTCGCAAACAGGTGACACCCCACTCCCAGCACAAACCTTGAGATCGACAACCTCCTCCCCAGAAAACTGCGTATACATCTTATTTTAACTTCGCTTATCGCCACAAAGCGAGCAAAACTCAAAGTTTCATTCTCCGTCAGCTGGCGGCACGCGCTACGAGAAAATGAGAGCGAATCGAGATAACGATGCTTTTTTGTTATCAGCACTCAGCGTTACTCTGCATTTCTTGTGAAATTCAACGCCATTATGTTAACTGGCGCCGCCACTAAAAGTGCGACGAACGAACAATTGAAATCAATGCTGACAATTAAATACAACTAGTTGAGTATTGTGCCTGCTTAAATGAGAAATACCCTATAATCATTTCTGCCACTCTTTTGGTTTTACATTTTTGGGTATTACAAAAAAAAAAACAAATTTAATTGCATACAAATGATTTATTATTATTTTTATTATTATTAATTATGAATATAAGCGGCTGTTTTTATATATACATAATATATGAATTATGTGTGGTGTGGGACACTTTTTTTTTTTAACCCAACAAATTACTTTTATTTTTAACTAAAATTTCTGGGTTAGCTTCTCGAGCCAATCCCAATTTTGGTAAATAATTATGATTGTTAGAAGTTAACGTGTAAAAAAAGACAATTACTTACCTCAAATAAATCGATTGTGAATTTTGTATTGTTAAGATATTGTAAGCACATGTAGAGGCTTTATATACAAACGCTTCCTTGGCCTGTTAACTATTATTACTGGGCATACCCTTTGCTCTAGCAATTTGTAACAGGTATTGGGTATAAATATTAAATAGTGGAGCACGAGTCAGACAGCAGACAGCAAATGAATTTTATTATGTACACACACAATTTCACAACTGTAAGCTTGGTGTTAATTTGGCTTTGTTTGGGCTTACTTTGTATCCCCGCAAGGGTTTGTATTAATGATTTCGGAAAATTTGCGGCTCATAGGTGCAATTGCGTTTTAAGATTTATAAATGGCGCATTGATAATATGAATATACAATAAATAGCATTCGCACATTTTGTCTAGTGTATTCGTACGCAACTATACTATTATCTATTTATCTAACTCTATCTGTATTTATCTGAGATGTGTGCAGGGCACATTTTATTTCAGGTGCTTTAGGTGAGATTTGAGCAATGAATTGCTGGAATGTGTAAAAGTACCGCAGCTTTATTTAGTTGACTGTTTGAATGCAGGTATAAACCCAAATACAAATATGTATATATCAATTGATTACAAAACGAGAGATGTGCTTCGCATTCCATACATGCCACATTCATTTTGTTAGATGTTCAACAAATTCACAAGTTGAACAATTTGCACAGTTCGACAGAAGTATTTGGGTAAAAGCGCCAACAAATTCTCTTATCGCATTCTGCAAAGTCATTATAATTTGGCAATGTGGGAAATGGATTGAGCTACATTATTTGTTTTGCTAATTTAATGCGGGTCAGCTCTACTCTCAACTGCTTATGTTTATTATTAAATGTGCTTTGTCTGATTGGGCTTCTACAGAATTTGAAATTTTATTTGTTTACTTGGCACGTGTTGAACATATTTAGGATTCTTATACGTATTTCAAAATCAAATGGAATTTCTCCAAAATTTGTTCAAGCAAAGCAAGCAAAATAAGTGGTAACAATTGTATTCGTTTATTATGGCTGTTAACTGTGCTAATAAGCAAATCAGATGTAAAAGACGAAAATTATTAAATTTAACTTTGGTGTGAGAAAAAAAAAGAGAGACAGAGAGAGGGTGAGGGTGAGAGATAGAGGAATAAATGCATGTATATATAGACAGTGTAAATTGAAACGCATTACTTAACGATTATTCAGCAATTCACGATTCCACACGCTTTTTTATTTGATAATTATGAAAAAGAATTATAAATATAGACTGCTCGCCGGCAATTGAGGGCACTTCTTAGTAAATATATGAAATACTGATTGCCTGTATTATTTAGTTAAATTATTTGTTGGAATTTCCCCAGATTCGTGAAATTTTGTATAAGTCTCTGTTTTGATCAAAGTGTGCTTTCCCTTATGTAATGTTTAGATGTGTGAGTGTGTGTTTGTTACAAAACAGGTTGAAAGCTTTTCATTCACAACAATTCCGCTCGCGTGTTTCTGCCAATATTGCTGCGAGTCTCGTGTCTATTGCGCAGCTTCGAGTCTCTCTCTCAGCTATTGAGCAGCGGACGGGTTCAACGGTTCAATACATTTAACTAACTATAATAGTCAACAATTCGAAATATGCGTGCTAGCCAAATTATGTCTGTTGCAGCAACAACAACAGTATTTGATAAATTGTGGAAATTTTGGCATTTATCAGTGCTTGACACAAAACAGTTCAATTAATAATAGATAGACATTCAGATAATATACATACTTTTCGGTTTTTTCTGCACATATGTGGCTCATTTTTATAGCCAATAGAATTAAGTAAATGTGAATGTATGAAAGCAGGTCAGTTTTGACTGCTGAAAGTAAAACACTGTTATCACTTTGAAAATTCTGTTGAAATTCCCAGGGTTTTTACGCAGACACTAGCAAGCGTATAATCCATATGTGAGAGAACTCAAAACACTGATAAGCCACGACTTTTTATTTTTATTGTTTTATAGTTATTCTTAATATGTGGAAAACGACAATAATGTGATTCACGCGAAGCCCGTACGCAAATAATATAATAATATTTACGTATACAAGTAAAAACATGTTTGCCAGCTTAATTGGAATTGCGATTCAGAATTAACAGTAAATACATGCTCAAATTAAACTCGAACTAGTTGCTCTTAAGTTATTACTTGACTCGATTGACATACACTGGACAAGCTCAATAAACCTACCAATGTATATGAGGTGGGAAGGGGAATTTCAGTGTCCGCCTAGTAATTAACATGTTTTCATGGCAGTCACATAAGTTGCTGCTTGCATCGATATTGTATCGGGTGGGCAACATCATTGAGCCAGCATAGCTGATCGATTTCAAACGTTGTCGCACAGCAAACTATTTGGCTAGATCGTTTGACAAGAGTTAACTGGTTAACGGGTATTTCATTTAGTATGCGTATACGTATACATGAGAGTATGCTAATTTTGGGGCTAGCACCAAATAGTCGCAGCTTTATTCAATATGAATCATTACCTTCAGCGACATCACCATTGGCGTTAAAGTTTGCACTCTTTGGGGCGATTCCGGTCGTTCGCCTTGGCAGACGACAAAGGGGCGCCCCAAGCACTGCGCTTGAGTCTAAAGTCTCCAAAGTCTCGGCATCATGCCAGTCACGACCAATGCTCGGCGCAAACAATAAAACAATTCAGATAAATGTGAACTACCCGACAATTTCTCATAGCCGACATTTGCATAGGCCATGCCCACAGATGTGTATGGGAAATCGGATTTCCCCCTTTACGTATATTGATGCCAATTTCAGCTGTTCAATGAATATTACTCATTACGCTACGTGGCTTGCTGTAGAGATTGAACAAAAGCCGCTGTCGCGACTTTTCTGGGCAGAGAAGTTTTTTCGCTGTGTTCTTTGGAATTAATGGAAAAGGGGTTCAAAATGCTCATTAATAATGGCAAAGCAATCTACAAAGTTTACTTTTTGTTTTGTTTTGCAGTTGTCAAATTTGAACTTAGGGATAATAACATTAGTTTCAAGCTGAGCCAACTGAGCAAGTAGTAATTGGGGCCAATTCATTTTCTAAACATTGTAATTTGTAATTATGAGAATTCTGCTAACGCTTAACTCAAATAATCGCATTGTTGCTTGTTGTATGATCATTCGATAGCTTAGTATTACAAATTAGAGCAATTGTTATAATTGAGAAAGAGTGCACCGTCAATCTCAGATAAGCTCGTTTTGAAGTAATTCGCATGATTGGCCTTTTAACAAAAGATTATCAGTCTAAGCTGACCTCTGTTGTCTGCTTGTGTGGTCTTTGTCTAAACATTCTGCCAAGCAGGTTCTTAGCTATTGCCTCTTAGCCTAACTGACCTACACAGCCCCATTAAAACATCTGATGGAATTTTCTATGGAGCTCTGCAAATAAATTTTTCCATGTTGCAGTGCACGATGTCGCACTGTCTGACTGTCTGGCATTGATTATATTAACATCTCTCTGGCTGAAACGTGCCGTTGTTCATAAAAGGCGACTGGTTAAATGGCTTGGCAAATTTGTCGGGTTCGCTTGGAGAGTTTTGACTTGCTTACAACGAGTTTATTGCCTCGATTGCAGTCATATATATGTAGTATTTATATATATATGTATGTATCTGTCAATATAATTGATAAGAACGCGCCTTCGTTGAAGATTCACTGGGGGAATACCGCAGGTAAAGTGCCTCATAGATTGATTATATTTAATGGGGCTTATATCCAATCTTAAGGTATTCAAATGGAAGTCATTTGACGTCAGGACGCTTGTCACTCGACGGAAGTTCATTTGTTGTAAAATTAAAGCGCTGAAAAATTGATCAATCATAAAACATAAGAGTTTGGGTTTTTTTTACGAGTTTTTATTAATTTTTTTTCATAAAAATTTTTTTTTTAATTTTTATGCTTAAAATTAAATAACATTTTTTTGTAGTTGTGATGTGTAACAATAGCTGCCGGTTATATGAAAAGCTAACATTACAAAACTTTAATTTTTGAATACAAATTGCAATTTTTGAATTAATTTTATCTTTTTATATAATTAACAATAACAATTTATTACATAGATCTGTGCAGTGAACAAAATAATCGCCATTATCAATAATTTGTCTCATAAAAAAATAGCCAGCAGCTGGTCACGCGGTTAAGCTTGTGCGTGTTTCTCTGTTGGTGTATGTGTGTGTTATGTGTCTCTGGTTGTGAAATTGTTGCCAGATCGAAGAGAGGGAGACCAAGAGAATGCATGCACTTCCGCAGGCTGCGGTTGTTGTTGTTTGGTGCAAGTTATATTTTACATTCTCGTCTCCAACGAAGGTCGTCGTATTTCTCTCTACCTCTGTCTCTCTCTCTCTCTCTAAACCAGAGTAATTGGCCATCTGCTTTCACTGCTGCTGCTACTCCCTCTTCTCCTCCTTTGTATATACAGTTATACACATATGCTCTGAATGTATTTGTATATATATTTATTGATGTATATATATATATATATATGTATATATATTTATATATATATATATGTAATTGGGATGTGACCCAACGTCGGTTTCCGCAGAACTCTCCAAACGTTCGGGTGCATCAACCATCTGTTAACTGGTTGTTGTTTTGTTGAATTTAAACCAAGAGTTGCCCCACTGTGCCGGGCTGTTCAACTTAATGTCTGTCTCGCTTTCTCGCCTACACTGCTGGCAACTGGACAATGGGTTGCTGCGGGGCATCCCAGTGGGCCTCGCAGAAGTCGACCAGTTGATTCTCGGCCTTGTTCAGCTGCTCCTCGCTCTGCTCGCCGCCCCAGGTCTTCTGCACCAGGCAGCACGACTCGACGCTCTCATGGCCCAGAATGCGGCTCAATTTGGTGGCATCGTCGACTTTGATCACATAGATGTCGTTCTCATAGCAGAATGCTTCCAGGAGCACCTCGTGCATGTGAGTGGCAGAATCGCCAGCCTTGGGCTCCGCCATCAGACAGAAGAGCGAACCCTCCGGGGACTTGGAGAGCACATTGATTGCGTCAGAGAGACCGACAATTACACGAGATTCGGATTGGGCTCGCAGCAGAGCCGTCTTAACTATACGTCCAATGGGCATGGCACACTCTGCCATCTCCATATCCAGTTCCATTTCTAGTTTGTGGTAGTGTTGTTGTGTGAAGTGATGCATATTGACTGATTCCTCTATGACCATTTTGGATTTGTTAATTTCTGTGCTTATCACTTGAGCTTGAGCTATTTTTGACACTATAATTGTTTGCTTTCCGTACACTTTTGCCGTATTTGTGGCACTGCTTTGTTATTGTTTGTTCTTGATTTTGTTTGTCTTGAGTTAATATATCTTGTTTTATATTTGGTAGCAATTTGCGCTATATTAACTTTTGCTTATGAAATTCTTTTCACGTTGACGCTGCGCGTTTTGAAATCCGCTCAACCGTATTGCTCTGTGCTTGTTTCAATTTTGATTTTCAATTTCACAATGAATGCCACTCCGTGTGGAGCCAGCGCTTTTATAGCTGCCCGCTCGCCACCAGCGTATTTCATAAGAAGAGCGCGCGATTTTGCGTACGCTCTCGGCGGCTAAAGCTTTCGGCTCACGCAACAGTTGTTAGAGGCTAGCCGGCGTAAGAGCCAAAAGATAAGCAACACTCTCATTCTCTCATTCGCTCTCCCTCTCTCTCTCTCTCTCCCGCTGAGTGTGCGCGCGTGTGTGTTTTTTCCAACTAATACTCGCTTCATATGAGATATCTCCGGTAACGCTCAAAATGTGAATATATCAGCAACTTTTTTTTCTTCTCTTTTTTATGCCTTTTTTTGGTTAGTGACCAAAGATTTCCGTTAATTTGATCGATTAGCAATCTTATTTATTTTTTTCGGCTCGCCGCCTCCTTCTGCGTCCGACTTTGACTTTTGATATAAGATGCTACTTTTGAGTTCATGCCCATTTCAATGACGCTCTCAGAAGTACATTGTTTAATACTGCTCAGGTTAAATGTTTTACTCTCACCTGATTTGATTCGGAATTTTATTGAAATATATAAATTGTCTTCAAATTTCTAATAAATTTCGATTTGTCACAGATTTTGTGAAAAGTGAACACTTAAGTGCCAAAATTAAACCAATTAATAATGTACTAATTTATGTTTGGTGGCTTTTAACAATTTTCGCAAATCGCGTTTCACGCGAACTCAGTGGATTTCGGGGTAACCATCTCGCTGTTGGTCATGCACATGGCTGTGGGCCAAAACGGTCAACGGGTCGTGGAAGTGATTCAAGTGTATAAGAAATATGCATGTATGTGTTCCTAAGTAATCACTCATGACCAGGGCGACTGACGTCAAAGAGGCACCAAGAAAGCGTTGCGTACACTTGATGTTGTCGCGAATGTGTATGTCTGAGTGTCGTGTTATTGTTTAATTAATGAGCGTGCCAAGCGTGCGGCCGACAAACATACGTGAATTTGAATACAAGTTTGTTATTGTTTTCACTCGAAATTTAGTGAATGAAACCGTTGAAATGATGCCAAAATGCAAGCAAAGATTATCAAATAATAATATAAAATAAAATAAAGATAAGATGCTTTCAAATAAATTATGATGATGATACATTTGATAATTAAGTGCATATATATACTATTCAATTTAACATTGCTCTCAGCACCTAATTGAAATCATGATGGTCAATCTGCTGATTTCGATTCAACAAATACGCAGTTGCTGTTGGCAGGGGTTCAACTACCGCGCATATTTTCAGATTACTAATGCACTTTTTTCATGAATTATTTTAGTCATTTTCGATTCGCCAGCATATTTGTATTTTTTTGTTTTTTGTGTTGTTGACAAAGGGTGAAGAGTATTATATTTGTTATTAAGGTAGAATAACAAGCTTTAAAAGTTGCCACCTGCTGAGCGGCACGTACATTAAAACAGAAATATGTTCAACTGCAAAAATACATATGTAAGTACAAACACAATGTAAGTAGTACATTTGTTCAGAGGGGATTGTACGTGAGGGGTTTGGGAGCAGATTAGGATGGATGTACTCATTACTTATGCCACACTTTACCGACGCGTCGTTATTTCCACAATACAATGTGACCTCGACCACAAAAACCTATGGAAATTATCGAACAAATCATACTACACATTGCAATGAAATACAATTATAAAAAATAAACAAGGAACTTAATCCAAATCGGTTCCCACAGTAAAATCAAATGTATTTCACACCAATGAGGAAACCGTTGATAAGTTAAATGAACTTCTTGGAAAAAAATGTAATATGATTTGTAATTTTCATATGCAAAATTTGTGAAAAACAAAATCAATGAACTCTCCTCTTCAAAAAAAAAGTAGAAGAAAACAGGTAAGAATTCTCTAATCGGGAGAACTCGACTATGTGATACCCTTAACACAGCTGTAAACAATTCAATATATTGAATTGGTTAAGAGTGTTTTTCCCATACCATTGTGATGAAATTTTTATATATAAGTTTAAAACTGATATATATGATATAATGATCGATGATCTTGATCTGCGTGTGGTTTACGAGAACTTATATTCCAAATTTAAAGTCTCTATCACTTAATGCCTTTAAGGTCCATGCGTTCATAGGGAGGACTAACGGACTCGGCTACTAATACTGTTCAAGCATAAATAAATATATATATATATATATATATATATATATATATATTGGCGATGTTTCCTTCTGCCTGTTACTTGCTATTGCACACGCCAATTATACCCCTTTCAGACGTTTTCAATGGGTTCGGGGAATTTAAAATCATAGCTCAGCAACTTAGCTGACATTAAAGAGGATCAGGTTAATCACCTGTGGGGGCCAAAAACTCTCCAGCAACGATCTGCATAAGCACTGACCTATCTAAAATCTAAATATAAATATTGTTAACTTGCTGCGCAGAAACAAAAACACGGCTTGCAAATTTTCGCTTAGCCAGCTGAATGCCAAAAAAGCGTCAAAAATAAAAGTGCAATACTCTGTGAAATCACACCACATTCAATTTGAGCGCCAAATCTGAATCGAAATTGGCCAATGAACTTGGTTCTAAGCCACGCCCCGTTGTTTACAACTTACCTAGCTATAAATATCAACGAGTGCTAGGAACAATAATAAATAAGATCGCATTATTAGCTGGCTCTAGCTGCATGCAATTGCTGCATGATGAGCCCAATTACATTTGGGTCGGTGTTTTATTTAACCATTGTTATTGAGCTGATTTTGGGCCCATTGTTGCCGCATAAGCAAGTGGACGCCGCGTGGCCAGCAACTGTTGCATTCAGCAGCCGTACATATGGCACAACTGCTGAGTCATGGCCAAAAGCACAATGTAAAAATACATGGTCATGATGAGTCAAAATCTTGTCACTCAACAGACAGTCGCTGCATGGTGGCCAAAACAGGTTTCCGACTTCCCCGAAACATGCGCTTAAATGACGAGCTCAAAAAATCGCACAAATCCACGTATGTATATTATGTATATTTATTGGTGTACTGGTTGGTATTGTCATTAGACACACATTCCAATATTAAAATCGGTCCAAAGTTCAGTTTGCTAACATGCTTTGCAATGCGTCGCGTTTCGGCTCGCGTGCACAGTTTAAACTTTAAAGACCAGTTAAGAGCTGAGAGCTGCGGGAGATAGAGAGAGAGAGAAAAAGAGAACTGAAGGCCTGCCCAAGTTGCAATTATGTGAATGCATATAATGCCAAGGGGAATTTTTGGTGCTGGGCAAACCCCAAAGCAGAACGGATGAATGCCTTCTGAAAAGCCCCAATGCCTTGATAAATTTTATGTTTGTTGCATGCTTTTTTTTTTATTCGTATCTGGTGCTTTTTCTGCACATGAAGTGATGATAAATTATTTTAGTGCTTTTTATCTTAATTGTGTGCTAATTTCTTTTGACCTAGTCGATCCCCTTGTTTATAAATCAGGGTTGTTATTCCCACAATTGATTTTAAATTATATCTGTTTTAAAATATAGTCTTTGATTTTTTTTTTGATAAATTTAAATTTGATATCTATTAGTTTCATAATTTATTAAGCACTTATTAACGTTATTATTAACATTGTGAAAGCTTTCATTTATGTTAAATCAACTTAATTTGTTCGACCTTTATTCATTTAAATTATATATCAAAACCTTATCAACGGCTTTTTCAATTTCACACGAGTTGGCATCGCCATGTGCTTGTGAAAGCTCAGTCAAAGCGAAAGCTTTACGGTAGAAAATTGTTTTGCCGGCAATTAGGTAAAGCTGCCGCTTCTTCTTCTATGTAAACAAACAAAGCTAACAGCTGAGTCTACTGAAAAGACAGTGTCAAATTATAACGCAATTTAAAGCACTTATTATTTATATGTTCACTGTTATATATGAAAATTGTGTATAATTAGCAATTTATCGCATTCTGAGCATGTTAAATTGAATTTTTAAAATCACACAGGGTGACACGGCCAAAGATTCATAATAAAGCTGGCAAAAAGCTTAGTGATGTAAGAACAACCAGCAAAGAAGTCCAAGCTAAATAAGTATAAATCTATAAATATGACAAAGAACAACCACAAACAACAGCGAAACCGAAATTCAAACGAAGTTTAAAACTTTTTCTTTGTAAGAACGGGGAGAAGAAAGACGCGGAGAGCTTGAAACTAATTGCTCACCATGGGAAGCAGCGCACTACGATAAATACGCCAACAGAAACTGGCTCCAACATTCAGTTTGTCGCTGACTGACGGAAGTGACGGGCTACGGACGACGGATCACAGACTATTTATTTAAATTGGAGCGAATGCTGTGAGAATCGACGTCATCGTTGGGGAAATCTCGAGTGAGTCGCGTGTTGTGAAAATTTAATATAATGGAGTACCTGCATAATGCTTATGTGAAATTATTTGGAGGCGATACCTCTGCGGATAGCACACAGGGTGTTTTCCACACGTGAGTACAACTTCACACTTCATACACTGTGCGAAATTCAGTGAGCTGGTTTTTCCCCACCCAACTCGACTGTGACTAACTGCGAATTGCTTTTCAGGCCACGAAAAATAGTTTGCTTTGGCAATGTGCTGCTGGATCGTGTTGTGCCACTGCAGGATCTGGAGCTTCTTAAGCGCCACGATGTGACATTGGGCTCCAAGGGCGAAATGGATATGGAGAAGCTTAATAACATGACCACAGAAGCGACCAGCGGGTGGGTAACACTTCTGCCCAGTCGATTACTTCTTTGCAGTCGATAATTAATTGTTTATTTTATTGTTTATAAACACATTAGCTCCACCTGCCAGCACTATCTGGGTGGATCGGCCTTGAATACTGTCCGCATTCTGAAGCAATTGGACACACCGGCTCAGTTCTTTGGTGCCATTGGAGCGGATAAGACTGGCGAGCATGTCAGCTCGATTATCCAGGAGCAGGGTGTTGAGGCGCGCCTGCAGAAGATTGAGGATGTGCAGACGGGACTGTGTTTGTGCTTGATGCACAACGATAATCCTACACTCTTTGCCTGCATTGGTGCCTCTGCCCATTTCTCTGCCAAGGCGCTCAAACATGCCGCACTGCACAGTACGCAGTCGTTTCTGCGTCCCATCGAACGCAAGCAAATACTCTATATCGAGGGCTTCTTTGTGCCGCAGAGAGAGGAGGTCTGTGATTATATTTTGCATGATTTGGTGAAGGAACGCCGTCACTTGGCATTAAATCTCAGTGCACCCTATATTGTTAGTCAGAACTTTGAAAAGATGATGGAGCTGGCACAACGTGCTTTACTTATATTCGGCAATCGGCAGGAGTTCGAGGAGCTGGCCCGCATGGCTGGCTGCGAGAATGTGGAGCAGATATCACGTAAGCTGCTGGCGTCGGGCAACAAGATCATACTGATCACCAACGGAGCAAGTGGCGTGCAGCTTGCCACCAACTATGTGGATGAGCTCTCGCCACCGGGTAACTTGAGATTCGAGGATTATCGAGCACAGAGCGCCGAGTATCTGGTGGATGCTACGGGCGCCGGTGATGCATTTGTCGCCGGCTTCCTCCAGAACTGGCTAAAGAAGCGTTCGTTGAGCGAGTGTGTTCGCAACGGCTGCAACGTGGCCGCCAAGGTAGTCACACAGGTTGGCTGCAATTTGCCTTAGCTGCTTTCTTAGATTTCGTTTGGGGTCACATCCAGAATATGTGGGTGTTAATTACTTCAGCGAGCGCGCACAGACTCACCACAGCAGAATTTAATGACTCAATTATTACACATACATTTTTTATATATATTTTACACTGCTTATGTACTTAGTTTCTTATAAGATTGTGCACTTCGTCAGTAATCTATTTGCACCCTGACTCTAACAATGAGAAAATTATTACAAATATACAAATACATACATTTAAATCGAATTTAGTCCGTAAATGAGTTGGCAAGAGGAAAGATAAATTATGCTTAGAGAACAGTATATTTAGTTGTGATCCCAGTAAATATTGCAGTTTTTGTGGTCTGTATCAAATAATATTAATATATTTATTAAACAACTTATCTCTTCACCCCACAGAGATGAGGGCATCTTGTGGGGGTTTTTTTTTTAATAAGGGCCAATTTCATTATAAAAAATTGTAAATTACTTGTTTTTTATTATTATACTTACTACCTTATCTGACAGAGTGCCCACTCTTACTCTTTCTTACTTACTTATTTAAAATAATGTTTCTAACTGCATTAGGCTAGAGATTATTATTTCACTAAGTCTTTAATCTGTATATATTCTTATTTCTTATAACTGGACATCAACCTAAATATTTAATGGGAATATTGACTGATTATATTATTATTTGTTTTTGTTATATATTTATATAATCTACAAAGTGTATTATAATTAATGACTAAATATTTTTATTTTCTTAAAAACATTCTCCAAGTGTAGCCCGCCTACATGTGTTTATTATTTATTTTATATTTGGCTCGGAACACGACAGATTAGATAGTTTTAATTTTTTTTCTAAATGTGCTTCTGCTGAATGCCCTTCAATAAATTAAGTAAGAATATTAAGGGAACTTATCTCAATAGAATCACATATATACATATATATATATATATATATATATATAATTATTTATGTATAAATTGAGCTATTTGGTTTTTTTTTTTTTTTTTTGCACATACAATCGCATTCTATTATCTGAGACAGACTTTCGCATACAGTCCACATGCATAAGTCAGTAAGGCATACATATATCAGCATAGCTGAGTTTTTGTTTGGCCTCGAAAATAGCGTGTCTAGATATCATCAAAGCAAAATTTCATTTCTTGCTTATCGTTTTGTCAGAGGGGGTTGCTTTCTCGAAGTGGAACTGAAGCTATGTAGATATATATGTATGTAGTTCTGCTACTGCGTCACACGTGTTTGCAAATCGTTAACAAAACCAAGCCGCATTAGCCATGCTTGTTGAGTCCCTTGTAAGAGTATAAACCGAGGGCGTCTTTGCTAAAAACGACCAGCTGGTGCAAAACTTAGCATCGATTAGAGATGGGTGCGTGTCAAATTGTTTTCAACACCAATACGATAGAGCTTCAAAATTCTATATATATATACATATCTATAGCATAGTATTATGTGCTATATTGGAAAGTTAGGAACATAATAATATAATATATAGTATATACATATATATTTTCGTCCGAATACGGGCAATCAAGAGTTTTTTTTTTCATACAAGAACGAATGTATATATTAACTTGAGTCGTCATACTGATCAGGAAAGCATATACTTTATACCTTACATTATTTTATACAGTCACACGAACCGCGTTTAGTCGGTTCACGCGCTGATCTCTAGTTTGTGACTTACACTTAACAATGAACAAATGCCAAATTAGAGGCTTAGCAAAGCAATTTCAGTTTTCAAGGCATTTCTCTCTAATAAAGCCAGAGCTAAAATAAGCCCAGTGAGCCGCTTAATTGGGAAAAGCTGCTTAGAACTCGCCCACAACCAGTCGCAACTGTAGTCGACACTAGTGCTAAAGTCAATATTGACACGCCCACACAATTGTGGGCGGCACCAATAAGGGGCAGCCAGCTGGCTAACTGGCTGAGTGACTGACTTTAAATCACGTCACTTGCCACTGGAATCTGCTGTTAATTACTTGATATTAATTTTATAGAAGTTCAGCTTGGCATAGGACCCGAACCAAGTAAAAGTACACGTAATTAATGTCATCCTGTGGTTTATAGGGTTAAAAGGCACTCAACATAACTCTGGCTGTGTGTGTGTGTTCGGCTTTGATGTGTGCTGCTGAATTGTTGGAAAGCCCTGTAGAAAATGTGATAATTAAATGTCATCCATTTGCAGGGCTTAGCTTTTAATTTATAATAAATATGGCCATTGTCGACCAGCAAAGCTTCAAAAATGCACAGAAAATGCATTTTTGCTAACAGCCCCTTCATAGCCTTCCATCCTGCACCCGGAAAAGGCTGTCCTTTGATTTATGTGCAACGCGTCGCATGAGCAGCTGTAACTGACATTGCATATTTGCCAGTGTAAGGAGGTTAAAGGGGGTGTGTTTGGTCTGGCCGGGGCTTTGATATTGGGCATGTTTGTACAAAATATTGCGCATACGACACAGACGTCGGCAAACACTCACACACTCACTCACACGCACACTCCCACACACAATGAGGCAAGAACACAAGCACTAGCGCTTGGCTTGAGCTTTTGGCTTTGTCCTTTGCCTTTTTGCGGCATAACGCGCGGTTAAGTGGCCATAATGTGTGCCTTTATGGGCACGGTTCTGCCTGCCTCCCTCCCTCCCTCCCCGGCTACTCTTTACCCGGTTCTACCGGACTTATTTTAATTCCCCACCGTATTTGCTGAGCTGGCATTGTTGCTGAATTATGTTATGCCAGTCGCTTGTTGATTTTTATATTGTTTTTTTTTTTGTCCACTCTCTCTCTCTCTCTTTGTCTCTCTATCTCTCTCATTCTATCCGTACGGCTTGGTGTTGTCTCTGGCCACTGCCCGTTCGCTTAATGCATGATAAGCGGAATGCCTGTTCCAAATATTTGGCACTGGCATGTTTGCTCAGTTGTTTACGGATAATCCGGTTTTATTGTTTAATAAGTCATGCCGGAAACGGCCTGGCTCCCTGGCCCACTGACTGCCTGACTGCCTGATTCCTGCTGGCCACGTTATCGCCTCGTTAACTTGCTGCCATGGCAGGAGACTCGCACATTTTGTGCTGATGATGTCTTGTTGAGCCTTGCACGTACGTATGTGCTGGAAAATCGATGCTTAAATTAAATAGGCATTTGCATATTAAAGGACAAGCCAAGCATCACAAAACAGGCATATTTTTTGCGATATTTCTACAGATACAACCAGTAAGAATGCTATTTTCGAGAGAGCTCGACTAAGTGATAAGTAAAACAGGGGAAATTATCATTTAATTCAAGTTAATGTGATAAGCGAGTGGTATACGAGAACTTCTATTTCTAAATTGAAGTCTTCAGCTGTTATAGTGTCTGAGATCCGTTAGCTCATAATGACGCATAGACAGACAGCCACACGTAAAGACGGAAATGGCAAGATCGATTCGGCTATTGATCCGGATCAATAATATATTTACATTATGGGGTCGCAGATTTTTCCTTCTGTTCGCTTTATTATTGACTTATTATACCCGTTTTACCAATTTTTAATGGGTCCAGGGTATAAAAAAGTTTTTTGCTTAAAGTCTACTCATTAGTCCATTAACTTCTATTTTTATTTCTCATTTGTGAATTCTGCATTATTTGTATATATTTCTGTTCAAGTGTACTTGAGGTACGGGTACCAGTATTTATATATTGTCTGGGTGATTCTCTAAGTCATATGACTAATTGCCCATAGGAATGCTATAATCAGCAAGCAAACTAACTAACATATTGCAAATTCTCATGGCGTAGTAGACCACCTTCCGAATTATTATATAACCTGCCAATTAAAAAGGTGTCCAAGGTAGGCTAGAAATATATTTTAATAGATTTACCAGCTGCAATTGCATTTTCAAATGACCAACTGACACCCACAAAAATGGATATGCAACCGTTAGATTGCCACTTCCATCACAATACATTGTCATGTGGCAATTAGGTAAATTATAGGCTAGAGGCAACGCCTATTATCAAAGGGAACAATTGGCCAAGGCCATTCGAATCCATCACTGGCGTCAATTGGCGAAATAAAAGGCCATTGTCAAGCAGTTTGTGGCCAGAGTCAAGTCAAGTCAACCAGGCGCTCGACTACACCAAACCGGAAACAGATAGAGTTATATCAAAATCTACAGAGTTATTGTGGAGAAAATGGATATTGACTTAGTGGCCATTGATGTGGGTAATTGGAGGCGCTTAGCGATACTTTATCCCACCCCAGCGACCAATTGGAGGAAGTTTGCGTTCATGGTGCCCATTTGTGTGATGCTCGTAATGCAGTTCATCAATTTGATGCGCATCTGGGAGGATCCGCTCAGGTTCCTAACTAATCTATACTTTTTCGCGGGCGTTTTCTGTGGGATGGTACGCACACTGCTGGTCATCCGGAATCACAAGGAGTTCGAGCAGTTTCTCCCTCTTGTCACGCATCTGTATCGCCAAATTGAGGCATCCAGCGACGAACACAGCCAGCAATTGTTAGCTATTGCAAAGCGGGCGGCACGTCGAATATCCATCGTCAATTTGAGCGTCCTTTTTGTGGACCTTGTGTGCACGCTAATCTTTGGTTTGTTTCGCGAGGAGCGCTGTAAGCGGATGACGTTCTGTTTCCACACAAATTTTAACCCTCAAATCTAATTTTAATATAGTACATCCTTTTGAAGTTGCATTGCCTCTGGTTGACTTGCAACGGAGCCCAATCTATGAGATAGTCTATTTTCTGCAAGTGCCCTTGCCCGTGGTGTTTACCTTGATGTACGTACCATTTACCAGTCTATTTGCCGCCTTCTCTCTCTTTGGCAAGACAATGCTCCATATTTTGAGATACAAGCTATCGCGCATTGAACTGCTGCCGGACGAGGAGCAGCGCTATCAGATGCTTACTGCCTGCATTCGTTATTATAGCACTGTGGCGAGGTGAGTATATGGCTTTCACTTGGAATTTGATGAAACTCGATCTACCCCTATGGCAGCTATGTGCGTCAGCTTACAGCAGTTTCCGCCTACATAATGGCTACCGAGTCAACTATTTTTGTTTCTATAATCGCAATGGAGCTCTTCTGCCTTAATATTGTAAGACTGCTGTTACTATTTGTATGCTTTTGCAGAGGATATTGTAATATTGTTATATTGACATGTCAATATAGTCACGTCAGTCTGGCTTGCTGTTTTTTATTGCCCAACAACTTCTAATCAGTCTTGATAATAATAATGTTGTTGGAATAGGAAAAAAAAAGTAAATAAGTAAAAATAAGTAAAAGTTTACTTCAAATTTCAATGATTTATTTGATTTCGATTTGGAGCCTTGCTATTTATTTGTGTGCTTAATATGTGTACAAAGTAGTGACGTATGTCTTGAATACTACGATCAAACCCCAAACCTCTGCAACAGTATTTTATATTCGGCAACATGTCGACAAATTTACCGTCATTCTTTTGTTGTTTTAATAAATGTCGTATCTTTTTATATGAGTAGATCACTTCGCCCACTGAGATGATCTCTCTCGTGATGTATATTCTAACTGCGCTCTTAATTCTATATAGCTCCTATAATCGTGCCAACGATTTGGTTTTTGAGGTGCGTAGTTCTTTGGTTTTGTGGAGCACCTGATTTTAGTTATCGGCTCATTTTGCAGAATGAGTGTGTCTCGCTGGCGGTGTACAACGTGCCTTGGTATGAATGTGGAGTGCGTTTTCGCAAAACCGTTGTGATCTTTCTAATGCAAACGCAAAGGCCTCTGCTGGTGAGTGTTGTTGGGTGTGGTGGTGGTCGCTGGAGTGGTTTGAGTGGATGTCGTTTTGTGATTTAGCTTTGCATTTCATTTGGCAGATTCTAATCGTGGCTTTTATGTGTGCGCTCCATTTCATTTTCAGATAAAAGCGGGCTACATTTACCCCATGACTTTGGCCACGTTTCAGAGACTGCTGAATACATCCTATTCGTTTTTTACCATGTTGCGTGGCATGACCAACAAATGAGCTGGAAGCCAAAAACTTTTCGGGACATGCAACGTGCCCCGTAGCTGGAGAGAAGTGCAATTGTATGGTTGGGGTTGGCAATCTGAGTAATGCAAAAAGTTGTTGTACTCGTTGTAGCCCCAGCATTTGCATATGCTACTCGTTTGCGTAGTTATTTTGAAAGGATTTAATCTGGCTGTTTGCAGTGGGACTGTAGAGTAGGTATGCAGATAAAGTCGTATAGTCTCAGTAATAGTTGTTGCTGTAGTTGTAGTCGTTGTTGTAGTTGGGCATCTGGATTTGTTGCATTGTAGAGAGGTTGGGCGGCACTTTGTGTTTGTTTACTTTAAGTCTCTTGTATGCTTAGGAATATTTTGCTGCGTTGTTTTAAGAGTTGCCCATTGCGCTTAAGCATATGAACTGGACTATAAATTATAAATTGGATTGAACGGCAGATCAAATGAAAATAGCTTACATAAAAGTTATAAATACTTTCATAAATTATAGCCAGCATAATTCCAAATTTGTTGAAAAAAATTGTTACAGTCTGGACAAGCCTCATTAATATTAGAAAATCTTCATAAAAATCTACGCTTATATTACTTTTGCACTGTTTTGCATTTATGTTTTTACATTTATATAAACACATCTCCAATTAAAAATTGTTTGAGTGATTTTAATGGTAGAATATAGTCATTCGGTATGTTTAATGTGGTTTTAATTATAGAAACTATCCATTTATGTAAATCACTTTTAAATTGCATACGCGTGTTTTGTCAAAAGCAAATATTATAAATCAATAATATAAAATACTTTCACAAGGAGTCAAAGTTTAAAATATACGAAACAAATTTAGGTTGACAATTTGTGTAAAAATGAAAGCCAGTAGTTAAAGCAGTAATTTGTTTAATACTTTTAACCGTTTTACTCATCGTTCTGCATCCCGCATATGAGATAATCGTGCGAGTGGAGGTGAAAGGATCAGGCTCAACTGCCGAGTCATATAGTCCGCCCGTCTGTCTGTATGAACACGCGGATCTCAGAGACTATAATAGCTCGAGACTGCTCTAATATCGATACCGTATCTGCAAAACTTTTTTATGGGAAATTTTCCAATAAAACTAGAACATATTTACCAGCTGGTTTCAGGGTATATCGAAGTCGAGCTAACTCGATTACAGCATTCATAAATGATTTATTTATATTTTCAATCAAATTACTGGTCATTGTTTAAAACCAGAGAAAACGTGACTTCGTAATACACTGGTACTAATAAGTAACACCATCTACCTTCAAAGTTTTTTCAGCTTTAGCTTTATATTGTCGGAGAAAGCGGCTTTTGGGAATTTTGGGGGCATATTATCGATCTTTAAAGAAGGAACATACTTTCAAAATTGACTCTAACGTACAAATTGTGGAAGATATGCGCATTTCATCTATACATCTCTTTCATACTACTATCTTCCTAAATTGGACTCTATCTTAATAATTGTGGGAGGTATTCGGTCTTATCGACTTACACTTTTCGAGGCGCGTGCGAGGCTATACAATTTTTTTTTATTTCATACTTTAAGGCGGTTACCAGTAATATACCTTTAAAATTGTATGGTTCTAGATCAAAAAGATGTTATAGCCATTTCCGATTGTTATGGGCGGTGGGAGGCTCAGCTGTGGCGGCGTGGCCGATGCTGATCTTTGAAGGATGTCGCCAAGAACCTACAAACCAAATTTTGTGACTGTAGCTTGCAAATTGTGTGAGATATGTGGCTTTATCGATTTGCGGTTATCGATTTCCCAGCCTCCTAGTGGACGTAGCACCCCAATATGACACATACGCGTCTGACGCGGGCATAGACCAGTACATGTTGGAAGTTTTAAGATTTCATGACGGACATTGCACAAAACCAATATACTCTGAAAACCTTTGGTATCAGAGTATAATGAACAGCTTTGAGTTCTCTGTGAGTGATACATTAATCAATTTGTAATCAGTGTTTTATTATTCGTCGACGCAATGAAACCAACAATAAAACTTGTTATTTGTGTATTTCTGCCTGTGTTATATATAAAAACCATCCAGGTAGATAATATTGGTTTATTTTACATTATATATATCCTATTTATTGAATCATTATGTATATTAGATGGCTACTACTATCAAGTTAACCAATGCCGTTTGCGTGTCTAAAAACAAATCTTGGGTCTCTTTCGAACGATGCAGATTAAAAGCGGTTAGCCGTAATCTCACAACTTTAACTATTGACGCAACTGTGATGTATCCAGCGTATGACATACAGCTAAGAGTAGAGTTTTTGAAGAAAGCGAATGGATATAAGCCTTTTCTTATAAACTACATAGTTGATGTCTGTTTGTTTATGCGTAAGCCAAATCATCCCTTTATCAAAATTATCTTCGAAATGATTAGGAATGTATCAACTGTTAATCATACATGCCCCTATATGGTAAGTTAGAAACACCATTCCATCATCAGTGCATCGTTTTCTCAATCTTCTTTTGATTAAAGGGGAAGCAGTCATTAAAGGATTTTTACATTTCCCCAAAGGATTTCCGCTTGCCGTTACCGACTGGCGAATATGTTGCTTTCCTGAGTTGGATTTTTGATAAGAAGACGCAGGCTGAAACAAGTGTTTATTTTTCATTCATCCAGGATATTTTTAACGATTAACTCTCTGTGAGGCTGTCGCTAAATGTTTACAGAAAATGCTTACGATTATGGTAATAGTCATTTGTTTCTATATGCAAATACTTTTTTGTTAATATGGTGGGTGTATCGTATCTCGATCTTGTTTATATGTCTACAAGCGATCAATAAATATATGCAAAATATTTATTAAGAGACTTTATTACTATATGAAATTAAATTGAATCGATATTCGCGATTCGAGGATAAAATTAAATATGACATTTCAAAATCTCAGCGCCTTTCGTCTCTGAGATCAGCGTACTTATACGGACGAAGAGACTGACATGACTAGATCATTCGATTGTTGATGCTAATCCCGAATATTTATACATTATGTGCTCGGAGATGCTCCCTTCTGCCTTTTATACCTGCCTCAATTGCACAACTTCATTATACCCATTTTACCAAATGTTCATGCTGTGGTGAATGTTGGGTTCTACCCATATAATTGGGTGACACACGTTATTGCTTAATCTGTACAAGTACTATTAAAAACCAATTTTGTACGATATTCAATTACTGATCTAATAATTCAGAATATAAGATTAGAATAATATCAGTTTGTAATTGGACATTGGGGCAATAACAACTAAATTTACGTTGACAATTTTTGTTAAAATGCAGCCAGTAGTTAAAGTGGTAATATGTTTTATATTTTTGGCACTGTTCGTTAAGGAAACCGTATGTGTTCATATGTAAAATCATCATTTGGCATATCGTATCTACTTATGAAATACCCTCATATCAGATAATGATTGCCCATGTCAAAATGACGAATGCCATTTGCGAGTCCAAAAACAAATCCTGGGTCACAATGGATTATTGCCGCCTGCGAGCAGTTAGTCGCAATAAAACCATCTTAAACATTAGACTCACCGTTCTACATCCAGTAAATGACATAGACGTGCAAATGGAGGTGAGAAAAAGAGCAAGTGGCTATAAGCGCTGGTTGGGGATCCACAAAATTGATGCTTGTGCATTTATGCGGCGGATCAATAATCCCGTTTTTAAAATGGGCTTTGATATAATTAAGAATTTTTCATCCATCAACCATACGTGCCCCTATGTCGTGAGTAAGCAAACGAATATCGTTGGGAATTATACTAATTCTTCTTTTAATACAGGGCAAGCAATGGCTAAAAGATTTTTTTTGGGACGCCAGAAATTTTAGGTTGCCGATGCCGAGTGGCGATTTTTTGCTGCTTCTAAATTGGATTTTCAATAAGCAGACGCAGTTTACAACAAATGTATACTTTACATTCTTTCAGGACTTGCTCAAGGACTAACTATCTATTAAACAATCCGCTGAGCAGGCATTGTTGTGAAATCAACAGCGACCTTATTATACTTTAAATATTCACTTTATTCACTTTTAATATTCACTATTATACTTGGGCATTTTCGGTTATTATTCAATGTTAGTAATACTATTCAATGTTAGTAATATATATGTATTAATATCTTATTAGGTTTTGACAATCGGTATATTCTACAAGTATTCCATTTCAATTCTGCAATTAATTAATTATGTCATAGTTATGTACTATGTATTGCCCTTAATATTTATGCTATTGTTCGCCAGAATCATTTATAAACTTATATAAGATCGGAATCATATGAAATAATCCAATGGCTGCCTGTAATTATATAATAACCACAATGTACAATTGAATATGCATAACGAGCAGATAGATCGTTCCAGTTGACTGCGTAATACTCCGATGCTAATTAGTAACACCATCTGATAACAGGAGGCGGTTCCTAGTAACATACCTTCAAAGTTTAGCAGCTTTAGCTTTTAACTTGTCGGCTTTTGCGAGTTTTGGGGGCAGGAGTGGATGTGGCTGAAAAAAGTATTAGAGAAGTTTCCTAGTAATCTGCCTTCCAAGTTTGGTAACTGTATCTTCCAAATTGCAAGAGAAATAGGCCTATGAGTATTTTGGGGGCGTGAGTGGGCGTGGTCATCCGAAGTGATTGGTTCTTTTTTTGATGCTGTTACAAAATATATATTTTATGTGAATGGATACGCTACCTTCAGTCTCTTACATACTTACATCTTCAGTATACCCATTCTTTAATATTTTTATAGATGCAAGTATTATTAAGTACTTGTTATATTTAATTTCAATATATAATAACCATAGTAAATAAATATGAAAAATTCCAGATCTCTTGTTAAATGTGTTCTCTTAGCACTTGCATTTTCTATTCTCCATTTTTTTTGCGCACTTTTTAATTAAAATCCGTAAAGCAGGCAACTAGCTGCTGCAATTTAATTAATATTAGTAGGGTCCTTTATTATGCAAGTAAACAGCTTCCGCAACAGGAATAGGAAGACAACAAACACAAACCGAGGCAGAATCGTTTAATGTCGGCAACAATAACAACTTAATTTAAAATTCATTATAACTGACAACAACTTGTTAAACAATTGCCAGGCAGCAGCAGTAGCAGCAGTAGCAGCAGCAGCAAAGTGCCCCAACTGCAACTTTAGACAATAACTAACAGCCAAAACAACAATAAGAACAATAAAAACAACAGCTGGGCGCGCTTGAATATTGAAATGAGCGGCGGGCGCACTTGAAATACGCAAATAAACTTCAAAGGCAGAACTGAAAGCTGAAGCTCAAGCTGAAGGACTACACTCCGTGTTTTCCTGGTTGCCGGTATCTCCTTCGGACCTCCTGGCGAGCGCATAAATAACGGCCACGGGCAACAAGCAGCACGCTGACTTGCGGATGGGGGCTCGAGTGGCGTATACTTAATTTTATTATGAGGTGTCAAGTGGGCCGTCGACTTTGCAGCGGTGGACGACGCCTTTTGGCCTTTTGTTTGTGTAATTTATGTTTTAGCCATTTGGCGGCAGGTGAGCGACTCCTGACTACTACACCTACTAGTAGCCGTTAGGGGCGTGGCTGTGGCGTAGGGGCGTATTGCTTACCACCTGTGGTTGCAAAATGTTAACTTCCCTTAGGCATTTACTTTTTGTATACATACACCGTGCGCATATTTGGTAGTTTTACTGTTTGTTTTTTCAGGGTTAGCGCAAAAAACTAAAATGAATATGCAAATGCCGCAGGAAGTGTAACTGCGACACAGACAGCCTGACAGTTGTGCACCCCGTGTGTCCTGCCGGAGGACTTTAACTGTCTGTGTGATGCATAAAATTAACAAGTTTTGTCGCCTTCACCCGCCAAACTCAAATTTTTCAACAAAAAAAAAATGTTTCATTAGAGCCATGGCAATGGCCATGAGCATGTTATTTACCAACAGCTGGCATTGCCAATCCATGCCCCTGGTTCCATTCGCTCCCCACCCTTTCCTCAACGCTGCCTGGCTTTGTTGTGGCGCCGCGTCAAAGGTGGCGCTGTTTTATAATTGAATTCATGTGCCTCAATGGAAGCAGCTACACAGCAACCACAACATTCCGATCGGGTGAGGGGTTGGCATCCCTTAGTACATGGGGCTTACCCGCAGCGCAACTCTCGTGTGTGTGTGTGTCATTTGGTGGCATTTCATTTAAATGGATTTTCAATTGCGGTTTGAACATTTTGCATAAATTGTTGTAATGAGTTTATTTCGAGGCAGCAAGTGGCTTCGTTCGGCTCAGTCCTCAACTTGACTCAACTCGACTCAACGGTTGCCTCATTTGCGATTGTCAACTGACTGTCAGGAGCGACAGCTGTATTGACAGTTTGCTTTTGCTGTTAATAATAATTATATCATTTTGGTTTTAGATCACGTCATGCCTTGCCGCAAAAATAAATTGATAAAAATCATACCGGTCATTTAGTTCCGCTTCGAAAATTGGTTGAATTTTTCTCTTATCCATCGATGCTCGTTAAAATATATTAACTACCATTCGATTTATTCGAGATATCAATATTTTAAATGATTTTGCTTTTATCAGATAAGTAATAATAATAATATGAATGTGGCTCAATTGTTCAAGAATGCTAATGGATTCCAGCCCAATCTATTTGAAGTTGACTTTGATGTCTGTAGGTTTCTTAGTATACCCTATAATCCAATCGGAATCATTGTTTGTAAATCGAAATTATTGAAACTTTGACCATGAATGCCCTTATGTTCTTTTTATTAAGCTATCTTTATTATTAAGGGTGACACAAGTGTTAAAAGGTTTTATATCAACTATGACTTGAAACCGGTGCCGATGCCATCTGGTGAATATTTATGTAAAATCAAATGGTTCTTCTAATAGCTTATCTTGCCGTCTCTTTTTCACACATGCGCACGCATTTCTGTGCATATATAAAATGCTTTGCGCCTACCGAGAGTAATGAGATCAATATAATAATATAAGTTATTTGTATGTTATCCAGACAAACTGATAGACTGACATGACTACAATGGCTTGGCTATTGAACTTGATTAATAATATGCACATTTTTTGGGTTCGCAGATGTTTAATATATTGACACAATACCATAATACCCTTTTCCCATTTTCAATGGGTTCAGGGTATAATAAATAAATATCGATAGCTAAACTATTTTCTTTTTCATCCGAATAATTTACACATTGCCATTCAAATCGGGTCTGCGGTGATGTGCATTAGACTGATCACTTGTACTCTACGCTTGAAAGTGCTGGCTTTAAAAGTGTGCTATTGCGTAAGTATTTCATGCAAATTATATTCCTAAATAACTTATCTTTTTTGTAAAGGATGCAACAAATTTACGAACTTGGTTTGTGATCATGTTAACAAAACGTGGATATTCATCCAGAACTGTCGACTGAGGGCTGTTAGCCGTAATAAAAAAACTTTAAATGCAAATCTAACTCTTCATTACCCTGTTGAAGGAAATCTTCAGGTTATGGTTAAGCTTTTCAAGAAATAATGTTTTTTTTTATTTAAGTCTCACATTCAAGCTTAATAAGGTACAGTATTCATTAAGTACGTATATATCAGATTGGATAGATTACCGCTTCCTATACCGGATGGCGATTATATGTTGGCAATGTCTTAGAATTTCAATTACAAGATGCAGCTAAAAACAGATATTTATTTTGCATTCCAAGAGGATTTATATACTGTTGGGAAAACTTCAACTGAAATTGGTAAAAGGACATTTAAAGCTGCAAATTAAAGGGTTGGTAAATGTTCAATAAATAATAATAATAACCAATAAATTATATTTTTCTTTATTTTACGACTAAGGCTTTGCTATCAACCATAACTTTTATTATGTTTCCCATGATAGTTATACATTATTAAATTGAATATACAAATGCTTTCAGTTCAATTAGGCTAATATTATTTAAGGTTTGAATACTTTCCAAACGAATGCATATCCAAAACCAAATTATTGATGAAATCTATTGCTACAAATTATGCAAGTACACAGCTGTTACCTTTAAAAGCAATTTTCTATGCACAGTTCTTTGATGTCTGTGGGCAATTGTTAACGGACCTAAGAAGACCACTGCCATTGTTGTTGGACCATTTTCAAATCTCTCATAAGCAAAGCATTCATTTTCCAATTATTTATTGATAACTGTGTGTGCTGCTGGCAAGAGTGAGCAACTCATTGAGTAGGAGCGCCCATCACGCTGGCAATCACCTGCAATAAATCTCTTGCCCTTGCCAGGACTCAGCTGCGTTGGGACAAGAACAGCCGCAGCAGCAGCAACAGCACCAGCGCCTGTAACTTAGATGCAGGCAGAACCGGAAGAAGAGGCGGTGTGACTCCATATTCACATTGGGGTCCGGTGTCTGGCTGGCTTGGTGGCTTACAACGCAAGCAACAGCAATGTCTGGCAGTTGTTGCTTGCAAAATATTTGCATTTTCACTTTTGATTTATTATTGTCATTGCCATGTGTAAATTGCCAAAGCAAAGGTGCAAACAAGCAGCATAGCCACAGCTTCAGACACAATACATCTATGCATGTGTATATTAGTGTGTCTATGCTGCATGTGCGTGTGCGTCTCTACGTTGACAAGGACACATTATGTTGGCCAAATGAATGGTAATTGCGGTATTGAAACAAGTAATAGAAGTGAAACTCGTTGAACCTGTTCAAATAGATTTGTTGCTGTGGTTGGCGTAGATCCCACATTCCTCCCGCCTGTGGTATTTAGCCGTTGTCCAAACGTTGACTTAGCCGGCCACATTTCAAATAGAGCACTTATTCTTTGTTTGTATTTGAAGTTAAAGTTGTGAAGGCTTGACTCTTCAAAAGCTCATTTGTGTTGCTAATTACAAGCCCAAATTGGACTGGCAAGCGACCAACTTCAGAACCTGCTGTTCCTGCTTCTATTCCTGGTCCTTCTTCTACTCTAGCTCCTGTTGCCGCTGCCATTGCCAATTACTTCCGCTTCTATGCAATTTCCGCTTGGCGCTGCCTAAGCAGCTTGCCAGCAAAATGTCAAACAGCGACAACTTTATATGGCCGCAAGACGACGCAATAATGACAGCAACAACAACAGTAGCAACAAACTATGAAAGGACAGGGCACAACATAAGCAGATAATTACACGGCAGCCAGCAACGGAACTGCTGATGTCCATGGTCCATGCCCCTTCCATTTTGAAGTGTGGCAAGAACGCAGCCACAAAGTAGAAAATGACAAAAATAAAAAACCACAAGCGGAAAATTAACAGCAGACGGTAATGAAAACAGCATCAAGCAGCAACAACAATAATACAAACATTTACCCATCATATTGAGTTTTACTGTGTGAGAGTCTGAATGTGTCCTATAAGCCATGCTCTTAAAGTTTCAGCCTAGTTGAAGGCATCTCCTATCTCATTCCATACCGCCCACGGGCAGCTAGAACTTTATCAAGATGCTTATCGCTCCAAATGCGAAATTCCTGTTTAACAAAATTCCAACTTCGGGTTGGAACAAAATTTCCAACATTTTTGACTGTCTGCGCGTCTGTTGTAAGCGAAACCCAAACAGACAACCAGTCCCTTCTTCGACTGATAGAACCCGGCAGCTACATTTAAATGTGCCGGCAACTTTTAGCTGTGGCTCGGCGCCATTGCAACCACCTGAAACCACCCGACACGTGGCTGTGCTGCTGCCGCCGTCTGGCACTGATTTTATGCTTTATAACCTTCGATAGATGCGAATAGCAAACAACGTTTAGCGCTTCTCCAGTCGACAAGTGTGGCGCTGCTACCTGAGGGCTTAAATCCAGCATAGGGGCGTATACGCAATATTTACGATTGTGTGCGCTTTTCCTGCACACACAGTTTACATCTTTCCTTTTTATTTTTTTTTATTTTTGAGCCGCCGCGAGGGTTGAAAGTGGTGGAGACTTCTGACATTATCATACATCAAATATTTATGCCATATTTTAGCTATTGCGACAATGAGTTAAATCTGATGGAATTCAATGTCTGTCCCCATTTTGCTGTTTGCTGAGCCGCTGTGCCTGCGATAATAAAGTTTGATGCTGATAAACGATTTGGCAATCAAATTATGCGCATAACCAGATGAGAGCGCCATCAAAATTGAGGGTGTGTGGCAAAAGTTGTACATTTTAGAAGAGGTTGTGCTGTGAATTTGCACAAGTCTAGGGATTGACTTTGAAACATTTGATTGAACTTATAAATGATTGCTGTAACAAATACTGAAGAGTATACACACTAGTGTACTTTCGATTACATGAAGTTTATTTTTCGCAAATGAATAAAGTGATGGAGGCAATGCAATTTCTGCATTCTGATCAATTGAGTGCATTTTGCTGTAATTAGGTTTACTTGCCACAAGTTGGAGCCATAGAACAGAATTATTTGCTTCCACTTAATCCGTATTTTAGCATTGACAAATTTGTGCTTTTATCCGAAGCCAAAGACAAATTGAATTGCTGATGTAAGTGCAAGACAACGACAGTTACCTCAAAGCCGTTGTCCTGGCAATCCCTCACACATAATATTGTTATTTTTGTCGTAATTAAAAACCCATGAAAGCGACGACCAAACAACTGGCCACAATCGCATGAGCAGACAGACTCAAACACCAAACAGACTGACTCACCCCAAATCACTCACACAGATAAGAACGAGTGTGTGGTAAAATAAACATGAGCATATTGATGGGAGCAGCTCGTATGGGAAAAACTTTCATATCAATTTTAAGCCAAAGTAATGAAAAAGTAACGAATACCAGCTATAGCAGGAGGAGGAAAAAAGGAAATACTATAAAAAAGGAAAAGAAACAAAAAGCAAACGAAACGTTTCGAATGCTATAGACAAAGCATATTTACACAAGAACAAGTAGACGCAGGACCAAACAGGACAACGCTGACGTTGACGCTCATGATGATGATGATGATTATGATGCTGATGCTAATAATGATTATCGAGATGATATTGTTGGACGCACACAAAGCAACGCTTATGACAAGCACAAACAGCACCAGCTCCAAAAAAATAAAAAAATATGACGACTCCCACATCTAAGGATGCTGTTTACACACAGCACTCTAAGTTTGGGCGCGTCTGCGGGCGAACGAAATTAAAAACCAATAAAAAGCTGCACACGAAATTAAAAATTATGTTTTCCTTTTACATTTTAATGCTGCACAACAGCAGTAAAACATGAAGAAACGCGTTAACGAAATTTTTTTTAAACATTGAGCAGAAAGTTTCCGCTTTAAAACAGTTGGAAAATATGCAAAAAGAAAAAAAAATAAAACTTTGTGCGTTTGTTTTTGTGTTTGTTGTGCCCTTCTTGGGGCTTGATTTGTACATTTGGTGTGCAAACGCTTGAAGAGAAGGAATATTTGTAATCAGGCTAGATTAAATTTCCATATGGCGTTCATAACTGGGTTTTTGTAAGTATATTATTGACGAAACACTTGCCTTAACTGAAATTGTTTTATTTTTACATATTTACTAATTTCGATCGATAATTTCGATGTAACAAACATGTTACAATAATAAATTTTTGTAAATATCTCCTAAAATGTCTGCACAGGGTATTCAGTATTCTGCACATCCCTTAAATAAATGTACTTTTTTGTTTTGAGTGCTGTTGCCAGTTGTAAACTTTTACAATTAAGCAAAGGAATAAAAGTTGAGCGCGCCTAAAATGCTACTATGCATTTCGATAATTGAATATTTGAGCCGAGCAAAGTTGAGCTAAGCTGCAGACTGTAAAAAACGTAATATACATTCCAGCGCATGGGGCAACAGTTAATTGGCGCAAAAGCATTTGTAGTCCTATACGTAGATATTTTAAATGCTATAGCTATGCGTATTTCTAGTTTATGTTGCATTGTAAAACTTTCACTCGACTGCCGCTTGTTTTTCCCGGTTTGCACCAATTAAACGGCCAGTCGAGCGAGTCATTCGTTTAATTTACTACCTGTACTTCATCCTACCACCTTTCATACGCCAAATTCCCACTTTCCCTGTCAATCCCACCCACTGGATGACTGCGGCAATGAATAATTTAAGCAAATCGCTAGCTGTTTTTGTCTGTGCGTGTCGACTGTGCCGGATTAGACGGCATTTGCATATTTTAATTATTTAGATTGTTGTGTTGAGCTACTTATACTCAGCGCTGTCTCTGACTCCCTGGGCGTTCAACGGATGTGAAAGCGGAAGTGTTGGCGACGCCAGACACCCACAAACCCAATACAGCCAAAACCAGTCGAAACTTAATTAAAAGCTGCTGTTTTCCTTAAGATCTATAGCTGGGAGTGGAATCCGGACTGGTGTTAATTTATTTGCTATTGATAGGTTGTGAAGACATACCCAAGACTTCGAAAATGCGTTTTCTTTTGATAAAATCAAACAAAAAGAATTATAAATATTTAACTGAATACCTATGGATCGATTGTTTCTATGCTATTTCTCAAGTGAATTTGAATTTAAGCATAGGGAATATTTCTATACATGTTCATTACAGTTGACTCCATATTAACAGCAATAAAATATTTTAATTTATTTAATTTCATAATTTGGAGATCAATGTAGAAATACATTTTTAAGAAGAACTCTCGAATTTAAACTTAAAGTTAATATCCACAAGCATATCTTTTTTTTTCCTTATTGTTAAAGAGACCTGTAAGTTGGCCAACCGATTCTGTAGAGACATGGGCTTGCCAAGACTAAAGTTAAAGATAAGCCAATGCCAAAAACAAAAAGCGAATCCCGAAAAGCATTCATAAGCATTTGTGGCTGGCTTTGGCCAATAAACACATTACAGTTGCCAGTTGCCAGAGCCAATCATAAATTCATAATGAAATATGAGGAGCGCGGCGAGTGGCCAAAGATACATGGCCAAGGCAAAAGCCAGCTAACTACCAATACGGGTACAACAATGTATAGTAATAAATACGCACTACGACAAGGGGGAGCAAGTGTGGGACTTATAGTTGCAGTTCGGGTATTTGGGCAAGCGTGGAAAAGTGTAGCCATAAAGCAGGCGCTTCCGACCGGCTGTGGCATTACTTTTATGATTATTTGTGTCGTTTATTGTTGCTGCTGTTGTTGTTGTTATTGCTGCTGCTGACTTTCAACCAAAGTGACTTTAACACTGCGCACATATGGAGACGCTACATAGTCTAGTCTAGTCTATGTCCGGACCATGGTCAGCGGGCAGCAGTGGACATCTTTAATTAGATTTGCACATTAGACGACGGGTGGAGCAGGCTAATGACACTCGCATCGGTTATGCGCTGCACGCAACGCGAGGAGCAACGTCTTCGAATGGACTGTTTATGGTCATCTTTTGGAGTTACTAAACAAGGCAATGTGTGCTGCTGGGAGCTCCATCAATAAGGCTTAATTTAATTTGAGCCTTGCTATCTTTAAGCTCGTAACAGGCAGCCTCTTCGATGGCTCCTCTCCCCCTGTTGCCTGTGTGGGACGCTTGTGCTTGGCCAGACGCATCCACACGTGCGCTGCACATGATTATTATTATTAGTTATGATGATGTATCCTTTTTATGTACGTGTGTATTTGTGGGTGGGTTTTGTGGCTGGGTCTGGCAAATATTAATAATTGTTGCCTGCGTTTTTTTTTTCCTATTTTTGGGCTCGTCGGCGTCTGCGAAACACGCTAAAAATTAATTAAACGTTGAGGGGCTGAGCGGGTGGATAAGATGGATGGGGTGGACTCCCTTTCATGGGGAGAGTTAGGTGTAAATATTATTGCTCGGCCATTTCGTGGTTATTTATGCGCTTGATGTTTGGGCCGGTTTGTCCCGCCTGCCCATCCCCCATAATGGCAAACGGTCTGCGCTTGATTCATGTCCTTTGTTGTTGTTCCTGTTGATGCTATGGGCAGTCGTTGTTATTGTTTTGTTGTTTTTTTGTTATTGTTGTTGTGCAAACAGCACGCACTCCATATTGGCAATTTATATTTGTATTAATTAATGGGCCAGTAAACAATTGCTGCAAGCAGCGCTATTAGCACGCATCGAGAGCTCTGGTTTAAACATAGCAAATAGGATGCAAAGAATTCACTCTTCTTTTTATTTTGGCAGAGTTAATTACATTTTTGCTATGCAATTATGCAAAATGAACATTAGTTGTTTCAAGAATATGCATCAGACATCATAAATTTCCTGGCAGTTTGAAAATATTCGCATTTGAATTTTAATGCAGACTGGGCAGAAGTAAGGATGTTTTAAATAATGTATAGGGCGAGAGCCAGTAAATAAATGATTAAACATGATGCGATTCCCAGTTAAAATAGCTAATTAATATTTCGCTAATATTGCGCAAGCATATTATATTTTAGTTTAGCGATAATTTGGTTTTGATTACAATTATTTGGAATTGTTGATACTATTGATTGATAGATTATGGTGCATCATTAATTCTACGGTGTAGAATCCGTTTATATTATTGTGCTTTCTATAACGCTTTATGATAGATAGGTTGCTGTTGACACGGATGACATTTGCGCAGCTCACAGCAATTAGGTTGCTGTATTGGATACATTGCCATTATTTAAATACAACTAAAGCATACTTAGAGGAGCCCCCAGAAGCCGAGAAAAGGGCCGAAAGTTTGTGATATTCACGTAGATTTTCAAGGGGCACTGTGCACTTGAAAGAAAGGGAAAACAAGCTGCTTGCAAAGATGAGGAACTCAATCAAGTGAAAATATTCCAATTGCAGGGCAATTGAAAATCAATTGAACTGAGAAGACTCTTTTAAAGGGTGCATCACCCATTCATTTATTTCATGAATAATGCGCAGCCTGAAATGTTTAAATTTGAGTGTGTATGCTGTCGAATTCAATCATATCCAATGGGATACGTCCATTATATATAGCTTTAATATAGATATAATGATATTAAGAAAAAATCCAAGATTGATTACGAAAATCGAGAAAGAAGAAATGCGAAAATGCAATTTTCTTATATATATTTTGCTTCATTTATTAGAATCTGCTGCATGAGTTGTGGAATGTATAGAAAATAAACTGGAATTTAATTTCATTATAAAAGGTGCATTGCGTATTGAAACGCAACCAAAATGCCAGTATTCAATGTCGTGCAACCAGCAGCAACAATAATGGTCACCATTTCCAGTTCGAGCTTAAATACGGATTGGGCCCCTTTGTAGAAGTGCCACTCTGCACATTCTGTGTGTGCGTGCGTTGGATTGTTTGTTTCTGCATCCTATCGGCTCGTAATAACTGCAGCTGCACGTTTACAATTTGTACGTGGTGTGTGTGTGGATTTGGTTTGGTTTCGTTTCGTTATTCGGGCTTGATAAAAATGAGCGTCGGAAATGCGAATATAAATTTTGTCATATCTGATGTACAACTGTGTGACTGAATATGTGTGCGTGTGTGTGTCTGTGCCAGGATAAGCGTAATGGCTGGCATTACATTTGCAGGCAGAACTGCCAGGAAGTCGGGTAGACAGCGGACGGCAGGCAGCAGACCAATCATCAGAAGTATGCAGCGGGCAGTTGTCCCGGTAGAGGAAACGGAAATGACATGCAATAAAACACAAAGGCGCACGCATCGGAGCCATGCTAACTCGATCGGTGGTTGGGTGGTGCGTTGCTGTCAACCATTGTGGATTATAAACGCAAAATGGCATCTAACAACACAAATCTATCTGGGCAAATGCATCACCAGAAACTTTTACAAAATTACAATTGCAAAAGTTGTGCACTTAAAAGAGAAGAGACAGAAGAAAGAAAGACATGGCGAGAGAGAGAGAGAGAGAGAGAGAGAGATAGATAGAAAATTGAGCCACAAGCGAACCCGCAGCTGCTGGCCAGACAATAACCACCTCTCTACCCTTGAAATCCTGGCACCCTTGACCAGACATTTGAGTGCGCCTTTGTGTGCGTTAACGCCAAGTCATTTGGCTTATCAATGCTAGACGCAGACCATTTTGCGCTTATCGCTCAAACGCATCACACTTCGCATAGCCTTGTCGCATGCAGGTGGCCAAACCAGCAATCGATGCTCATTTGCCGTTTCCCCAAAATCTCATACCTATTTAATGCCACAAATTTACTTGCAGTGTGTAGTCTGGAATGTATTATTAAGCTGCCATTAGGCAAGGACACTATGGTGATAAACAGGACCTCGTTGTTATGCATTGGTTGGTCCGGCATTGGCATGTATGCAAACATTGCTTTAATGATGGTTAGCCAAGTGGCCACTAACTGACTATTGACAGCAGCAAACAACCTCCATCTACTTCTCCATCTCTATCTCTATCTCCCTTTACAGCCGCCTTTCCCTGCTGCCGCAACCACTTGCCAACTGCGGCTTGCTTTATTGGCTAATTACGCCCTGCAGCAGCAAGCGTTGCAGTTGCATGCCTGCATGTGATTGCTCGTTGCTGCTGTTGTCCCAGACCCCATTCTCTGTCGCATCGCTTGGGAGCCAGTTATTAGCATATGCTCTAAAATACGGCCTTTTTTTACATTCGATTTTAATTTCCATGAAGCAGCCTCTGGAACTCTTTTTTTTTTGCATACATTTGCTCGACATGCGCCTAATTTATATTCATTATCTGATCCATAATTATAGATAACCCGCTATATCAAGAGTCGCAGCATGCAACAGTCTGCTCAGAATCAGATTTCAGTACTCCAATTTTGTTGTTGTTTCATGTTTATCCTTGAGCTTAAATGTTACTCAAACGATGACTGATTCACTGTCTCAATATTTGACTAGCGCATTTGGCAGCAGGTCTGACAAACATCCCCCAATTGTAGCCTACATCTTAATCTGGCTTAAGCTTATCTCAGTGCTACGCGCTACTTTCCGTTCTTCTGTTGTTGGCACAAATAATTGCCAACAAGGTGCCGTCAGGAAAGTTTCAATGTGGCAACTTGCGGAAAGGGTGTGCAAATATTTGTGGCGCAAATCTTGAAAAATCAATTTCAAAAGAATTTTTAAATCAAAAGCAAGGAAGGGCAAATCTTTAGCGGCAAAGCAAACTGCTGTGAATCGATAGGAGGCCTTCATAAATGTAAGACTACTGAGAAGGAAATTTCAGAGTTATAATAAAATATGTAAACCTGTTAATATAAATTTGTATATATTAAAGACTATAGAATTTTTAAACACTTTATAAATTCATGCACATTCATTGTTAATTATATATATATTTAACTTTAATTGCTTACTAGATTAATATTGAGATGAAAGTCCAGTAGCTTGAGCTCCATTAACAACGAGATACTCGATATTGCATAGATTCGTGGAAGTAAACTGAGATTATTTTCCACACCTTTCACCTTTGCTCTTTAATTAAAAAAAAATGTTTTCTTTGAACTCTTTATTCATATGGTTTCGTACAAGTTAGTCCTTAATGTAGAATTATTGTAAGATTTTTGTTTTAGCCAAATTATATCGCATCGGTTTTCCTACTTAAACAAATGCTAGTGAATTAAAAGTATTGTTTGTAAATAGTTGCTGCATAAAACTTAGATTCAGTAAATACAAATCTGTATATGTGTATGTGGTATGCGTATATTACTATATTCTTAATTATGTATATAGTTCTGTTGCATTATAAATAGTTATCATAGCTTATTTATGTATATTTATTGTATATTGATAATTGTATAAAAAATATAAGCATATCAAGTAGTAATATAGTACTTAATTTAGTTTAATTCACTTAACTATGGATGAACTATATATTTGGAACAGTATTGAGAAACCCAGTCGAGGTTATCATATATTGTAATTGTTGCTTTTTGTAGTTACCAATTCCTTAACTCGACGCCTTAAATCTCAAGTTGAACTTTATTGCTTTGTAAAAGTGCGGGATATGAGTTTTGCTCTCAGCACTGCATTAGTATGAGTATATAATATATGTGGAAAATTGATGACCACCTGGTGGCTGCTGCTTCGTTAGCATTTAACGCTGGCGGCGCTCCATTTATTTACAACCCATTGCGCAATCAGCACGTAATTAAAATGACCGCCGGCTTACAGCATCACGAAATGATGCAGTTTTTGTCCTTGTCGTTGGACATCTCAGAGGGCTTTCTCTTGCGATCGTAGGCCAGCGCATCATTGGGCACATAGCTTACGCGTACGCCGCCATAGTGTCGCCGCTGGGGCAGTTGATACATCATCATATAATCCTCGGAGCTGGATGAGCTTGATGAGCATGTGGAGCACACATCCGATTCCTCAGATTCATCGCGCACACGCTCCCGATCCCGCTCGCGCTCCCGTTCTCGTTCCCTTTCACGCCTCGGTGACTTGTGTGGCGCCTCAGCTTGCGTAGTTGCCTGCAGCGGCGAGGGTGTTCCCTGGTAGGAGGAGGACAACGGCTGGGCGGGTGCATACGTGTCCGCTCGGGTTGTGGAATGCGATCGATGGCCGCTTCCACTGCGATGATGATGACCTGACGATGACTTCCGACGACGACGTCTACGTGAGTTATGTCCACTCCCATGACGATTTCCATCCCGTTCTCGTTCTCGATCCCGATCCCTGTCCCTATCTCTATCACGGTCTCTATCTCTTTCCCTCTCGCCACCACTGGTGCCGGCTCCATTGCCGGAGTAGCTGCGGGATCGCGGCAACGTATCAGGAATGCCCTCGAAGCGGACGCCCTTCTTCTTGCTTGGCTCACCGCTCATCGGCGAGGAAGAGCTGGCGCCGCTGAGTATAGAAACGGGATGTGTGGCCGGCTGCGTTGCCGAATGTGTGGACAACGGCGTATTCAAAGAGCAATCGCCAGCTGAATGCGTTGGCGAACCCATCAGCTCCGGCGGCAGGGCCGTGGAGGCGACACTCAGATTGGGTGTGGGCAGCTCGGGCAGCTCTCCGACGGCTGTCGTCAGTGGTGGGGGTGGCAACGGTGGATGCAGAATGTCCGCATATTCGTGCTGAGAGGCATGGAACTGCTGAACAGAAGCATGCATTGGCGGTGCCGGTAGCTGTTGGGCAAAATGTTGGAGATGCTGGGCATTGGCCAGGCCCAGCTCTGGCATGCTGGAGGTAATGGAGTTCTCCAGCTTGGAGACTTGTTGCAGCTGCCGCTGCAACTGATAGCTGTGGGTGGCGCCCAGCGGAGGCTTGGCCGGCCACGCTGCATCTAAATTGGTGGCCATCTCATTAAAATTGTAGACGCCATCGCGCTGCAGCTCCATGGGCTTGGGCATCAGATGCGGCTGGAATTCACCGGGTGAATTTAAGGGTGACATATTCTGTGAACTGGAGAAGTCTGTAAAGTCACCACCGCCGCTGGCACTAGCAGCATTGTGGCCACTCCTCTCCAGGTCCTTGACAACGCCCGCATCCGAGTCGGAGGTGGAAGCAACGCCTGCTGCGGCCAGTTGCTGGCTCTGCAGCTGGTACATCGCCTGATTGAAGCTGGCCTGATGCTGTTGCTGCTGCTGCGGTGACATGGGGGGCGAGCTGGATGCGTGGCTGCTCGGGATTCGGGCCTGCTGCTGCGTTCGCACTCGCTGCGCCGGTGGCGTGGGCGTTGTGTACATGCCTGTTCCGGAGCTATCCGACGGCGTTGGTGGCTCACCTTTGCTGCACGCTATCGAACAATAGATGGCGCCACGGCGCGGCAAAAAGGCGCGACCCAGCAACGAACAGCGGCATGTGTTGCACGAGAAGCACTCATCGGTGGCATGCCAATGCTGGCCATCGTGGCTCATCTGGCCCTGATCGACGCCAATCGCTTCGCCGCAATAGTCGCAATACTCGGCGAACATGGCATCAAAGCACAGCAGACAATAGGGTTTGCCCTCGCGCATTATGTAACGCTGTCCTCCGAGTTGTTTGTCGCATTCGTGGCAGGCAAAGTGATTCATGTGCCAAGCACGTCCCTCCGCCTCCGTACACTCATCCGCCAGGATAATCTAAGTAGTTTTTTTTTTGTATATGTTAGAAAGTTACAGTAAACTTTGTCAAAGGCAAAGGGGTAAATAGGGGTATGGAAATTACCTCATCGCAAGCGGAGCAGCGGGGCTTGAGTGTCTCGGCATGATGGCGCCCACAATACATGCGTCCATCACGATGGAAGTAGATGAGATCTACGAGCAACTCGCGGCAGATGCAGCATGTAAAGCACCCCGGATGCCAGCTGGCATTGGGACCCAAGCGTGTGGCGAAGACAGCAATGTCGCCAGTGGATATCAGCTCATCGCACTGAGAAAAAAGTGTGTTTCCAGATTTGGTAATTTGTTATACGAAGTTGGGGCAGGGTGAAGTGGGAGTAGGGGACTCTATATGTACTTACACCATCGCAGGGACGTGCGCTCATCAGCTGTCGGACATTGCCGCGACCGAGTGCATCACGTTTGCGCTGTGTGGAAAACAGACGCAACTCCTTGCGTTCCTCATCCGTCAGTGAGTGACAGTAACGAACCTGAAATGACAGAAGAAGAACCGTTTGTTTTGAAACACCCATGAAGACAGAGAGACAGACATACAGAAAGAAAGAGAGACAGGCAAATCATATGTTCAAGTTGATGGTGGGCAGGTAAACTACTGCTGCTTCTGCTGCCTCGAGTGATATTTCCAAGAAGTAAACGCTGGGGCAGATTGTTTGTCTGCAACAACAGCTAAAGCTTCAGCTCGAGTGGCCAGTCAGTGGGTTGGGCAGACAACCGCAGACAGTGAACGGTAGCTATGGGCAGCCATCCAATGCTCCCCATCAACTGCGACTGCTACTGGGATATCTTCTAGTTTAACTGCTGCTCCTCCTTCTCCATCTACCCAAGTTGGTCGCTTGCGGTCAGCATCTCTCGTTTGTGTTGTATGCAAATTTTTTGGGCTGCCTCTTTTTTGTTGGCCCCAGCTCACAATTTGATTTGACTTTCGGCATGGAATTTGGGCATTTGGCATACAACAGCACACACTCGCACTCACAACCATTACTAATGTCTGACCAGCTCTCGGATACTGGTCGTTAACTTGGCAACCCCCAGTTAGTGGCGGTGGTTAAGAGTGGTAAATGCTAAAATGCTCAAATGGTAACTGATATCTCTAACCGCTCAGCTGTGGGAATCCGCTCAACGTTGTTTTGATACCCTATCGGGAGGATACTTTAATTGTGACACTGAATGCGTAATATATTGAGAGAGATATGTACACCTCAAAATCGATAGCTCTGTTGGAAATTCAATCTTAACTTAACGCTTAGCATAAATATATTTTAGAGAACTTAATACAGGTGCTTATTTTTGCAAGCTTGATCAGTTTTCTGCAATTGTAATGATTGGTCAAAAGCGTAGCTATAAAGTATTATTTTTCTACACATACCATACATTAAATAATCTGTTGTAGGTTTTTATGTTTGACATTAAATTTAGATTGTGAAAAATATGTAAGGCAATTAATTGATTTTACTACAACCTTTGGCAAACTCCCTAGCTCGATTTCAAACTAATTCTGTAGATTTTTCAATTTAAATTTCCCTCACCAACCTTATAAAAAATGCTTGGCAGTCTGCAATAAAATTTGATTGGAAGACTATTTGATCTTCGGCAATGCTAAGTTAGTTTTCCAAGTTTTTATATTTGTTTGATTTTTTATGTGTTGTTTTTATCGTAGCTTTTTGTGGTTTTTGCCAGGGTGCCAGTTCAGTTAGTTGCACTTGTTTTCTTGATTAATTAAAAGGCGCAGGAATAACAATAACACCAACAAGAACAACCAGGGGCATGGAATGTGTGGGAAAATCGCTGGCATTGACTTTGATATGCCGTTGCCGTAATTCGAGTTGTCGTTGCGAGGACACGAGGCCATTCAATCACGATAAAATGCGCACACATTTGAATAAATACCACGAAATTGACAGTGCAGGGCCAGTGTCACCCCAGGGACTGCAGCAGCACAGTGGATAGATACACACAGATATATACAGTGGGATACACTGGGACACACTCACCTCGTTATCATGCGGCGGCAGTTGATGCAGCAATTGTCGCACACGATATTGCTCTCCGGGACTGTTGACGTATGGCACTTTGTCGTCGGGTATTTGTGAAAAGTACAAGCGAACCTGCAAAAAACCAAAAATAACAAGTAAGTCAAAAAACAACGAAAGAAAATGTTTGCTATTTGAGTAGGATGAGTACTGGAGTGGAATGCAGCTGGAGAAGAGAACTCACACACAGACGCTGAGAGTAAACCTAAGCTACACTAAATGCAAAAAGGGTTATGGCAAATCTCCTTCACTCAATCATCATCATCAGCAACAACAAGAAGGACATGATCACGTTCGGGGCAGCAGCTGCACAGTTGGGCTGTCAAATGCTGCGACTGACTGCACAGCAGGTTGCTGCCTAAAGATTTTTGATTTTATTACGTTGATTTGGCATTTTGGCCAGGTTGAAAGGTGCGCAACGTGCTGCCTCGGTCAACTTCTAAGCCGCTCAGCTACTCAGTTTATTGGCCACGTTTTTACCAGCGTGTTTTTTTTTTCAAGTGCGCCGATTGGCGTAAAATTTAAGCATGCGATCTGCCAACAAATGACCAATAGCCCAACAACCGGCTCTCAGTCGAAGACGACAGCAGCAAACTGGCAAGCGTCTGCTGGTCTGACTGTACCGACTAGACCGACTGGACGGACTGCACTAGACTGACTGACTGCCTGACTGACACATGGCTTATGCTGCGTCAACGTAAATGGCTGTAAATAAATTTTCAATTCTGTTTGTAGCGTTTGCCAAAAATACAATATGGCAATGGCAATGGCAATTGCAATGATAGCACGACACAAAAAAGCAAAGCAAGACCGCTTTAGTTGACAGGGATTGCATGAAAGGATACCCTGTTTATTTGTTTAGAATAACCAATTATGAATTCGTATTTTAAACAGTGCTGACTCCAAGTCTATATTGCTTATGTATTCGTTAACTTATTTATCTGTATATGGCACACGTGGCTTAACTTGAATATGCCCATCTTCAAGCATGTCAGGCCAACAGGGTATTTTAACGGCTGACTGCGAGACATGTGATAGGCGGCGGTGTCAGTTTGAGCGGGATTAACGCGATCCGATGCATTTTGGACTGAGGCTGAGGCTGGAAGTCAAAGAGTTGCTGTCGCCTCATGGGCTTGGCCTCGACCTGTAACTGACGTTAGAGCAGGCAAAAAAAAAAAATTCCTAAAAAAATGTTAGTAGCGCACTTCTGGGCGCCGCAGCCGCTGGAAAAGATTGCGCAAGATTTATTTGGCATCGTCGCATATTTTACGCAAATAATTTATGTGGCGTTAACGCTAGCCAAAAAAATAATTGAAAAAATCGTTTGAAATGGTACCAGTATGTATATTTTATTTTGTTTTTCTTTGTGCAATACGCGCATTGGATTGGCCATAAAAGTCGCATTTGAGAAATGGCTAACAAGTATAGGAAAAACAGCTGCAACCAATGTGGGCAGGATTTGTGCAGAGTTTCTTTCATTAACGCAATATAATATCCAATATGCGGACAACTAGAGCTGTACAGAATGGCCCACACGCTAAGCAGACTTCAGATACCCAAGATTTAAGCGCAGAGGCTTGCATCTGCTATCAGTTTAACACTAAGAAGAAACTGGTTGATTTATGGACTGACAAAGCAGCACCTCTTAGCCTTGGCCATTGGCGATTTAGTGACAAAATCACGCACAATAAGTCAAGTTGGGCACAATGCCAGCGGTTTATCGTAGAGCACAAATCACGAATCACAAATCAGGAATCTCCCAAGAGACATGGCGACATCGACTCACCTGATCCGGTCGCAGGCCAGGCGGCACCCAAGTGTACTCCTCGAGCGCACAGCCGCTGTCGTCGTCTGAATGCGACTGTCGCTGAATATCCATGTGAGGACCTGCGAGAAAGGGTGCATGTGCTGCTACCGTGGAGCAGTTGCCCGACGGATGATGCAGCAGCGAAGGGGGCGACGGTGTCGAAAGCGCCGGCGACAGCTGATGATGTTGCTGATGTGCATGTAGATGCTGCTGCGTTGAATTTGTGTACTTTGCATTCGATGAACAGCCCGATGCGGCGGGTGAATACTGTGCGGCAGCAGCTTGTCCGGGCGGCAGCATCGGCAGCTGCTGATGATGCGGCGGCAAGTATTGCTGATGACGCTGCAGCGGCAGCGGCGATGTCGGCAACATGCCCGCATTCTGTGCCGCATACAAAGCGCTTGCCGAGGAGCTACTGGGCAGTCCAAGGTTGCCCAGCGCCTGTGGCGGCAGGGTGCCTTGACTCGGCGAGAAGTGGCGCGGCAGCGTAGGTATCTTCTGCAGATAGGAGATCTGCGTCAGCGGCGTGCGACTTATGGGCCTGCAAAAGAAAGAGAGACGGAGATAGATAGAGATTGTGGGAATGAGTATGGCCTTTAGTTATTGGAATTTTTGTGGCGTGGCAAATTTAAACTCAATTAACATTTTTGCGGCTATTACATGGTGGGTTAAAGGTTCGATGTGGTCTGGGAAATTGTGCTGTTGCAACAAAATGATTTAAACCTTTCACGGACATGCCGAAATCATATTTTCAATGCATTTTAAAACCACATGCAATATGATTATGCTTTTATTTCTTTGTAAATCATTTGATGTATGTGGTCTTGCACTTGCCAAATATACATATCTATTTATGTTACATACACTTGTATATACTCTATTTTTTCATTTTAAACAAGTTGTCAATTTTAGTTTGTTTTTTATGCGATGCCATAAAAAGGATTGTACATCAAAATGAAAATACAAGTACGCTTCACAGCGTTTACACAAATAAATCGACAGCTCATGTTGTCGTTGTTGTTGTTCGCTTGTCTGATATATAAACTTATATATATATATACATATATGTATATATATATATATGTATATATACATGTTTGAATGTTTTTGCTGTTGTCTGCTTTCCGGGCCCTTGGGCTGTCGCTGTTTGTCATTTTGTTGTACGCCTGACATTGTTATCCTAGCTGCGCCCCGAATGCGCTGCAAACAACACTAGCGGGCTTTTGACTGTTTATCTGTGTGAATGAATTTGTGGATATATGTGTTGGTATTGATATTATGCTGGTTTTGAGGAGCTATCAAATGCTGTTAAGATCACTGCACAAATGTAAAGCGTTCGGCTTCGGCTATCATTATGTCATTTTTATTTTTAAACATATTGTAGACATCCCATTTTTTATACAATATAACATATAGATAATATTTAATGCAGCATATTATTAAATATTATCTAATGAAAAAGTAATAAGCTCAACTTACATACTGGCATCAATTAAAAATATGTTAAAATCGGACAGAAATGTTGTATGAGTTTTATATATTTTTTTTTTCTTAAAAAAAAACGTCTTCCTTTCATATGCAGCTTGATTATTAACAATCGTAGACTACTTTTAAAAATATTATGCTATTTTGATAATTGAATTGAAACATTGTTTTTAAAACATTTGTAAGTACTTTACCCAGCACTACAATAAATCATTGTAATAAGTTCTCAAGAGCTCTACGTGCGGTTAATAATATTGAATATCTTCAAGGTTAACAAATATTAACAACAGAGTCTATGTACTATAATACTAAAGCGACCGCAGATTTCAATTGTAGGGGATTTGAGGCTCGCCTTATATCAACCGCAGCACGCACCATTTCATGCCAGTTGTTTTTGTAGTTGTTGTAGCTATCAAAGGATAACTGTGCATTGTCTGCGCATATGTAACTGTAGCTGCGACTCCGTGGGCAGGAGTTGGGTGGGGCTGATGGGCTGGTGGGCGTAACCGGCTCTGTGATACTGCTTGGATATATTCATGCATCGTATGAGTGTATGAGTGTATTTGTGTGTATTTTTGAGTGTCTCTGTGTGCTCATGCGGGCGTTTTATCAAAACAATGTGGCCGCCCTTTTGTTGTTTATGTTTTTTTTTTTTGTGTTTTTTTTTTTTCTTTAGGTCCATGATGATTTAACCAGGCAAATTCATTCTTTTTGTTTCCGCATCCGCTTTAGCGATTGCAATTCCATTTCTAGTTCGCTGACTTCAGCGCTGATGTTGCTGATGTGTCAATATTGTCCGAGGCGGTGCTATAATGGTGGTGCGAGTGGAGCGAGCGGTTGCTGCGGTTTGCCCCGTAAATTAATTGCGCAGATTTTTTGGCTTTGTCCGCCAGTAAAGCAAGTTAAAATGTAGTTTCAGCCATGGTTTTATGGAGCGTCGACATTTGCATTTTAAAGCGCAAAATGCTGTCCCCAATGGAGGAATGGAGGAATGCGTGGCGTGGAGCTGCGGGCGTGGGATCTACCAATAAGGGTAACCAATGCACGTGCAGACGACGTTGCCATTGCCGTTGCATTCACAGCTGGAGACAGATGCCAACGGCGGGTAGCTAAAAGTGTTGGCTGCTGTCAAATCAGCCGCATTCAAACTCAAATTACAAGCCAAACAAACGGCTGGTAGGAGACTGCAGACGGCAACTGGGGACCGTATCGTACAGACCGTACTGAACCGAACACAACTGGCTGTAGTGCTGCGCACAAATGAATAGCGAACCAAATGGCACATTGCACAAAAACTGTGCCTAAACACAAAATTTGTTGCAGCGCATTTGGAAAAAATGAGAGGAGACTGCAGCTGGAGCACAGAGCTGCAGTTGAAGTCTTTTGAATTTATTGTGCGGTCAGTTGGTTGGGTTATGTGCCTGTTGGCGACCTGCATTTCTTTTCATTCGCGCGGCATTTTAGCAATTTGCAAATTTATTGTTGACTGCAGCGAATTGCGTAAAATTGGCTAGCAATTGTTGGCCAAGTTTCAATTTGTAGTGCCAGCGACTAGGTTTATTAAGCCATTAAGGCTAGCAGTCGCAGGCTGGAAAATGGAAAGTGGCAGACGATTGCAGGGCTAGTCAAATGCACAACAAACACGCACAAATTTGCGTATGTAGCGCAGCAATGTTGCCCAGCAACATGTTGCAAAGCTGGTTGTTGCCATAAAAAGGCGACTTTATTGTGGAAATACCCTTGGGTTATGAGTGTGTGTAAAATAAATGCGGGCACTTTGGCCTGCGGGCAGCTGTTGCCAATATTTGTATTTGCATTGCCAAAGCATAAAATGACGAAGAAGAAGAGGAAGAAGAAGCAGCATTAACAGGATCAGCAGTGGAGAAGAAGGGTTCATGCTGAGGCTCACTTTGGCAGTCATTGAACCAAAAAAAAAACGAAATAAAAAAGCAAGAAATAACTGACATCCTAGGAGCGACGAAGATTACATACACTTTCAGACCAATGTACAACGAAAACATCTAAATTGTATTGTTCATTAAAGAAACCTAAGAATTGTTCCAATGGAAACTATTCGATATTCTAGTCCGTTGTAGATGATATTTTATTCAATACGCTAGAAGTCTCAACTGGTTGGCTTTAATATGTTTACTGTCAGTAGTAAAACAAAAATACGGATATATTCCAATTTTAAACAAGATAACTTTACAAATGAGCGATTCATTCGTAAGTAGTGATGCTAATCAAGAATATATAAACTTTTAGCGACGTGTTTTCTTCCAATACGTTACACACTTCACAGTAAAATTATATTATCCACGGCAAGGGTATACAAATATATAACAAAGCGAAAACTGGTTTCAACCACTTGGTTTGCCACTTCTTCTTCTCTCTAGGCTCATGCTTTCGCGCCCTAAAACTAGTTCAAAGCGTTGCCATTGATAAACCGCGACTTTGTTTCTTGTTCCTCTTCCTCTTCTTGCGCGTCTTGCAGCTGCACGACCGTGTCAAGTGGCGGCTACATCAGCTCAAGCACTCACCATCTCTACATTATACTTATAGCTTTCTGGCCGAGGAGATCGCCCATTGTACTATATTTAGCAGGGCCGCTTATCTGGCGACTGGCATCTAAATGAACGATCATTATATACGCCACAGCAAATGCGTTGACAAATTGCAAAGTCGCGTCTCAGTCGAAAGATCTGAGCCATGGCCAACAGCAACAAGAGCAACAATTGGCTGTCATTTTGTGCGGTTAGCTGGGCCAAGAAATTTGGGTTAATGCTCGAAGGCAGGCGAAAGTTTCAACTAATAGTTTTCCCTAACGTTTGGCTCAGCTCTAACACTCTGCACCCCATCCCCTCCCCCTCCCCACATATCAAGCGCCCGACCGACCGTCGAACCGACAGGTGGTCCCTTAAAGGCCGATAGTCGTTGCTGCGTTTCTGGAATTTTACCATTGAGACTTGTGTAGGAAGTTTTACGATGACTCCGACAAATCAACAAAAACAACTACAATAATTATTGCCCTGGCTTATTCCAGACTTCTGCGACCAGCAACGTCTGCTGCGTTTTATTGTTTTTCAGGCTACACATTTATCAGTCAGGCAATAGTCGGCAGTAAAATATCCTGTACTTTGATTAAGAAAAGTCTATAATATTTCTACGTAAATATACATATAAACACACTGTTTACACACTAGGACGCTTTTAATTCGCTAAGAGCAATTTTTACTTTATGAATGTCTGATTGAAAATACTTTTTTATTAATTAACGTTTTTTTTTAGTAAAACGTGCAAAATGTTCTGATTGTTTTCCATTTAATGTAATAAGGCAATATATACTAAATTAAATTATCCACTGTATTTTAGCAACACCAATAAGAAAATGTTTAATAAAATCCTGCAAGTAGTTGGCTGCTCAAAGCTTTGTTAAAACCCATGCAGCAAACTCACAACTAGTGCGATTGTCATAAACGATTTTTGAATTGCCAATAAAAGTAGCCGTAAATTTGATGGCAAACATGGAACACACGTAACAACGTCTAAGCCCCGGCGGGACTCCTACTGCCCCTCCTCCTGTTTCACCTTCCCAGCTGCCGCATTGTGTCTAGCGCTAACTGAAGCTCTAGCTCCAAGTTGAAGCCCCCCAGCTCTTCAGTCGCTGTCTGCCGCTGTCAACATGACATTTGGCGTGTTGACATTTTTATTGACTTTGGCAGTGTCTCGTACTCTGCTTGTGGCTGGCAAACATTCCACGTTGCTTTTGGTATTGTTGTTGTTATTTTTTTCTTATTTCATTTTGTTTTTGTTGTAGCTAAAAGTTGATTAAGAATGTCGGCTGCAAGAGCAGAGCCCATGCTGAGATCCGGCTGCGTGTGGCCAGGCACTGCATTTATTGCGCATACGCCAAGTGTCACTAATTGCAACACACACACGTGTATACACACTCATTTTTAAATCAATTAAATGACTAACTGTAAATGAAAGCCATCTGTTAATATGTATGCTTAATTTAGAAAGTCGCGCATCAGCAAAATAATTGCATAATTTCTGCATATCACAACACGAATTTTCACACCAAATCCGCTAAAGAAGACGAAGTGGAGGAGCTTGGTGGAACAGAAGGAGCTGGAGGAGGTGGAGTCGGAGCAGATGGACTTTCAAGTCAAAAGCCAGTGAGAACAAATTGTTTGCTTATCTTTTGGTAACAAAGCTGATGACCAATTAATGTTGTTGCTGCTCTTTTTATTGGTGTTGTTGTCGCCAACATTTACAGGCGGCAAATGGTTGCTGCAACATTTTGCTATGGCTTTCTGCTCTGCTAACGGCAACGAAAATTGTTTTGTAAGCGTGAAAATTTTCACAGCTGCTTCAACAGCAACAACTATGCCAGTAATTTGTGCCTGTGACTGTGTCTGTGCTGGTGTGCTGTGGTTGTTGCGCGGCAAACATCGAAGCAAAGATGCCACAACACTTCAACCGTTGAGGCCCAGAAGTGTTAGCTGGAAACAAAGCAGGTTTCAGAACAGAACTCAGCCGGAAAATGTAGGGAGCGTTGTTGTGTGTTAGCTGCACTTAACTCAACTTGATCGCTTCCATGCCTCTGTCTTCTCTACTCGCTGCCTGGGTGTTTGTGTCTCTGTGTGTGCTGTGAAATTACATCATCAATGCAAATTTGGCGCGCAAAATGTCTGGAGAAGAATCGCTGACATAACTGGCAACAATGTAGAGAGCATGGTAATTGATTCGCAGCGTTATTATTGCTTCAGCAACAGCAACAAAAATGCTGCTCGCCAGCTTCTAATTAATTTTTAACTCTCTGTAAATTCATCAAAATTGAAACGCATTTGTTTCGGATCGCTAACTGATTGAAGGTTCCTTTCCAGGCAGAGGTCTTTCACTTTATGTCTCTTAGTCGGTGTGTGGCTAGCACCAACTCCAAGTACAAGTCCAAGTCCAGATCCAAACTGGCCTACAGCAAGAGGCAACCAGCAGCATCCAACATCCAGCTACACCAATTCCAGCAACGGTCGTTGTCTTTGGTCTATGAACTTGTTTTTTTTTTTATCATCTTTCTCTCTCGTTGATTTTAATTGAAGCCGTGTCTTTGCTTTTTATGCTTTTTGTTCGTCTTGTCCTCCTCTTCTCTTATTTTGCTGTTGTTGTTGTATTTCGTCTGGGGCTATTATAAATTATGCGGCTGCTTCGATTTTCATTTTATACATTCATGTTTCCTCACTGCGTGGTGATTATGCTCAATTTTGTTTTTGACCATAATTACTGCGCAGCGATTCGGGCCAACCATTCGTGTATCCGTTAGCTTTTAGCATTTCGATTCGCTTTTCGGCTAATGTTAGCTTCTTCGCGCTTGGTGTCTTTTTTTTTGTGTTTGGTGTTTGCTAAGCAAATTGGCATTGATTGATATTTATTTCACCTTTGGCACTCGAAATAAAGCAAGGTCCGCCGCTTGAGCAATTGTAAAATACATCAGCCAAGACATAAGCACATAATTTTAAAGCATTCGAACTAGGGATACGTTTAACTTATCAACGAACTGTGAGTATATGCAGACCTTGACTTGAGGGCCCAATCGATTGGTTGCTGAGATCTGATTGATTTTTTTGATCGCTGATGTACTTAATACTTGTAAAAAATCGGATTGATTTAATTCGTATACATTCGTATTCGTATATTATGATGAGAAGTGTGAGGGGTGCAAAATTGATTTTATGTCTGAAGGCTAAAAATTTGATAAATTGCGAACTGTTATTCTTAAAGACTATTTACGCTATACTATCGACAAATTTTTCATATTTCACACTTAGCTTCAAAAAAATTGCAGTCGTATAAATCATTAGATTAGACAATTCTTTGGCACCTGCCTTTTGCGAGCAATAAAACACAACCATAATTATTAATGACATTTGCAGACGCTTAATATGTCCATCGCAGTCAAACGGAGCAGGAGTTGGAGGAGGAAAGAAAGCTGCAGCAGTCGATGGGGATGATTTATGTGCCACGCTCCTGAACAAAACTGTTCACAAATTAACCGTAATATGATTTACAGAAAGCCGCTTTGCTGCTGCTGCTGCGTTTCCCAGAGTGCAAGTTGCTGCCTTTGATTTATGGCCAACTGCAGTCGGAATCTAATTTCTTTGCCATTAACAAAACTAAAGCAGATCAGCTGCAGCAGCAGCGGCAGAGGTAAAAAAGCTGTTGCCTACGCAGGCGGCACAGCATGTTTTGCTTCTGCGGCTTTGAAATTGAACTCCAACTGCGCTGCATCGTGTCTGAGATTCGATTCTGAATAGATCTTGTTTTGGCTGCTAGTCCTCTAGTTGTGTATTGTTGTGAGTTGTTGTTGGTCCGCCAACAACAACAAGATGACGACAACAGACAAAATTAAGCGCAGAACTTTTGGCAAATGTTGACAAAGCCAACGGTAACTGTTCGAGCTGAACTTGGTAACTAACTGTTGTTTGGTATGTTGACAACTGTAGCCGGACTAAACATGGCATTTAATGCCATTTCTAATTGCTCTTATGAGTGCATGACAATCAATAGTAGCTTATGCAACTGATTCCTAATGATACACGCAAAGTTGATGCCAATGATAGCAGCTTAAGGCAACAGATACCTTAATGCCTTGGCTATAACGGACACACTACAAAAACTCGTCATAATTGCAGATTAATTCCTTCTGTTTATCAAATCATATACAGTAATTACACACTTTAATTGCACTTTGTGCTATACCAAGACAGTGTCACATACTATAATAATAGAATAATTATATGAGATGGGTAATTATGGACCTGCTCTGATTCGAAACTATGAATATAAAAATGGGACTATGGCACATTTTATTAACCGAACTGATATAAAAACTGTTATTGTAAATTTCGAGATAGTGTTTAAGAAATAGTGCTAACAGTTCTGGTTATCTATGTACAACTAGGCACTTGGCTGCTTGCAAAAGCTGTTCTCGATAATATCAAAGGCACACAAACAATGATAATGCACAACGTTTCGTATCGTTTGCCGGACCCAAAAACGCTGATCATGATTAGAAACTAACGACTTTGCAGGCTGTCCACTATTTGCCACTTGCCACTTTGGTAAGAAAACCTGAAAAGACTGGCCACCAACTTGGGCTAGCAAGTTCAACATCTAACGAGGCAGGAATGCAAAGAGTGTTAATGCACTAACTACCCCTCCCACCCGCTACATCTCTCTATCTCTATCCATGTCTCTATCTCTCTTTGACGCAGGTAAGCATGCAGCGGAATGGCATGTAGGCAATTTAAATGCAAGGACTGCGCTTCGCCAAAGTGAAGCTGTCAATAAAAATTACGCGCGGTTTTTCTCTCTTAGTTTTACTTATTTTCTTTAATTTTGTTGCTGCTGGTGTTGCTGTTACCCTGCCATCGGCCATAAATTATAGGCGGCATGTTGTGCGTGTGTATGCGCTAAATGTTTAATTAATTAGCGGGAAATGCACTAAGTGATTTGTTGCCGCCTAATATGCGGCTGTCTGCGAGCTGAATACTCCGTTCTGCTTGTCTTTTGGCCATGTTAGCCCGCAGCAACAATGGTCCAGGCGGAACAATGAAAAGTCTATGCTCCGAGGCGCATGTCATTTACCTGTCAACTTTTGGCAACAAAAGGCAGCTCTAGATCTGCATAATGCTAAAATACGCATTTCTTTTCAGACTTATGTAATGCGTGTGTGAATGTATCTATTTGTATCAAAATATATCCAAAGCCAATTGGCTGACGTGGGCGCAGACATGTTGAAGCTAAACAAAATGTATCGTGAGTTAGCAGAACGGCAAGAATTCTGTAATACCAGCTAGCGATGGACGCGTGACACGAACGTGCTAGGCTAAATAACAAACGATACGACTTTGTTAATTAAAGGGTTTTTAGCATGGTGGTTGAAAATAAATCAATTTGAATAGCTTTAGGCTTCGAAAGGCTACAATTATAATATCATTGTAAAGTGTATAAGCAATTTAATAAATTTTAGTTATATATTCAACATAGCGATGAGTGTCGTGTTTAATCCGACACTCGTTCATCTCGAATTAAAATTCAATTTCAATTTCTTTTAGGCCCCTGATATCTGGCAATCGGATATGCCCAAAGTGATTTGGATTTAGACATTTTGACAGCTGTTCGAGCGCTTGAGAAATGCTTCAACGTGTGGAAGGGCAACTGGCTTATGGCCATTATCGCAGCTCAAATCACGCGTTAACAAAATATACAATTATTATGCGACGCAATTGTTGGTAAGACACAAAAATACATACGGGCTAAGCCCGGCTGACAGCCCTATCCATTCATGGGTTTGTAATTAGCATGCCGAATGCTTGTGCTTAAGCGACAGGGTGCCAGAGACAGAGTGAGAAAGAAGTTAACATTTGTGTGAAGAAAAACTACTTTAATGGCCTCCCTTAATTTCACAAGAAGAGGAACGCAAAACAAAAACATATATAAAATAATATTTTTTCGCTTTTGCATAAATAAATCACGAGGCGATTCACTTGTTGCTTTGACTGTCGCACTTGACTGGCGCCGTCTGCACTCTCAGTATCAGTCTTACTTTGTGTGGCTGACTCCACATCTCCAAAAGGTAAGCTGGCTACTAAGTAAGTTGGCCAATTGTCTGGCGGCCCATGACTGTTGCATGCACTGCCAAGATTGAGTTTGGTTTTGTAATTGCTTCTGCAATTTTGCAACAGCCACATTAATAGCTATGCGATGCCATGCTGCACCAGCAGCGAAGTCACACAAATGACTCAGTAACGCCCCAGAGTCATTTATCAGGCGCTCTGGCAAATGTGCCAGTGGAACTCGCCTTTAATATCAGTTGTTGCTGGTGCCGTTGTCCAAGTGCCTTTAATGGCTTTCTTAATTAAAAACGAAATCAATATGAATATCTTCTTTAAATGTAAGGGCGTTTCCAATGACAAATGGCACTCTTTCTATTATTGTAAAGCATTCTACAAAACATAATACATACATTTTTCTATATATTGAATATATATTTTCTATCTATAACTCCCATCGCTTCTCTAACATCGATACAGGGCAACTCCTAGTCAGTCGCTCTCCACTGGAGCAGTTTGTAAGATTTGAACACAATGCTTTAGCACAAAAAGTAACAGCTGCAACTTCTATTATTTACATAAGCGTGCTATTCTGGCAACTGAAGAAGGAATCTCCACTTATGAAATCAATGTATTGTTATTATATCTTTATAATGCTGTGCTTAAGAAGGGCTATATATGCATTACAAGAAACCAATCTATCAATACTATTATATTTTACTCACTGTCTAGGGTTCACAAGTGCTATAAAAGGCTCTGCATATATGTGTTCCTATCAAGCCGTTAAATTGTCATTTGAAGGTTTTATCTTTTATACAAATCCTATACCTTATTGGATTTTGTTAGTCTCCTAAAAGTTTAAGGACCATATTATGTTGAAGTAAATTATAATGTATATAAATGTAGCGAGTGTGTTTACGCTTATTCCGTGTATTCTTAAGCTATGTTCATGCTAATTATGTTGTGAGCGCGATATAATATTTGTCATTAGGAAAAAAGCAGCTTCTTGTAATTGACGATAAATACATGGCTGGAGAAGCTGGTTAAGCCGTAGTATACCCTCTAATGTAGGTAGTATATGTTAATAGCCTTAGTAAAGCCAACTAAAGCTTAAGATTTATGCAACTGTCGATGGTAGTTAAGATTGAATTGAATGCTCAGACACGAGTTGAGCACAGCATCAGTGCACATTGCCCCAGTCGAATGGGGCAGCGACTGCTGCAATTTCAGGTAAAACCTGCAGCCATTAAGAACGAATGCGGTGCGATGGCTGGAAGATGGTCGAGTACAACTTAAATGATTGGCGGGCAATTTTTTAATAACTTCATTAAGAGTTGTAAAGAGTTGAAATTTAAAATGCTCAGTATATCAGTGGGTGCATTAGGAAACTGGTGGTAAAATCCATACAAAAACCAAGAGATTAGCCAGGTAGTCAGACAGAGAGTTAGTCAGACTTGCCGCAGGGCTGATTTGCTTGACTCGCGTGTGGCAAATGGCGGCTACTGAATTCCAGAATAAAAAATTCATTTGGTTGCTGCTTCTGATTTCGCTGCTGGCAGTTAGCTGTCAGGTCGCCTCAAAACGAAGTCTGTTATTATTATTTATTATGCTTTCGAGTGCGTTCTTTGCTTGCCTTTGCTGCCAAGCCCATTTGAAATGCATTGATTTGCTGCACGTTTATGTCGCCTCCTATGTGCGCCATAATTTCAATGCCTTAGCAGCAGTAGCAGCAGCTAATTGAGTTGTGTTTTTCCCGCTCTTTTGTCTACGGTGCATTCTTCGCTTCAGATCTGTGCAGCAAGTTCGTTGCCTAAGTCTTTTGTTTTTCGCCAGCATAGTAAATCAAAAAAAAAAAAAAAACAGGAAAAGATGTGTAGTCCCTGTGGACAATATATGCAATATTTTTGCGCTCGACTGCAGCCAAAAAGGAAATGTCATGACACAGCAAAACAATTGCAGCGCTTTTGCGACCCTCTAATACCCTGAATACGCTTGCGATGCCTTTTGGGCCAGGCAGCGCCCATATTTCATAAACTGCGTGCTGCACAAACACAATAACTTAGGGCCACAATATTTGCATGGTATTATGCACAATCATGACATGAGCCGTAGCAACAACAACAATAACAGCGACTGCTGCTCATGTTTATGTAAAGCGAACCGCGCCAGACAAAGGCACTGGTAAATCACACTTTGGCAGTTGCTGTCGCTGTCGCTGTCTCTCCTGTTGCCTGTTTGCTGCCGGCAAATGCGGCGTATGCGTAACCCGAGAATGAGATGCCGTTGTCGTTGTTGCTGTCTCTATGTTGCTGCTGACTGAGTGAGTGAGTGATGCGCATGCACGGCAAGAGCAGCGCTCAATAAACAAGCAAAACCGGACAGCCAGTCATCCAGTGAGCTAGGCAGCCAAGCAAACAGCGCCAAGAGCCCAACCAGCTAACAGTCGAGCGTCTCGCAGTGGTTTCAATTTCAGCAGCAGCAGCAGCAGCAGCACACACAGAACAAGTTGTTGCTGTTGTGCGTTGCTGTTGCGTGCAGTTTTGCGGTTTTTTTTATTTATATTTTTTGTTTTGCGGGTATCGGAGAGAACATGCAATGTGTGTTCATTGACTTCTGAGGCTGCCAACTTGCGCAACAAGTTGTTGCTGTCGTTGCTGCTGCCAGGTAATCAATCATTATTTACACACAGGGAAGCAGCAGCAGCCACTTTTGAAAAGTTATGCATTTAAATTGTCAGCAATATGCAAACTGACAAATGATCAGGGCAAAAGTTACTCACTCATTTGGTTCCTGCTGTGACTGCTGTGCTGTATTAGTTGCTCCTCTTCCCCCTTCTCTGGTGCCAGATGCAGCAATGCCGACAACCACTTCCGGTGCGCTGCCGTTCAGCTCGTTGAAAGTGAAACTGATATCGTGTGGATCCTTAAACGGCTTCATGTTGCGTGGCAGGCTGCGTTGGCGCAGGCTCAAATTCAGAAACTTTAGATCGCTGGCGGTGAGCGGCTGTAGTGCAGCCGTGGGTGCGGGAACGGGAGTTGTGCGTGCGGGTGGCGGTGGTGCTGTGCGTTGTTGCTTTTGCTTGGGTGGCAAGGCTGGTTTTGGCTCCTCCAGTAGTTCCTCCTCGGACTGCTCAATGATCTCCAGCACCGATGCGGTGCAACTTACTTCTAAATCAGGCTGCGGCTCTAGCTGCATACTATAATACTTGGCAATGTGTTCGGTGGCATCCGCTGGACTGTAGTGCTTGCCACGAATGAGATCACCAAAATGATCTGCATCGATACCAAACAGAAATGGATCGTCCAGCACAGTTACCTTTGCATTGCGCTTAGTCGGCTCCTGCTCCTCCTGTTCCTTTAGCTCTTTCTCCTCTTTCTGCTCCTTCTGCTTACTTTCGCCCTTGACATGAGCACGCAGCGATCTCAGCAGTTTTTTACTGCGGCGCGGCGTAGATAGCGATGTTTCGCATTTGGCGGGAAACAGTGGTCGATTGCTGCTGTTAGCTGCTGCTGTTGTTGTTGTTATATGCTGCTTACTGGCTGTGGCTTGGGGGATGCTATCGCCCAGATCGATGCCATCGTCCGCATCTTCGCTGGCATCTAATTGCGCTGCGATAAAATCACAATCGCCAGCGCTAAAGCCAACCGTATCGTAGTCATCGGCCGGTCCCGTCAATTGGCAGTTATTGTTGTTGCTGTTGCTGCTGGCATTGTCATTTTCATGATTAGCCTCGTTGGCGCTGCCGCTAGCCGCCAGCCGCTGAGCAGCCGCCTTGCTATAGAGCTGTCGATAATATTTCTGCTGGTCGCCGTACAAGAAGCAGACGCGCCACCATTGTTTGCATGCCAGCAAATTGGCGGTACGTGGCACCACCGCCGGCTCCAGGCTGCCCGTGGTTGCAGCAGCATTTGTATTTGCCATTGCTGCTGCTGTTGCTTTAGTTGCTGCTGACAGGCTGGTCATGCTGCTGCAGTTCGCTGCTTATTATTATTGTTCTTGGCTTGTAATTATTTTCTGTAGTTCGGGGCCTTTTTTTATGCCCGCTGCTTGTTAACCATTGACATTTTTCTTCTTCGTTTTTTTTTTTGTGTGTGTTTGGTTTAATACATTTTCATGTTCTTTTTTTTGGTTGCACTGCCCATTATGTATTTAAAATTTATATTTTCATTTGTATTTTTATGGCTTTCTATTTCGTTTTCAAATTTATTGTCTACATTGTCAAGCGCTACACTAATTACCAGGTTACATGGAGCAACACAATTTATTAAGCGTTGTGGCCACTTTCACGACTGAAAAGGAAACTGAATGCGGCATTGATCGATCGCGTGCTGGCTCCATATTCACTAGACTTTGAAATTTCAAAAAGCTCATTTACTATGCAAGATACTGCAGTGCAGAACAAAGAACTTGCCAGAAAAACACAATTCTAACACTTTCAACTCTGCGATGAATATCACAACCTCTGCGTCTGCCGCTGCTGCCGCATAAATTGTGGAGAACATCAACACGAAGTTGCAGTTGCAGTACACGGAAGCAAGCATTTCAGCAACTGCTGCAGTTGAGCACATCGAGCTAATCAAATTGACGGGCATTACAGCCGTTTACAGATCGAAGGAATCGCCTAATAATGATAGCTGCCGTTGCTGCTGAGCAAATAGCAAAGAGTACACGTTTACCACTAGATGGGTATGAGGGAATTGGAATTGGAATTAGTCACGCCTTAAATAAAGATAGCTACTGCTTCTTCTGAAGAATTCTTCACTGCAAATGCTAGCTAAGTGCAGCCGATGCAGTTTGTCTGTTGTGCGGCGATGCCCTTGTCAGATAATAATAACTTCATCCTCATCTTCATCATCATCATCATCAACAACAGCAGCAGCAGAAAACATAAGTTGGACTGGCGGCCACTTTGAGTGGTGGTCAAAGCCTTGGCAGCAATTGCAGCTTAGCAACTGTCAGCCAGCTTTGCAAGTGTATGTTATTATGTTGTGTGTGAATGAGTGTGTGTGTTTGTGTGTGAGTGTATATGCATTAAGCAGCTTTACGCTTAGTGCTCTCAGCCATGTTCTCAATCTCTGTCTCTCTGTCTCTCTAGCTCTCTGTGTGAGCCATCAGCCAAGTAAGGCGTTGTCCAGGCGGCTAATGGATCCAGCTTATATTATTGGCATTATCTGCGAGTTATGAGTGCAGCTGCTCAACGTGTGCTTAAGATGCATATGAATGCGATATAAAATAAGTTTGACATACAGCTGTCCATCAAGCAATGTATATTTGAGAAGTACATAAAAGGAATTCAGTTTTATATAATTATACATTAACGTGGCAAAAACTAAATTGATTTAACAAGAAATATTGTATTGATTTGAAAACTTTTTTATTAATTATTATATTTTACATTTGACTTTTTGACACATTTTTTATACTCGTCAAATGTACGCGAATGAGTTAAATGCATATGACTTAATTTCAACAAAGTGAACTCAGCAAACAGAGCAACATAAACACTGAGAAAAAATTCAAGTTAAATGCCCAAGTGCATACGTGCACATAATTGAATTATAATGAAAAACAAGGAGGGGAGCAAACGCAATCATAACTGGACACCGCCTACATAAACAAGAAGAAACTGGCATTTGGCTTCCGGTAAAAACAGAAATGAAGATGATTTCCAGCCAAACAACAATGTTGCATTACAAATATTCAGGTACAAGCAAAGAAAAACCGCAGCACGCGATGTGAATGTGGACGGTGCTATTCGCAGTTAGAACACAAAGATGCCTCCAGCCGAAGTTTGAGCAGTCGGAGTAGATGGAGCAGCGGGTGTGATTAGCTCTGGCAAGCGGCAAGTGGTGCAGTAAACCCGTTCAAGGTAACTCTGGCACTGTGGCACTCTGACAACTGATTCGCCAAAGAAATGCCGCACTTGGCCATCATTCGCATGTGCCACTAAAGTTTAGAGTCAGCTCTAGCTGCAGCTGGGTTCAATTGCATATGATTAAAACGCGATCACACAATAATCATAAAAAAAAAACGAAAAACGAAAAATTTTGTGATACTCCCAGGTGTACAACTACGATGCAATATTATGCCTTGTAAGCTAATTTTTAGTTATCTCTAAAGTAGATGTACATGATAGACTAGCAAAAAATCTTAATTTAACCGAATATTGCTATTGAATTCATCAATCAAGGCTCGATTTTATACACACAAGTTCGGCTAAAATCTGAAAAATTCCATTTAAAAGAAGGAATTAAAAAAAATCTTAATTGTCCCTTTTATCTATATATTCTGTGTATGCTGACATGAACTAGATTTCAAAGAGATTGGGCTGCAGAATTCTATCAAAGTATTATATACATGTATAGAAGCTTAATTGTTCTGTGCAGAGAGTAGAATTGTAATTATAGGAAGAACGAGTTCCGCTATTAACCATAAGTACACTTTGAAGATCTAAATGAGCATCACACTAGGAATGTTTGTGTAAAAGGCCCTAGCAACTGAAATAACAATTAAGTTAAATAATAACACAAGATATAGGTTATCCGGTATGAAAGTTGGTACAAGTGTGTTACCAATTTACCGATACAGCTGTTAGAATCTAACCAGACCCAAACCACTAAATGGAGTCGAGTTGCGCGCAACGGCAAGACAAACAAAAACCCAAGAGACTTAAGTTTTTGCCGCACAAAGACTTCCGGCGATGCCAGAGCTGTTGCTTAGGCTACAGCCGAGGCCGATGCCAACTTGATGGGAAGCTGTGTGTGCTATCAATAGAGTTGAACGGGGGGCATATACTGCAATTACCGTTAGTATTTATTGAAACAGGCACGGACATGTGTAAGCGACGCGATCGGTGTCGCGATAGTCAGCGCATAATTTATCAATAAAATACGATAGTTTATTGATTGTATCGACTTGACCCAATGGCCAAGCAACAGCAAACTAATTGATTGAAAGCGATCTCCCCTCTGGCTGGCAATTGGCTGAAATTTGCATTAGCTTTGACTGGATTTGATTTGACAGCTTGTTGCATTTTCCACAGATAGGCAGCCCTGCCAGGGCAAAGAAAATCTAACAGAATCAGACACAAGTCTAGCTAAATCGGCAGCAAATGTTGCTTTTGTTGTTATTTTTGTCGTTGTCGTTGCTGGCGGCGTTGCCATCAATCAGCTAGTTACAAAGGCCTAGCTGTCTGGCTAGTCTACGTATAATTTGCCTTTTATGATGACTACGTTTATTGTTATTATTTTATTTTTGATTGCATTGCAACATTTGTCAAGTTGCTACTCTGTTAATGCTAGCGGCGCCATTTATATTTTTCTCCCCGTTTGCGTTAAAATTGTGTGGACAATGCAGAGACAAGCAATTAATTTTATCGTTATTTATACATACATGCTGTTAACAACTGCAATTAACGTGCAATTCAGGTAATGCAGGCTTAATGTCAATTGCTTCGTCTTGGTTTACTTTTCAGCCCCGTAAATACTGATGTTAAAGTCAGTTAGCTGCGGCTAAAGGTTAATAATCGCAAACGGTGGACAACTTTAAGCCGGAAATCTCTAATTCACTACTATCTAGGACATCTTTCGAGTACCTGTAGCATTTGTCCCACGCCTGGGCACGAATTTGAACTAATAACGCCCTTTTGTTTGCCGTAGTCTAAAACGCCCACATGCTACATGCTGCAATGTCAGCCAACGCAAAATGCACAGAAGCCGCAAGAGTAAACCCTAAAAAATAAATCTAACCGCAAAGTCGAATTCTTGGTATGCATGTGAAAGCCGCACTCAAGAATAATTTGGAATTGTGTTATCAGAAAATCTCAGACAATGCCACAAGCCTCAAGTTTAGTTATCGGCTTAGGCCAAATAGAAAGCCGCAGAAGAAGACGACAACTCATTTAGCTGCGACCTCAGCGGCATAGAACTGTAAATTGTAAAATTTCATCATTTTCAACATGGATCAAAGCCAAAGGGGGGCACAGCAGCTGACATATATTCGACATTAGCATACGAATGCGTTGAGTACAAACAACTCCATGAAGTTAATAACAGGCGCTACAATATACGATTTTCCAGTTATAGCTTTACTGTTAGCCAACTGGCTCAAAACGTCAGTTGGCACAGAAAATGGAATAATAAGTAGCTGCAAACGACCGCGCCCGCTAATGGATTAACTTGTTTGTATATTTTATATGGCAGCACTATCGCAGCTATTATTTAGATCTGCTCTCTGTAAAACTTCTAATAACACATTTTAGCCTTTAGAACTGTGGCTCCGAAAAAGCTTCTTAGCTGCCAAACTAGTTTCGGCTTAGATGTCTTAGTCGATTCTAGGCACTTTAATGAGCCATTGTCTAGCATGTTGCTGCTGCTGTCTCATATTTCATTGGGCCAGATAATCATCTAACGCCTCTGCTAATGGCTGCACAGGCCAAGTTGTTCATTAAGCTGTAACCGCGTGCAAAACGCTTTGTGCCTGGCAAATTGATTGCCTTTTAAATGAATTTGCTGTCATTTGATAGAAATTTAATTGCACCAAATAGACGGCAAATTGGCTGTGGAAAAAGGAAATCAAATGCAGAAAGGTAGTTGTAGGCGTGCTGTTTGCTAGTTTTCAAGTTGTTGCTGCTTCAATTAAAAACAAGTCGTGTCTTATCTGAACGCCGCTGAGCGCCGTACGTGTTGTGTGCCAAATGCAATCAAAACATTTCAACGTTTGCTCCAGTTTTCACAACTGAATTGAAATCGACGCAAGACGGTCGCCCAGAGCGATGGCTATGAACCAGTTGTTATCTATTATGAAGATGATTTGCACGCTAACGCAAGCGGACAGTTTGACAGTTACAATTGCAATCGACATAGATAACGATTATAATAATGATGTTCGATGATGATAATGATCATGATGATGTTGATGATGATGCATGCGCGGTCAGCTTGAGCAATTGATGCAACGGCAACTATAATTTATCATTGAGCTAGATATTTGCGCTTGCGCCCATTCTCAGCAACTAGTTGGAGAGCTTGGCCATCATTAGCATTGGCCATAAGCTGAAACTTCCTCAGTTAAATGGTCGCAATATTGCCTAATTAATTTACGAACAACTTTTGGCTCTTTTTATGATTTATGACTAGGTTTTATAATATTCTCGCTACCAAAAAGTAATAAAAAAAAAGCCGCAATAACAAAAGCCAAAGACATCAGACACAACAATATTTGGCTAATTGCGTCCGCTGGTCAATTAGCGACCAAAAATAGGCATAAAAGCATTTCTGATATAGAAATGATTAATGCGATATAATCATTTCAGTTGCCAAAAAACAAAAGATAAAACAAACATAACAACTCTGAACATTTTTATGAACATTATTTTGTTGCCTGAGGAATGCGTTGAGTGTATCAAAAGATGATGCTGATGCTGATGCTGATGCTTCTAAGAGGCACGCTGCTGTTAAACGGTTGTTGACCCACAATAAACACTCATACACACACATTCATAGCGATTGTATAGCTATGCTAATGCTATGGAGATATAACTGTTAGATACATACTTCGATTTTTGTGTATATTTTGTGAGGTGTTAGTCATAAATCTAAACGCATTGATGCCAATGATATTGTTTACGCTCGAAACAAATTTCTTAAGACAAACAACTAAACAGGGGTGGCAATTGGGTTTAGAGAACTGTCTGCTGCAACAGAGAAAGTCCAAGCCACAATTGGCTGTTGAACATTTGTGGGCAATGATCGCGCTGCCATAAACAGCAATTTTCGTTTTAGCCGCCGGCTGAAGCAGCAGTCGCATAATTAAAGCCAAAGCGAAAACATTTTGCAGCCAAAAAAAATTCGTAGTCACAATGCGAATAAGCAACCAACTTTAGTTGCTGCTGCGTTATCATAAAATATGGCCGCAAATTACTGGCCTAGCTCTCTTGGGACTTTCCTCTATCGGCGACGCCCGGCTAAATGGACGCAAATAACCTATATTGGCCGGCACACCAGTCGACCTTCTTCTCCCGCCCCGCTAATGTTGCCAGTTCCGCTTGTCAATCAAATAGACACCATGTGCACCATGTAAGTGGTGCTGCTGTGGTTCGCGTCTGGTTTTAATTAAAAAGTGTTTTTTTTTTTATGGTAGCGCGCACGAAGTAAATGGTAGCATCCACAGTTGCCAGTTTTAATTAAGGCGTTGCGCCGCCTGCCTGCCATAAGTTGTACTGTCTGCATAGGCAATGAGTCTATACGTACTTTTGTTGCAGCTGAGATCTAGTAATTTAAACACTCTCAAGCGCTTTGGCATTTAGCCCAATAAAAGTCAATTGCCTGGTTGCCAATGTCCAATAGTTATAGCCATAGCTATACATACATTAATTGGCATGTCAGGCAATTAGAAATCACCGATAATTTACGTTATCGCCCACACACGAATCAAGTTTACAGCCGGGTGCTTACGGTGCGATTCTTGTCAATAAGGTGTACTAGCTCTTAACATGTTTTCCATTGCAACCCACACATACACACACACACACATGTCAATTGGCAATGGCTGTTGGGCTAACAAGCCATTGTTGACACATTGCAGCCATGTTAGCCATGTCATTGCAGTCAGCTTGTGGGAGTTTTGGTAGTACGTAATTGGATCAGGAATTACACTACTATAGAGAAAGCCGCCGGCAATAATCAAATTATTTGCAACTGCTCAGTAGGCTTATATGGCTGAACTGCGTGCTTGCTAACTACATATATATGTGTGTATATTCGGTTTTTTTTTAATGGTAGTGTCCAGCTCAATTGCTTATTTGGTTATGACTTCATTTGCAGCAGCAGCCGCGTCAGTAGCAACAGTGTGGTGAAAGTGCACTTTACGCATACAAAAAAAAAAACATCAAATAGAGTGCGCTAACGTTGCGCATAATGTGCATGGCTTTATGAATGGCTATTAAGTTTATGCTTTGCCCCAAGTTTGTTGCCTAAGTCTTTCGTTTGCGCACATCAAATTTCATAATGATCGCTCGATTCTCGGCTCTTGATAAAGACAAGACAATAAACATTAAACAAAAACTCACACACACAAACACAAACACACAGAAAAGTCGTTAAGACAGCCACAGCGACGCCTATGCTTGGCATTTCAAATCAGTTTCGAATTTCAATTCGGCTTTTTTTTGTTCATTTTTAATGTAATTTTTTATGTGAACTTTTTTTTTTTTTTGCTTATTGACTGTGTGTGTATATCGCAATGTTGACAATGTAGACACCGATCGACGCACCTTTTAACACTTTGCCTCTGGCCTTAGCGGCTGGTTTATCCGTATAGCGTCAGCATGCCGCAAGCGGCCTCGTGAACTAGATCAGTTATTTATTAACTGTTGCCAAAGGCTTAAACTTTTTGGATCTTATCCTTTCTGATGCTTTTCACAACACGCTGCATAGCGTTACGTTTTTTCGCTTGGGCGAATTTTCGACTTGATTTTGATGTGTAATCCGTTTAACTGTCGCATTCATTTCAACATTTTGTGAAAATTATGCTACTTTTATTGAACTTTGGCACTCGTCACTCTGTGGAGCAACGGTAAACGACAGATCTGGCGCACGACAAACATGAAGCGTGATCGACCCCGAGACTCGATCCACAATGACAACGACAATGCGCGCTGGCAACAGGTGCAAACCGTTCGCGTTCGCTGTCGCTCTCAAACTGCGCAATCGCACATGTCGCAAATGTTAAAACTCTAATTCGCTCTCAGTGCTGTTAAGTTTGGTTTTGAATTTTTTTATTGCATGCTTTTAGGCAACACTTAAGTGCACATCTAACATTGTATTTGCTTATCATCTTATATAGTTGCATTATTATAGTTGACTTTATATTAACTATTTGAGTTTCGGTATGCCTAATAGTTTAACTAACTACTTTTGCTGTTAATCTATAAACGTTTGTTAATACAAAGCCCGGAATAATTAAAAGTCAATGTTAATATTATGTTATCTATCTCTTTTAAAAACGAATACTAGATGGCGCCACAGCCTTTTAGCAAAGGCACCGATATGATTTTATCAACAGTATAATAATTCAACAATAAATAAATAAAATATATATATCATTTTGTATTTCGCCGAAAAACTTCTCGTTATAAATATGATCAAATTGAATATAATCACTATCCACACAGGTCGATACACAATATTAACATAATAGCAGTGATACTTAAGATAACTTTATAAGTTCCACGAAATTTAAGATCAAATATGTTTAGCATTTCCATTTTCATGATGTACAAAAAAAAAAACAACGGCATATCGCTTGGATTCTTTGTAGACCCTGGAATAAACACATATAAGAACATTCTGGCCACCCAACTATTAGTTATTGTTGAGAAAATGTCAATGTTTTTGTATCAGTAAAAGTATGCCATAAAGTTCAAGGTTGATGGACTATGGTAATGGTTGGTCAGCATGTGTATATGCCACAAACAGTTTGGCTGGTCGGTCATTAAGTCAGATATGACATTAACGCCTGATGCTTGTTGCGGTCTGTGGGTTAATTAGGAGTCAAACAATGCCAACGAGAGCGGAAACGCTTGCTCTTTTTTCCATGCGTTGATGCTTATGATTTATGGGGGTCTGACAGAAAGAGCGTTGCAGCGTGTGAAACCGGCGCCTGGGGGACGAAGACTTACCTAGTGCAGTGTATCTATTGGATAATGAATCAATGGTAGTGCAATTGTTGGCTTACCTGTAAATGGGAAAGAAAATAAAAATCAGATTATAATGGTATTAAATGTGGGCTCAAATGAGTAATTTATGCTTAGTATATGTGATGGGTTTGCTATCACAAAATCAATTTGGCTAATTGCAAGCATAATGACCTCGTTTGTCGACACATTTCAACAGACACCAACGAGCAACGAAGAACTCGCAGATGTGCGGATAACTTCTTGACACGCAATCGGTGTGGAGGGAGCGTTTATTAGCCAAATAAAATAACCCCCCAAAGTGTCATCAAATCAATGCAAAGTAGCAGAAATCGAACAGGAAACCCCCAGAAACAGAAAGACAACGACAAGGAAAATGCCAATGGGGAAACCAAAACTTTTGCAACAGCTATTAAAGTACTTTGCCAGAGGCAGGAACAAGGTCTCCAGGCCTCGAATGGCGTATAAACGAAAATGGGCAATTCTGTTGCTCATAAAACGTCGTAATAATGGGAAAAGTTAGCGACCAGGCAGAATGGTAGACCGGCAGGGCACAGGTGTGTCCTTAGGCATGAAATAGTTCTGCGCAAGTTAACTAATAGATTTTTTCTGTATGAGGGAAATCAATAGGCGTCTCCCCAGGGGAGTGTAACATTTCGATTTAAAGGCGTTCTTTGTGTGGTTTAGCTATTGAAGTAACAATGCTGTTGAAATAATAATAATACAAAATATGGGAACAATATTCTTTAAAAAAAACTTGAAGAAATTCATTTTATAGATAAATATCGGCACGATTTTAGTAAGTAATGGATTTATAAACTTTTACGAGGAATCGTGCTCTGAACTTAAGTTTTATTACAAATATATATTGATTTTGAAATTCGACTTAGTATTTATTATATTATAGATAGCAATAAGCAAAGCACACGACATACACATATATCAGTATTTCAGTTGATATTTGCAACAACAATATCAACGTTGCAATAAATTAGCTAAGCAATTTCTCTCACCCCGTTAAAAAATAATATAAATTGTCAGCATTGCCAGCGTGTGCCTTAAATAATTTATTTTATAGACTACAAATTTGGTCGGCTAACAACGAAAAGTATGCATATATTCTGGTAAACTAACACTTGGCTATCGGCTGCACATTAAAAGACTGTTGCATATCTAGTATTGTTATAGTAAACACTCGAGCGTATGCTACAAATTTTTGCAATTGAAAGCAGTTTTACCAAGCTGACTCTAATGCGCTCTAATGCACTTCAATACAGAGCCTAAAATAAACTATTTTTGTTCAAATGTGCTCTGTGCTCTCTATAACGGATACAATGTTCTCGGCTATGTCGCAGAGTTGGGTATAGGTGTGCATATAGAGAGAGTCTCTGTAGTGTTTTTTGGCCCGCAACTTTCTCAGCACATACAATTCTGGCTGATCAGATTTTAGTTGTTGCAACCAGGGCTTGGAATCTTCGTTCCCCGAGGAGTAATGCCCTGTTGTTTTTGCTTCCACGGCGAGTCGTGCATAGAAGCGAGTGAGTTCTGACTTTAGGCAATTCTGCTCCAATGATAGCAATAAGTTCTCCCACTCCTCGATGCCGTTGCCTATGCAGCCTCGCACGTAGATGAAACGAGTCCGATCACGCTCATAATTGTGCTCAAAGTGGACAATACCGGTAGCGTATTTGTAGCAAAGCGGCTCCTGCATATCGATAAACATTCTAAAGAAAATCTCGCGCTTGTCCATCTCATTTAAACGCATTATCAGTTCTTTAATGGTCGTCAAACGCAAATCCCATTCCGGTTCGCGTGGCGTCTTCAAAATATTATACAATAACTTCAAGGTCTCCAAATCATCAAAGCGATCGCAATGGTAACCAGGATTCTTAGCATTGAACAACTCTCGCTCATCAAAGACCCGTTCATAGGGACACAGACGCTCATGCGGCTGTATCAGTGGGGACAACTCCGCGTGGTGTGCTGCAAGATATTTTGTGGCCTGCTCTTTGGATTTATTGACAACTATTTGCAAATTCTTATTGAGCTTGTTCAAATACTCTGGATGTGATACGCACTTGCCCTGAAGCGTCAACAGCAGCGAATTGCGACGTGTGCCAAATATGTTCGGAAAGAAGCGCATTTCCAAGTGCTGCCTGCGCACACATATCTCGCGTGGTTGGAAGAGTACTCGGGAAATGTGCACGTCTCCAGGAAAGAGCTTAATTTTTCTATTGTCAAATAGGAATTCATCGTGACATTTGGGACACTCCAGCACTTGCCATTCGCAGACGATAATCCTTCTGCCAATATTTTCCAGTCGCAGCACTTGCTTCACCTGTATTTCGTAAGGTGCGCATTGCAGATTGCACTGCAGATCGAAATTGCTGCAGCAGTTGTAGATGTCCGCAATACAAGTCTGGTTGTTGATTTTTAACCCAACATTACATGGCTCCACTTTGGCCGCAAGTTGTTGTACTTTCTCATCCTTCTGTGATTCCAGCTTCTGTTCCTGATAGAACGTAGTGCTGCTAATGGAATGCATTGACTTCCTTACCATTAGAGTGATTTCCTCGTTGTGCTCTTTACTGGGCGGATTAAGTGGATTAGCTCCGATTATCTGAAGGTTTTCCACATCCGGATAGAACTCCAAGACGCGACCAATATCCACGGCCTCATTTTCAATGCGTTCACTCAGCACCTTTGAATTTAACCATTTAGTGGCCTCCCTTGATTTTTGTGATATTACCTCGTTTTTTGAACAGAGGATTTCCTGCCTGGTTGCTTGCGGGAGACCCGAGATTTCAACAGCAGTTCTGTTATTTTGCTCCGCTAGCGGTAAGGTTTCTTGAATTTCCGGCACACAGACACACTCATCATGCAGCTCGGGCAGCACGCCGACTACTTTTTGCTGTAGCTTGACGGGATTTAGACGCAAAGCATAATCCATCAGACGTTGGACGGTGCCCTTGTCACGCTGCTCTACGCTGGTGGGCAAATTGAAGAGCATTTCTTCCGGTCGGCGGCCCGTTTTGCGGGTTATTTTGTTCTGCATTTTGGCACGATCCCTCAACGTATCCTGCCATTGTTTCAGGCGCTTATCCATATCTTCCGAGTCCTTGAATTCTTCACTAACGCAACGTTGCTTCTTTAAAATATTGGAAACACCAACTTTGCGGTCGAAAATCTCGTTGACAATCGCACTGACCACCTCTCGGCAATCATGCTGAGTGACAGGCTTCAGCTGACCATACTGCCGATATACCACCTCCGAGTTATCCGACTTATATGAACATTTATTGGCATTGCTCAGGTCTTCGCCCGGTTGCACTGCTGTTATCAACGACTCGAATCGCGTTTTGTAGTTTTCCATTGTGTATTAAGTTTTGTACGTATGATGTGTTTCCCTGTCTACTAATATTATTGGCTTTATTTTTAAAGGTTATATTGTATAACATTTAAAGGAGTAATACTTAAGCATGCTCAGAGCTTTCGATCACAGACACTATGTTCTCGGCAATGTCGCACAGCTGATCATAGGTGTATATGTAGATGGAGTCCCTGAAGTACTTTGATTGTTTAGGCACCTCCTGCGCTTGACTATTGTCGGAAGTTGTATTTGCCAGGGACTTGATCACCTGTTCTGCCAGTAACCAAATCTTCTGTTCCCACAATTCTATGCCGTTGGAGATGAGGCCACGAATATTGATAAATTTCGTTCGGTGACGTTGCTTCGATTTAGCTGGGGCATCGCTGGAGATTATGGAGGCAGTTCTACCACGTAGATGGGACAGCATCAGTTGCAACTCCTCAAAGAGCTCAATCCGCTGACGCCGATGTACCGTGGAGCAAACCAATTCAATTAGCGTTCTAACGTTATAGTCCCATTTCAAATCAGAAATACTATTAGCGGTGCTGCGTTCAAAAAATCGTTTTAGGCCCTCAATTTCACTAGAGCGTTTGCAATGAAAGCCAAAATTGAGCTGATTGAAAACCTCTCTCTGGTCCAGCTCCCTAATGAATGGACAATGCATTCGGGGCGACTTGAAGAGCGTTATTTGACGCATGCCCAAAGATGGATTTTGGCGACAGTGTCGCATCGTTTGGTCCATGTTCTGTTGCAGCAATCGTAGGTACTCCTGTGGGGGTGTGCACCTGCCATGCATATTAAGAGTCAGCGCACAGGGACAACGATAGAAAATGCGCGGTTTCGTGTAAAGATACCAACGCTGCTTCACAATGCCCACCTTGCGAGGACAAAAGAGCACAGAAACTTCGCGTACGCCGCCTGGTGCCAGCTGAAAAGGTTTCGCATCGAAGACAAACGCATCGCGTTCCTCGTTGAAGAGCGTGTTGTTGTATGCAAAAAAGTCGGCTGAACTCCATTCGAAGTTGATAATCTCCCGTCCGTTGTTCTCGATACGCATTATGGTGCGAAGATTCCGCTCGTAGGGATTACAAACGAACCTGCGTTCCAATATCGGCGAAAACTCGGGACGATATCTGCGATAGGTGGTGCCATTGATAAGCACCGCCAGTTGCGATGCAACAGCCACAATCGCTTCACACTTTGCACCACACAAGATTGAATGAGCGCTAATGGGCTCCGGCAGCTCTATAGGCGTTGTCTCCATTGTTGTGTGACCAGAAGCTTGCTCATAAGTTTGCCTGATCCATATATTCCTGCCAATTACCTCGAGCTTATAGTTTTCCGGACAATAGTCCAGTTCTATTTGCTGCTTGTTGAAAAGCAACTGTTCGGGCTTCCTGCTTCGGCGTTTTCGTATCATATCCTTCCAATATTGCAAACGTTTGTCAACAAGGCTCTGAGTAGAACAAGAATTGTAATGACATGAGCACTGAGAATCCGATTCTGCATAATGACATTGCTGAAAGATATTATCAACGATATTATAGATTAAATGATTTTCATTTTTTATATCCGCAGTTGAAAATTGCATGTTTCTTAATTGATCTTCAAGGGAAGCCAACTATTTTTTTAATCAGCTATTTCAAGTCACAGGTGTTTTCCAATTGAATATATTGTTGACATTATGTTGCCTAATTGTCAGGGGCAAGAATTTGAAATGGCAGGAAATAAAATGTTGTGATAACTTAAACTCTTTCCAAAAATATATATCGATAATTATACATATATAAATAAACATATATAGTTTGAATATGATGGATATGAAAATCAGTGAAGTAATGTTGCAGAACTGAAATTTGCAGATTGTATTAATAAAAGAATATGGGTGAATACAAATTAATGTGATTTTCTTGACATTAGCTTTTATCGGGCCATCAAGTGGGCACAACATCAGTGCTTTCAATGACGGAAACAACGTTCTCAGCAATGTTGCACAGATGCGAATAAGTTTGTATGTAGAGCGCATCACGATAGAATTTGGATCGAAGCAATTTTCTGAAAACTACAGTATGGGCTTTCTCATCAAAATGGTCGGACAGTTCTTCGACGTCCAAATTTGAGGACAGTTTTATTTTGGATCGTGGAATTTCCACATCGACATCCTCCTCTTCGGCGTCCTTCAGCAGGTGCAGATAATAGCGTTGTAACTCTGGTTTGTAGAATGACTCCTCGGTGGTAAGGACAAGATCCTCCCATTCCTCGATGCCATTACAAATGACTCCACGCACAAAAATAAATCTAGTGCGCTGTTTCTGCGCATCCAATTGGCTCAGGTACTCCAAACCGGGAGCAGGTCCAAAGAGCGGTTCCAAAAGCACCATCAAACTGGCAAACATTTCCTCGCGTCGGTCAAAGCTCTCGATGCGCATGATCAGCGTCTTAATGGTGTCCAAGCGAAAATCCCAATGGGGCTCCCGTGGTTTTTTAAGCTGCTTGTGCATGCCTTTGAGCACCTCCAGATCATCGAACCTGATGCAGTTGTAGCCCGGATTTAATGAATTGAACAACTCACGCACATCGATAGCCCGGTGCCCGTAGGGGCAACAGGTGGGCGGTGGCTCTATTAGAGGCACAATTTCCGCCAAGTGAGTCGTTAGCTCCGTCATCACAATGGAATTCGCTTTGTCTACGGCCACACAATGGAGCTCCTTTAGCCTGGCCATGTACTCCTTAGGTGGGGTGCAGCGTCCGTGGAAACGCAATTGCAATGACTCCTGCTTGCCACAGAAGATACGCGGCTCCAAATGCAGGCGCCAGAGCTCCACGGCCATGCTAACCTTGCGGGGTTGGTACATGACCATCAGATTGTAGGATTCACCACACTTAAGTCGAAAGTGGTCAGTGTCAAAATGGAACTCATTGTCCTGGGCGAGCAGCAGTTTGCCGCAATTGTAGTAATATACACCTTGGGTCCAGTTAAAGGACAACGTTTGCTTCCCAATGTTCTTCAACTTGAGTACAAGCTTCACGCGTCTTTGAAAGGGATCGCATTTAAATTTAGTGAGCATATCAAAGCATTCAGTGAATCCCTTCTCACAGACAATATAGTCCTTGCCGTTTACACTGAGTCCCAACTCTGGTGGCTCTGGATCCGATGTCGCTTCCAGCTCCGATACAAGCAGCTCTGTCCAGCTTTCGCAAATTTGCTCTTCCGAACACATCTCATCCGAACTCACCGTAACTGTTACCAGATGCTCCTCTTCATTCAGCATAGTTCGTTGAATAGATCTTAGTTTCTCAATGTTTCTACCTGTTACTTGAAGCTTATCCAGATCGGGAAAGAACTCGAGCACCTGTCGTACATCATCAAAGCGCTCACTTATGCGCCTGTCCAGCACCTCGGACTTCATCCAGCTATGTTGCAGCTTCCTATTGGCAGCCTCGCTGCCCAGTAGCTCATTCTGTATTACACTAGGTAATCCAATTATTTCCACATTCTTGACACCGCGCTGCTCCGCTTGCGGCCAGGTTTCCTTGATGGGCCCCAGATATGCGCAGGGATTCTCGATCTCCTGTAGCTGACTAACTGGCTTTTTTACTAGATTTTCTGGTTGCAAACGCTCTGCATAGTCCATGAGACGCAACACCATCTCCTTGTTGCGATTTTCCAATGTGGAGCGGCGATTGAAGAGCACCTCCTCCGGATTTTTTCCCGTCTGGAACTCGATGCGATTCTGCATTTTGCGACGCTTCATCAGCATTTCGCGCCAGTATTTGAGACGCCTGTCCACGTGCTGCTCAGTTGCATGTTGTGCTATGTTCACCTGGTCTTTTTCACAGGACGAGGACGTTTCCGGAAAGTGTCCCCGACGCTCCGCAAACATCTCAGCCAGTATATCCTCCACAATGTGCTCGCTGTAGTGCACCATGCTGGCACCAGCTTTGAGCTGTTCCAGCCCATCATTCTTGAAGGATGCCTTTGTAGATGGTGGAATGCTGGCCAAATTGATATTTGTGTTGAACAACAACTTACTGTCCTGATTGATTTTCGGGTTGTTTGGTTCGGGCATCATGATTATAGAATATTGTACAAAGTAAGAATACTTTTCTAATGCATTGAAAAACACAAAATTACGTCAGATCATTTAGTAAATGATGGTTTGATTTGAAATTATATTTATTGTGGAACTATAAAGCAAATTCGAAGTGAATGATGAATGCAAACTAATTTGCTCAATGAGTCAAAGCGCTCTCAATGGCAGACACAATGTTCTCCGCAGCATCACAGAGTAGCGAATACGTTTGTATGTAAAGCGAATCCTTAAAGTATTTGCAACAGAGCACCCGCTCGAAGACTAACGATTTCACATAATCCTTGTCGTAAGGAAGCTTTTCGCCCTGCTCCTCCAACTCCTTCCTGTAGCGCCGCACCTCAGACTTGAAAAACTTCTCTCCCAAGCCATCGCTAATGTTCTCCCACTCATCAATCGTGCTGCCGACAATGCCTCGCACATAAAGAAAACAGGAGCGCTCCCGCTGCATATCCACCTGCTCCTTCGGGAAGACCTCATTCGAATTGCATCGCATTGTTGATAGCAGTTCGACTAGGATATTTTGAAGTGATTCACGATGCTCCGCATCGTGCTGGTAGATGCATTGCTGCAGCGCCTCCAGGCGGTAGTCCCAGGGTGGCTGTCTCGGCTTCTTTAACAACGCATAGAGTTGTTTGAGCGTTTCCAGATCCGCATATCGCTCGCACTTGAAGCCCGGATTATGTACGCCGAACAGCTCGCGTTCATCCAGAACACGCTGATAAGGACAGTTCAGCGATGAGCGCTCCACCATTGGCGCCAGCTCAGCGTGCATTTTAGTGAGACGCTCATTGATCTGTCGATTGCGATTGTCAATAACCAAACGCTGATCCAAATCGAGACGATCCCGGTAGATAACTGGCTGCGTGCAGACCCCATGGAAGCGTATATATAATCGACGAACTCCACAGAAGGGAAAGCGTTGCATGGCGAGGCACCAGTGTTGTTTCTTAACGCCCACCCTTGATGGCTGGTAGAGCACATCTATGCGTCGCTGATCACCGGGGAGCAGCAAAAAGGGCTCGGAGTCGAAAACGAATTCCGAGCTAAGTGGCGTGTGCTGATGCAGCTCCTTATTGAGTAGGCTCATTTGATGCCAGCGGATCTGGATGAACTTATTGCCAATGTTGTGCAGCTGCACAATTGTCTTTCGAATGCGTTGCAGTGGATCGCACTTGAGTAACATTTGCAGATCTCCGCTCAGAACATCGCTCTTTGAGCCAAAGCCGTAGGTTATTCCATTTATCATAATCACATTATCTTCCTCCCATCTGGTTCTCTTCTCGCATTTCTCGACCACTCGCGGTGTAGGCGGCATCGGCTTAGGCAACTGCGGTGCATCCTCTTTGGCTTCCTCTGTCGTCTCGGACACACTGAAAATTATGTCGTCGCCAAGGCACCGGCTGCCGATCACTGGCACCGCGGGACTTTTGATCAGTGTTGTTACCTGTAGCTGATCCAGCTCCGGATAGTGGGACATCACACTCACGATATTCTCCTCCTGCTGTTCCAGACGTTTACTCAGAACCTCCGAGCGTAGCCATTTAGTCTCGGCCGTCTGCACTGTGTTAGCCAGTTCTAGCCGCGTTACCTCTGGTAAGCCCACAAACGCCAAACGCTCTAGCTTCGGTTCCGTTGGATGCAGCTCACGTATTTCGCGGCACAGTTCTGCATTGTGGCGCATCCTTAGCACACCCTTGACCCGGTTTGGAGGAACACCCTTGCTACGCTCGGCTGTATCCAAGAGACGGATGATCATCTGCTTGGCCTGCACATCTATGGTGGCATGGCGATTAAAGAGAACATCCTCGGCACGCTTGCCAATGCGACGCTCGATGCGCTGCTGTAACACTTTGCGCTCTCGGAGCATATTGTTCCAGCATTTGAGACGCGGATCCATGTCTTCATTGTCACCATAAGTTTGGGATTTCTTTAGGAAGCTTTGGCATTCACTGCTGCTAATTTTGATATGACACTTGTTGCGGCTGTTGATCTCTCCGAAGACATTCTCCACCAATTCTTCTGCCAAGAACATTGGCATCCCACCCTTTTCATTGCATAGGCTTTTCTTATCGTTGACAATTAAATTAAAATTCGATTGTTCTGAATTGTGTATTTCTGTATTCCCCTTCATCTTGATGCTGTGTTTCTATTCAATTTTTTGTATGAGAGAATAGTACTTCAAGCTTTAGTTTCGAGTTGAAAGCAATTCGTGTCAAGTCTCCGATAAACTTTTCTAATATATAAGTTGGGCGAAAATACTTAAAACATCACTTGCTCCTTCAAAATACGGTTGTAAAATAATACATCCTGCTAAGTTATACATCCTATATTGAATAACAATAACTGTCATAGCTGTGGAAATTGTTTATGATTCTACGTTCATTTATGCTGCTTACGTGTTCAGCGGCTCTATATTACATCGAATGTTTGTGACTAAGTTTTACCTCCAGCGAATTGCAATTTATGCAACCAAAATTCTGGGGGGATTGTGCTAATTTGCTAACAATCCACAAAGCCAAATTAAATTCATGAGCTCGTGTGACAAGTCATCGTAATTTTCATCAACATACTATGCTATCAACCTTATATTTCTCCTCTCAACCTCCACTCCTATTTCAGACTCAACGACATTGACGTGCCGCCTTCACACAATTCAAAATTGCTTTAGTTTTTGATGTTGTTGTTTCTGTAGTTGTGGCTGGCAGGCAACAAAGTGAAAGGAGTCGACGTGGTGGAAAACAAATGAAACTTACCTGCAAAAAAAAGAAGGGAAAACATAAAGTTGATTTATTGACAATGGATGAAATGTTTTATATAATGTATTGAACACATATGTATATGTTTATTTGCGATAGTTTCGGGGTTCATTTATAACTTTAAGGACAATTGGGTGCTCAAGCTTAAAGTAACCATAAAACAAAAATCTTTAGTCTTTTGTTTTAATTGTGAAAGATAGACACTCATTGTGGCCTGTTGCAGAAGAAAGCAACAATAGAAACGGAAACTTTTGCTCTCTTAAAAAACAAAGCCATATCCATTACCCAGGCAACAGGCAAGCTAGTTCAACCAAAAAGAGTACAAATAAAGTAATTTAGTCCTGTCAAAGCCAACTAACCGCAGCAGAGGAAGCATGGATGGTTGCAAGGGAAGAAGAAGCATAAGAACTGACCGCATTCCCTTGGCCGGAAATGCGCCGCTGGATGGCATTGTTGGCAATTTCAATACGCGCTCATTATTATGGCTCAGCATGGGGATTTTGCTTTGGAGCTCTGTTTTGTTCTGTTTTGGGAGCATGTGTCTCATCTACGTGCTTGGCGAAATGCAATCAAGATATTGTAATTCAGCAATGCATATTGAGAACGTGCAACAGTTACTCGTAGCACTTGCAGCACTCGCACAATGCACATGCAATGCGAAACTTTGGGTTCCACTTAACGGGCCGACGGGCAAAAACAAAACGTAGCCAGCCTGGAGAGCGAGGTAGAGGAATAGCACTTCAACATCGGCATCGACATCGACATCTGCACTGCTGCACTTGATGCCTCAGCGGTGGCAGCAGCAGCAGCAGCAAAAATCTGGCAGAGTTTGCATTTTGATTTCCATTTCGCATGCACTCAAGTAATGCATTTATTATTTACCAGCCATGCAACAGGCAGCGGGTGGCAAGGGGGCAACCTGCGGCTCAGGCAACTCAATTCAATTCAGCAAACTCATGTTGCAGTTGTCAACGATGCAGACGAAGACACTTGTGGAAGAGCTGTTAACCCAGCCTGCAATCCCAACCCCCCATAACGCTGTACCCACCAACATCTATGTACATCTCGCTGGCTGTTGCGGCTCCAATGTTGAACATATCCCAAAGCACTTGGTGCTGCTGTCAGGCAGCAAGCAGCCAGCAGCCGAGCAGCCGGCAGCACTTCTCAGACTGTTGGCGCTTCTTGAGTGAAGACAGCCACTCATACGAATATATTTATTTACGCTTACATAAAGCATATGCACTTTACAATGGAATATGAAATGTTTACAAGGCAAACACTTTATTATGTCAAACTAATAAATAGTGGAATGAGCTGAATTCAAGTTGTGCTTTCCATAGCGCTGTAAAATTTTGCTTATTTATTATATGCAAATGTATTATGTAAATTTTGCGTATTTATAAAATAAATTGAAAATCGAAAACATCGATTTACCAAATTTACAACAGCGCTGCCCTCATTGATAAGATCGAAATGGCTTATCTACAATATAAAGTGCTTTATATTTCGTAAATATTGTCGGAGTAAGTATAGATTATATTAAACATTTAAAATCCATATGCACGTCGAAGTTCAACAGCATTATTTTATTATTATTATTATTGGACTAACCAAGCTAAAGTCAGTAAATCGGATATATGTTGAATTAACCCTCCACAGCAGCTCTGTATATTAAGGGTATTGCGTGATGCGACTCAAACCAAAGCCGGCATTCCCAGCTTGTTACTCCATAATAAATGTTGTTAGTTTTTTGTTGTTCATACATATTCAGCTTTAGATGACGGCCATAATAATCAAAATTTTATTGAAGGAATTGCGGAGCTGTAAATTTGCAGCATATACAGAATTTTTTAGATGCGAGGCCAAATCCATTAAGCAGCCAATCGTAATGGTCAGGCCAATCTCGCCTGTGTGGCCATAAAAGTGCGTTAAACATAACTGCACTTATATTGAGCGGTACCGTTAGATAACCGCCCAATGCCTACAAGACATATCGAGTTCGAGCTCAAATTGAGTCGAGTCGAGTCGAGTCTGTTATGAATTTCGATTTAATTGCTGTGCAATTTGTGCAGCCAAACAGCCAGTGGAACGCGCTATTAAATTGTGGCATTTAATTAAAACATATTGAGTGTGCTTAGTGAAATAGCAACAGTGAGAATTGAGCGACTATGAGATATCCTCTGGCAATAATATGTAAAATAGTTACAAAGAGTTGAATAGAGTCAAGATTATGGATACCTTGCCCTGTTAATTGATGGTTGCTACTACATCTTAAGAAACATTTAAAATACGAAAAAAGATGTGAAATTAAATAAGAATATTATGTTACTGAATCAATTGATTGATGTGCATATACACTCAGCGAAAATCAATGATATATAGTTGCTTTTTTCAAAATAAAACATCAAAAATTTATCAATCACTTTTTAGAATTCTACAATGTGATATTTATTGAAGACGAGAATCGAACATAGTTGGTTCCCAGTGTATGTCACATACATATGCTCATGCGTATGAGCTCATAATACTCTCCTTCAGTTATTTTCCAAAGTTCACGACTAAGCGGTCCAAATACTTGAGCAAATAACACGCATACTTAAATGTAGCAGTTGTAGTTGTTTTACTATAGTTTAATTACCTAACTTCGGCCGATTTGATGATCGCCTTAGGCGGGGCATCCCAATAGTTGGGCGCTGGTGGCACCCACTGACGCAGCACTTGATAGTTGCCTTCAAGGAGCTGCATGCCCTCAATGACCTCCACATCTGAATCTCCATCGTTATTGGCAGCAGCGGCAGCAATGTTGCTGTTGTTATTATTATTGCTGTTGTCGGCACGCAAATCATCAATGGATTCGCTCATTGTCTGCAGAATGCTGCCAAATTTTGGCGCCGCATTTGCTAGTGGCAGCAGCCCTCAGTTTTGGTAAAGGTAAACAAAGATGCGCACAGCCATTTGCGCTGAGTCACAGATACACACACACACACACACACACACACGCACACGTAAGCACACACAAGGACACGAACACAGACACAAAGAACTATTTCAAGATGAAGAAGAAGCAAGAGGCAGCACCAAAACAATAACAACAAAGACGAAACTCGGCGGCGTCTTTAACTTCCCGGGAATTTTTCCTATATTTTATTTGCTATTTTTTTGATTGCTTGTGAATTTCATTGGGGTTTTCCGTTCTGTTTGTTATTATTAATTTAATTAAATTTTTTTGTATACATTTGTGTGTTATTATCAGCGTTTTAACATCGCTCGTTTTCGCTGGAAGCGGCGCGCGGCGCTCACGTTGCAATCACGAATTGTTTCTTTCTAATCGGCGAAAATGTTCGTTGCGTTTGTTTTGGCACGAAAAATTGACAAGCACGGCGAAAACACATCGCACAAAAGCAGAACGCAGCAACACCAACACATACACACATACACACACTCTCTCACACACACCTATAGAGAGGGGTTAATATCTGGCATTTGCGTTTGCATCCCTTGTGGAACAGAACGTTCGACGTCGCTGTTTTCGCCCCTTGTTGTGCTGCGTCCTTGGTCCTGTCGCGTTTCTCTGTTTCAGTTTCAGTTTTATGTCTCGGTTTTCTTTCGCCTTTGCTTTGACTATGACTCGACAGCTTTTTTTTTTTTTTTTGCTTTTTTAGTGTGTAAAATAAGGGTTTGTAATTTAATGTTTTTATGTCTGATTTCGTTTTCGTGTGCATTTCAGGGGGTGGTCGGGGGTGTTGTTCTCTATGCACGCATATTGTTGAAATTATGTAGCCAAAGACCTGGACAACGAGGGGGGAGTGCTGACTGCTTGTGAGTGTTCACCTTTTAAGCTCTTGAACGTACCTCGAAAGTAATTCGCACAGTTGGCTGAGTGTTAAGATACCCCTCCTGATTTTGTATTAGCTTAAAAAATATTTCTAGCTTGCCAATCATATAAAAAATAACTTTATTTAAAATTACATGTGAAACAGCATGACAGAATATGTAGATAGATCATTATGATGAGTTATTTGTCAGTTTTTTATGAAGCAAAAAGTAAGTTATTTCAAATTCATTTATGTATATACTGAATAAAATATTATACTCATAACGTGAATTCCTTATAAACTCTCATGATATGGTAGCCCATTATTCTCTTTATAATTACAAGCACTTAATTCATTTTAAGATATTACATGTTACATAAATGTATAATACTATTCCTTAAATTTATATTATTTAATATAATTTCTTTATATTATTATCAGTCTTCGCACGTTTATATCCCAAATACATCTAGAATTCGCCTTCGCCGCAAAATTTGTGCAAATGTCAAATAGTATTTGCACCACAGTGCTCAGGCGGTAACAAAAGTCTGAAGACACGATCCCCGTTAACTCACACAAGCACACACTCTCACTCACACTTTCGCACACTTAGGAGGGCAACCTTTTACGGCCACTCACTCACACTCAAACTCACACACACACACAGACACAGCCGGCAGGGCGAGCACGAACCCCCAAAAACATGATGCAGGAACAACATTAAAATGCAGAAAGGAAGTGAATGCTCGAACGTATGCTCATATTTTGCAACAAATATTTTCATTGAGAGAGAAAAAGAGCGAGATAGGGATAGAGAGAGAAAGAGAGAGAGAGAGAGAGAGACACTCGCTCTCTTTTTTTGGCGGCACGTGTGTTCGCTTTTGGCTCTCTTGTCTGCGCTGCTCTCTTGATTGCCAGGTTTTCTATTTTAATTCACTCACTCAATTTGAAAAGCGTTCTGTAGAATTCACCCCTAAGCGTCTTCACGGTAATTTGAACACGTGCCGAGCAGCTGAGCGACCGATTCCAGTTTGGGTGGTAACTGCTGGACAACACCGCCTGCCCACCACACGGGGTGGTTACGTTGCGCCAGACGGTGCAGCGATCGTAAAATTTAATGATTTTGCTTTGCTTGAAGCTTACTCTGGAGCTTTCGTTGGCAATTAGCGAGCAAGTTTCTTTTAGCTGAGGCTCAACGGTACTGTACTGGGTTCACCCCCGGGCGCCGCAAAGTATGCAATGCACTCGTAAAAACAATCAACATGGCAACACTTACGAGCCCCTGGGGAATATGAATACTGCCAGAGCGAAAGTGAAAGCTCCGCTGAAGGCTAACGGGCAACGGGTAACGGTATTTAATGTGCAAATAGCTCATACTACCAAATGAGGCATCATTCCATGTGTTATTGTTGACGTCGCTAGCAACAAATTGCGTCGTTTGCCAAATCAACCCTACACAACAGACAGAACAGACACATTCCATGCCCCATGCTCTAACAACAACAAACAAATATGCACAGCGACAACAAACATAGGCAAAAACGGGAGTTATTGGTGAGTTAGGGAGTGGAGGGGGGGGGGGGGAGGTGGGGTGGGGAGTGGGGTTGTTGTTTAAAGGGCGACATTCAACGACACTTCAATAGCCACACACAATATCCGTTAGAGACCTTGGCTGTGGGGTTATATCCAATGGATACATTACGCTCTGTAAATTTTAATTAAAATGCAGCTGGCAACATGCATTCATCTTCTAGCAACATGTTGCCAACCAGAACAATGTGACTAGCAACAAATGACATTTGTGTTTATTATTAAATTTATTCATTGCATTATGAATATAGTTAGCAGCTCAACTGGCTGAAAAGAGGCCAGCAAAAGGAGGGTCTGGCAACCCCCAAGAGATGTCATACACACACACATATACACTCGCATATACACTGCGGCACACTCCACACGGCTATGGCATAAAAATAATTACATAAACTTGATGCCCGTTGCCGTCTGCCTGACAATTCTCCGATTGTTAACCGAGCGACCGACTGTCGTCTATTTTCCACCCCATGATAATGTCGACGCCCACACATCCATGACACCCCCCACTCCCCCCTCCCCTAACACCCCCTTCGCTCTCGATCCACCCATTAACCGCACAGTTTTCAAAACAGCCAAAGCCAGAGAGCGGTATAAACATTTACGCCCGCCGACGCTAACTCACCGGTCTCATGGCCATGGGCCCTTGTCTCGCTTTGGGTCGGTTTTAACATGATTTGTTGGATTTGCCAAGATTTCCTAATTCCATTTGTTAGCCTTTGCCAGCTTGAGGGTTGTCGGCCCAGCTGAGCGCTTGTTCTGCCCATCGCCGGTGGGTGTTTTCTAATTTGTTGGTTTTTGCGGCGTTGCATTTTCAAGTGTCGTCGAGTGGGTGTTCAAATTGCAATGGGGCTGTGACCAGTAACTCACCTGAACATATGTATATAGTTCACTTATAAGTGAACTGTAAGTTATTTGTCAAATAGGCTCAGGTTTTTTCTTCCAAATTCGTTTGAATGTAAAAACCAACCTATAAAATACAAAATAACTATATTTCGAAAGTCCAGTGTAGTCACAAAGTGTCAGCTAATTTATTTATAATCGTTCAGAAACTAATATTTTGATTTATAATTTCAAAATTTTTCTCTAGTTTGTGACTGTACTATCGGAAACTTTTCAACTAATATAAAAGAGAATATTTGACTTAAGCCATTTCCGTCTAACTCACATATATTCGTCATTGTAATTTATAAATTGATGAAATATACATATTTCCTAAAATCTTAAGGCTGCATGCATCTAAATTTAAAGGCAACCCCTTTCATAGAATATTAAATAGTCACGTCGACTTAAACTTTGGTACTTAAGTATATATCCGTCATCAAACGTAGCAATAGTTAACTTAAAGCTTAAGATATGTATCTGTATACTTTTCCTCTAATAATCATTAAAATTTAATTATTTTGTAGTTTCCCTAGATATATATGTGAATTTCCTACTTGAGGTTTTAATTTGTTCAGAGCTACGTTCATTTCCGATTTGACTTTTAATTTGCTAAACAGTTCATTTGCCTTGAGGAATGATTGACTGCTGCTTCAATCTAATTGCTTAGCATTATCTACAATTAAGTGATTTTATCACAAGACAAGCGCGTCGAGGTAATGCGTTTAATGAGTTACCGCTAGCTCCATTGACTGAACTGCTTTGGGCCAGGTCCAGGGCCAAGCACATATTTTTGCTATCTTGGCACGGTAGTTGGTATTTTCATTAGCAGCTGTCGCCTCATATTGCTTAGCACTTCATTATGGGCGGCTATTAGCTGGTTGCATGACTTTGATATGCCCATTGTTGTGTCGCCCCAAGTTGATGTGGGAAACTGCGAGTGCTTCACAACAGCAGTGGCCACACAGAAGTAGCTGCCACAATAATACAGAAAAACTACCGCTGAGTAGTTAACTGGGTACTGTTTTCTTTTGGTCTTTTCTAGCTACTTAATGGCGCAGTATTTTATGTCTTTCTGTGGGTCGTTACACTCGCGACTAAAACTGCTTTGTGCCAAAAAAGAAAAAAAAAAGAAAAAATGAAAAGCATATGCAAATGCCCATAATACTCAAAGCTGATGCTATTTGTAGTTGTTATTGCTGCTGTTGTTTGGCAACTTCCTTTCCGGCGATGTTGTTGATTTTAAGACTTTCTACGCATCGTTAGACAGCATAGCCACATGTTGATGTTACCCAATCCCATAGCCACATCAAAGGCAACTCGCTAGTTGCCCCACTCCACATAGCAGCCCACATCCCCAACCTCGGCATAATACCTTTCCCCCTTTTGCTGGAGACTGCGTTTATTACGCCTTTTAGTACGCATTTAATTCCAAATTGTGAGACGACTCGCTTCAAATTCCAGTTAAATGTTTGTTTTGCCCCTGCCACGCCCTGCGGCGCAAATGAAGTCAAAGTCAAAGAATTTTTGTTGGCCACAGAAATAACTTAGGACTTGGCCAACAAACTGCGCTGGCGGCCAAGCAGCAAGTCAAACAAATGCTACACATTTAATGCCTATTTGTATTTATGTTTGTTTATTATTAAAATCAACTTGTTTGCACTCATTTGTGTACGTGCGTGTGTGTGTGCGTATATGTGTGTTTGTGTGCAACTCATAAATATGCAAGTCATTAATAGAAATTTGATGTACCCGAGGCCAGAGCATATCTGAGTCGCAACCACATCAAACTCCACGTCAAAGTCAAAGCAACAACCCCAAATACCTGATGCCAGAGAGAAGGAGTAGGGGCGTGGGAGTTGGAAGCTAGGTGGAATTGGGTGTCTGGTGCAAGTGGGTTGCTGGATTGACAGGCTAAGCGATCCATGGGGATTGGGTTGTAGTAACGGTGTAACTGGCACTCTACCTCCTCAAACTCTTCAGCTGACAGCGCCGTCTGCAGTTTGCCTCATAAATTGAGTAAAAATTACGCTTCATTTGATTTAACACAATCGAATTGTTGTTGCTGTTGTTCCTGTTGTTCTGTCATGGCATTTGCTATTTTGTTGCACAACATTCTGACTGTTAACATGGATACCGGTCTCACTGAATATGGGGTCTGCCTTTCAGCGACAATTGGATTAGGACATCATGTCCATGATGAGAACCAGTAACCGTTGCTCGCTAAACTGATAATGGGGTGCAGCTCCGTTGAGCATATTTGAGGAATTTTTGGAAGCCCCCGGCTGGAGATATGTATCAAATATCATTATGAGTGATGTTTTGATTGAAATGCAGTGCCAGCAATTCCCATTTCTTTCCACGTACTTCAAACTTATTCTGGGGCTTATGGAGATGGTGCTGCAATATGTATTATAGGTCACAAATATCAAGTGTTGCAATCATAAATACGAGGAATATAAATAGCAGCACGCACACTTTATAGATGTACCCCTTAATAATTAAATCTTTACTGCACACTCATCATGTTGTTTTTTGGTCAATTAATAATATTGGTTTAAATATTCGCAAATAGCGTGCAATCATTTAGCCAAATCTCTGGCAACTGCTGCGCTGCGATCGTTTCGCCTGCCCCAAATGCAATAATAAACACATTGTCTCCTCTTCTTCTTCTGCTGTTGCTGCTACAGCCACTTGGCTACTGCGGTATATTTTGTATAGCCTTCTTTTATTTGCAGTTAGCCGCAGATAGTTCGGCGCAGCTTGGCAGTCAAGCAGAAGGCTAATATTTCCGCTATTGCTGGCGATTTCTTTCACTTCGCCGCGGGCCACTGCAAGTTGCACATGTTGCGCCTCACTTTGCTTTATGCTCGCCTCCTTTTCAACTCGTTTCTTTTCGTTTCATTTCTGCTCTTTTATTTTTTATTGACAAGCAGCGCCTGTTACATGTAACAGCTCCTGGACCGTGGGCTGCTGCCAAAGTTGCAGCTGTAGCAGCTCTGCTTGCGGCAATTGTAACATCCGCAACATCCGCACATGTGGCCTGGGCTGGGTTGGGTTTTGTTGGGTTGGGTTGGGTTGGACTTGTTGTAGATCTTCGCTACTCTGTGTGTTGCCTGGGTCCCGTGTCGTGGCAGCATTGTTATTGTTTATTGATGCACTACTTTGCGCTATTTTCGTGTGGCAGCCAGGCAGCAGCCAGCAGCAGATGGCGCACGAGTGGGCGTCCAAGATGAGAACCAGAAACCGAAACGTAACACAGCTAAGAAAATGGCAGCAGCAACAACAAAAACAAGAACAGTGCAGTTTGCGATGAAGCTAAAAATACATAAATTGTTTCAAACTCTGCAGATTCACAAATCTACAACGATCTCCAGATGTGGCTGGCCCGAAAGCACCATTATGTGCATACACAGTACAAAATTATAGCTTAAATGAAATACATATTGGTTTTGTAACAGTCTTGTGGAGAAAATTTAGAACCAATCAGAATTTTGCAGTTTAAAATTCTATTTTTTTATAATTTCTTTGAAATAAGAATTCGATACACTCACACTCACATTTCAATTATATTGATAGAAAACGCTTATTCTCCTAACTAAAATAATCATGTATCGATCCACAGTTTCTCTGAATTAATTATTTCGAGCAAGTTGCAAAATTATCCATGAATAAAATTTCTTCAAAACAACTAAGTGTATTATATTTAAAGAAAATTACTTACTGTGTATATGCATACCGCTATACGCCCAAGTGCAGACGTAATGAGCCTTGTGGGCGGGGTCAATGCAAATTGTTGGAAAAGTGGAATTCAATTAGTTAACCACTTGCGGCAACTTTGGCTTAACTGTAACTGCAACTGCTGCAGCCACTTGACAACTTTCGCCCATAAAGCTCGCTGATTCATTAGCTAGCCTGCCTCTCTCTCTTTCTCTCTGGGAAATTTGACAATGCCCAATCACATAAACACAACGGCATAATTAGGACGACCAAAACTGCAACCTGAGCTGGCAACAGCAACAGGCAGTGGCAGAGCCAGACACAGAGGCATAGATAGCTTTAGTAGCTGTCCAACTGTCGCAATTTTATTGAATTGTCAAGCTTGCGGGAATATATGGGCAAGAGTTCGACGTTACCTTTACTGCCTGCCAATTACAGTGAGACTTTGTCGCTGCTGCTGCTGCGGCTGTGGCTGCGGCTGCTGTCGTTTGGCAATTGCAATTTCTTTTGCTTGAGCAACAATTACGTATAGGATAGCTAGTTGGTTGCTTGGCTTTTCCTTTTGGCTTTTATGTCGCATGTAATTAGTCACGATGTTGGCAGACATACTGCAGGCCACTCTAGGCACACGGCCAGCTGATGTTGTCGTCCCCTGCTGGATGAACTAGTCCAACCTGGGTGCCACAGAGTTGCGATTCTTGACTTTGCGTCTTGGCAATCGATGCTGTCTGCTGCTACTCCTCAAGTTGCTGATGCTGCTGCTGCTGCTGCTGCTGCTGCTGCTGCTGATGATGATGATGATGATGATGATGATGATGATGGTGATGGTGATGGTGACTGGTGTCTAAGCCTTTGTTGTTTGCCGTTAAGGCCAGATGAAGGTACTACGACACAGGCAATGGAAAAACAAACTCAGATGCTGCTGTTTTTTTCAATTGCGGAAGTGTGAATTGCAGTCGCAAGAGTTGTTGCCTGCTGCTAAGTGTGCAATTTATGGGCTGCTGCTGCTGCAGTTTGCGGCATTTAAGCTGCAGCATAATTAGGCCAATTAGCTCTCTGCAAGCTGCTCATAAATTTCTTGAATTTCTGCTAGAGGCGATCGGCTGCAGCATGCATCGATTGTTGCAAGCAACGTGCACCAAACATACATTTAGCACATTCATTAAAAGTTTAACGCCAGCTAGAACTACATACACATATATACACACACGAAATAATTTATAGCCACATGCAGCGCTCAATAATAGAGTATTAATCAAAACACAGTTAATTTCAAATTGGATAAAATACTTTAGCACAATGAGAACCGGTTACTGACTGCTTCGAAACACTCATTACCCCGGAGCCAGTCGACGCTGAGCGTTGAAAAATGAAACAAAATTTCAGAGTTTCAAAGTTTTGTAAGCACTTGAAAAACTTGGAATTGCTGCGTAATGTTGCCAACAACAACAATAATAATAATAATAACAATAACAACAAACACATATATAAATGTGTATTAACAACAAGAGAACAGCAACAAAAAGAGTTTCTGAAAAACAAGTATGTATGTTGTAGTTGCAACTGCTGATATGGCAGATACCCTCTAGTTAGGTGACCTCTGCTATATATGTATGTATGTAGTTCAATAGATACTTGTTACATTTTGAATGCAATTTCTAGAATAATTTTAATATGCAAAGATTAGAAAATATTTTTAATAAAAATGCTAAGTAACTTGGTAAAAAGATACAAAATTTTAAATTATTAAGTGAATTAGATGGGATTTGCATCGAGGCATCATCAGTTTTCGACTCCTTAGAGATATAGCTATAAAGACTTAACTGCTGATTATCATTTATATGCATTATACATATGGAGTTTTGAGTTTCAGATAGCTTTCCGAGCCAATCACATATTCTGTCCGAAATAGGTGATACCCTCTATTAATATTTGATATCTGATTATAGGGTACAAACAGTTTGTTGATGACTGGTTATTCGGATGTGCTCGCCTCGCACTTGAGACTCTCAACTCTCCATATCGTGCACTTGAATCTGTTACGCAAATGTGCGTAATGCGCATGAATATGGATGGATACTTGGTAGACAAGTATAAATACGATTGTGAGTGCGAGTGTGAGAGTTGTTTAAATGTGTGTGCCCACATGCAAAAGGCCAGCAACAGCAACGGTAAAGCGTTCCGCTAGGCAGGCCTTCGGCTTTTTTTTTTTTTTTTTGCTAGGCGCGTGGGCCTTGGCAGCAACTCCAAGCTAGGAACATGGAACTTGAGCTACTGCCTACAAAGAAAAAAGGTCTGTGCCGGCCGCGACTTTTGGGTCGGTGAAGTGCCTTGAAGTGGCCGAAACAAAAGTTACGAAAATGTTAGCCCATAAACTTAAGCAATTTGTTAAAGTAATGCTTTAGACCAAGTTAGTTTCGTGTATAAGCAACGCTTTGCTTAAATCTCACAAAAGGAGTCAATGCTATTATTATATACATACATATATGACATAGTCTATTAGTTATACATAACTTGGCTTTGTGTTGCGAGTGCTGCCATTAAACCTCTGTTTTTAATGTACATTATATTTATGACGCGAGTTCAATTGAAGTTGTTAAAAAAAAAAAGAACAACAACAACACATATGACAATTGCTAGTTCAATGTTCGGCGTGGAGAACAAGAGAACGTTTACAACAACTATCATTAATTGAAGCCCAATCGAGTTGAGCCGGGTGGAAACTTTCTCAACATGTCTCATCAGTGGGGTCTCACACAAATCAAAAGGTATAAAGGTGGCGGGGGGGCCTTGATTGACTGACACAAAGCTGTGTAGCTTGATTGTGCGAGCTAGTCACAATTAATCCTTTAAGCAAGTGGCGGCTGCGAGTACATAAACTCAATTTAGCGCACACACGCTGTCACACAATTCGCAATCAGTGCACCGAATACAAGATACTAGATACCAGAAACTAGATACAAGATACATTTTACCAAATGGCTTTCGGCCTAGGCCAACTAAGCAGCGCGACATGTTGGGTAATTTGGAGAATTTATGACAAGCATTATGGCAACACTGGTTCCACTGGAGCACCACAACAGCAAATGCGTCTGGCTGCAATTGTATCTGGCTCTGGCTCTGGCTCTGGCTCTGGCTATGACTCTGGCTCTAGCTGTAGCTCAAGCCTTTGGCTGTATCTGTGTCTATTCTGACCGCCCAAACCAGTTTCATTATTGTACACAATTATATATATATATTAATATATATATATGTATATAAATATGTACATATATATATATATATGTATATATATATATATATATTTATACAACACGCTTTGCTTTGTGATTACTCACGCTCAACTGGCCACCGATACAAGAACCCGCTGATGATCGTGAATTTTCTTTTGGCTGCCAACTTTAAACCCAGCTTCAATTTCAGCCACAGCATTGACTTTAGCCACCAACTACCATAATAGTCACTGGGATGATTCCCAATGCGAATCGTTGACGTCGGCGTATTTTGAAGATTTGATAAATTAGAAATGCCAATTATACAAATAGTCAGAAGTTGCTGCTAAATTGTCAAAACTGCTGCCAGTTGCAGCAGCAGCAACTGTTACCACTAATAGTTTACAGAGTTGGTGGCGTGACACGAATCTATTCGACTAATTTGTTTTTCAATATTGTATGACTGGAAAAAATCTGTGCAAATGGAAGGATCTGTTAGAAGAACTCATATTAATACATGTGTTACAGAAATACTCATTTGGATTTACATTAGCAAATCAAAAATAATTAGTAAGGTACCTCTCTTGTAAGGAATGGAATGAATATATATTTCAAGGAGCTCAGATCTTTAAGTACCCACTTGGTGGATAACAGCGTCGATCAGCAGTGACTGGAAAAGTCCTGTCATTTTGGTAAGCTGTTTGATTGGGCGTGATCGTGTTGGTTTCGTGTCTTAGAGAGCGATAATATCGAACACGCATTCGTCTCTAGCAGGTTGAGTGGCCAGCTTGACAGGCCGCCAAAGGTGCGGCAGAGACTTAGGCCGCAATCTCAGCGGCCTTAATACAGTTATGGCAAAATCCCTGCAGCTTTTAAATTGCTTTTGGTCTCTGCCAGTCCGCCGATTCGCCAGTTGCCAGTTGCCAGTTTACCAGTTGTTAGTTTGCCAGTCGCCAGTTTACCAGCTGCCTTTGCTGTTTGTCTAAATGTCAAATGGAATTGCAGTTCGCTCGGATGTACATTGGTGAGCCGCCTTTTGCCTTTTGTCTCTTGCCTTTGCCATTGCCTTGCTCTTGGGAGTATTGCGGCTACTCTTGCAGCTTGTTCAACTCCAGCTTTAATTGCGCAAACTCTTCAAAACTGTGGCAAAATGTTAAAGTTTGCGCTTAGATTTTGGGGTGTGCCGCATACAAACACACTGAGTTCGAGCTGAAACTGAGTCTAATTTTGCATTGCGTATACGCCAGCGCGACCTCTGCATTTCCCAGGGCCTAATTCAATTAAGTTGTCGCGGAAATTGGCTAGAAGTACGTGTCGGCCATTTTTTGTTAGCCGTTTCGCTTTGCAATTTAAATAAATCATCAGCGCTTGCCGTGTGTCGAGTCACAAAACACAAGTTCCAGTTCTGTTTTCCCTTCGCTGTCGATGCATTTTGAGTACGTGCCACATGCCCTAGACTTGTAGCAAGACCTTCGTGTCTCGGATCTAACTTTCTGTGTGTCTGGCAATTTTGCCAAGTCTGTGCGACGGCCTGGGCCATGCACTTTCCAATGTTCGTGCCGCTGCTCCAGTTTTTTCATTGTTTGCAAGATGTTAGTTGTGCCTAGGCCAGGGCATTACCGCAATTCATCATTATTATATTCTGTCTGCAACTAATGTTGCTGTCGTTGGATTTTTTTTTTTTTTGTTTGTTAGCATGCTTGCACGTCAGTTGCCGGCGCTCTAATGCACGGGCTTCCCATTTTGATATATTGACACGTAAACAAAACACAACAAAAAACAAAACAACAACAGCAAAATGCATAAAATAAAAACAAAGTGCTCGTTCATCATATCGCTGCGATTCGTACATCTATTTCTTTCGGCTAAACATGGCTTCAACTCCAAGTAGCTCAATGCATATATGCATTTGTGTTGCGTGTTGGGGGCGTGGCTCGAGCCACCGACTTAATTCGGCGTTAACTGATTGGAATTCTAACGGGCATTGCAAATGATTGCCGCAAATCTTTGTGCTCATTAGGCGGCGGGCTAACAAACTTGGCTGCCAGCTTGTTTATTTAAATCTAAGCACAAGCATTTGTTCAAGCACAGATCCACAGTCAGAGCCAGCAAATTACAGCAATTGGCCAAGCAGGCTGCCGGCATGGACAGTGCGGCACTCTACCGAATTTGCTAAAGAGGCTGGGCTGCAATCATTAGGCTTAGGCTTAAGCCTAAGCTTGGGCTTAAGCCGCCGCCAAATGGCCATGGAATGCTGGCGATAAGGAAACGCGAACCTAACGAATTTACAAACTCAAATTTAGATCAATAAAAAGCATGCAAAAGACCACCAAAAATGAAAACAACGGAATTCGTGCAACGAAACTTCAATACACTTAACAATCAGAGAACCAAGAAAAAGGAGATTATAAATCTAAAATGATATATATATTTTAAATGAGTCATAAATATAAGTTCGTTTAAGTTATACGTATTTTATATAGATTCATAATTTATTTAAATCGAATATTGTTTGTATATTAGCAATATTTGAACAATTACAATTTATAAGTGATATTTTATACGTTTTTAGAGCCAGAGTAAATAAATGTACTATGGCTTCTTAACCGTGTGGAATTCCTCTCTAAATGTGTGTAAGATGATGTATTTTATACACGTACTTTAATATGTTCTTAACCTATTGTAGACCCTTCAATGTACATTCTAGACGTCATAACAAACTGCATATACCCAACTCATTGACATACCAATTTGTTTTCTGGCAGCAAAGTTGGCCGGGGACCAACCCAAATAAGCGCACAGAACAATGCCAAAAGCGTTGCTGACCTCAGTGCGAGGATTTGGTTAACTGGGTGTGTGTGTGTGTGTGTATGTGTTTATATGCAAGTGTTTGTAAGTGTGTGTGATTGTGTGCTAAGCTTAACCCATTATGGCGCCTTATGTACGAAACGCTGCACACGAAAGAAAAACATACACAGAGAGTCAACCAGTGATTGACTGAGAGAGGGGATAGAGGTGGAAGGTGCAGGACTAGGACCAGTCCAGCAGTTGCAATGCTGTCTACTGATGCTGTTGTTGTAGTTGCTGCTGCCGCATCAGATCCTCATCAAAATGATTGCATCACGAAGAACAAATTTAAACGGCGATTACCGCCCAGCCGCCCCCTCACGCCCACCCCTCCCCTTGGTTTGCTGTCACTTTCGGGGCCCTGGCAATTTCTAAAAATGCACCTAAACGCATAAGTACAACAACCACAACAGCATTCACTATAAGTATGAGTATGACTATGAATCTGATTCGGTCTTACAGTCAAAGTCAGACTATGAGTCGTTGTAGTTGGGGCTGTTGCCTGTTCCCGGACTTATGGGCTTTCACAAAATGCCGCTGTGATTAAGTTGCATGAAAATTATAGTTTTCCAAGTACTTTTATGTCGCTTTAATTGATGCATCTCCGGATGCGGTCCATCTACTTGCTGAGAGAGCCAAAGACTGTGCAAGTTATGATCTTGGAGGCGAGTTGACATGTAGTCTCGCAGTATGCAACAAGCAATTTTTAACATGCTCGTTAAGATGAAGGCCTGTTTGGATCTGTGCATAAATATATTGGTTTCTCAACTTTATAAACTGTGCAAAATTCAAGTAGAAAATTTTAACAAATGAGGTTGACAACTCGAATTTGAATTGTGGAATTGTGTTCGCCTTCGCTGCCAACTATTTGTTAGGCAAATTGGCTATTACGCTTTTGAGGGGCAAGTGTAAATATTGTGATTGCAATTTGCAAATATGCTTTTAGATTTATAGCTATAATTACAGATAAACACCACCACACACACACAGAAATGCATTTCTTGCATACATACTCATATGCAAAATCAAATCGTGCGGCAAATGTGTAACTTAATGCGATTTTGTTGTAAGCGACGCCAACAACTGTAAAGCCGCGGACTCTGGCACTGACTGAGATGCAAACAGAAAGAAAAATAGAGACAGAGATATATCGAGGGATAGAGTGATTGAGAAAGAGAAGGGGATGCGAGAGAGGTATAGAATTGACAAAGTTGATATTCGGGCAAGCACACAAGTTTTCGCGCCTTTTATTGTCGGCCAGTTGCTCAATTGGGTCCCACTGTCCCCGTTGTACCACTGTCCTCGCTGTCAGTCCTTCAGTCTGTCCAGTTGTCAGTTTAATGCTCGAGTGACTTAACACGCAAATTAATTAAATGCGACTGCGCCTGCATCTGCGACTTGGAGTGTGTGTTGCCAACAAATTGCTTTAATGCTATCTGCGAGTGCTACAGCAACAGCAAAAACTACAGCAACAGCAAACAGCAAACAACATGTTGCATACAAATTTTGGCAACATGCAGCAGTTGCAACTTATATCAGGTTTAGACATATGTGTGTGCCTTGAACCCACAGCCTGACCCTGACCCCGAGCTTAACCCTGATCATTAAGATGTTATCAATTCAGCTACCAAATCACATTCGCTTTCCAACTTAGTGTGCCTCAATATAAATACATATGTACATATATATGTGCAAATAGGTATAATTGCAGGGCATCTGCCCGTAGAGCAATCTCTTCTCGTTTATCTGACTGATTAAAGTCCATTTTAGTTTGGTGCACGCTATTAATTTATAAGCAGTATTTTATGCCATAAGTTGACTTTAAGCACAATGAGCTTCAAAACTGACATAAAACAAATTGAGACAGATTATTATTTAACGTTCGTTCCTTTAAAAGGACAGAGAAATAAATATAAATAATAAATTGGGTAAAATCTAGCAACGCCAAGATCTCTAAGAATATTAAATTCAAGACAACCACAAATAAAACATAAATGAGATGATAATTATATAATTTAAAACGTAAAATTCAAGTTTAAGTCGTAATAAATTTAATATTTAACTAAAGTCCCAAAACGATGTTGATTTCAGTTGCTTAAACTTTTTTCATTATCTTTAAGAGGAAGTGTATCCCATTATATAAAGTACATATTAGATTCGATAACGTCAGCAGACGGGTCGATATAGCCACATCTACTAGCTTGTCTAATAATTATACGATTGCCAACACTTAGAATATATGTAACATTTCGTTTAATAACTCCCAGTTTTCAGGTTTTAAAAGATAGGGTCAACAAATTGGATGTGTGTGTTATGTATGTATACATGAACAACATTTTTCTTTTCTACGAAAGTCTGCCTTGATTGCGTACAGGGTATATACTCTGTCGAATGCCCTCAACTGAAGTGCTTTTTTTTATTTATCACGACTGCATCTTCTGTCGGTCCCGACCCACCTGACTCTGGGGTAATTAACTCAACTGGATCGAGCTCCAAATGCCGCTCTACAATTTTACAAATTTATTGATTGCATTTCATTGCTCGGTCATATCTGCTCTGTACACTTACACGTATTGCAACCTACAACTCGAGTCGAATCGACGCTACTCGACTCGACTCGTAACTTTTGCCCCAATTTAAACGGCGGCATGTGCATGACAAAGGGGCGGTACGCAGCGAGGCGTGGCATTTGCTCACTTATGTACGTTAAAGACGCTGGCAGCGTCATCGGCTCTAATTGGAGTAAATTATGTTTACACATTTAGCCGTACAATTAGGTCAGCATTGTGTGCCTGTGTATGTGTGTGTGTGTGTGCTTCTGATTTGATATGAAATGCATAGTGTTACTCGATTTTCCATAATTAAGAACAAGTTTGTGTGTTTGTGGGGTCGTGTGCGGCCTGTTGCCTGGTTTTATCTCGCATTTGGATTTCAGAATACTTAATTAGTTCTCGCGCAACAGTTTATGTGAAAAGTTACGAAACGGGTAGGAAATGCATTTACAATGTCGTAAATATATTTATTTACTAATATTTCTCATAGGTTAGGCGAGCAGATGCATTCAAATGTCAGCAGGCAGTTAGAATTTAACATTTGAAGTAACCGATGACGTCAAATGTTAAGCACCCTTATATGTATAAGTTATATTGTCTATGCAGTCTTAATAGCAGGAAGTCCAATAATTCTGAGACTCTCAGCATTATAGATACCATTCTAAAATTAAAACGAACACTCAGCAGGTTTTTTTTTTTTATCACAGCAGAGGTATCGATATGTCCAACAATCTCTGGCTGACTCACGGGTTGAAGCACTTCTCAATCGCATATGGAGATTGCACGTGCATATAATGCAAACCCACGCAAGTTAACGCTCAGGCTTACCACGCCTCACGATTGAAAAAAAAACCTGCAATGAGTTGAAAGTATCGAGAACACCAAGTGCATATTTTCCTTTATATAATTAGAATTTCACTGCAACTGGGTTTTTCCAAGCGTGAGACAAGTGAGAGAACTCGAAGAGATTGCTTGTAAGTATTCGCTGAACTGGTTTTTTCGTTTTTTCGTTCTTTGTTTCTTTTTAATTTTACTCACTGCTCGTCTTGACGCACCCGATGTTCCCATCGTAGCAGACTGCGTTCTAGACCGGTTATCGCTCAGCAGCACAGCTTAGTTCGCTGTTCGCTCAATTCTCTACTCTCACATTCGCCTTTGGCACGGCTCGCGACTTTTTGCCAAGCTCAGTTTTGTATTAAAGCTGCGCCCGAGCTGAGCGGCTCTTTAGACGGACGACGGTGCCAAACGAGCCAACGTAGCACAACGCAAAAAAAGGAAAGAAAAAAAAGAACAAAAAAGTAGTAAACGAGTTTTCCCTCCACCCAGAGAATAATTGGCAGCCATGTCGTGCAAGTATTGTAAGCAAGAACAATTGTGGCAACTGTGCCCAAACTTCTAAACGAGCTCTTATAACCAGCTTTGGCTTCACAGCGTCAGCAATTCTGCTACTATTCAGGCTGTGCCTGTGCCTGTTCCTGTTCTCCGGCTCCGTTGACTCCACGGGCATCTATGCTAGAGTCAGCAACGTTTTATACGCCAATAACGCCTGGATCTCCAATGGGCCAACCGACTTTCAGGCCAGATCTGGTGCCAGAGCAGTAAAAGGAGCTGAACAGGATCGGCAAATCTGGCAACCAGACCCCCAATTAACAGTCCAGCAGTCACGGAATGATCAACGCAATGATCAACGCAATGATCAACGCAATGATCAACGAAATGATCAACGAAATGATCAACGCAATGATCAACGCAATGCAGCGCGTCCCGCATCAGCCGCTGGTACGCTTAATCTGCGCCCGAAGACGCAATTGCAGCAGCCAAATTTAGCTCCAGCTCCAGCCTCAGCCTTAGCTCCAGCTGCAGCTGCCGCTCCAGCAGTCACTGTGCTCGGCGTTGATAGACTCAATCCGGCATCATCTCAGCCATCCAGTTCGTCGGGTCCGACCCGTCCACCAGCGCAATATAACAGGCGCGAACGCTTTAGTTCCAAGCTCTTTAGGCCAATCGCGCGCAACAATGCGCGAAGGAATGTGGTCTACTCTCCAGCATCGGTGCACTCCATGCTGGGCTTGCTATATGCCGTTTCCAGTGGCCAGACGAGTGACGAACTGCAGCAAGCGGGTAATTTTGAAATGGGTAAAGTTGAGGTGGCATTGGACTTTGAGAACGTTGATCAGCAGCAGAAGAAGCTGGTGAACACGCAGTTGATTGTGGCCAATAAGCTGTACTACAATCGTGAGCTGTCCGGACTGAATGATAGGTATGAGCCTTTTGCACGTCAATATTTTCAGTCCGAAATTGAGGGGGTTAATATGAAGACGCCCCGGAATACGGCAGCTGAGATCAATCAATGGGCTTCTCGAGCGACGAATAAAATTATCAGAGAACTGATCAGTCCAAACGATATTGATGATCAGACGGAGGCCCTGATGGTTCATGCTATATACTTTAAAGCGCGCTGGGCCAACGAATTCTCCGCAATGGACACCTCACCGGCGAAGTTCCGGCAGAATGGGGTCACGCCCATTACGGTACCCATGATGTATAACGATGATATCTTTGCCTATGCACGGCTCCCGGAACTGGATGCGACAGCGCTAGATTTGCCCTATGTGGACAATCAGGTGTCCATGCTTCTGATTCTGCCCAATCAGCCAAATGGTCTGGCGCAGCTGGAACAGCGTTTGGAGAGTACCAATCATGATCTGAACGTAATTGCTGCTCGATTGCGCCGTGAAATGGTCACGGTTCGTTTGCCCAGGTTTCGCATTGAGTTCGAGCAGGATATGACGGGTCCGCTGAGAGATCTGGGCGTGCGTCGCATGTTCACCAGAGAATCGGAGGTGGATGCGATGCTCATGGAACCGGTGCGTATCTCCAAGGTACTGCAGAAGGCCTTCATCGATGTGAACGAGGCGGGTTCCGAGGCGGCTGCCGCATCTTGTAAGTTAACTTTGCACGCAAAGCTAATTCATATTTCATGCCAACCCATAATCTCTTCTAACCTTCTCATAGATGCCAAGTTTGTGCCTCTCTCGCTGCCGGTACAATCGATCGAGTTTACTGCCGATCATCCCTTCCTATTTGCCATACGCACGCCCGATTCGGTGCTCTTCATCGGTCACGTGGTGCAACCGCTCCAAGTGACTGGGAGCCAATAAATGTCAAGTTCTCCCCACCACCATATAAGCCGCTTCAATGCGCCTTCCCTAGCCCCTAAGTTAATTGTATGCATTTGCTATTTTAATACAACATACTCGTAATTTGTACTTTTTAATACATATTGAAATTTTTTCAACATACACTCGTGCGTTTTTCCGATAACCTTTTTGTAGCTGATTGCTCAGTACAGCAGCTGTGTTGTATCTCAGAATCTCAAGTTGAATGGTTTTTGCGCGCAATGCAAACGTAAAGCTGGCAAACCCGTTTTGTTCAACACAAATTAAGCAGGTAGGGCAGAGTTGGGAGCTGTAAGCTGGTAGATACAAACTATAACAACTAAGAATGCTCTGATCGAGAGAGATTGACTACCAAATACTCTGCATATACGCAATGTAATATGCGTGTATGTATACAGAAAAAGCTTGCAGTTCACAGAAAATAGGTATATTCCATATTTTGTTTGTCATCGAATCAAGAAAATATATACTTTGTGGAGTCGGGGATATCTCCTCAGCCGGTTGCATACTTCTGCTTATTTTTAAGATACCCTTTTTTATTTTCATATATTAATTGTTTAGGGTATTATTATGTTCAATTTTTATTAACGCTTAACAAATGCAATTTCTTAATCAAGAAACGAGATTCCCCACTAGCCCGGGAAGTCCAGCTCCAGCCGCAGAGTGTTACTGGTCTATGAGTAATCGAAAAATCTCGTGAAAAACCCAACAGCTAATCAACAATGAGGCTATCAGCGCTTATCTCATCATACTAAATACATAGTACCATATAATTAGATACACATAATGAGAAAAACAGAAAACAGAGGACAGAACAGAGCAAAACAAAGTTCTTAATAGCAAATATCAGCTAAGAATTACTCGATCTTAAACCATTAGTCGCATGAATTTAATTATTGCCTTCGAATATCAACTGATAAGAAGACAAGTTTCTCTTCTCAAATACGAAGAGGCAAGAGACAAATAGTCGCATTGGAGTGTCGTTGTTGAATACCCTTTCCGATATTTATGAAGTACCATTAAACTTCAGGTTAGGATTTTGCCTTGTTCAGAAGAAGCCCAAATATATTTTGATTTTGATGAAAAAATTATTCAAAATAAATACAATATTCAATACCTGATAATTAATTTATGATACAGCTGATAAACCATTGTAATATGCTAATTTAATATAGTATCAACATCTTTTAGTTAATTGAAATGAAAACTGTAGTCATCATTAAAGATAAGTGTCTTAAATATTAAACTTTTACTTGAAACACTAGGAAAGAAATCAACAAATATAATAATATCCCAACTGACTGCAGGAATTCTCTTTTAATATGTAACAGATTCAGTGACTAAGTCTCATTACCCTCACATTCTTATGCTCTGCAAATAAATAGATTACAAATATATTGAGAACAGGTCTAATGGCTCTGTAATCAATTTGCATCTCGTCATTGCTGCCAATTAGGTTACGTGCTTGAGCATCAGCGACTATCATTTCATTCAGCTCTATCAGTCGCCATCCCCATTCCCCCCTTACTCTCTGTCACTCATATTAGCTCAGAATTTCAATTAAAAACATCTTCGAGTGCTTCCTTTTTATTTTGTTGTTGTGTTGATTCTCTAAACCGGCTCAATGTCGTATTGTGTGTAAATTTTCCCTTGTCTCGTGTTTATATTTAATTGACTGCGAGCAACAGAAGCAACAACAGCAAACTATTAAAAGCTAAGACTAAAGCATAGTCAAAGCTTGGAACTTCCCTCAATACCCTGAAAGTATGTCCAGCAAAAACTGCAAACGACTTCAACTCGCAGTTGGAGCCCTGCTGCTGCTCAGTACCCATGTGGCTGGCAATCCGGCTGCAGCCTCTAATGAACGCTTCGCACTGCGTCTGGCCACCAGCTTGGGGTTAGCACAGCCCCAGAGGAATGTGGCCGTTTCGCCGCTCCTGCTGCAGTCGGCCCTAACGTTGCTCTACGCCGGCGTTGCACCACAGTCCTCAGCGACTGCCCAGCAGCTGCGTGTGGCACTTGAGTTACAGCAGCTGGGAGGCGCGGAGCAGGCACTGCAGCAATTCGGGCAGCTACTCGGCCAGCTGAAGCAAACATCGGCTATTGGCTGCCAGCTGCGAATGCTCAGCGAGTTCTATGCCGAGCAGCGCTACACCTTCAGCTTTCGTGATGAGTTTGAGAAGCGGGCAGCGACTCTGGGCATAGGCGTGCAGCGTCTGAACTTTGACGATTTGGCGAGCGTGGCATAAATGATTAACTACAATTTCCTAACACGGAGCAACTATAGTGTGGGCGAGTTGGTCAGCAGTGGGATGCTGGAGTCGAGCGGCGGCTCGGATACGCCCTTTCTGCACGTATCGGCGCTGACGTTCCGAGCACCCTGGGCTCAGGCCTTCGATCTGCTGGAGACACAGAACATCAACTTCTTCAGCGCTGGTCAGTCTCATAAGCTGGTGGATGCCATGTTCGTCCAGCATCGCTTCAAATACGCTGAGCTGCCTGGGCTGGATGCAATTGCGATTGAGATTCCCTTCGCCACAGCTGGACTCACTCTGCTCATCGTCTATCCCAATCAGCCGAACGGTCTTGCAACACTTGAGAATCAGCTACAGAGCTGCGATCTGCAGCAGCTGCGTCGACAGCTAAGTGAACGCAAGTTAGCTTTAACGCTGCCTAAATTCACCTTGTTGGCTCACACAGATTTGCGCTCTGTACTGGAGAAGGTAAGTAGATTTGATATCCCTTTCAGCCTTAAAGACGTAGTCAACTAAGTTGACTACTGAATATAAAAGATAAAACTCGACATATTTGAACTAAACATCCCACTCAGCTGACAAGATCAAGCCAGAAATATTACTGATCCACCAAACTTGATCTAATTGGAAATCAGAACTATCCAGCCACAAAAATTCATATTCTTCTTCATTTGTAAAGCTCTAAGCTCTTTTAGGTTTAGGGTCGTAGTTCTAGTTTTTGGGTAAATACAGACCACAAGCTTAATTTCAAAATACAACGCTTCCCATTTTCCTTTATATATATATGTTAGGATATACAGTTTAAAAGAGAAATGTCCAGTATGTTAAATTTGACTAGTGAAATATTTTAGAAAGTATCTCGAAGCTTGAAAATTGCAACTTAAGTTCTTTCCGCTTGCAGTTGGGCCTGTCGAAGCTCTTTACGCCAGACGCGCAGCTGCACAATGTGTTTAACTCGTTTTTGGCCAGCTCGGCGCCTCATTTAACAGCCGTGCCGCATACAGTGCTACTGGAGCTGAATGAGCAGGGCGCCGAGGCGGGGCAAACTTTGTGTAAGTCGCTCGAAATTAGTTTAAGGATTATGCACAGCATTTAAACAGCTGCTACTTGACGTTGTTCCGCTTTCAGTTGCAGCATTTACCGATCTATTCCGCAGCACGCTGTCGCTGGTGATCAATCATCCGTTCTTCTATGCCATCGGCAATGACAAGTCGCTGCTACTGGCCGGCCATGTGGTTGACATCTAAAACAGGGACCACGGACATAGTCACATATTTCAATATATACGGCACAAAAATATATGTGAATATAAATGGAAAAGGTTATCGCCTTATCTGCGCCGCAATAACAACAACATTCCAAAGGTGATAAACGATCTGCAAACAAAGTCAACAGCTGCTCTGCTCAACTAAATTCCGAATAGAAAATCTTCCAAACCTCAAAAGTCGCTCACTGCCAGTCGCAAATTTAGTTCACTTTCAGACGCTCAACGGTCAACGCTCAACGCCAATCAAACAAATTTAAAGCGCAAGTTATCAATAAAGCAAATGAAAAGTCTCTCTATATACATTATATACATATATAGATGATCATGATGTTCAGCGCAATGCAGTGCCTATTACGTAAGCCCCAATTACTGCCTGTAACAACATACTCGTACATATAAGATCTTAATAAACTTATACTCAAGCCTAATAGCAACAATAACAAAACCAGTCTATGAAAACAAAGTGACAATATTTATGGAGCGATCTTGTTGAAATTACAATAAACAAGAATAAACCGTCACATCTGTGTGGTCGAAGATTGAATACTCTTGCAGCCAAACAAACATGTTTATTTAGCACTTACAAACTCCACAACTAATTATAAGTCTCTTTCTGAATGCGAATTCCGACTGGATTCAAAATAATTTGGAGCATATAAAATATAAGAAAATTACTTATCCTTAATCCAGCGACAAATATATTGCAATTGGCAGATATTGAAATTTATTTTGCAACTTGATAGAAATTCTGCTCCTACAAGAATAATAAGGTTAGCCAAGCAGTGATTTTGGATAAGATTCAGCTAATCCTCCCAGTCCCAGTTAAAACGCTTGAGAATACAAGCCGTTACATAATTCATAACACCATTTAACTATCCGTTGTAAAGTATGAGAACAAAAAAGAAAAATACAGTTTCAATGTGTTGTTTGTCTGTCGTAATGGAATCAAGGTTCTTGTGGGAACACAACACATAATTAAATTGGAAATTTATTCCAAAATATTGGTTTTATATGCAAATAGATGTGACAACTGATGATTATGCGAATGTCTGTCAAAGTAGCTAGACAACTGCCCCGAGAGAACTTAGAGAAGCCAAAGAACTGAAAGCTAGATATCCCCCAAAAAAAAGTTTGTATTTACATTCTAAATATACATTTGCAGTTGCGCTGGCAGTCATCGGTGGTTGCCAGGCAAAAACATCAGTTGGTTTAGATGCAGCACGGGATCGCAATCTGTTGGCTGCCGATCTCTACAATGCGGTCGGAGCGGATCGACTCAATGAGAACATTGTGATTGGCACCGCAGCCATTCAGAGCTCGATGGCGTTGGCCTTTTACGGTGCCAAGGGCCAGACGGCCATTGAGCTGAAGGAGGGTATGCGTTTGGGCATTGGCGATGGGGATCAGGTGTCGCAGCGCTTTGGCAGCTTCCAGCAATCGCTGACGCGCGACAACAATCTTCGACTGGCGAACAACATCTACATCAATGAGAACCTCGAGTTCAAGGGCGCCTTTCGCGATGTCGCCCAGCGTCAGTTCGACTCGAACATTGACAAGCTGGACTTCCATCCGCCGTACAACAAGCGCACTGCGGACGGCATCAATCGTGCAATTGCGACCAAGACGAATAATCAAATCCAGGACATACTCAAGGCAGAGCTACTCAACGATCGCACCGACGGCGTCATTGTGAACGGTGTGACGTACTCGGCACCCTGGCAGAAGGCCTTCAAGCTGGACAAGACACAAAAGCGCTCCTTCCGCACTAGCAATGGCCAGTCGGTCCAGGTGGACACCATGTGGACACTGAACCATTTCAACTATGCCGAGGTGCGCAGCCTCGATGCCAAGGTCATTGAGTTACCCTACCAGAACACGGAGTTCTCCATGCTGGTGCTGCTGCCAAATCGTAAGGACGGACTTCGTGCTCTGCAGCAGAGTCTCGTCGGCAAGAATCTGCTCAGTGAACTCAGTGAGATGAGTCAGCACAAGGTGGAGGTGGAGCTGCCCAAGTTTAGTCTAACCTTTGGCATTAGCCTCGAGCAACCCTTCAAGCAGGTAATATGTGCACTTTTTTTCATAGTTCTCAATTTAGAATGATTGTTTTGAAGAAATCCATTCAATTGCTATTCTTGTAAATATATATTTTTTGTGTTTATGACTTGCATAAAAACATTTTTATTAATAAGCCCCGGTTCTACTATGCAGCTTGGCGTTACGACCATGTTCTCGCGTGCCGGCGACTTTGGCAACATGTACCGCATGTTTGTTAGCCATTTCATCAACGCCGTGGAGCACAAGGCTCATGTGGAGGTCTCGGAGGCGGGCGTGGAACAGCCCCTGGAATCGGGTGGTAAGTTCAACTAACTGCTCAGTAAATTAGCTAACCATTAAAATTCAAATTGTTTATAGTGCTCAAGGGCCTGTTCTCGCGCAACAAGAAATTCGAGGCGGATCATCCGTTTGTCTTTGCCATCAAAAATAGAGACTCCATTGTCTTCATGGGGCATGTGGCCAACTATGCCTATGTGTGAGGCAACTCGCTTGCCCCGCCAATTTGAATAGAGGTGCAAATTAAATACTCGAATTGTTTGTTTTTACTCAATGTATGCAAATTTGATAAACACTCGAATTAAAGAAATATATTTCGATGGCGCAAGTTAAACAAACATTAATTATAATTGATTGCAGCAATAAAAAAGATAGATCGACGAATTATAAAAGATGCTACCTTAATTCGAAATATATATGCGGATATCTCGAATATGTGTTGGACCGTTGCTTTTAAAAGTATTGAACTTTATTAATTTAATAGAGGCTTTGACAGGAAGATAGTATCTATTCAGACCAAGCTAAAGGTAAAAGAAGCACCAAGTAAGAAATTAAAAACAATTAAGTATGACTAATATAATAGAGATTTATTCAGTTCGTGAAGTCATGAATTTAGGTAAAATGTGAAGAATATATAATATATATACCAATAGTTTTATCTTTGCGATCGAAACGATTACATAGATAAGAAAGGCTGATCAGAAGAAAGAGTTTTTAAAATATAAATATCTAAATAACCATCAAATTCTTTTTCCAAAAATGTAAATGAATAACTGTTGAGTTAATTTCGGGCCTATTAGCAACTAAGAATGTATTTTTACATGACAAATAAGTCTTTGATGTTTATAATAGTCCGATTTAGCAGAAATATATATCGAGTGCAGAAGTGAATCGGATACTGAACAAGTCTCTGTTATACCCTTCTCTGAAGTGCTCAAAAAAGTCAGCCTTAAAACGTTTCACAATTCCTGACATACTAGGATATAAATTCAGAAATATATATGGGGTATGCATATAATTATCAGTATATGCGATCATTTGGACTCACCTCTCGAGCTCCACATGCGTTTGATTTGTGTTATCCATAATGCTGTGCAGCAGCAGCAAGCTGAAATCCTTTTTGCCTATCTCAGACGCTTATCAGCTTTGTATTCGCTTGATTTGCATTTATATTTCACTCAGCACACTCACACACATAGCACATTAATATTATCCGCATAGGATTTGCACAGATACAAACAAATTTCTCAATAATTTGCCAGGCACTTTGGATGAGGGTGCGACGAAGGGGCTTGCCAATATTTTTGCAGATTAAAGCGAGCGCATGCGCAGCCTTTTTTGTTGTTTTTTTTTTCTTCAATTTTTTTATATTTTGGCCATAATTTATTTATTTTTTGTGACGGCTTTTCTAATCGCGCACATAAATCCACACAACAAAGCGACTGAATTCGTTTATGGTTTGATTTTTTTCTTCTCTTTTGTTGCTTTTGTTATTATTGTTGTTTTTGTACCAGATTCCAAATTCGATGAATGTGTTAAATTATTTGGTTCAATGCCTGTTGGAGAACTGGTTCGAAGAGCGAATTGCATTCGATGGATTCGCATCTGAATTTGACTTTTGAATTCGGATTCACTTTATACGCATGTCGTTTGTTAAGTGAAAAGCTCGACACGAGTTTCCTAAGTGGCAAATTCAACGCGATGGATTAATTGCAACATTTTCATGCCTTTCATTCATTTGTGGCACTCTAGGCGAATCGTGCAGATATTTACGACCATTTCCAATATTTGATGCGCGTTTTCCACTCTTATTGCACACACAAACCCAAATATATTTCCCCACACAAACTCAAAGTGCAAGCTGGTCACCTTTTTTAAATATTTTTTTTCGATATATTTTCTGCATTTAATTCCTGACTGCCGCCGTTTCCCTTAAATGGCAGCAAAAACAAACAGCTACCGATTCTGGCTGCCAGATAAGCAAACACACGCGTGGGCGGAGAGCGCGCGCATGAATCGCGCGGTGGCAGCTGCGCAGATCACGCTGCAGTTTTTCGCGCAACAAGACGACGCATAAGAGACGCAAAACGGCAATGAACCAAAAATACGCAAGTGCTCAGTGCGCGCGCCTAAAATTCGTCTGTCTCGCTTGACACCAATACACAGACTGAGCGATCCTCGACCGTTCAACAATTGTACACCTTTCGCTCGCTTGGAGCGCGACCAGAGTGCTCTCTCACTCGCTCTCGAGCTCGAACTGGCCCCAACGGCAGCGCCAACTCCATACATCAATGCAACTCTCACGCTCTCTCACGAGCAAAAAAAAATTAATAATACTGGTTCGTGCTGTTGCAGACAAAATACTGGGCACAGTTGTATCTTAGTAGCTTGGCCTGCGCATGTAATTGTCGTTGTAATTGTAATTCTTGGAGTGCGCCCTCGCTTCGCTTGTGATCGGTCAGTCGTCTCTCTATATCTTTCTCTCTCTCTCTCTCTCTCTCTCTCTCTCTCTCTCTCTCTCTCTCTCTCTGTGTGTGTTGTCCCTTTGTTAGATTTGTTTGTACTGTTTGACAAGTTTTTCTTTGTTTCATGTTCGTTTTGTGAGTGGAATTTCAAGTGGACAACTGGCCCCTTCCATTGTATATGCCTCATGCTTCTGCATTTGTTCCCCTTTCCAGTGCAGGTGCAGCTGCAGGCGCAGGAGCAGGCGCTTTTAAACAAATGCCACTAATGTCTTAAGAGCTCCATTATCTGATCGATCTGATCGCGTGTAAGCCAGAACTCAACTGTTTAAGAATATTTAATACCCTTGACTCATTTTTTGAGGTACTAAGCACTGCTCAACTTTTAAATAAATGAATTTCCTTGCTTTCAGATAAATATATTTATTTTTATTTGAAATGCATGTGAATATAATATTAATTTTGAATTTATTTACTTTTTAAAATGTATTAAAAAACGATTAATGTGCTGCATTAACAATATTAAAGAAAGCCCATTATTCTTATGGGCATATAATTTATTTTGCCTTCTTCTCATTTTACATTTTACATTTTGTTCAGGCTTTTTTTTTTGGGTCGCACGTAAACCAATCAATAATTTACCCCAAAATGACGACGGCTTATGTTATTTTTAGCATCTCAAAGCGTTTACAATTAAATTATTTTATATATACTCTGTGAAGCCCTTACTTTTTGTACGTTATTAAGTTAATATGGATATTCTGCACGCTAGTAAAGTTGTCCAAAAAGAATTCTGCTCCACAGACTGCAAAATTAAGATAATTTTGATTCTCCGCACGACTCTGGGTCTGTGCAAGCGACCAAAGATAAATCTAGTACATGCTCAATAGACAGCACGGTGCTCCCTTCCAAGTATTCCAAAAGTTCCTTGCCCTTTGCACCTGAAACCGCCATTTTTTAATATCTTCCAAAATGATCTAAAATACCTGAATTGCGATCGTCAGCTGAAGGGCAAAGCCTTGTGAATTATAAATAAATATTTAACTAATCTCGACAATAAACGCAAATAGTTTTCTATTCAAAGGCTATTGGCCAAATAAGATTTATTTAAAATATTTAAAGTTTATTAATATTTTTATTAGACATAACATGATATTTGATCTTTTTAAAGAGTCTTAAATGTCTTAAATATAAATGTCCACTAGAACTTGACGATGTGTCCCGTAAAGTAGACAGCGTGCTGATCGCGTATGATGAACACAAACGGATGATCGGCCACAAAAGTCTTGGGATCCAGGGGCAGAGACATAGGCACTCCAGCAGCATCTGTGGAAACAGAAAATAATACAGCTGAATTTTAGCAACATTGGTTGCACAAAGGCAGAACTACTTACAACTGACACCTGCGGCTTCACAGCCAATCTCATTCACATCGATGAAGGTCTTGTGCTGTACTTTCGTGATCCGCGTCCCAATTGGCGTATCCTCAAAGATGTTGCTAAAGTCAGCCGCATCCGAGAACATGGCATTGATGCCCAGCTGAAAATGGGAGAAAGTCGAAGAAAGTCGTACACGAAATTTAAATGATATTAATAAAATGATATTTTCCCATTTTCTAATGTTTGGTAAGACTGTTAGACTATTAAATATGGTTGGATCAGTTTTATAGTCAATAACTTTAAGAAAATCCACTCCCCACTTCCCATTCAAAGCTCACCTTTTTCAATGTGGGTCTCAGATCGGTGTCAAACTCAAACTTGAACTTGGGCAGATAGACGGCGACACTTTGCCACTGCCAGCGATCCTCGAGCAGCTTGAAGTCAACTCCTTTGAGCTGCTGCTCCAGCTGCTTGAGGCCGGTTCGTTGATTGGGCAGAATGAACCACATGGTCATGTTGATGTTCTCGAAGAACAGCTCAATGGCCTTGGCATCCAGCTCGGGATAGTCGGCATAATAATACCAATTGTCGGCAAACATTGTGGGCACTTGCACCGCCTGCGATTCACTTAGCCAGAAGTCGCGATCCTTGGTGTCGTCATCGTTGAAGGGACGAGCCCAACGCGCCTTGAAGTAGATGGCATTGATGAGGGCCACATTCGTGTCCGGCTCAATGGTGTCCACCACACGCTCGATCTTCTGCTGCGTCTTCTCCCGCACCCAATTGTTGATGCGCTCCAATGCCTCCGTCTCCTTATCAAAGCTGAGGCCCTCCACCTCAGAGTCAAAGTACTTCTCTGCCACCTCGCGGAAATGTGGCGACACCTTTACTCCCTCACGCGTGTAGACCTTGTTGGCAATTTCCAGCACTGTTTTCGACTTGATGTACGAGTGCAGCAGGCGATGATAGGTTTCGGCGAGGCCATCCTTGCTCTCCTTGGCCGAGGCATGCAACGTGCGCTGCAGCTCCGTGGCAGTTCTGCCCTCAGCACCATAGTAGGCCAGACCTAATGCCAGCTGCACCGAAACTGGCGAGATAATCACATTTTCATCCTGCCGATCTGTGGCCAAGGTTTGAAACAGTTCGGTGGCAAATAGATTGCGTTCCTTAATGGAATTGGCCGCAATCGAAAGCGGCAGCAGCAGCAGAAAAACTAAAAGAAATTCACAGTTTTAACAGCACTGGCAAGCAGCGCCCTTGGCTCAACTTACTGTAGTTCATTGCGCATGCGTTGACAGCTCAAGACTAAAAGTGAAAAGGCTGCACAGGCTGTCATTTATAGTCGCCGCAGCAGCAGCCGTACAAGCAGTAGAAGCAGCAGAAGCAACAACGTAGACGCTTTGCATTTAAAGCAGCACATCAGACAAAGGTAAGAGAAAACAAGTAAGAACGCTTCTGCCAGTGAGTTCGACTGCGATATACCCTGAGCCCAGCTGTCAAGCATATTCTTGTGTAGCATCGCTCTCATTTCTTAAAGAGAAAAAAACTAGGACAGCGCATACATTTATTCACATACGCGAACTGAAATCACCAGCTTGCGACAAACGCTTATATATTTACATACATACATACATACATACGAGCAGGCATCGCATTATTATATTTGGCGATGACTTGGGAATTTCTTATCTGATTTTAATGAAATTTGTCCAGTTGTTCAAAATTTGTCAATGTAAATAATATATTTATTCGAAACCACTGATCTTAAAATTGTGACTTTGATTGTTTTGGATATGGAAATGTATCGATATTCGAGAAGCAGAGGCAGTTATCGATTAAATGACATAAACTGGATATGCTGGGGTCTATGAAAACTTATATTCCAAATTTAAAGATCATAGCTCATAAATATATGTATATTTTAAAGCTGATCAAGAATACTTAATATATATACTTTATGGAATGGGAGATGCTTCCCTCTGCCTGTTATAAACATTTGCATACAATCATTATACCCTTTTTACGCATTTTCAATGGTTTCAGGGTATAATAAGAAAGGTAGTCACAGGAATTGTGCGCAGCTTCTAGTTGCTTCTGGTTCTGACTGCACAAAATACTGGGTACACTCAGCACTCTTTCGCACGCGCACCCAGGGAGATAGCTAGAGAGAGAGTGTGTGTCTGTGTGTGTGTGTGTCTGTGTGAAGCAGCACACTTGAGTTGGCTGCTCGCCCTTGCACTTGTTGCACTTTGCTTTTGTGTTTGCGTTTACATTTGAATTGCTGCTGCTGCTGTTGCTGTTGGTGTTGCTGCTGATGCTGCCTCACTCTTGCATGGGACTCCTCAACTATTGAGTTTTAGTCGCCTGTCAAATTGGATCTGCGCACTGTGTGCAGCGTGCAGCATGCAGCACATTAACTCTAATTTCGTGTTTTATGCGCTGCTTTAATGCTTTATTTTCGTATTTGTTTAGATAATGCATGGATAAACAAAAGATCAGACCCAGCAAAAACAAACATTAACATTGCATAAATTGTTTATCGACTGTTCCACAACTTCTCACACACACACACACACTTCACACAGATGAGAGCGTTCCAATTAAACGCAACACGAACACATACATTTTGTAAGCACTGAAGACGAGTCGAGGCGCAGTTTTGGCCTTATCCAATTTTTTATTTTTTTTATCATTAAATGGTAGATGGGGCAAACGTGTTGGGCTGGGGGAAAGAAGGAGGAGTGCACACAGCGGACCACCGTTTTTTTTTTTGTTTTTTTTTGGTGTATCAAAGTACCGAAATTTGTTATTTATGCACAGTTTGTGTGAAATGCTAATAAATTTTAATGGAATTTTAAAAACATGCTTTACGGCCAAGTCATCGGTGACCAGCAGAGAGTACATAAATAAATCTCGCTAACTGAGCCCTTAGCTCTGCCTTCTTTGCCAAATTGCGGCCTCAACTGCCTGTTGCCGTATCATCTTCTCTGCTTGATTCCCTCCCTCCGTTCTTTTCCGTATATTTTTTATTTATATACTATCGCAAATGACTTTTGGCTACCGTATGCAACAGTTTATAAATCGTGGGAAAAGCTGTGCGCTCTTTTAAAATAATAGAATTACTGTCCGATTTTGGCATTATCAAACAGTTAATAATCAGATATAAATGCAGCTATACCTCTTGTAAAGAAGAATGCAGAGTTGGTTTTGGAATTATAAATAATTTGAATATTATTTCTAAATCAATTTTTTGAGTGCTGAGTAAATGTGTGGTTTGAATGCTATGTAAATCTAGTATATAAGATATTCACAGTTCTTAAAACATAAATCAATTTTTATTCCAAAAATAATATATAATATAATAAATAACTTCTATTTGATGATCAATTTTAATGACTATAAATGATAATAATAAAATTAATGTATCGAATTAATAAATAAACTATATGAAATTCAGCGAATGCATGAAAAACTACGCTTCTAATCTGGATCTTCTCAGTTCCAAGATTTTCATATGTACCTGAATGTGTGTATGGCTGTGTGTGTGTGTGTGTGTTCGTTTGAGTGCGTGCTTGTGTATGTGTGACTGTCCTGGACAACGACCGCAACTGCCAAGGCGCTGACCGTTCTGATTGAATGATTTCACTGATCGAGACAAAACATGTTAAAGATCGTGATGTTGTTGTTGCCATTGTTGTTGTTGCTGTTTTTGTTGTCTCCAGGATGTTGTTGTCTTTATAGATACACAGCACGGCAGCCAGGCCAAAGGCACAAGGCAACAAAAACAATATCAAAAACAAAGAACGGTCATCTTAACCACGCCGAATACTAAATATCCTCGTTGATTGAATTAAAAGCTGCTTACACTTAAACTGTAGTCAGGAGCTTAAAATATTCAGGCCTACACCAATTTGCAAATAAGGAGAGACTTTTAAAACAATTTAAACAGCTGCTATAGAGATTAATTGAACTCAGAAAGATAACAAAATTATGCAGAATTTATAGCATCCAAAAACGGAAACGGAAAAGACAGACAAATATGGCTATCTCGAATCGGCTAGTGATGCTGATCAATAATATTTATACATACATCATGACAAAATTATAATAACCTGAGCAAGAGTATAAAAAGGAATGCCGATAAAAAGAGTCGAAGTCTCAGTCTGAGACACAAGTTGATGCTGCAGGTCGACAGGCGACAAGAGGCAGGCGAAAGGCGAAAAGAGACTGGGTAAGGGGTACCTGGCGGACCAGGGAGGGGCAGCAACTTTAGCGTTTAGGGCTGCGGCTTTGGCTTTGGCGTTGGCTGCATGCAACGGCAGCAAAATGTTGCTGATAAAAATAACTTGCCACAAAACTTCTTTGAGCCATGCGGAAAAGCAGAAGAATGATGAGCCAGCAACAGCAACACGAATTATGTGATCGCCTCAGCTCTCTGTTGTTTCGGTTTGAGTCTGCGTGCAAGTAACCCAAAACCAGTTGATGATAGAGCAAAAACATAATAAAAAAAAATATATTGAAACAAAAGGCTCTCAGCCCCCCAAAGTGAAAGAGACTGAGCCCAACAACAACAAAAACAACAACAGCGAACAAACAATGACTCTTATCGCTCGTCAAGCCTCTCCCTCGCCACCCTTCAGCTGCTTTTGTTTCTAAGCATAAACAATAAATGTTCACATAACTACACAAAATAATTGCAATTTGCATGCAACAACGATAATCTAGATTCTAGAAGATAATCTTCATAAACACTGCGTGCGCACTCAATGGCAGCTACTATTATAAATATATTTATATATATTTACATAGTTATACTATATATTATGAACTGTCCTACTTAGAAAGTTAGCTGTGGCAAAGATGATTTTGGAGCAGAGCGTCGACCTTAATTTTATTGTTACTTTAATTTTGTTGGTTTGCATAAGCGGAATACTCTTCGACACAAGTCGGCAAAGTCTAATTTAAAAAACAGTTAATTGAAGAAACTGTTTGCCTCGAAGTGCCGTTTTAATGTAATATAAATAGCTGACGATGTATTTTGAATCCCACAGAGATTTCTTTTCTGGAAGAGAAGTAAGGTGTGGCTCAAACATCGATTATATATACAAAATATTAATTTATAGGCAGCATTTGGTATTGCTAATGTAAACAAAACAAAATAGAACACGGAAACAAAATATATTCCCTGATAAAATTCTCTCATAGGTCCCCAGGATCTGTATTGTAAATACTCTGCATTTAGTTATTGATTTAGATGTTTATTTGATGCATCTTTAAATGTTGTGGCTTAAGGAGAGTGTCTTCACTGGGTGAAAATGAGTTTGAAAGCCTTAATAGTTAGGAATATGATTTTTTTAACTACATAAAATGCAAATATGGGTTTTGCTGGCTCCTGGTTAAGGGTTACTTTTATGCATGCATAAAAAAAATACTAATAAAAACAGAGTATAACTATACAAAGTTGGACTCCCTAATTAAAAATAATGTTCAGAGTCATAACAATAAAAATAAATATAATAATAACTCTAATGATAATGATTATTATGTTAAATATATTGTTATTGATAATGTTAATGTTAATTGTTTTATTCTAGCATTAAATTGTTATTTAATTAGTTTCTAGAGCTGTTTATTAGATGCAGTTATCCAGTCAGTGCCAGGTAAAGTGTCTAAATAAAATTATTATTTATGTTAATTCCTACGAACATACTATTTGGTATTAATAGCAACTCTCTGCAGCTGCTGACAACTTTCTTATAAGCTGTTATACAAGCTGCGTAATTAGCCACTTGCAAATGCAATGTGCTGCAATCTAATCAACTGTTTTGGCCAAACACTTTGCAGTGAAAACGAGGCGAACTTTCATTCAATTTTCAACAGCAATATGGAAAACAACACTAATAACAACAACTTCGAAAGGAGTTCATGCAAAACCAAAAACTCGACACGCTTCAAGAGAGACGGCGATAAACATGAGACCGGGACAAACACTTAACCACTTGACCAGAGAGGAGTGAACAAAACCAACAATACCAGCAATACCAACAACAACAACAACAACAATGACAACTACAACACGACAACATAGATGACACAAACGACACGTCAATCTAGCCACTGCCCACATGCGGCATGCAACATTGAAACAGGATTTTCCAATTCGAGACGTTGCCGCGACAAATTAAGCTGAAAAACTGCAAGTACAACTGCAACAGCAGCAGTAGATATATCAACAACATCAACCAGAACAACTTGATGCGTATTTAGAACTTGTTGTAGTTCTTCTCATTAATTAGCACTCAAATAAGCGAGTCTGAAGACCCTTAAACAGGCTGCAGTGTTGAGCCTGCTTGCAGCTAGCCCTTTGGGTATTTGCCTTGCGTGCCTTTCAGTTTCTACGAGATCGTCGTCATCTTTTGGCATCAAATACGGCGTTTGCCGATGCAACATGTTGTTAATGTCCGTTAAGGCAAGCTGACAGCCGCCCAGTCAATTAATAGCCCCACGATCTGATCTGCATTACAAGTGGGCGCAGAGTGGGGCTCTACAATAAACGGAGAGCATCAGCTCAAGCCATTCAAGGATCTCCATTAAATTATTATAAACAGGAAATATAATTTTTGGAAATCGATTCATTCGATTAATGAAAATTCGCTAAAATTGTTCAATTGGAATTCTATTGTTTATCTGTGACAATAAGGAATGACTTGCAATATATGATATTATGTACTCACAGCTCACCTCAAAGTATTTAACTTATTAAGCGTTCACTGTACCAATAACGAAACTACGAGTGTCACATTCCTTCTACGCCGTAAACGAATCAATTTGACTCTCTTTTTGGCAAACTGCACAACACACAGCAGCCGAACATTTGGTGTTGTCTCTGAAACAAGCCATCTATCGTTCGACTGATCAGACGACCGTTTGATTAATGTCGCAAGCTGTCCATCATAAAATGTCAATTAGCTGATTGAAATCAGCGCAATGCGCTATTATATCAATTTATGGCCAACGGGAAACTACAGCCAGAATCACAGCAGGGCCAAAAGCAACAATGCTGAAAAGCAACGACAAGATCAAGATGCTGTTGCAGTATTTGCTTGCGCTGGCTGCGCCTATTTCCATTTTGTGTGGTACTTTATGTAACGATTCGCCTTTCAAACGTCTTCAATTTGAATTGCAAATGGAAATGTTGCCTTGATGCAAGAACAACAACAACAAAACATCAACCACAACATAAGCAGCAGCAATGGCACACGCGATCATCCTCGCGCTTCCAACTAGCTGGGGTCCCAGGCTCAACAAATGATGCTGTCTGAATGCAGTTTGTCCATCTCCCTCCTCCCTCCGCCAATCGACACACCTGAAAAGAAGATGCGCTTGTTGCCTGAAATTCGTTTCATTTTGCTCACTGTGCATGCTAATTTTCGAGGCAAACATCGATCAGGGCGACAAAAGCTACAAGGAGAGAGAATGAGAGGGTGACAGAGAGAGGGAGAGAGAGAGAGAGAGAGAGTGATGGAGGGAAAGAAAGATAGAGAGAGAGCGAGAGGAAGAGAGAGAAACAATGAGTGTTAAGAGATTCGAAACTCCATACTTTTGATCATTTGAATAAGCCATGCGCAAAAAAGTAGGCAGCACTTTCTTAGACTCCAAGAGAGCATCGTCAGATCGTGTGCACAGCTATCAGCTTTTAACTGCGTTCTATTTACAAGACTGCCTAAAAGAGTGCAGTACTTTTTCTGCGCAGCTTCAGCAGCACTCATTGTCTTGGCTGTCAACGTTACCACTGATTAATGAAAATGCAACTCGCTTCTCAATTAATTAAAAATGGAACGCAAAATGCTTCTAAAAAGGCTCTTACCAGCACACACGGCAACCTGCGTTCGCTAAAAATGCAAAATCTAAACTCAATTATAAAGAGCGCCTTTTGCCTATTCCCAGATAGACAGGCAATTTAACAATCGATCAATTCGCACCTAAATTGAACTGTCAGTTCTAGTTTTTTTTTTCAACTCTAGCAAAATTTATTGACGTATTGGCACTGTTTTCGAGCCCAGAGGATTTTGGCTCGAATTTAGAACGACTTTAGGCCGGCGTGTGAACGCGAACAGCAGGCGGGAATGGCAGACTAGATGTGGTACAGATAGAAGGGCAGGCGGGCTCCGATGACAGTTGCCTACCCTTCCTAAATATGCAAATGGAATGAAACAAAAGCCGCATTGCTATGAGCACATGTGCGTTTTAAAAGCGGATTTACAAATTTGCGCGACACTTTTTACGGCCGAAGTTTTGGGAAATGGCACTTGTTGTGTGTGCTGGGCGGAGTACTGCGGAAATTTATTGTACGACACGCCCGCGAAAATAGTTTTAGAGAGTGCGTTTTATGACGTTGGCGTTGTTGTTGCTGCCACCCGCTAAAATGTGTTAATGTGCGAGATTCGCTTGGCGACTTTTGCGCCTGACGTCACGCTACAAAAAATTCGAGTTAACATGTCCGCCTCAAAGTATGCAGCGCGAAACGTCGCTGGCTTTGTTTGCAACTGCGAACTCGTTTGTGGGGAGCAGGGAGGCGTGGTCCACTCACTCACACACACGCTCACATAACAATTGCAAAGTGTAAAATGTGTTAAGCCATGTGAAATGGGGGACAAAAAAATACAGGGGGCTCTCTAGCCTCCATTTGGAAGCTTAACAACTTTTGTTGCTGCCCTGCGACTTAGTTTTGCTTTGATGGATGTAAAGCCCCATTGTGCTTGCATGTGTGTGCGTGTTTTTCTGTTGGATTTATTTGTGGTAACACAAAGATTTTTTAATGGCATCTTTTGTAGCTATTTTTTATGCCATACCAAAAACCCAAACCCATTTCATAAGTGCTTATGTGTGTGTGTATATATGTGTATGTGTGTGTATGTGTGTTTGTGTGTGATGAACACTTGATATGGGTGCAGACGAGGGTGGCTTGAAAACTCTTTTAAGCACAAATAAACTTGCCACATTGTTGCCCTTTCATTCATTCAGACGCCACCCCGCTGTCTTCGTGCTGCCTGAAGAACCTCCTCGGATAGAGTGTGTAGGGCGAGGGAAGGGGGCGTGCGCACTCAAGCAAGGTGTTTGCCTGTTAAATTATATAACAATGCAATGAACTGTAAAATACGCAGCTAAGTGCTGCTGCTTAGTGCGCAGCTCTTCACATCGTAGTCGCTCTCATAGCTGACGCCGGGAAATGCCATAAATGGACAGAACTCTCACACACATATGTGGGGGGGGGGGGGGGGGGGGGGAGTGGGGATGTATGGGTGGCTGTCACAAAGCCATTACAAATCTTAATTATGACCCAACTAAAAAGTGCTAAAAGTTTCTGAAAAGTCTGTTAAAATGTCAAGCTAAATTACTACACATACCATAAAGTGTGTAGCAACTTAAGAAGTTTGTAGAGTTAATTAAATTTATATTTTCTATCTAATATTGACTTGAACAGCATGTTGCGGTTGATAAACAATGGCACTAAAATATTCTGCATATCTAAAATTCTCTTTAAATCCCATAAAATAAACTGAAAAAGTAAAAAATTGCCGTTGTTGAAAATGAGTTAAATTTGGTATTCTGTCAAACTATCTTATTAATGTCAATGTCAACCACTCCCAGCTCAACCAAAATAAAATACAACAAATAAAACAAACAAAAATTCTTAAAAAACACGCCACAAAATTGTGTTAAATAATGAAAAACTAAATTTCGCATTTAGATAAAGTAAATGTGAAAATTATGCAGTGCCTGTGCCTAATTAAATAAAACAAACAGCAAAGCATAAACCAACATACACACTCACACACACACACACACACTCATATATATATATATATATATATATATATATATATAGACATGTGGCTTAAAAGTGGGCTAAATATGAATTACCGAGAAAATAGTGCGCAGTTAATTAAAACATAATGAGCATTTAACATGCAGCCGAAAAACCGCAGCCTAAAAATCAACTAAAACATGGCACACTTCTCGGCGTAGTTGTATGTGAGCATGTGTGTGTGTATGTGTGTGTGTATATAAATGTATGCGTGCTGCTATTAAAAGTAGCTCACTCTCGAAGACTTTGCGGTAAATGCTTTAATGTGTGACTGAAAAAAACGAACCAAGACTAACCATTCCGACTGCGCTTCAGTCAAGAAAGCTCGATTGGGAGATACCCTACTATAAGATTCCACGACTTCAGTATACCCATTTCTAATGGTACTAGGGTATAAGAAATGCTGCCGCAATTTCAATTCAAATCGAAATGAAATGACTTCACTTGGAAACACATATATATATATATATATATACATATATATGTATTTATATTTATATTTATATGAGGGGAGCAGCTCTAGCTGAGGGTATTCCCTGTTTTAGTGGCACGCACCCTCCCCAAGCTTTCGCCCCTTAATTTGAAGATTACTTTTCTGTCTCCCCGTTTTCTGTTTGCGTTCAATTGTTTTTATCAGTTTACATTTAAAAAAAAAAAAGAAAAAAACGGCAAACGACAAACAAATAAAAGTCTTGATGGTTTTTTTTTCCAACTGCTCGCAGAGATTTAGCTGTGATTTAGCCAGCAATCGTTGAAAAACACATAAACTTTTTGCCTCCTTGCTTTTGGTTTTATTGGCATTGGAGGGTTGCCTCAAAAAGGGGAATGGGCGCCCGTTAGCTTTGTTTGTATTTGTTTTGGCTTCGATTTGTTTCGGCAGGAGCTTAGACTAAGGCAAGTGCAAAGCTTCGATATAATTGAAACTTTGCTCATTAGGTGTTCTCTGAAAATCAGTATTGCAAACCGTCTTTAAATAAAAGGGTAACTGGTGCCTGTATAAACTATGCAGTAAATGGTGATGTTTGAATAATAACAACTGCATAGAATGATATATAATATAATATATGTGTATTTATTTGAATCTAACTGAATATCTCATAACCATTTCGAGGTTAAATCTAAAAATATACTCCACATTGTGATACTTGTGACTATTTCAAAATAGAATTTCAAAGAAGGTAGATGTAAATTTTTTCTTTGTCATACTTCAAGGTAATAGACATATCGTCCTTATAGTATCGTTTGATAAAAGCATATATATACATCTAGATTTTTGTTCACAATTTGGAGACCATTATTGAAATGCAGCAAATTGGGACAGATCGATTCTTATTATTGTACTATATTTGTTTAACTATATATGTGGAGAGAAAACGGCAGGCATAAAGTAACCTTGTCTCAAGATAGTTAGATAGATGTTCTCTTATTAAATAAGTATATATTTCATGAATGAGAACATATTATAATTTGTATAATATATAGATTGTAAACACTGTCACTTACTTGCACGTCTTGGAGATACTTAAGTGCGCACATATGCAATCCACCACGCAGCACGTCTATTCCTTTTGCATGCCAGCGACAGATGAGGGGCGACAGGGATAGACAGGCGACAGAAGCTGAGGCTCCATTACTCATCTGGCAGCTGTGGAGAGTGCCACTCATTTCCTTGGGGTTGCCAGTCAAGATGATGTTTGCATTGCTCGTTGTTGCGAGTGTGTGGTGTCTGCAGCAATGAAATATAATGAATGATGTCACAAGGCGAGACGAGCAGAGAGGCAGCTTGTCAAAAACATCTGAGCTGCACAGAAGTGAGCACAGCCACATCTGAGTATAACTGTCAATGGGGCATTTGCAGCAGTCAGCGACTGCCCCGGTGCAAAAAAAAATGTCAAAGAAACGTAGACAATGATAATGATTGTTGTGCAAAGCGCACTGGCAAAACCTTCCCTGCTGTAACTGTTACTCACCCACTGACGGATGAGACAATTTGTCATTTGATGCAGACGCGACACGGCAAGAGCTAGAATTCAAACGGAAGCAATCCCTGACAATGCCAACCAACTAGTCTACAAGTGACAACCATATGTGGGCGGCGTGTGTTTGTTTGTTGTTGGCGTCGCATTGATTGGCAAAGCTGGGCGCAGCTGTTCCAGCAAAGTAATAATCATGCCAAAAGCAACAATAGCAACAGAAATGAAGCTCAAGTGCTGCTATGCAAATAGCTGAGAGCCATCGTCTTTTGGGGCTGCTTTAAAAGGACTTTAATAGGTGGCCAAATAGCTGCAGGCGCGGAAAATGGCCACAAAGGCGATTATGCATAACGCAAAGCGACGCAAAAGCGAGCACTGAATAATTATAAAATTTCAGGGCAGTCACACACACACACACACAGACACACACATACACATCCTTACGGAAATACATACACGCACCACATTCATAAAATGTATAAAAATGTAATGGCATTTAAGTGGCCGTCGGCGTCGCCTCTTTTATTTGCCGCCGCTGCGAGTAGCAAGGCGCAATTAATATTATGGCGTGGCAGCAAAAGTTGATGTGCCACAACACTCACCCCACCACCTGCCTGAGGAGAGGTGGCGGAGTCGACTGCTGGCCGCTGGCGCAGGAAGCACTTAGCGTCGCAACATGCGAAATGAAAAATTGTGTTGCCTGCTTTTTGGGGCAGCAGCCATTGAACTTGCGAGCAAACAGCAACAACAAAATGAAATGCCGCATAAATAATATCAGAAAAAAATCCTAAAAATTCATAAGTGCTTGCCATAATTCACGAACGGCCCCTGCCCAATTACCATGTCCACCCAGATTACCTTTGTTCGCTTTAACTTGTTATCAGCAAAGACGTTTATCAAAGCTGCTGCTCAAAGTTAAACTTATACATAGACGATATAGCGCAGACAGCGACAACCTAATTGAGCTAATTCTTCTGCCAGCTGTAGTTTGAAGCCGCTGGAGCTGCGAATTTCCAAGCTTATGCAAATAAATATGCGAAACGTACGTGACCAAGTGCGTAATATGCAAAAAGTTAAGCAGCTCCAACAGCAGCTCCAAGTCATCATTACGCTGTGCGAATTCCAAATGAATGTCAGCCAAAGGACACATTCACACACACACACACTCACAAATACACACATATACTCAGGCATGACATGTACAATACTTGTGAGACAAGGCAAATGGCGTGGAGTATGCCAGCCATATAGGCGACAGCATTTGAATTTCTAAGCAGATTAGAGATGAACACGTGTAGTAAAATCTGTAATATATACAGTAAAACTGATGCGAACAAAAATGTTGATTATTACAACAGTCAATCGGCAATCTAAAATATGAATTTTTAATTAAATATATATAATAAAATATTATAAAATGTGCCTAACTTTTGCTGACCTTACCGAAAACATAAAGCTAACTACGAAATGTTGGGATGTCTAAGAAAATCACAAGTTCTGTTCGATAGATGGCAATAGTTTAAATAGTATGGGGAAATTCTATTAGGCAACAATCAAAAATGTATATCACTAAACCGTACTCTTGAAGATTATTTATATTTAAAGAATCATATCAGTGTACTTCACTAATTCCTCATATGCTATAGGATAATAAAGCTCAAATTTTGGAAAACTGTTATTTTTCATCGATTGCTGTATACCGATTAGTGTTAGATCGTGTTAAGCCGTGTTTAATCCTAGAATCATATAGAAAAGCACGAAATTTCTTGAGTAAAGAAGACACGCACTCAACACTGAAATCAAGCAGCGGAAATGGAGTAACAACCAATCCCACACGAACAGCGAACAGTCCCTGTCTTTTTCGCCTCTTTCACTCACTGACAGTCTGTTTGTCTGGCAAAAGTAAAAGTTTGCATTTAATTTCACAATTTATATTAATTTTCAGCAAGTGAGCGCATTCTCCTCATGCCTCGTGGCTCATCTTGAATTAAAAGGGGAAGCATGATGTCTGCTCAAAATTTGGTGGCATGCAATTAGGCGGCGCATTCAGCAAATGGCAGCGAGAGAGCAAGTGGCCGAAAGCCAGTTGGCAACGCTTGAGGACAATTCCCCAGGTGTTGCATGCATCATGGAGCGAAATGCAAAAGTCAACTCTCAGCGCTACACGGTGCGTATGATTGATGTGCCTGCCGCTGCGAGTGTGTGTGTAGTGCGTATTGCCGTAGACGCCGCAAATGTAATTTGTGCGACTCTTTGGGGAACTAAACTTGCGCGTGGCAACGACTTTGACTGATGACAAACTTTGCATAGTTGTGCGGCGGCTACTTAAAGCGTAAGGGCAGCTACTTAAAGTCAGTCGCATCGATCTTCATTTCATGGAATTCAATCAAGTTTTTCCATTTGCTGGCAAATTGAAAACATATGTTTCCAAACACAGCATTTTGCTCATATGATGCGACCAAGTTAAAACAAACGCCGCCATAAAACCAACAGACTTGAGGCACATACAGAGCGCAACTGGCAAACACGGAAAAGAAAAGCTACTTAAAAATGTTACACACGTACAGCCAATTGTGAGCATCCCAAGACATTCACACACTCACACACACACACACACACACACACATATATATATATATAAAAAGAGTCAACAACTTTGCCGGCAACGTCGCCAAATTCTCCAGAGCCTGTGAGTCCGACTGAAGGCAACTTCATCAAGTTCTTTGTTATGGTCTCAGCAGCATCCTCAACGTCCTCATCATCAGCCTCATCATCATCATCATGATGAGTCTCATCATCATCATCATGATGAGTCTCATCAACAGCGGCAGCTACATGTCTGAGGCATTTTGCTTCTACCTCACATCATTCACACACGCATACATACACACATACTTGCACATGGCGCCAAGCACTACTAAATTTCACGCAATCACGACTACACACATTTCCACACACACTCATCTAGCTATGGGTGTGTGTGTGTGTGTTTGTTTGCCGACAGCCTAATAAAATATTTAGTTGGCGCTCATTGACAAGTTTGCAGACACTGACAAGGTCTTCAGCTCTACTTGTGCCTCCGTAGCTTTGCAGTGGCTTTTATGGTCTCTTTATGCTGCCGTCTGACAATTGTAGCAGGTGTCATTCACTCGCTTAGCTAATCATTTACATGCTGGCCGTATTACATTGGGAGTTCAGGACTTTAGCTTTTGCTTTTATGCCCCATCAATTCTATTAAACGCCCATCAAAACGCCGTCCCACGGAAATAATGAAAAATGCAAAACCAATATTTAAAATGCTATCAAATCAAACAAAGTGCAACAATGTGTGTGGGTCAAAATTTACGGAATCCTTCGCTGAGCATCCCTTTCTCTGTGTGTGAGTGGTGAGCATAAACAGCGTTTAATATCTCATCAAGTGTTACGTTTTACGACTACTTAAAAACACATAAAAAATTCCAAACAAAATCAACGTTGAAAGCCATAAATTCTTGTGCATAGAAATGAAAAGCCAGCGGGTAAAGTTTTTGGGACGGGCCAAATCCAGAATAACGAAAGCAAATGTTAAAGCGAAACAGAAAAGCACAAAGAACAGCAACATATACAAATACAACTACAACAGCAACCACATCCCTCACACAGCGTACAGATTTAATGATGCAGCATGATTTGCGCATAAAAAAAGAATGGCACAGACAGGACTACAGGACCAAGGACTCCAACTCTGACTCTGACTCAGATAGAACCTGAAAGAAATTCGCAACTGGCAGCGGGCAGCTAGAAACTGCTGCCCTGCTTTGATAAACTGCACTCACTTACACATACATATACAAGTACATATGAACACACACACACACACAGTTATTCTGACGCTTAAGCTCGCGAATAAAATGTTAAAAGCGTTTACATAAGAGAAGCAACTACTCCTTGACAAAATGAATGTTATGTGCGAACGGGTGAATAAACCCTATGGCCCCATTCATATGTAGGTACAAGTACACTCGAACAAATATATTAGCATATCAAAATTAGTTAATATGTTATTGTACCAATACCTAAAGCTGAAAAGTTAAATGCAAACTTAAATGTTATGGTAGCTGACATCTGCAGATTATTCAAATAAAATTATGCAGTTAAAAGCGCAAATGTCAATATTTATTAATTTTTTTTTTTTTTATAAATTTTATAAAATAATTTTAACGAATTATCTTCGAATTACGAATAACATTTTAGTGTAGTCATTGTTTAAAAATTAGTAATAGCCAATTATAGGTATACAAGTAGCGACTGGATCAATGGTAATCTGAACTTTGCAAAATGCATAAATTGTTCGACTCCCAGTCCAGCTCAGCCTCTCTTAAAACCAGAGATTTTTGATCTGGTAAGGCACAAGAGAGCACAGCGTCGTCATTTGCGGATGAGCTGCAAGGCCGGTTCAGGCCTTTTGCACTTGCGTCACCCAGCCAGGTACAGGATACTAAGGCATTTTTAAATTCATATCTTGATCCTGTACAACCGATCACACCTATCGCCCCCAATGAGGTCTGCTTGCAGATTCGCAGGCTTAAGTCCACTAAAGCCCCTGGCTATGATGGCATCGACGGCAGAGATGATAAAGTTCTCCCAAAGAAGGGAGTTATGTTCTTGGAGCTACTTTTTACTCCATGGTTCGCATCCACCACTTCCCCACTCCGAAACCTGGCAAGCCTGATAATCTTGTCTCATCATATAGACCGATAAGCTTGCTGTCCACTTTCTCAAAAATATTTGAAAAATATTCCTTTGAAGATTGTCGGCAGTAAGTGGCTTCCAGAGAGCCATTCCTGATCATCAATTTGGCTTCAGGCATCACCATGGTACACCTGAGCAAGTTCATCGAGTAGTACAGCATGTCCCAGAGGCCTTGGCAAATAAGCAGTACAACTCTGTCGTCTTCCTGGGTATACAGCAAGCGTTTGATCGCGTATGGCATGATGGCCTGGTTTTTAAGCTTAAGTCCCTAGTAGTATTTATTGCTCAGGTCTTACCTGCTTGGCTGTTCTTTTATGCTCGAAGTTAGGGGCGAGCGATCAGGTCCTTGGCCTCCCCGTGCACATTGTAAACTGCGGGCTTGCCGATTCCAGTAGGCACAAACACGCTGCTTGCCACATACGCAGATGACACTGTGTTTCTTGCCAACTCCACCTCTGCTTGGAGAGCAGCTGTGGATACACAGAGGTTCTTGGATGGTTTTAGTTCTTGGGCCAACCGGTGGAACATCGGTAACTGTCCAGCCGTCTGACTGAACAACATGGTCATATTTCACGAGAACCATGTTCGCCACCTGGGTTTGTACCTGGCCAGGAAACTTACTTGGCTCAAACACATTCAGATCACGGCGGCAGTGTGTAGATCCAAATGAGCAAAACTCAACTGGCTGCTGAAACCATCCAGCAAACTCAGCATGAGCAACAAGCTGCTGGTGTACAGGAGCATCATCGTGCCCACATGGACATACGGGATTCTATTTTGGGGCACAGCTGTAAAATCTTTGGCTAACCAAATTCAAGTTTTGCAGAACAAGATGCTCAGATACATCTCTGTGTGCTACACATGTAATATTTAATGGTTTATCTGCTAAAACCAGTTCTATGTTTATGTTATAGATTTCAATTCACTGCTATTATTCGTACCTTTACAAGTCAATGTTTTATAGCATTTCAGTAGGTAGTAGATTAATGTTTAAAATATAAATGCCATAAAAAAACAAAGAATTAAAAGTTGGATCACGGCTGTTCATAGCCCCTCGTATGTATGTGTATAACAATTCATGATTTATGTAGCTTTCACAAATCGCATTCGTCATCTTAATTTCAACTGCTTCCTGCAAAATAGTGTAATATAATAATATTATATATAGTATATATAATATTAATATAAAATCGATTTGATAATAATGTTATTAGAATATCGCAAAACAAAAGTTGTTAAAATATTGGCAATATAATGAAAAATGAGATTAGATTCCATAATCAGTTACCATTTCCAAGTGAGATTGCTGTCAAACTTGTACTATTAATTGTTAATCAAATCTTTTAATACCCATCGGTAACTGGTGATAATGTAAATTTAAATTAATTAATTAAATTTTAAATTTAGGTACATTTTATTATGTTATATTATTTTTACCAGACTCAACTCGACAACCTAGACACCTATTGATAATTTTGTCCCAAAATGCTAGAACAGTAATAACAGTCCTAACTAAAAAATGTACTTCCTGCTGCAAAAATATGGAAATCTTAAATTGAAAGAATTTGCGGACATGAACTGACATATTGGCTAGTGATGCTAAGAAAAGTTACATAATTTGAAAATGTTCAATGAAAATGGCATTTACATTGTCAGAAAATAAGCATCACTACAAATGTTGTGCAATTTTTTAAAATTTTATTGCGTATTTTGTCAATTTCCTTAAGCAGATAAAAAATTATTCCGGTAAGAAATATTGGTAGTAAAACCAAAATAATTTTGAGTTGTTAATCCCATTTTTATTGAACCAATTTTTGTAATTTTTTTGCTCTTGGTTATATTCTAAAATACAACTTTAATAATCAATATTAATCGCAGAGACTCCAAGGTTTTTCTTAAATGCATTCTGAAATATTGCCTTAACTAGACAATATAATTATTAGTTTTGATCAGTGTATGGCAATATGTATAACTACAGCCTATTCCACCCCTGCATTGTCATTTAATATAGCAAACAGAATGTGGAAAGCATTTTCCCTATCTTTGTATCTTGCTCTCTCACACACTGACGGCTACTGGCAACATATGCCAAACAATTTGCAAATTTCCAAGCTCGAAGTGCCAGTCACAGTCTGGCAATCAACCGTCAGAGCAGACAAGCAACCATCCAACCATTCATCTCTCCGGGTCTCTCCCAAACAAACTGACTAAATATTTAATTACATGTATTTTGCTATAACGCTCGCGGCTAATTTGCTATTTAACTGTTTACCTCTTACATTCTGTGTAGTATTTTGTATAACTCTGACTCTTCCCCTGAGACAGACAGTTTGCTTTAAGGCCGAAGAATTGGTCAACATGTTAAAATATTCAAACCGTAAATGCGAACAAAGCGCTTTCTTCGATAGTTGTTTGGTTTTGTTATGGCTCGCTTACAACTTTATGTCATCATTTTTGTGCCACAAATTAAAGTTCTGAGACATTGCATAAGAGTTAGACAGAAAGGTTAACAGCTATCCGCTGTGTTTAATATAGTCAGGTTTATCGAAAGCGAATCAATTTATCAAACTGACAGACACACAACAATCTTATCTCATCATACTTGCCTCAATATCATTTGATTTAACTTAATCTCTATAGCACATTAATTTAAATTGCCTATGTTGATACAGGTTTAATTCGCACCGTATGATTTTCAGACTAGACATAGTGTATCCATAATAGAGAGATATTTACCAAATTGTAGCGTACTTAAAAATGTAGTACCAACTTTTTTTCAGTAGGACGTTATATTAAATAAATATATATAAGTATGAAACCTGCATTTCGGTATACGATATCTCCTAGTCGGGCAATCTAGATAAGATTCCCCTCCCTTGTTTATTGTGCACTCATTCAACAGAAAAGTTGAGATAATTTTCATACTATAGTATTAAATATTTATCAATCCCTAGATGTCCGATAAGGTTTAGCACCTAAGTTTTACATTTATTTTAATTTTCATTTAAAATTGCATCAGTCGTTCTTCAAATTTTAATCACTCACTAGATGTATAGTAAGAAATCCTACTTAAAAACTTTATATGTAAATTTAAAGAATTCACTTTGTATTGCATCAGCGGAATCGAGAGAAATTATTTTAATTGAGTTCTACTCAACTGTAATTTAATGATAAGAATACAATACCTTATCGCTCTCGTTCTCTCTCTCTCTCTCTTTCTCTGGCTCTCTCTCAGTGTGTTTTACTCTATGTCTCTCTGTTTGTTATCGCAGCACTCCAGCGCAACAGCCGGTCTCCATTAATTTTCAGTGTCATGTGAATATTCCGTGTATCTGTATCATTATACTCTATTAAGTTAAAAGATCTCGATTAACAAGCAAATCGCTTCATTCCATCAGAGTATGATTCACGAAAAAATACGTTAGAGTATTTTGATAAAGCTAAAAATGATTCACTGTTGACGAACGCCCAACGTCCAACTGATCTTATCCCTTTAATATACAGTGGCTCAAAGGTTATTTCAAGCAGTGTCAAGCAAAAAATTCAAAGTGCTATAAAGTTTGAACAAGGAAACGAACTCAAGATGTTTAAATGCCAATTTGTTTAATGTTATATCACGTTTGAGAAAAAAATTTTAGTTTTTATTAAAATATTAATTAATTAATTAAAATTAGTCAAAAACTGAAAACATACCCAAAATACATGTCAAAGCTTATATAAAAGTAACATATTTGGCGTATAAGAAATTAAATAAGGATGTTAACACTTAGTATGATATCCTTTAGCCTTATCAACTTCCCTGAACATATTGTTCTTTGAGGATTCCAGCTTCCGGGTAGTTTCTGGGCTTAAATCTGGAGACGGAGCCGGTGGAATTATCATGTGGCGGCAGTTCCAGATAATCCAGGACTGTACTATTCCGGACTTATGCCTGGGGTCATTGTCGTGGTAGAACCGGAAAGTACGGCGGATTCCTAGCTTCTCGGCACTTTGGAGTAAATTTTCCTTTAATATAGTGAAGTACACATTTTTGTCTATTGTTGTTGCATTGAACATCAAATTCCCGACGCCGGCTGCCAATATAGATGCCCATACCATGTCACTTGATTTTTTGCGCTTATAAAAGGCTTCTTCCGTGGTACTTGGGCAATAAACTCATGATTGCGCACAACCAGGCGCCCAGTTTCCACACTATTTCCCCATTTCATCCTGCACCTGTTGAGTTAGTTTTGGAGCCGATAGCTTACGATTTCCCCTTAATTTCCTGATGATCTTCCGCTCCTCTTGTTCGGTGAAAATCTTGTTTGGTGCCATTCTGCACTTGTCCTCTGTCCGATTTTCGTCGACGAAGCGCCGAATGATGATGTATTCAGTTGACTTGCTTAGATTGACCATTTCAACTATTTGGCGATGTGAATATCCCATTTGGAAGTGTTAAAGGATGAGATTCCGTTGATCAATAGTAGTCCGTTTGCCCATAGTCCTTGTTGGCTGATTGCACCCGAGATGCCGGATATAACTAAACTGACTACGAAGTATTGGTCTATTTATACCAAATATATTCAACCTGACGTAAAAAATCCGGGTTTTACGGCACCCAGGTGTCCATAATGTAACTGCTTGAAATAAGCTTCGACCTTTAATTGAGGTACTTTTTTACATAACCCAACCTAGCTGGTGGGGAAACCCCAGTATATATTAATATTGGTGGTTAATATGTGTACCTGCCATAGGTCTTTGGAAATTTAAAAAAAAAAAATAATGTATAATTAATTTTTGACTGGCAATTAAAATTTTTACTTGACACTGCTTGAAATAAGGTTTGAGACACTGTACTTCATTCTCGACTTAAGTACTCTACACACAAACAAGTGGTGTATAATCTCTCACAAATTGATTACGTCATAGTGAGCTGTAGTATTAAGACTCTCCAAGGTGTTTTTAAATTTAGCGAGTTACATTTTTAAAATAACTTAAGATGATTTTAAAGAGTATTTGCAAGTCGTGTACTCGCACCCAGACTGTACTATTATTATTGTTATGTTTTAACAGCACATTGCGAGAGTGCCGGAGAAAAAACTATGTATATACTCACGACATGACAAGCACCACACCGGTTATATGCGATTGAGTATTTTGCGGTCTTAACTGCGCACATACGAACCATACGATTATATATTTATATGAGCGTATTCGGACTCTTACCATATATGGGTTGAGAGTGAAAAATAAGGTCGCAATATAAATGTGGGCTCAGTTAGTAGCGCAAATTTAGTTTCAGGTATGCGTTAGAGGCGGCAAGTAGTGTTTTTTCGGCAAGGTCAATTCTGAATTTCACAAATATGGATTTGATTCTGTTGGTGGCCCTGGTGGGGCTTATGATATTTGCCTACAAGTGGGCAACATCAAAGCACAATGAGTTTGGAGAGCGCGGACTTCCCTTTGAAAAGCCTCTCCCGATTTTTGGAAATAATGCAGCAATCATAATGAACAAGGCCTCGTTCCAGAAGCAGCTCTCCGAGTTCTATTTGCGCACCCGTCAACAGTGAGTTTTCCAACGAGTCTAAAAAGATAGTATCTAATGTGTTATGAATCGATATTCCAGCAAGTTGGTGGGCTATTTCAACTTTCGCAATCCGATGATACAACTGAATGATCCCGAAATTATTAAGAAAATAACCGTTAAGGATTTTGAGTACTTTCCCAATCACCAGCTGCAATTTACAACCAAAGAGCGTCTGGTCAATGACATGCTGAGCGTAATGAAGGGTCAGCGCTGGAAGCACATGCGGGCAACCTTAACACCCGTCTTCACCGCAGCCAAGATGCGCAGTATGTTCGGGCTGATGAACGAGAGTTTCGCCGAAGTCATGGAACATCTCGACAAGTTGGCGAAGATAGATGTGAAGCCGGGACAAGATTTTGAGGTCGAGCTGAAGGAGGTGTTCAATCGGTTATCCAATGATTTGATTGCAACCACTGCATTTGGACTTAAAGTTAGCTCCTACAAGTCGCCGAACAACGAGTTCTTCCAGATTGGTCGGTCGGTGGCCTTCTTCCGCGGAAAGGCACTCTACAAGTTTATGCTATCCACTACATTGCCTTGGCTTTTCAAGGTTCGGAATGCTTCACCATATTTCCAATCCGCACGCATTTATGTATGTTATATCCTTTTCAGTTGCTGGGATTTCAGATCTTCGATGCGCAAAAAACCGAATTTTTCATACGCCTGGTTGTCGACGCCATGAAACATCGCGAGGAGAACAATATTGTGCGGCCAGACATGATTCAGCTGCTAATGGAGGCCAAGAAGGAGTCCACAGATAATTGGACCGACGATGAGCTTGTGGCCCAGTGCTTTATCTTCTTCTTTGCAGCATTCGAGAATAATGCCAGCCTTATTTGCACTACGGCCTACGAGCTGCTGCTGAATCCTGATATACAAGAGCGCCTCTACGAGGAAGTCAAGGAGACCCATGAGTCGCTGAAGGGCGAGCAGCTGACCTACGATGCCGTGACCAAAATGAAATATATGGACATGATTGTCTCCGAATCACTGAGAAAGTGGGTTCTCGCCGCAGCCACGGATCGCCTGTGCTCCAAGGACTATACACTGTACAACGACGATGGCACCAAGTTATTTGAGTTTAAGGAAGGTGATCGCATAAATATACCCATTGTGGGTCTACACTGGGACGATCGTTACTTCCCCGAGCCACAAAAGTTCAACCCAGAGCGTTTTAGCGATGAGAACAAGGATAAACTGGTACCCTACACCTATTTGCCCTTCGGCGTAGGACCACGTAACTGTATAGGTATGTTCCAGCTCCAAAAGATAACACTCGAATATATATATATGTTACCTATTCACTGTAGGAAATCGTTATGCTCTGATGCAGGCCAAGGCTATGTTGTACAATCTGGTGCTGAAATACAGAATCGAGCGATCTCCGAAGACAGTCAAAGATCTGATGAACGATTCGCGTGGCTTCCAGCTGACACCACAAAGTGGCTATTGGGTGCATCTGGTGCCCCGCAAATAAATAAGATGTGCAAACTATTGTGTTTTGAATTTACGTTAAAATACACATATGTTTATATTTTATTTTTGATTATGATTCCATATAAACTGACTTTAATTTTAGTTATACACTTAACTAAGCTCAAATTAAAGACATCCGTAATACTTAAAACTCATCATATGTATTCGTTCCAGCCATTCGTACTCATATTATAGGATTATGTATAATTTCAACTTAAGAACTTGCCCTCCCATTTTTTTTGCGTTTGCATTATTACAAAACTTTCTCAAATATTCTTGAAACATTCCATTTTATGCAACTCTTTCACTTTCACGCTCGGGCGAAAGCTGAAACATTACATAAAACTTAAAAACAAAAGAATCTTGAAAGTTGTCAAAACGCAAAAGAAATCACAAAACTGAATAGAAACCTCTTTGCATATAGACACATGTATATATATATATATATATGAATTTATGTAAAGAATTGTATATACTTGGAACTATGTGGATTGTGTTTTTGGAGAGGGAAGTTTCCTTCATAACTTAAGTTATTGCACATTTACTATCCGAAGACTTTCGCTCTCTTTTCGCGTCTCTATTGTTGTATATTAACATTTTACTCTTGTGTTTTACATATACAAAATTCTTTTGTTGGCAGTTGATTAATGTATCAAATTTTTTTATTTTTGTTGATTGTGTTTGTTGGTTTTTGCGATTTGTGTCTGGCAACTTCTTAGCTTTATAACTAACAGACTAATATATGTATATATGTAGTATATAATATATGTATGTAAATGCATTCTTGATATACTTGTTAACTTTGTACAAAGTTTTGATAAGAATAGAGTTTCGTTGTTCTAAACTAAATTGATTGGATACTTGTGAGTTGGAAACTAAAAAATATGAAATTAGCAATATAGAGAAATCTAATGTACAAAAAAAGTTGTTTTCCAGCTCACTTTTAAATGCGATCAAAGTTGCCAATTTACCTTAATTGTAGTTAATAATATTTTGTATTTGTATTTTGAACGATATGTTTATTTACATTACCCTAACCCCAATCTAGACGCTATAGAGACGCTGTGCATTGGAGGCACGCGGCTTGCCTAGGCCAAAGAAATTCCAGACACGCCTCAGGCAGCCGGGCTTCTTCTCGGGCAGCAGACTAAGGCTCTGCTCCTCCAGAATTGTGTCCAATATGTAGTAGCTGCTTAGATTCAGCGGCGGCGGCGGCAGCATCGGAGGCGGTCATGAAATTGTGCAGTTCTTGCTCTCGTTCATAATCGCCGGCATGCCAGACTGGGCACCTAAGCAGCTGCCCGGTGCAGCACCTCCAAGAGGATTGGACGACTCACTGGTTTGCGCCAGCTTCTTTTTGCGCTCGTAGGCGAGTGCATCATTGGGGACATAGGCGACACGAACGCCGCCATAGTGCTTGCGTGCGGGCAGACGATAAACATAATCGTCCATGTCGCTGGAGGAACTGGAACTGCAGGTGGAACAAATGCTGGCCACATCGCAGTTATCCAGATTGTTCAGCAGATTCAACGGGCCGCCACCGCCCGCCTGTGTCTGGGCGTTGTGCAGTCTTAGATTCGTTTGGTTGATCTGCATCTCGGAGGAGCTGCGCGACTGATTACGACGTCGGCGGCGACGTCGTGCATTGGAATTGTCCGTGTAACTCTTGGAGCGCGACATGGTGTCTTGGACGCTGTGGAAGCGCACCTCTTTCAGCGGCGGACGATTGTCGAGTTGTTCCTGTTTCTCGTCCTGCTGATTACTGCGCTGCTTGGCGGCAAAGAGTTGCTCGTAGCCATCATGGGGCAGATCCATCTCCCGAACCGACTCATTATCGAGCTCCAACTCGTTGCCCAACTCCTGGGTGCTCTGCGTCATGTCCGAGTTGCTCGGCGAATTGAGATTGATCTTGTCAATGCTCTGATAGCTGTGTGAATCCTCCGCCTTTGACAACAACATATCTGGCATCGATGTGGTCAGCTGGGTGTCGCCAAAGATTGACTTATCACCGGCGCATATGTTGTCCAAACTGATACCCAGTTCGGTCAGATCGATGGGCGGTGGATGGGCAGGGCGTGGCATGCCAGGCACACATCCACCTAGCAGCAGTTCGGCTACTCCCGCTGCTTCCATGCGCTTGCGTTCCTGACGCTCCAGCAAATCGCCTGCGCTGCCTGCATTGGCTGCACTTTTGCTTACGACATGCCCATGGCTCTTGCCGCCCCCGGCACGCCCCGTTGCCCCTGAGGAGTCAGCTGTGCGCCGTGGAGAGCGCGCTATCTGACTGGAAGTGGATGCGCGATGCGTAGGACGCAGCTGCGGTCCAGAGCTCGTGTCCGACGGCGTCGGCGGTTCACCCTTGCTGCACGCTATCGAACAGTAGATGGTGCCACGGCGTGGCAGGAATGGACGACCCAGCAGCGAGCAGCGGCAGGTGCAGCAGGAGAAGCACTGATCCGTCGCATGCCAGTGCTGACCGTCATGGCTCATCTGGCCCTGATCGACGCCAATGACCTCACCGCAGTAGTCACAATACTCGGCGAACATGGTATCAAAGCAGCCCAGACAGTACGGCTTCCCCTCTCGCATTATATAACGCTGGCCACCCAGCTGATGCTCGCACTCCTGGCAGGCAAAGTGCTTCATGTGCCAGGTGCGACCTTCGGCCTCCGTGCACTCATCCGAAAAGATTATCTAAGGGTGAGAAATTATATGATTTAAGCATGTAAATAAATTTAATGTTAATTCAGCTCGTTAGAAATAAAATATCTAAGTACTCCGTAAAGATATATAGAACATATAAAACCTCATCAAACATCAGTTCTCGTTATAGGAGTAAATAAACAAATATAGTTCTCGTAATGGATTTATATATGTATATCAAATTAAACTGATTCTAAGAAGTTGCGTTATAAAAACGGTTTACTATACAAATATCAGAAGTTTAACTAATTACTAATCAAACTTATTATCGTCACAATACTTAATTTTTAGTGGAACTACGTCTATTAATTAGATTTTATGCAATAACAATTCTCAATTCAATGTTTAAATGTTTAACTCACCTCATCGCAAGCGGAGCAGCGCGGCTTTTGTGTCTCGGCATGATGGCGACCACAGTAGAGATTGCCATCGCGCTGAAAGTATATCAAGTCCATGAGGAGCTCCTTGCAAACACTGCAGACAAAGCAGCCGGGATGCCAGCACAACTGGGCGCCCAATCGCTGGGCGAAGACCACAATGTCACCGCCGGAGAGCGGCTCCTCGCACTGCCCAAAAAAAAAAGGGGAACAATTTCAAATTAGAATTAGAAGGAGAAGGAGAAGGGCAAGGGGAATACAAGGTAAACCGTATAAATAACAGAAATATGCTAAAGTTGTGCAGAGTCGGAGACGATAGAAATCTGCAGCGTCTGCTTCGGCTTGGCAAAATATTTAAGCGACTATAAATGCTAAATAACGGTAATAAAACGCTTAAGCCCCCGAAGCAAGGACAAGGCAGAAACCAGAACGAGCACAGTGTACAATCCAAGCCCCAATCACCCCCAGCCACTGCTTGCGGTTTTGCTTTCTCACAACGGAAATAATGCAAAAATAGCTGCCGGCCATGTGCGCGGAGTCGGCTCCCAAGTGCTCCCCAGAGAGCGAAAGGGAGAAAACCAGAGACTTTAAACTGTTGGAAATAGCACGAAACACGAGAAAAGGCCGCAAGGAAAATGCTGGTGTTGATGTCGGTGCTGGAGTTGTTATTACTGTTGCTGTTGCTGTTGCTGTTGCTGCTCCTGTTCCTGCTGCTACTGCTGCTGCTGATGTCACGAAGCTCAAACGGAAGCGCAGTTTTTAATGACTAAACCTCAACTCGTTAAAGTTGAAGGCATTCGCATAATGAACTCATTTAGTTACAGCGTGAATCCTAATGAGGTCAGCAAAACTGATGTCTTTGTACTCCTCAAACAGTCTGTTATGAATGTGTTAGGAATATACGGCGATATATATGAATACTAGTTCTCCTTGAGCAATCTATAAACACACTTTTGTCAGGCTGATACAAACAGAATGGACACTATATTATTGAAAGTCTGGACTAATGCTATATAGGAAACAACTCTTATATAGTAGAGCTACTCCATGTAATCGTAACATGTTTAAAACTCATAAGTGCGCTCTTCCGTGCAAGTTGTGTGCAATAGTTTCCATTATTTATGTCAGTTAGCTATATTATTGGATTTGGTTGAACACCTAGTTTATATATAGACAGCATTTAGAGGAAAGGATAAGGAGCTCGATTAGTTAGCATGTTTAGAAGTTTTACCTCGCTTGGAGGGAAATCAAGTTCCTTCCTTATTTTACTTTGAGAAAGGAAGCCAGAACTTGGCTCCATTTTATGAGCATGCAAAGCAATTAACGCAATTGCCCTGATTTATGAACGCTTTTTGGCTCCAAAAGCTGAGCACATGCGACGCCAAACGCTGCCATTTGTGGCTAGCCCTTAGTTTTTCGCCCCAAACCCCAACTCCAGCTGTTAAGCAAGTAGCTCTTACCCCTGACAAAGCCTACGCCAATTTGCGCCATTTTCGTTTCTACTTTTATTTCCTGTTGCCTCCCCTTTCTCATCGCCATCTTCATTTCGCGCACGCAAATTACCCAGAAGCGCCGCAAAAGCCACAAGACGCTGCAAGGACAATGAAAGTGGGGAAAGAAACTTGGTTGGTTGGTTGCCTGCTTGCAGCTTCTTAACTTTCCAGGCTATTAAACCTCAGTCGGTTGCCAGTTGCTTCGATGTCCCCCGCAATCAACATTTACTTTTGCAAGTCATTTAACATTGACAGCCAGTGCTGGCAGAGTATACTGTACAGGGTTGATAATTTCCATAGTAAGTTGCGTAAGTAGCTCCTAACTTGGCCCTTTGCATGCGTCGTTAATTGTTACCAACTACGCAAAAAAAAAAAGATATATTTATATACATATTTGGCAGCAGCAAGTACGCACTTTAATTAGGCTCAGTCTCTGTACCAGGCGCTAATGATGTATTTTTGCCTTCCTTTTGTCTTAATTTTGCCCAGCACTTTGCTGTGGCTTCCGTCCCAACTAAGCAACTTCTGCAGGCAAAGCTCTTAAAGTAGTTTCTGTGGTGGCCCAATTGCAAGTGCTAAACTTTGCCCAACAGCCCAACCCATAGCAGCTGAAGCCCTAGGGAAAAAGTGTGGCCCCAAAGAGTGTCTGTGTGTCCACTAAGAATGACATTTCTCAGCCGGTGTACAATTGTCATGTGTACACGGAACAACAATCGCTGCTCATTTATCTTATAAATGCAATTAATCCCAGTCGCATTCAGTTGATGACCTCGTCCTTTAACTGTGAACCCTGACCCTTCGGCCGGCGGTGCACTGCAGACAATTATGCTATTGACAAATTGATGCTGGCTACTTTCGGCGCATCGCGAAATCGCCACCTGACTCGTCGTCGGTAATTCGTCCTTCCTCCTTGCTGCTAGCTAACCCATTTCGCGTCTGTCCTAATCCAACTTTGACGCAGCGCCAGACAAACTTTCCTGCAGACAAGCAAGACAATTTCCTGCCCAGTCGCTGCTCCCCAACCCTTCTCCACATATATATACATACATATATATGTATATATATATATCAATATATATCTGCCTCGCTCTCTCCTTAGCTCATTGCACAGTGCCTTCAAATTATTAATGACGCTCGTTATCGTGCCCTTTTCAGTACATAAAGTTTTCGCTTAACAGGCAGCAGGCAGCCGGCAACAGGATTTTCGGCTACCTTTTTTTTGCTGTTTTGGTACGCCAACTTTTTGTTGCCATTCGCTCCCCTCCCACACCTGTGCTGCATCAGTTTTCATGAAAAGTATATTTCATGGCTTTTCTTAATAATTATTTTGTATTTCATCGTTGCCAGGACGACCTTTAGTGTCACATCCTTGTCAAGTTCTGCTGTCACATCCGCTCTGACACAGCCCTCAATTCAGTTTTGACTCCATTGTTGTTCGTGTGGAAAATCGGAGCTGGCCAAATCATTACCAGTTCTGTTGCCATCTCTGTGTCAGTCTCCGTCACTGACTTTGACGCACGTTTCTGGCCATGCTTTGCCATTCATTTACGCTTGAGTGAATTTGAGTGCTTTTTGGCAGCAGCAGCAGGAGGTATCATTCAGGCTCATTGAGCGTTTTCATAAATTTTCTTTAAGTATAATTTCTGCAGGGTCGCCCTCGCACCACCCACCCCCTCCTCTCTCCCACTCTCTCTCTCGATCTTAATGCGAGGGGGTGCGGCATTTGCTTTGTTCGCATTTTAACCTTCGTTTAGCAGGTCGCAGTTATGGTTTGTGAATTTTAAGTAGCAGTCGGCAGATATGAGTGTGCCGTGCTCTGGCTCGTCAGTTCTGCTCACGAGCCACGTCATTAAATCTGAATTGTCTTATCAGATTTAATTATTAACGCACTCATCTACAATTAAACTTAAACAATTTTTATGTTGTATTCTTTTCTATTTCAGTCTATTTTCATTTGCATATCTCAATCCATATGTATATTGTATTTTAACTATTTAAATAAGCGACAGAAAAAATAAACTTTTTATTGTACAGCTTATAGCTACGATGCCTATTCTTTATATGCATAGTTGCCAATTACAGATCAACTAAATTGACCTTCTCGCACCATTTTTTGACATGGATCAGTAGTTTAATTACATTTCTTTCAAATAGTTCGGCGCAACTTGCAAAAACTAATGTCGACAAAAACTGATATGGTCCTTTGTAAATGGCATCATGAATAGCTGAAGTATCTAATAGAGAGCCCTTGAATCATTGATCAAACATGTGATATCAAATACGAAACTGCACTTTGACATTAAACATGAGCGGACAAACTTATTGAAAGTTTACACACTGTTTGCGTCGTCTGCCTTCAATGAACTCTAACCTGAACTGGTTTGGGATTGGTCTTAGTCTGGTCAGAGTGCTGCAAGTTGTGGCTTATAAGTTGTTGTGGCAAGGCGTAATAAATGCAACTTGGCTGCCAATTTGGTCTTGTCCACAGAAACCAAAACCAACAAAAATCACTGAAATCTTGGGCACAACTTTAATGCAGGCAACACCTCCGATGTGCCACAAACGCCCACGCACGTAGCAGACAGAGGGTGGCAAGACGCTGTTGGGGTGCGGAGGATCGCAGCCAGTGCAGCGGACAAATGGATGCTGTATGTCCGTATAGTCGCCTTTTGTGGCCCAGACAGACACGCAGAGCAGCGTGGCAGCATGCGGCATAAACTTTTTAATAAGTTTTACGAGTGGCGAATGTGAACACAATAAAATCAAGCTCCCAACTATTTGTGGCAGCCAGCGTGCCAGACGATGAGCAGCCATGGATTTGGATATGAATGCGGCTGCAGACTGGCCAACTACTGCGCGCAGTTCAAATTGAAGCTGAAGTCGATGGTGAAGTTGAAGTTGGTTAGCCAGCACGCACTGACAATCTCCCTCGGTCTCTCTCTCTCTCTCTCTTGTCTATCTCTCTCATCCAGAGACTGCCAGCTAATAACAATGCAAATTTTTCGAGGAGGACTCCCACAGAAAGGGAAGCTCTACTACTACTATTTTATGTTACTAGCATTGTGCTTTAGTGCCATTTCACTGCGTTGCATAGCTTTACAGTATGCACATTCACTTTTTTCCTCCACAGCACAGACAAAAAGCAAGCACGCAGGTGTAGTTGCGATTGCTCAACCAGGGGATGCTCTGTATAATAATATCTGAAATATTATTGGACATAATACAATAATTGCATTTGGCATTAAACATATTATAATATATAGGTAATAATAATATGAGCAAATAGCTGAAGGTCCTCTTTTAATGCAGCGCATGCATCTGTTATTGTATCCGACTGTTACTGTGCGTGTTATTAATTACAGGGTATTTAAATAAGTTGCAGCAGTCGTAGTTCGCAGTAGAGTTCAGAGTTGGAAGTCCAGAGTGAGGAGTAGCTGGCTTTAGTCTTTTGTATGGCAGTTGCTGCAACTGTTTTTGCAACAACGTTTCATTTGCAGTTTTTCGCCATGTTGCAGCACTTTGGCGTTTGCTAAAAGTGTACTTAATGAAATCTTTTTGTCATCTTTTATTTGAGATGCTGCCAAGTTGCGATGCAACGTTTGAAAGTTAACCGTTAGCCCCTCTCGAGCTTCCGCCCCGAACCCCGCAATCCGCTCACTCGCTTGCTCGCTTATTGTTTCTGGCAGGCGCCATTGTTAATTTTTTTTTGCATTGTGCAAGTACCACCTATGCACCCACCCAAGCACCCATAATTTATAAGCAGCAGGAGTCAGGGCAAGTCCTGTCAAAGTTTGCGCAAAACTTTGCCCTGCCAGGCGAAAAATGAAATCGAGACTCGCCGCTTTCTTCGCAGCGCTCCTTTGTTCATCATAATAAAATGCAAATTTCTTGGCTCACAATTAAGTTGAAGGGCAAAAGCGGGAGTGCTCTACTTACCCCCTTGCAGGGCCTTTCATCGGACAGCAATCGCACCGCGCCACGTCCGAGCGCCTCTCTCTTGCGCTGCGCCGAAAATATCCTCAGCTCCTTGCGCTCCTCGTCACTCAACGAGTGGCAATAGCGTACCTGCAACAAGCAATGGGAAATGGTTAGTGGTAACTGGTAGTTGGCAGGGAAGTAGCAAGTTTCTTGTATTGTAAATATTAATTAAAATCTCTTTTACTTTTTAATCTCGTCCAGCCTGTTTGCAGGCGGGCGTTCCTTGATTTTTATACAAAATTATTTGTTTTTTTTTTTGTCCTTTGTTTACCCTCGTATATACCCTATGTATATCTACGATCATAGTAAGTCTCTCAGTTTCGATAAATGAACTTGACGCATACTTATTATTTTATTTGTTTAATATTACCGTATATAACTTATAGATGTCATAGGTACTATCACTCAAGCAAACACTTAAAATTTACTCCTGCATATATTCGGAACAAACATATTCGAAAAACTGGATAATGTTGAATAAAATTATCACACACATAGCTGCCAAGCAAGTGTTGTGATTTAAAAGATATCCGGACTACAAGTTTCATTATGCTCTTAACTAGTAAAATATAAAAAAAGTTATATTAAATAGATTCTTTACTTTTCAATTATCAAGGTGTTAGTTAAGATCAGTTTACTGTATTTGTAAAACTTTTCATGCATGCTCGACAGGTTAATTTAATCTTCACCAATTAAAGCTTGTTTTCATTTAATGGCATTCTGCTTGCGCTTCAATTTTGTTCTCAAAAGTTGGCACCTCTGCTTTGCCATTAACTGCATTTTTATGCTGTTTGAGCTGTTTTTTTCTTCTTTTTTTGCCAGAGCCATTGAGTACTCCCTTATGCTACTGCGTTGATGTTCTGTTCTGTTATCTTCTGTTCAGTTGTTTGGGCCCTTTGGTCTTTTGGCAAATACTCACTTCGTTATCTTGAGGCGGCAGCTGGTGCAGCAATTGTTTCACGCGATACTTCTCGCCGGGACTGTTGACGTAGGGCACTTTGTCGTCCGGTAGTTGGCTAAAGTACAAGCGAACCTGTTAACGAGCAGATATAGAGTAAAAGAGAGAGAGAGAGAGAGAGAGAAAATCAGATATAAAAACTTTAGTACTGCAGTTATGTATTAGCCATAAACTGCGACGAGTTAACGATTGGACAACTGTCTGCATTTTATGGCAATTTCGGAGCCGCGACAAATTCGTGGGAAACGTTTCATTAGGGCCAACTCATAACGAATTAATCAAAGCTAAGTGACAAACGCTTTCACTAACTTTGCAAAAAGCAAAAAAAGCAAAATGAACGCCCACAGCTTTTTTATCCACACAATTATCGACGAAACAAAAAACAAGCAAATGCCACGACCAAGAAAAATTGATGTTAAAACGTGCGAAAGAGGAAAATGTCGCGAAAAAGTCATGACAGGCAAACAGAATGCAATTGCACAGAAATGGAAAAACAGATTGACTAAAAACAGACAGAGATGTTTTAGTTTTTGTATGTCTCTTTTCCATAAATATTTTCCCAGCACGCCCAGCTGGAAGTTATGTAAGCGCTTATGCCACGTTTGGCCCCGACTCTTGACCAGCTCTAATTGCAGCCAAATGCGGGCAGTCGATTTAATTACAAAACGCTTTCGCTTTCGATTCGATCGATTGCCGTTCGATTTGGCGATAATTTTCCACAAGCCACAAAAAGAAAAGCCGCTCAGCTGCAGCCGATATTGTCGTAGCATTTCCTTAATCGTGGTAGGCATTGAACTGGGCTGGGTTTCGACTCAGTTTTTGGGCAGTGGCAATGAAGCACAAGACAAACGAAAGGAAAAGTTAAGTTATCTGCAGGTGGTCACAGCCACCGAAATATCAAATAAATTGCTGGCCGTTGGCTACTTTTTGATTTCACTCAAATTAGCTGCGACAAATTGCAGCATGTGTTGCGGTTGCTTTCGGCTTGTGGTTCGCGGGAACGCCCCCTTACCTGATCTGGCCGCAGACCCGGTGGCACCCAAGTGTACTCCTCGAGTGCACAGCCGCTGTCATCGTCCGACTGTGAGTTGCGCTGAAAATCCAGCTGCTGATGGTGGCTGTGATGATAGACGCTGCTGGCCGATGCCGCCGTCTTGTAGCTGGCGGTGCGCAGCGGCGTCGCCACCACAGAGTTCAGTGGCAGATGATTGGGCGGCTGGCAGTGGCGTCTCTGCAGCGGTGACACAAAATGCGACGGTGTCCCGCTGCTACTAGCCGTCGATGGTGCATCCACATTATTGCACATAACCGTCGATGCTGTGTGGCTGCTGCTCGCAGGCTGTTGCAAGGCAGCTGGAATGGTTTTGGCAGTGGCTAAAGTTTGATCGCTGCGATGCGACGGAAAGGGTGCAGCACCGCCAGCCTCCAGCTGCAACAGTTCGCTCTCCGTCTGAGTGTAATAGCTGCTGCCTGGTTGCTGCATCTTGCGGTGTCGTCTGCTGCCTAATGTGGTAGTGGTGGTGCTGCTGCTGCTGGTGCGCGGTGCGGGTGTGGGCTTATATTTGTGGTTTGCCTGAATGCTGTAAGCATAAGGAACGATAAAAATCCGATTAGATTACTATTGAAAGTGATGTGTGCTTACGGAAAATATATTTATATATATATCTTAAAATTCAGCTAAGTTATTGATTAAATCTCTACACAAATTATTTTATAAATTATCTAAATCTATATCCGCCCATTTTCCACACTTTTAAAGTTAAAAATATAGCTCGAAAAAAATCACTTAAAATAAAATGTTTGTTTAATATTATTACGTGATAAATTACAAAATTAAGAGAGCTCCAAGCCGCAATTTATTGATTAATTATTTAAATTTGCTCTTGGCTGTCCAGCCCATCTCAGATGTATTTCACTAACTAGAGTTGCTAGCAAATCATGTTGCAACTAATTTGTGAAACATTCAACTGCAAACTGGTCATAAGCAATGTTGATCCATTGGCTGAACGAGGCACACATAAATATTCATATTCATATGATGAATGATAAATGATAAATGCTGAAAACCCCATTTGCAATTAACCAGCTGAGATGCAACGAAACTCATTTAAGTTTAACGCGACGGACATTTGTAATCGGTTCTGACTGCAATTGTGGCCAACTCGCAGCTGTTGCTGTTGCTGTTGATGCTTGCTGCAGCTGATTCAGTTGTTGCAGCAACTAGCGCATGCGTGTTGCTATCCAATTTATGAAATTTCGAAATTGCCAGCGCATGTCCAGCCATCAGCATGTGGCCATCATCATAGCCAGAGTCATAAACTTTGCGCCGACTGACCATTGCAGGCACTGTGGAATCTGACGCTTCTTTCTGCGCCGCTTTCTGTGTACTTTCACTCGACACACTGTGGCACACACGACGATTATGCAGTCAAGCAACATCAGCAGCAGCAACAGCAACACCAGCAACTATTTTGTATTGCTTTAGAAATTCCAGCAGCAACTTTAAGCCGCTGTTCATGTGGCACCCAGTCTGGTCGCGTTTCAGTTTTAATTTGCTTTTAAATACCCCGTAAATATAAAATGATTGCAAATGGGCTGTATATGTGCAACAACGGCACGAATCAAATAGAGACACTTTGTCTACTTTTTAGAGCACTCAAGGGCTGTGAAATTATCTTTAAGAAAAACTTATTAAGATTTTTGTAGATATATTTTAAGTTTAGGTAAAATCTCAACTTTGTGTAATCTTAATTTGAACTACAGGGTATTTTTTCGTCAATCACATTTAACTAACATATTCTTACATGGTTTCTCTGGTAATTTAAACTTGGCCGCTGGCTACAATTATGTTTTGTTTTGTTTATTTTTAATTTGGTGTAATTAAAGTCATTTGTGTGACTTAACGCCAAGTGCCTTATGCGTAAAACTCTCGGATATTAAAGACCCGCTGCAATTGCGTGTTATGCAGCCGAGGTTTTACGTTTAACATATTTTCATTCATACTGTTTAAGATTTCGATTTGTATCAAATTGCACAACATTTGGAGCATGAATAATAACAAACCAGCTGTTGAATGACCAGTCCAACAGTTGGGGTCTAATCAACGTGAGAAGTCAATGTGGGGAGCTCGGACAGTCGAAAGCAATTTGCCAGCACGCCAAGCGATTTATCTGCATAGCTTGTAAATTTATGCTAATGTATGATAACAATAAAGATTATAACTTGACCAAGTCAAGCGCTAACCTTCTGCCAAACAAAGGCACATATTTGAGAAGCTGTTTACCCGTAGCTCTCAAACATAGCAGAAAACATCGCTAAAAACCCTTTCGCATAGCCAAATTAATGGCTCTATCTCTCGCAACTGGGAGTCATGCAAAAGAGAATGTCTCGCAAATGTGGCAGCCGTACGTTGTAAGTAACTAACTGATAGGCAAATGGCATTAGCATTAATTCCATGTTGTGGCTTAGGCGTCAGATCGGCAGCGATAATATTAGGCAGATCGTTAAAATAAAAAGAAAATACGTTACGGCTCGACGTTAGTGAAAGTTTTATGTGCTACGTTTATTTTTGTTTGGTGATTTTCCAATGCAAATTCATTTGCTTTGTCGGACAGTGCCAAAAACAAACTTGTACACATCTGCGTGTGATCAATCAAAGGTTGCTTTCTAAACCGATTGACGATAGCCGATTGCCGAATGTTGTCCGATCCATTCAGTGCGATTGTCAACTGCTGCCCAAACAAAGTCAAGGCATAATCTGTCACAAATGAATTGTGCGCCTGTTGATTGACTTCGATAGCCAACACCAGCGTCAGCCCAATTCAAATCTAACAAACACAACAACAACAAAAAATTCACCAATTGCCAAATATGGCCAAGACTGTTGACATACTCGCTGCCGTCCGGCTAAGGCACAAAGACTCTCAGCACTTGGTCAGGCTGGGGCGGTTTTCTCTTTTCGTGCAAAAAGCCATAAGCCAGAAATAAGAAGGCTCCAGGTGAGAGTACACGACTAGAAGATTCCCTGTAGGTAGACAGTGTAGTTGAAGTGCACTTAAGTACGATTGCGAACCAAAAATTTAACAATTAATAAAAAAAAGGAATTTCGGATATCATTATCAAAAAAATAAAATTTTAATATATATATATTATATAATAATAATTAAATTGGTTATAGCCTTGCATACTTATACCATTTCATAGTTTTTATTTAGTTTTTAGTAGCTACAGGGTATAAAAAACTAGTGGACTCTTTGATGATTTTCTAAGCGACATGCAATTTTATTTGCCAAATGCAATCTGCCTGCGCTAAAACTGTCTGAAAATGCTGCATGGAATTGACGTGCATCTGACCAACTATGGTGCGATCTCTGACACATGAATAAATTTGGGTTAAGAAGATTTTGAGTTTGAGTTTATTTGGCTTGATGTTTGTCATTTTCTTGATGTGTGTATGTCACAACTGTCCAGACGAGTGGATGGATGAGGATAATTAAAAATAAAGTGCATAGCACTTTTTGCAATACTTAAATTTTAGTGCATGACGTTTGAATGCAAATATTTGTCAGTCTAGATGTTCAAAATTCGCAATTATTTATTGTTAACGATGTTATGCGAAATAATACGTCATTGAAAAATACATTCTAACAATTGTTCATCATTCATGTGAACTCCCATATATATTTATTTGCTTAACAGCAATATGGTCAATAAAATTCGAACATAGAATAGAGTTTAAATAACGTTTTTTTTTTAAGTGCATTTACATCTTTACGGAGAGTATGACAATTTTAAAGTAGACATCTGCGATCCCATAAATTATGAATATTTAAATCAGCTTCATGAGCAGAATCGATCCTGTCATATCCGTCAATTTCAAGGCAATTAGTCTCTCAATTTAAAAGCGAATATTTAAAAGTTAATATGCTTAGATGGCTGCTCATGTTGTTATCCGAAATGTATAGTAAACCAAATTATTCACGGTTTCTGCACAACATGAACACATTTAAACTGAAATTGGCTTATCGGCACAAATTAAAGTCATTTGTGTCTTGGGCAATGCCATAAGCAGCTCATTAGGCAACATTTCTGCAATTGCGGCACGTTCAAATCCAAATACCAATGCCGTGCCGCACAGCCAGTAATATCTCAATTATCAGCCGTACCTCCAATGCTGATTGGCAGCAGGGCACTCATGAGTGCAATGTTGGGTAACGAATGCATTTCAACGATGCTTTCTTTCCCATTATATACATTGTACACTCACATATATACATATAGGCAATATTGCAGGGATTTCATTAAATTTTAGACACGCAGTTTCCAGAGAACTGGTTCAAAATCATTTAGACACACTCACACAGATAGATATGTAAGTATACGGGTTTGTGTTGCGGCCTGCAACCAGTTTCCCAGAAAAAAGAAGTGCACTACGACACGCAGACATTTGTCCGGCGAGGAAGGGGAGGTGGAACTACGTGGAAATTAAAACGAAACATGCAATTCTTGGTAATTGAAAATGTAGAAGAACAAGCAGCAGCAGCAGCAACAGTAACAGCAACAGCAACAGCAACAGCAACAGCTAGATCAGCCAGAATAGCATCTGAAGCAGCGAATCAAACCGAATCCGCATTAAATTACTTTCACAATTGGTCAAAAGATAAACGTCAGCTCCCAATTCAGTTTGGAGCCTACAAGTTTGCCGAATTGCTTGAATTATCTGCCCCGCATAGCACACGATCTCAAGTCTCCGATTACAGTTGCCATTTAGGCAGATCGCACTAGAGCCCGCCTCATCCACGAACTTTGTGTGTGGGGGCTGCTCCAGAATCGAACGCTCTTAAATTAAATTGTTGCCCGTTGGGCGTGTCACACTGAAGTCCCGCACTCTCGACCTCTGTTTTAATACCGTCTGTGGACTCAACTCCCGACTCTCTGCCTAAATGCCTTTTCCCAGTCCATTACGAAATCTCGTGCAGCAGCTTTCGAGCCACAAGTTCAGTTTTATTGCACCTTCTGCTGTTGTCTGCCCTGACCTTGCTGTTGTTGCGTGTTTGAAGCGTTTCATTGTCTTGGCCCAAAAGGGGCGGCAGCTCCAAAAAAAAAAAAAAATTATATTCGAAATCAAGTAATAGTGCTTTAGTTGAGCGTGTTCGACGCGAAAATACTGTAGACTGTAGCCATTTCAAACATATATATATTCTGAGTTAATTACACAAACATCATAACAGATAAAAGAGCAATACCGTCTATAATAGAGAATAAAATTGGCATTCATTTAAATTGTTCATGCAGCCCATGGCTGACTCAATGGTGAGGCTAAAATTAAATGTTAAATATTCTTAAATATGCTATATAATTTAATACATGATCAGTTTGGTTTCAACGTGGGCTTGTAGAAGAATCGGTCTAAGGTCTGAGATGTTTCGCCCCACACAACACCAAGATACACAATTTTAACCAATTTCTATGTGGGCATATTGCATAAAAAAGCAACGGAAATAGCGAGCGCATAATATTTATAATTGTGCTTTTTAAAGTTCGGGCCAACTGCTGCGTTTGACTGCGTTTACGTCACCCAAACAAAGGCCACAAGCGGCACAGTCACGTTAGACATGTCATTCAACAACACGTGTTGATGTCGCTCAAACTTTATGCATTTTTTATGAACATGCACAATAAACAAGCACACACACACACAAACACACACACACACGCCACTCGCTGGCACACTCGCATACATAATGTGTGTTGTTTGTTGGCTGTCTGCGCGCTATTCAGCCATTTCTTTGGGTGCTTCATGGGCGCAACCTGTAGCTGGTTGCAACCACTCCGGTTTGGCCCGTTGCACAAGTTTTTGTGTAGTATATGCAACGCCTCTTTAAGTACCGCGAGTGATTTAGTGCAATGGTGCCGTTAGACGGCAAGGCTAAAGCAGTTGCCCGCTGCCGATAACATGCAGTTGCAAGCAAGAACATCAGCAGCAGCAGCAGCAGCAGCAGCAGCAGCAGCAGCAGCAGTAGCAGCATTAGCTCCATCTGACTCTGCCGCATCAGAAGAGTGAACAACATGGGCTAAAATGCATAATTAATTGAACTTGCAAGGCGAATACTGCTCAAGCGTTTTGTGGCATGCCACATGTGGCATATACTACACAACACACTCCGCTCGCAATGAGTCGTTTTGCCTGCTGAGTATGAGTTGATTTTTGGCTCCGCCTGAGCTGATTTTGCGTTCTCTTATTAACACAGCGCTAGCATAATTTTATGCAAACCGGCAATGCAAATGGAGTCGCCTATAACTGCAACGAAGATTCAATCCATCCTCCCCGTTCCACTAACACTCGCGCCCCACAACGTGCCACTGCTGTCAGCGACCTTAGAGACACGTTTCAGCGCTTGTTTACTTGCACGCAGCACAACTTTAATTTATGCAAAACGTTGTTGTACTACTCTTATACAATATCCAAATATCCCTCTCCTCACTCCCCTCAACTCAACAGCCTAGCCTTAACCATCACTTGTCTTGTTTATGTTTTTTATACGATCAACTTTTTGTTTTTCAACACACAAAATACGAAATTTGCTTTCAAGATCACGTTTTGCCTTCGCATTGGGACAAGTTTCTTGATTTGGCTTTTGTTAAAAAAAATATCTATAACTAACAAAAACTAAAATTGATCATATAAATGTATGTACATATGGGGAATGTCTGCAAATTTATGGGTTTTTAATTGAATTTTGACAAGTGAATATTTTGGCTTACGACTTTTAACGGAAATACTTTGTCAGAGCTGTGGATTATTTGGCCAAATTGGCTTTTAATTTGGTTTTATTTTTTGTTAAGTGGCTTTTAGGTCTTATTAGGCTAATAGAGCTGCTCCGGACTAACAGCAACAACAGCTAAACGAACCACTTCAAAGTGGGAGTCGCTCCCATTCTCAACATTCAACATTCAACACTCAATACTTAAACAATTGGTAGCTTCTCGAGCAACAGTACCTGGAATGTAATTGCTGCAGATTGGTTGCCGATGATATGCGAGTGAAGTAACTTGGAAAAACTCCCACAGTTCTTAAACATAAATTAGATATTTTTCTTCTATAATTTAATGGGTGCTCTGCCCTGAAGATTATCATTATCATCTGCTTCGGGTGATGAAGATGATGAAGATGATGATGATGATGAAGATGAAGATGATGCCGACGATGATGCTGTACATGATGCTACTGATGATAAATATAATTGCGTTGGTTTCTCATCAAATTAAGGCAGAGACAAACACATACTCGCCGTGAACACGTAAAAAGATTACGTTCTTAAGACGACGAAATAAAAGAACATCATAAGTTGATTAAATTAAAAGACCGCAGCCGAAAAGATAGATACATTGTTTATGAATGGCACAAAGGCGGACAAAACGAAAATAATTGACACACGGTAAGTGAATAAGACATTTTCGTAGAAACGCCAAAGAAAAATAAATTAAATAAAAAGAAATCCGAATAAAAAGAAATCAGTAAATGTAGCCAAATACAAAAGTCAAAACAAAATGTCCACTAAATTTATTGTCTGGTCACCTATGAAAAAAAAAAAAAACAGATAAGAGAAATAAAATCAACGAAGCGTTTAACATGGGTGATGGATGTGTCTGGAATTGCGAGTGGAACTGGGTCTTCAAAACAGTTGCGTCCGCTGGGACTACCACCTGTTGAAACGTGGGAAACTCCAAGTACTAAGCTGCAGCGACAATTACCCAAATAATAAATAAGTAGCCCAACCCTGCCAAACTCAAGAACGTACCTTGTCCGAACCCAACCCTGATGCGGTTGCTGAACTCCAGTTGCAACGCAGCTGACCATGAAGCAGCCAGAGGCGGCGGCAGTCAACTATGACCAAATGAGATGCGCTTGAGAGTGCACTTTTTGACCAAGGCCAGCTAACCGGAAGTGTGGCATATAATTAATAACGGCATATGAATCATGACGCATCACTAAAAGCCAAACAGCATTTCTCATAAACAACAAACAGGCAATTGGCAATTGGAAATGTGCGTGTGCGCTGAGCCATAAAAGGATTAACTTTGCATGTGGTACACACACTCGACACACACTGCACACACTGCACACACGCACACAGCACTTTGATATGCCGCCTGTTGCAACTTCCTTGTTAGCTGTAATGCAACAAGCTGCAGTGAAACAAACCAAACAACTGACAAACGAACAAACAAGCAACAGCAAAACGGACAGCAACATTTCAATTAACAAAAAGGAACCTCAGGAATCTCGACAGTCAGTGGGGAGAGAGACGGAAACACCCAGTTAGGGAAAGTAATAGAGATAGAGACATATATAGAGATAGAAAGAGGAGTCCATCTAATCACTGCCTGTCACAACAAAAGTTTTTTTTTTCATGAGCAGACAGGCGGTTGTATCCGTATAAATATGTTTGTGGCCCGCATCTGCAGTTTTAGCTCTATCCCTGTGTGTATGTGTGTGTGTGAGTGTGTGTTAAAATGCGCAATTAAGCCATCATATGCGTTGCAAGTGTCTCTAAGCAAGAGCATCAGACGCCAGCAAACCCATTAGCCGAATGCACACCTTTCCGAGCAACCAGGAAGCCAACCATTCAGCGAGACAGAACCTAACTTTAACTATTCATAGCCTATAAGCAGTAGAAAAATATGGGTATACAAGCCGTCTTCAAACTCAGAAAGTTTGTCTAAACTAAACTGTAGCCTCGAATTTAGAGGTTTGCATTACAAAGTATTTAAGGCAAACAGCAAGTCTAAGCATTTTTCTTGCAATCGGAAAATTAAAATTAAATATACAATTTTGTGATTAGACTGCTATATAATATATAATATATATGAACCATTGTTCAACACAGGGCATCTTGTAGTCAATCACTCTCAAATAAAATGTTGGTATTTGGTTGACCAACTGGTGCTGGGAACTTGGAACAGGTAACTGGGAACTGGGAACTGTGAGCTGGTCAACTGTTTGGCTAATGAAGCTTGAAGTGCAACTCGAGCAGTTCTGAATTGGGATTAGTAAACAGGATCTTGTTAGCGATGTAAACCGCCGTTAGTTGGCGGCAACTTCCTCGCCCAGTTTGCTGGCCCATAATTCTGTTGGCCAGCAATTTATCAAAATGCGATTGTTCAGGCTCTGGACGGCTCATTAGCGCGCCTCTTGCCACAGTACTTGCAACACTGTGTTTTTTGTATCTGTTGCTACAGCGTGGGCGACTCTAAGCTGAAGACGTTGTTGACCCGGCTTTTGGTCATGCCACTCACGCCCCAAATGTATCTACACATGTTTCTTTCAACTTAATTGTGAGGCAGACGCAGACCAGTACATGAATAACAAATGCCTAACAGCACAGCTCTCGCTGCTGCATTAGACTGCACTTTCTGAAGCGGGGTCAGAGGGAAGTGGGGAGGGGTTGGTTGATGTGGACTGGTTAATTTTGAGAAGACACTTGTGCGCAGCAGCTTGTTAATAATTTGCACGAATCGTTGACCAACTTAGCAGCTCAGTCAACACTGTCCGCCAGCCCAGTGGCAGAAATATTTCAAGAAAATCACGATTCACAACTCGAAGATCTTTTTGGCTACCAGTTCACGATGCGAATGTTGCTATGAGGGCGGACGAGGCTGACGGGGCGAGTGCGTGGTGCGTTAAGTTTCGGTTTCTGATTCGCTTGGACACTTTCACAAAATCGCTTTATGCTTAAATTTAGTTTATCAGACATTTGTGCCCATTTTTGGTGAGAGCAAAGAATTAGCATGAATTTCTTTTATCTATAGATTTTTAGAATTACAAATGAATTAATTTATATATATATATCTTGGCATTTTAAATCTAATGACAAATCAATTTGTGGCTTGAAGGCAAAACATTACCTTTGCAATCATTTCGAGTTAATTGTAATAATTGAGGCAAGCTGCTTTCAGGTAGATTATTTGACTACTTTATGGCCAACAACAATGGCAAACATCGAATAAAAGACACTGGTTCTATTTAAGTGTGGGCGGACAACCATTTAGTATACCTTAGCTGAAAGACCTATTGTGAGTGTGTTATAAATCTTGTAGCGCAGTAAAAATGTCATTAAATGTTATCTGCCTGTTATTCACCCATTTATAGTTCCCCCTTTTGTAACTTTTGTGGCTCTAAAATCCAACTTAGTTAATAAACAATATTGTTCAATTAAATCATATCTGATTTATAAGGTTTAATTTAAATGCCTGTAAGGGTATTTAACTTTCGTCAATTCGTAGATATGGTGTTGCCTTCAATTTGATTTTGAAAGGCGCTGCTTGTAATTTGGCTTTTGTACCACAAAATGATTGCCATTAAACTAATTAATTTTCGTTTTATGCTTAATGCTTTAAGCACAATTTTCAATTAAACGTAAATTGCTGGAGTAAAAAAAAAGAGACTTGAAACTGGTTTTAGTGGGCGCATAAAAGTAGCCGCAAACACATAAACTGAGCGTTTATCTTACAGATTCCGAATAAGATCGACAGGGAAATAGAGATGGGTATATGTATGTATTTACACATTTGTGTATATGTGCACACATACAGATGCAAACCAAGCCTCGACCTCTGACTGACTTATGGCCACCAAATTGCTGTGTCAGAGCAGAGACTTTATATAATAACAATAATCAAAGCCAAGGAAACGTAATAAGCTCACAGCAACGCCCTTCAATTTAGCTGGTTAGCACACCCATCCCTTTCTTCCCTTCCTTCCCTCCTCCCTCCACAACCAATTGCCCCTTGTCTGCTGCTTCTGCTGTTGCTCGGCCCTTTGGCTTTGGCTTTACGCTAATTTTATTTGCGGTTTTCGATTTTATTTTACCAACACATTTTTCATTTTTGGTTTTTTCTTTCTGCCAATTATTGTTTGTTGCTGCTTGAGTGAAGTTTTGATTGATTTTTGTGTGTGTGTTTGTCATAAATTGAATTTCCCAAGCTAACAAAATCAATCAGCAACAAACTATAGACTATTCTCTTGTAAATTTACTGAGTTTTTGCTTTGTTCAGCTAATGTATTTTATTGGTTTTATCTGAGCAGAGTGTGGGTCAATAAATTTGCAACGCTTACGGGCATTACATCAACCTCAACACCTGGCCAAAGCCAGCAGAATACTGCTGACAGTGACAATGGCAATAAAACGTTTAAGCCATTAGACTATCTTGGTCCGGGCCTGGAATATGAGCTCAGCTTTTTATACTTTTATAGTCACAGCGTAAAATCCCTGAGTTTTGGTTTTGATTGGAGCACGTTTCGTTTTATGTTGGGGCCATAAAAACCAGCCGCAATTATGAAATATGCGTAATTAAAAATTTTAGTTTATTTCTTGAGTTGTGGCTGGGGGAACCAAGTGCTTGCCAAAACCCGGTTCTCTTCACAGCAGCCGCCAATCACAGCTGATAAATTGTAAACAGTTAGACAAGACACGCCCCACTCCTTTCGCTTAGACAACTAAAGAAATTACTCATACTCATACGCCTCGCGTTGGAAAAGTCCATAAAAAAGAAATTAAAAACATGTGTACAAAAAACAAATTTATTATAAATTAAAACCCATTTGCGCTACGCTTCTTTAGAGGCGGTCATTTGATATGCCTGAAAATCTAGCTGAAATCCGCCCCTGTCTTTGCCAGCACCCCCTTAACGCCACCCGCCGCCGCTGGCTTTTGCCATTTCAATTAAAATGCCATATATCATGGAAGCTTTGCGCACATCGAATGCAATTAAAATCAAATGCTCGGCTCCATTTTTAAATCAAAGCAAATCGTAAAACGATAAGCCTTGCTTGCCGCCTCATCAACTCACCACCTCGCCGCCCCTCAATATTGCTCCGGGACCACCCGGACAACTGGCAACTGGTCAATTGGCCACACTCGCAGTACTACCATTGACTGTGCCGGTTACCAACACACGCTTTATCTTTCTCTCTCTGGCTCTACAGAACCAGTGTTGGGACAACATCAGGTCCAAGACCAAGTCTAAGTAGCTTATTTATATAGTACTTATACATATTTTATTATACACATTTCGCTACTAGGAGTTAAACAGAAATTCCAATGCAAAGTGCACATAGGGTCGATGTGTCGATTGGCTAAGTCTATAAGAGATGACCTCGTGCTTGATTTTATGACATGACACGACACGAACACGACATATGCAAATTCTGTGTGTATATTAAACAGTCGAATGGACAGTTAAAGTTAAAAGCTAAAATCATTTTAACACATTTCGTTTTTGTGCAATTTAACAAATATATCGTAAAAGGTATGCTTTAATAATTAAAGATGCATTTGACTATTTCTTTTTATTAATCAAAAATATTTAAAAATATATATAAATATATATGAAATATGAAATATATTTTTTACCGATTTTTCTCCCTAAAAAAAATCATTCATTTTAAATACAAAATTCGTGTCACTTCTGATAAACTGCAACACGAGCCCAGCACCAGCGCTTAATTACTCTTTAAGTAGCAGCAGTCAATATTGGCTTTGGCTGATTTGCGTTGAAAGGCAGTGGAAATTTAATAGGGCATGGCACATTCCATCTTTTCATAGGCTCACAGCTCGAATTTCAGGGTATTTTTTTATGTAGCTTCATTCCGCGTCAGATGCAACATGCTGCAACTTAAGCAGCGTCTAATCAGCAACCACATTGATTTATAAAAATCACTGTTTTTCCATGTTAAAGCTTTTGCTGCTACTGCGAACAAACGAAGCAAAAGTTAAAGATGCAAAATATATTAAACGTACTCAGAAACTCAAAATGCGCCTCTGCCGCATCTCATCGGCAAAAGCGCGTCCGTTCATGTGGCAAGAGCACAACTCAATTTTTCCACAGACAGTTAACCGTGCGAACGAGACTTTAAATATGGCAGGTTATTAAACCGACATATGGAATTTATGTGAGGGGCGGCTAAAGCAAATCGGCTGACGGTCTGGCACAAAGGACACAAAATGACAGCGGAAAAAGAAGATATATATATATATATAGCCAAGGAGGAGCTAAAGAAGCACAAGGTACAAGGAACAAGTCACAAAGTTCGACCAATTAAATAAGTCGTGTGGAACAAAAATCCAATGTGTTTTAGCAAGCAAAAAATATTATGTTATGTATATTTATATATATAATAATATCGCTGAAGATGTTAACCAATATATACACTACAATATATGCACTTTTTACACGACTCTCTAACGGGAATACTTTATCGATATAAAGCAATTTCTTCAGATGATGTTCATCAAATAATAAATATATATGGATATACATATTTATAAGCATAAAATAAGCATTCATTGTGGTTTGTTAACATAATTACTCAGTTAACAGTAGCATTAATCTTATACTAATCGTTATATCATAATTATAAGTCTCTATCATTAACAAATTTTTATTTAATAAGATTGGAGCTTCAAATATGGAAAATTTTATTGCATATTTTTATAGGAATTTAGTAATTTTATGGATGTTAAAATACCAACAAATTACAAACGTCCAATTAGAAAACAATAATTATGTTTATGGATTTCGGGGTTTGTTTGAGTTCAAACTCCACACACAACCTGCTCATCAGAAATTGTTGAAGCCTTTACGAGCAATTTAAGAGCGTTCTTCATGCATATAAAGCTATTAAACAGCCGTTAAACTAGCCCATAAAATGTTCTATATGAACTCAAAGGTGTATGGGGGGGGGGGGGAATGTATTAACAGCAATCGCTCCCCCCAAACGCCATTCACTTGTTTGGTTAAGCGCGTCAAGCGCATTCCAAATTAGTTGCCTTTTGCCGCTCCAATTAAGTAGTTCCCCACACCACCCCTAGCACACCACTCTGACCACTTATGGCCATTTCACAACCTGTTGTTGGCTTATCTGCGAGTCTTGTATGGGTCTTATAGGTTTTCGTTTTTTGTGTTGTATTTTGAATTATGGGCATTCCGATAGGCATTCTAAGGCTTTCTCAAAAGTTAAACTCACGCGTTGCATTCCTGCTGCTGCTGGCCATCCAGCTTGGCCAATTGTTCTTCAATGTCGCTCAGTTGCATATCATCCGTCATGGCCGCATTTAAGTAGCAAACGTTCTGCATTATTGACTCCCGGCTCCTGCTCCTGCTCCTGCCACAGCTCCTTCCCCCGGCTAACAGCTGCTCCGTCTCTGTTCCATTCTGCAGCCAAAGAGCGTTTCGATTTCGGCAAATATTCAAATTGCGTAACTCGTTGAAAGGCAATAATTTAGATGCCGAAGTTGATTTTGTTATGAACTGTTGTTGTTGCTGCTGCTGTTGTTGGTGCATGTGCTGCATGTGTTGCAGCTGGGCTGAGGTAAGGCTGCCCGTCAGCATGGCCACCTCGACATCATCGTCCGTTTCGCCATTACAGGATATGCCGGAGGAGTGAAACTGCTCCTGCTCCTGTCCAAGCTTCTGCCCAACCGATGAGCAGCTGGTGGACAAATCGCTGCTAATCAGACTCGATTGCTGCGAGTGCAATGCTCTCGCCAAGCTCAGCGTTGTGCACTCCTCCCGCTCGCTGGCCGTCGGCGCCGGCAGTTCCAAAGCAATGGGATTTGGCGCCAGTGTCAAATGTTTTGGCTTCGTTTTAGCCTTGACAGCTGATTTGATTTGGAGCTTAGAGCAGCTGGATTTGGGTTTGCGCTGCGGTGTCGTCAGCTTGGTAACCGTCGATTGACGCGACTGCGAACCGCTGCACTGCACCTGCTGAGCGGGCACTGCAACAGGAGCAGCAGCTAAAGCAGCAGCAGTTGGATCCTTGCCGCGCTCCGTGGAGCGTCTACGGCTGCGTCGTATGCTGGGCATATTGCGTGGAAACAATTTGCCCGCATCCGGCTGTGAGGTCTTCGACAAGCTATCGCAGCTAAGGCTCTGGCTGGGAGTGTTGCTGTTGCTGCTGCTACTGCTGGTATCCGTTGAGGCAAGCACTGAGGCACATTCGGTATGCATGATGATCTCGCGATAGTTTCTCGCTCCATCATTTTGTGGCTGGTTGCCGGGCAGGCGGATGTGCCACCAGCGCTTCTTTGCCAGCAGCTTGGACATATTTGGAGCTGTTTGAGTAATTAGCACATGGCCTTTTCACTTAGCACTGCACCCCCCTTCTTGGGTGTCGCTAATCGATTGACACATTAGCGAGACAAGTGGCAAGAGACACCGTTGCAGGCTGCTGCAATTAACGGACAATCCGTTTGTTCTAATTACGTGCGCAAAATCAATTGAGAGACAGATTGAAAACTCCGCCAATGGGCAAGAAAATGTGCGAGTGAAAATTCACGCGCTATACTAAAAGAAAACAAACAAACACCAACCGACTCACGCACCGTTCGCTTTGAAGTCACGACTATAACTAAAGTCGCTGCGCGCGCGTAGAAAGTTGTTCGGGTCGGTTCCAAGACAACAGCAGAGAGATCGATCGAATGGGGAGAGAGCAAAGCCAAACAGCAACAGCAACAGAAAGTTGAGTGGCTCTGCGCTCTTAGCAAAATTGCTGAGGCACTCAAGTTGGTGCAGGTCACAACTCAACACAGGTGCTGATCGCCGCTGCCAACTCACCACTCTGATACACTCTTATACGTTGAAGAAGTGCAACATTGTGTAGAACAGGTGCCGGCTGCGTCTGCGGCTGCCAAGCATGTTGAGTTATTGAGTATGCTGCATTTTGAGCACTTTTTGTATTTTTTATTTGTGGCCGCATTCTGTAGGCTTATTAACAAGTTATTGGTGTGAGCTGAGAGCGCTACTGGTTGCCGTGATTGGCTGCAGGCCACTTGGCACATTTCAAGCGCTTTAGTGACTCTGACCCATTTCATCCAGCGGCACCTGCAGGACCGAAGCGGAACTGAGCACTCACCGATTATGAACAAAGCTAGTATCTTGAGTTTTAATTTGAGTCTTAGCTCAAGTTAATGCCAACGGACACCAGTTGCAGCCGTTGTTGTTGCCACATTAAGAGCGTATTAGTCGCTCTTGATTATGTTTTGGTACAGCCGGAAGGGCGTCTATGAAATGTAAAATCCAACAACATTTTCACTATTGACTGACAGCTTAAAGGCATAAAAGTGAAATAAGCTAAGCCAATACAAAATACATAAAAAGAAAACACAAATTTTTTCCTACTTTCTAAACTTGAGGCGTCATGTTAAGTTTAGTTGACTCATTTACTTAATGGATATTTTCACCACCTTAATTCTTATAAAAACTTGTTTTTCTCCTGCACTTTTTCCAACTTACGTTTAAATTTCGCGCAAAAGCGTTTCCATTTCGCTGGCCAGCACTGTTAGCTTTTCAGAAATTGTTTGCCAAACTGTAATGAGAACAAAATGTGCAAAAAATCAAATAAATTAGAATGCGCTCTTCACAGTTAAATATTTACACAGTGGCGTACAGGGCAAAGGGGTGGGTTAATGGTCCAAAAATGTGCAACTAATTGTGAAACAACAAAATAAACAAAGCAAAAGTATTTTAATTACCAGCATTGCAGTGTCAAAAACAAGCAAAACACTCCACCTCCACCACTCCAGCAGACCCTGCCACGAGGCTGCCACCCCCCACCCATTAGGAAAAGTGCGTCAAAACTTTATTTGACAGTTGGAAAACTGAACAATTCATGAAGTGAAATGCGCAAAACGAAACAATTTTGATTAAAACTGCGACACGCAATTTGCCAGTTTGAAAATGTCAGCCAAATGTTGCTGCCAGCTGCCCGGGAAGCAAAGGGGAGATGGGTGCGGAGGTGATAGGTGAGGGGATGTATTACGTGCAGAATCTCTGACAATTGCCATTTTTACTAAGTGCAGCACGCGGTGGATGGAGAGTTGCGAGGGGGTGTAGACGGAGGGAAAGCACAACAGGTAAAAGTCAACGTCACATACTACAATACCAAAAAAAAAAATAAAACTAAAAACAAGTAAAACTTCACCACTCCAAAGAGCTCGACTTCAATATACCCTGAAAATAAAATTTTAAAATTTTCTTTAAAATGTTGACTTTGAATCTTCGAAATAATTGTCAATCATTATTTATATTAGTTAAAATGTTTTTTTAAAAATAACCATACTTTATTTAATCAGCAATTCATTGGCCTTATATATATGGCTTTTGGGTTTTACATTTGTATCGAATATTACTAGCATATACTAGCATTTATACTGTAATATTCTGTAGGACAGATCCATCTACACTGGGTACAGGGTATAAAAATAAAACTCTCCTGGAACAAACGACACAAGCGACAGTGCGAATGTCCCCCGTGACGCTGCAAAGGTCGTAAAAGTTGAGATTTTAACGTGCGCTCTCCACGTGTACTCTTTGCACACTCGCCGCCAAGTGAGAGTGTGAGTAAAATTGCGAGTGCCATTGCGACTGGCAGTGAGAGTGAGAGTGACAGTGAGAGTAAGGAGTAAGGTGTCAGAAGTCAGAGCAGCGCAGTCGGGCGCAGATGACGCCTGGCAAAGCTGAACTGGCAGCGCTGCTGTTGTTGTTGTTATTGCTGCTGCTGTTGCTGTCGCTATCGCTGCCAAGATGGCGTCATAAAGCACTAAAAAGTATTAAAACAATTTACACTTTGTAAAAACAGCAGCAGCAACAGCAGCGACAACAGTTATGTGGCTTGCTTGCTCGTACCCTGCACGTGTCCGCGAGCCTAGCGCGCAGGTGTGAGTGAGATGGCGCATGTAATCTCGTTTTGTGCTGCCGCTCGCACTTGATGTGTTATCAACTTTTTCATCTGCACAACATGGCGCCAACTCTATCCAGTCGGCAGCTCTGCTTCTGTCATAATCATAACGGTGCTTGCATCACAGCAGCTCAGCTACACAGAATGAAGCTGGGCGTTGACAATCGCTTTACCATAATTCTTTTCGTTAAATTCAAATAGAATTTTGCGCTTATTTGCATAAACAACGTGAAAGTCGTAAAGTGAAAAATTGCATAAAAATATAATAAGAATGGGGAATTGAAGTGCAAAGACGAGTTGCGAAGAGTGAAGCACCAGAAGCAGATGCAATTGTTAAACACTGAATCGCAGGCACTGTGGATAAATTCGATGCTTTTCTCCTCGCTATCGCAAATATTGAAATTAAATTGATGGTAAAAATGGTTTCGCGAAAGGAGAACATTTTAATGAAAATAAACATATCTTAAAAGTTAAAAAAATAAATAAACTAAAGATAAATATTGTGCTGCAGATTATCAAGAGATATTTGCATGTTTATTTATAGCTTTTGATATTATTTAAGTACTTTTTGGCTAGCTTTATGCAGCAACATATTGTATATCATAAAGATTTATATAATATATTGTACATTATTGATATTGGATTTGTATTCTATTTTTCTTAAAATTTCCTTTCAGTTCTCGGCTAGCAACATCATTTTGGTGAATCCATTTATTCTAGACCCAATCAGTGTAGAGTTTACTGACACAATGGTTTAGCAAGATATACAAGTCGTAGGATTTATAAATGCTTGCTTATCTACATACACAAATCCTTGTCACATAATAAATGTGTACTCAGAACATATTCAGATTAATAAGAGTAATATTTGCATTTCTTTGCTGCATGGTGCGTCATTCGCAGTCAATAATTTTGAATGACTCTACAGTTACATCCGCTCCGTTCCATATGCATAGCCATGCCACGAGGTAGCAAAGCCCTCAACCAATCCCCCAAATCCCCCAGCATATTCCAGCCAGCGACTTCCTCTCATAAGACAATATAAGCAGCGAGCGTAAACTCTGGAGTAGGAGCAGAAGTAGAAGTAGATGTAGATGTAGAAGTAGATGTAGAAGTTGGACTCAGAGTAGGAGTCAGAGTCGGAGCAGCGGGGTGCCCAAAACAATTGCAACCAGCTCAAAGCTCTCCTTTCTTCTTTCCCCTGTCTTGTCTTGTGCTGCTTTAAGTTTCCTGTGTGGGCGGCCCTAATGATGACGTCGCCCGCTGCTGCTTATTGTCAATTGCTTGTTGTTGTTGTTGCTGCTGGGGCAATGTGGCAAAAGTCTCAAGTGTCGCCTGCCTGAGAGCTCAAGCCCCGTTATATTTATGAAAAATATTTTGTTGTATATGAAATGTGATGACAAAAACAACGAGGCGCAATCATTGCGTTGATTTGCAAAATGGCGCTGATGATATTCACTGGTTGATGTGTGGGGTGGCAGACGATACTGATGGGGGTGGCGGCGGGTGAATGCGAAGGTTTACTGATTTTTAATTAAAAAAGCAACAAGCAGAAGCAGCAAAGAGCAAAAAAGAAAGAAAAAAAAAACAAAGAACTGAACCGAGAACTCAAAAGTGCGCGTCAGAAGGTTTCCTTTTGTTAATCGACTTGATTGTAAATATTTTCTTGCTACCAAACACAATCCCCTCCCCTCTTCAGCAATGTTTGCATTTGTGTTTGTTTGTCATGGTTCTAACGGCACATTCACCCAGACTCGGAGTGACAGTGCCACAGCCAGGCACAAGTTTCCCCTCCCTTCACTATGTCGCACCTGCCCCCTCTCAGCAGCCGCACCCCTACACAAGTGTGTCGCAACATTTGGCTTTGTTATTTATGGCAGCATTGTTTGGATTCGTGCTGTTGCCGTTCTCGCAGTTAACTTTCGTCCCTGCTGATGCGTTGCGCGTTTTTTCACGCGTCAACCTTCTGCTGCCACCGCAAAGGGAGTGCGGTGGGGGGGGTCAGGCGATGCCAGTTTTGTTCTTGTCATTGCGTTTTTCATTTGGAATTTGACGTGGCAACAACAATAATGTCACTACGTCTGTCAGCAGCAGATGAGCAAATTTTTGTCAACAAGTGATTGCCACATGTAACGCTTATGGGGAAAGAGGCGATAGTAATTTATACGTACCGTATATCATACAAAATGTACTGTTCTTAACAACGTACTGCATTCATTAAATACAAAATAATTTCTTTTAAATATAGAGGTCTATTCATAGACCTTCTGCCCTCAATTGAATTTTTTAATATGTAATCTATATAAAACCCATATAAAATATTAAAGCCATCATTATATAAATTATTTTGCAATTTTTCATTGTTTTCTAAATTACTGAATAATTTATGCCAAAGGTTAATTTTAAAGTTAATGCATTTATAATTGCCATTATTTATAGATTCATTATCGATTTAACTTTGTATGTATTTTGGTAAAAACAACATCAGTCTTAATTCATTGGCATAGAGGACAACTCTAGCTGTCAGATCATGCCAAAATTACTGTTATCCCTACTGGCTGGCTTGATTCTTTCCTCCTCTTGTTGTGGGTTAATTCGTGTAGTTGGATTGGATTGCGTGGCAGTGGACCCAAAATTTGTGTTAATCGAGAACTGCAATTTAAAGCCGGTGAGTCGAGGCGTCAAGGAAATAAACATATGGGTCAAATTGCTGCAGATTCCCGTTACAAATGTATCGGTAGGTTCAATTGAAAGCATTCTCCGCATCTATACAAATACATTGTCAGAACTTTGCAGATACGTTTCGAATTTAGGCGGCGTGTCGCCAATCAACTGTTATACAACTTCGACATTGACGGTTGTCGCTTTATGGAATCTAAGCGCCGCAATCCCATTGCCAGTGCTATTTACAACACATTGCGCCTGGCCACCGTCAGCAATATGAATCACAGCTGTCCCTACGATGTGAGTGTGAATAACATATTACATGTATACATGGCACATAGGTTTAAATTTTAATATATTATAATTTGCAGCACGATGTAATCATTGATCACTTTCGAGTTGATAATTTGAGCACCATTCTCCCCATCGACAGTGGTGATTACAATTTTAAACTGTTTTGGTCGTTTTATGGTGTCTTGCGAGCTACTTTCCAATCAGTTCTTAAATTCATGTAAATTGGACGAAAAGAAGCTATTAGTAAATAATTTTCGCAGAAATATTTCGAATTCGATAAATCTACATCCAACACATTATAATATTAAGATAATAGTTGCTCGCTTTGCACATTAAAAATATTACATAATGATACTTGCATTAAAATAAACCAGATCAGTTTTGTTACGTGTGAAAGTGATTTGTGTTTTTGGAAACCAACAATCGTCAAAATGCTGCCATTGCTAGGTATATTGCTAGTATATATACATCAACTATGTACAGAGGGAATACTTATATACTTTTAAGTGCTTTAATACTTCCGAAACAAATGATAATATGCAATTAAATAAGAAATATTTCCCGACATTTTAGGATTTCTGAATTGATTCTGATCGTTTATTGACCATTATCGCTATCTTAGACGTTTTGATTTTTGCAATACATAATTCAATTCTATGTTAAGTTTTCAAGCTGAAATCAATTATGTTCCTCGATTCACATATCTGTTGTATGTGAAGTTGTGCCAAAGTATTTTATTGTATAAATTGATCAGCATCAAAGATAAGTTCCTTCGTTTTCGAATATCGATACAAATCGATTTCCAATAACAGAAAAAAAAAAAACGTGAGCTAAAACCATATAGTTAATTACTATTAATTAATTTACTTAACATAATATTGATCATCTGTATAAAATTTATCCAATATCGCGTAAGAGAGAGAGAAAGAAATTCCTATATTAATATCTATGAAAGCACTTATACATATGTAAACACATACATTCATATGTACATACATACAATGATTCATCTTTCAGCCAAAACGTGTCGATTTATGATTCGTAAACACTTGGAATATTATTATCTTTTAGTCGAGATATCTCAACTAGAGCATTTTTATATGTTGCATTTGTGGTTTGCTTAATTATTGAATATTTAAATTGAAAACTCCAATCAAATTGTCATATGGGTGCTATTGTGATTGTGGCATGTAATTTAGATAAATTTCGAGTCATTCAACCACCAAAAACCGCAGACACAATATGTATTGTTTTATAATTACGTGGTGAAATAATCAACTCAGAAAGTATTTAAAGAAATTGTCAGTCCTATATTAACTGGGCAAATATTCAGTGTTGAAGTGAGCAGTCAACATTTTAGTAAAATGAGTTTACTTTCATTATAGAAATAATCTAAAATTTAATTTAAAAATTAAAGGACTAGAATGTCTTCAAGTAGATCCAAGTTTTTACTCTTTTGACTATGCTTAAGCCGCTAAGCCTATGACGCACAGGAAACTTCCTCGCTGATCAAACTGCTACAAATACCAGTGACAAATATAACGGTAGATGCATCAATATGAACTTCATACTTGGATTATATGGATTATCTGCCCTTCAGATGAGTGAAGATATCAAGCGTCGCTTCAAGTCCCCATTTTACAACATTTGATATGAGTTCACAAAAATTATGCATACTTAATCATAAATCTAATGTTTTCAGTTCACAGCATGATTTTATTTGAGGATCAGGGATATCTCCAATCTGGCGAGGAGATTACGTAATCACAACAAAATGGTACGTGTGCGTGTTTCGAGCAATGCAAGTGCGTGTAGGACTCTGGATATTGCGTATCTCAAAGTGTTGGTCGTAACTACTTTATTTATATATATATATTTAAATTTTTTCAAACAAGGAAGGCAAGCTAACAAATAAATTTAAACAATAAATGTATTGGCGATATCCATCTTGTAGAAATAGTAACTGCGAATAAAACAATTTTTTATACAAAGAGAAATAGTTAAAACCAGAATTAAATCTGCAGAGTTTCACATTCTATAATGTTTGTTGCATACTCCACGGCATTATATATATGCCTATCGAGCAGTCAATTGACCGTAAATAACTTTAAGGTGGACACTGTCTGCAGCTTGTTGACAGGTAGTTAATTTTTTTGCTGTTGCCACAATTGAAAGCTAAGAAAATCGTCAATAAACCCCATCAAACATCAAACAAGTGATGATCTGCTGGTTTTGTGTACATAATTAAATAATGTTGCATGTGGCAGATGACTGGTTCAATAAACAGTTAAGCACAGTGCTAAGCAACACCCTCAATTAAGCAACGTGGACATCAAGTAAATGAAAGGGGCACAAAAAGCAGTGAATTACACTTGAGCCCAAATACAAACAGTTGCCGAGGACTCAAAAGTGCAAGGTTTTGGAAATTGCACACAAAACTCCCCCGCTGAGATTTTATGAGTTTGATGAAAAATTATGAATATTGAATGGCCTCCAAAGTCGGACTCCATCCACAGAGCTGACATCAAGCCAGTTCTTAGAGAGGGTCTATCTTTCGGTGTGTGTTTTGTGTCTGCGCCAATAAATGTCTGTGCCCGTTTGTTGTGCTTGGGTGTGTAAATAATTAAATTCTTAATTATCCCATGCCACAAGCTCACATAAACATACTCGTAAACTCTTGTAAAATGTTTGGCATGGAAGACACATGATTAGCCACATTCAACTTCATTTGCACTTTGTGTTCTACCAAAAACAAAAGCAAAAGAAAAATATCAGCTATTTAATTAATTTTAATAATTCATACATAACAAGCTCACACGTGGAACTTGACTTTAAAGCCAGCTAACTAAAAGTAGAAATAATGTTTTCTCGCACGGTCTCAGAGTGTTAATGAGCGAATTAGTATTCATTATTAGGTGTCGGTTTGGGCGGCGCTTTTTCCACTGCAATTTGCATAATGCTTGCTTATCTGTACTGTTGGGGAGTGAGGGTGTGGCAGTTGCCACAACTTGCAAGCAGTGTGAGTAAATTAATATAAATGGCGTCAAACATTGTCATTTTAATGGCAATGCTTGTACTTGCTAAGTGTTCATGATATTCCTCTACGCTAGTTCCCAATAGTTGCGTGCTGCAATTCTCTAAGGGATATGCTGTAAAAAAAAGTGGATATAAAGATAAGAGCTCACACTATCGCCATTGCACTCAATTTTATTAGTTAAAAATCGCTCAGGCCAATCCACAATAATTTCATCAAAATAGCAATTGAATTAAGAATAAAGGAATATTCGAGATAAATAAAGTTTGCTAAGTTCCCAAAAATAAACATTAATGTTTAAGGATCGAAGCCCTTCCTTTAATGAGACACACACACACACCATTTTCTGCTGAATTCCTGGCCTAATCATGACCGGAAATTGAACTCAACAAAAACCTATTGAGTGTTTTCGGCTCAGAAATCGGAGCCTGGCAAAATTAGGCATTCATATCACATGACACCTGATTGCCAGCCTGACTCATTAACCGCCAATGTTCCCCGCAGCAATTAGCCGCTGTTGAACCTTGAACAAGGCTTTGTCTGTGAAACCGGGTCCACTTGATTGTCAGTTTGTGAAAGGCAGAGCCCAATTGGATGTTGAAGTTCATGACGCTTACCTTGTTGCTTGGCGGGTTTGTTGACTCCTAATCCAATTAGAAAATTTACTGGTAGCACGTAGTTCGCTCTTGGACTGGCCGACTTGGCTCGTTAAGCAATTTACTTGACGACGACTCAGCCAAAGTAGAAGTTTCTTGGCGCAACTCAATTGATAGTAGCCGCTGACAGTGGGTAAGAGTGCAAATTCAATTTGTTAACATTTCAATTTTCACCTTCGTTATTCAATTATGCACAAACGCAGACACACGCGTCCCACACACTCCGCATCGTTATTAGGAAATTAACACGCGTAGTAATGATATGCAAGCCTTCAATTTGAGACTGGGCACTTCAACCCTTCGATGCCTTGAACTTGAACAATTTGAGCACAAAGGCGAAAACTCAAAATGCAGCCAAGCGTAAATTGACGCGTCCTCTTGCAAAGTGCAAACAAATTTGATTTGTGGCAAGACACGACCAAAACAAAAAACGCACGCGAAACTCAGTGAAAAGCGAAGCGAAGCGTTGGCGTTAACGTTAACAAGAACGTCACCACATCAACCGGATCCGCTTGCACGTTGTGTTGTGCCGCGTTTGCAAACCGCAACTGAATTGGCACAGCCAGAAGACGGAGACAAGGACACGCTGTCTGCCAGTGGCAACATGCCTGGAGACGCAAAGTCTGCCATCGAACTAGTGTAACTGCATGAGTGTATGTGTGTGTGAGCCTTGGTGTGGGTGGTTTGACTAACTGTTTTGGTTTGCCATGCAACCGGCTTCAAACCGCGTTGCATACGCACAGGCGCACAGCGAAATTTACTCTTCGTTCGCTTTGTCCACTTACAGCTAAGAGCGAGAATTTTGTTTAAGTTTTCTCTTTTGATTCCATCTTGGGCTTTTAATTATAGTTAACAACGCTGATTCTCCAATTGTTGCTTCAAATTTTATTTCATTTATTTAATAAGTGTAAGAAACATATAAATTTGCGTTGTTTTCAAAAATTGTTTTAAATCCGATAGATATATTGTGACAATGGTAGATACATATTTGCAAATTATAATTTTTTTAGCGTTTAGAAGTTTAAGTTGAAGTAACGTTTACGTAAATGTAAATTAAGATCTCAAACATTTCTTTCCTAAGCAATTTCATTCATAGCATAGGCAGAAGTCAAATTAATATTTTGCAACTGCTCACAATTTAAAAGAAATATGAATTAAGCTTATTACTTTTAGAATTTCAAGTATTTTATTAGTATTTAAGATCTCTGGAATTCTAAGCAATTATAATATCAATTAATAAACGTAATCCATCAAGTTGCCAGCATCAAGGCAACTGATGGCTTGGCCAATAAAACGTAATGAATGTAAATGGATGAAAATTAAAATCAATCAGTTTTAGTGATAGTTAAACCCCGACAATAATGCAGCCACTTAAGCTATCAGCCAGCAACAATGAGAACTACCAGCAGAAGAAGGACGAGCAGAGCCGAGTGAGCCAAGTTGAAGGACAACATTTATGCCACCCTTGAGATTTGGTATTTGCGAGAGGCGACTTCGTCCTTGTGGCAACAGCAATGATGCCGGAGACAGGGTGGTGAAGTGAAGGGCTGGGGCACTTCTTGTGGCCAGCGCTGTTTCGCGATGACTGGGCTGGATGGCTTGGCAGGACGCAAGTGCTTGAGCTGGGTCGTGTGCCCCGACAGCTTTGCTTAAAGTTATGCGCAATTCTTATAAATGTGCATGCGTTACGCAAGGTTGGACAATTGTGGCATGGGGAAGAACTGGGCGATGGGAGGGAGGGGCAGGACAATGAATAAAATGTGAGCATACTTAACAGCATTGCCCGATGATTTTGCCAATGATGACGACACGAGTAAGGTGCGTCGCCCCCAAAAGGCCGTTCAAGGTGCATTTACCCCTGATGATTTGACTTTGCCAGCTCAGAAATATATATGCTTTTTCCTTTGTTGTTGTGGGGTGACTTCGGAGGGGTTGCTTTCAACTTGTCGTCTGAAATCTGTAATTGAAATTACTTGGCATTTGGCCACTTTTATTGCTCAACGAAAAATGTGAATAACGCTCTCGTCAATGGTGCCCCAAATGAATGTGTGAAAAGGCGCAACAGCAAAATGGCCGACTGTGCCGCTTGTCATAAAAGTCCTGTATACTATTAAATAGTAATAACGATTGCCAGACTCCAGTTCCCACAGCAACAACAACTAGAATGGAGCTCGCACAGTAGTCAACACTTTGTCCGCATGTGTCAGTCGCAATTTTACGAGCGAAATACTTTGGCCAAAAGTTTTTACGGCAACAAGCGGAAATGGCATTTTTACTGGCCATCTAAGCAGCACAGATTGTGCCCAGCTTCAGCGCCAGCTACAGCTCCAGCTCCATCTCCAGCTGTGCACCATTGATGGGCAAATTGAAAACTATGTGAGCACCGAAAATGGGGAAAAAGGGAAAACTTTTGGGGCAGCATTTTCTGCTGCAATGGCACAAAAATTGATTTGTTGTCGATTTCAGTTGCCTGCCGCCCCCATTTGACAGGCATTCAGTGTTACAGCTTCGTTTTCAATTTAATTTATGGCACTGCAAGTGCAAGTAAACATGTGCGACAAACGACCTTATGAAGCCAGAAACTTTTTCGGGGCCAAGAGCTGTTAAATAAAAATACTTGCTATTTTCTTTCACCTCCTCTCCCTTTGGCATATTTGGCATTTGAGTTGGGCAGTCGGATGTGACTGCAGCTGGACATTGGCCAGGATGCTACGATGGCTACGCGTTGCGCTGTCAGCAACAGAAGCGATGGCCATTTGTCTTCTTGCGATTCGTTTCGAGTGCTGACAACGAGTGTTGAGTGTTGTGAGTGCAGGCTAAATCGCGTCCAGATTGAGATTGCAGATCTCTCTGTCAGTGATCGATCGAAAAGACACAAACAGAGACAGCCAACAGTGTTGTCATATCTTATAAGCTACACTTGTCGCTCGGAAAGTAGAATGCTTCATTTCGATATTCGATATTGTAAAAACTCTTGTTTAACCTATAGAAAATAAACTTCATGTTATGAATGTTTTATCCTTTCCAACAAAAAATAAAAAAAAATGTTTAAGTTTGTTTTAAATTGTGAATGCACATTTTTTTTTAATTAAGTCATAAAAAAAAACTGACTGAATTCTATATTCAGATTACAAAAAATTTCTCTAACAGAAAAGAATTTGTTAATTTTTACCATGCCGTTTTTTTAAACATTGATTATTTCTGAGTGCTTTAATTGCCTTGAAAATACCTCAGTCATATATTTTAAGCTTTCTGCGAGATTCTCACAATCTACCGCTTTATGAGCCTTCCTCAGAGACAATCATTAAAGTTCCAGGCATATGCAAGGCATCTGGCTACAATTGCCAGCATTTTTGCTACGTGCTTCTCTCTAGACGACTCCCATTAGATACATGGTTGGTTAATCTGAAGTCTACTATAACTATGCACACACAGCTAAATCGGATGTGCCCTTTAAACTTATTTACCAATTTTCCTGACTAGCTAGTCGTCTACCGTCCACCTACCTAATTATTTAAAGCATTTGCACAATTTTTACAAACATGTTCGTCTTATTCACTTAATTTACTTTTTGTGTGCTGTCAGTTGTGTGCTCTGTCTTGGCCAGTTAAGAGAACAGGTTGTCAAGGTGGTACAACCAATACACACACAATATATTTCTCTATTTATTTATATATATGTATATATGTGTATGTGTATGTATGTGCCGTCTAGATAGCCGCCGCACATTCCTTCGCTGGAAGCTTCACATTTATGCCAAAGTTAAGTGAACTTGAAGCCTTTGCCCGTGTCTTGACAGCAGCTACTGGCTCTGCATTTGCCCTTATCTGCGCCCCCCCCCCCACACACACTGTACCACCACTCAGCACCCCCCCCCCTCCCCCTACCGCTGCAGCCCCTGTTGTGAGTTTTTTAATTGCAGTCTAAATGGACTTCAATGAATGCAGCAGCAGCAGCAGCAACTTGCAAACTGGCGACTTGCAACCTGCGTCTGGCGGCAGTTTATCTTTTGATTGTTGCCTGCTGCTTGTTGCTAGTTGCCTGCTGCCAGGCACTTCGAGCAAGAGCGAAACAAAGTCACAAACAGAAGACGACGACGACGACAATGATGACGCCTTTTTCAGTCAAAGATTTTAATTACTGCAGCAAATGTGTTTTTGCTTGCATTTACAAAGTGCACTCAAAACTCAAGACTTGAGTGCAGTTCGGCTGTTGTTTCTTTCTACATACATGTATGTATATGTATACATATACAAATGTACGTATTTAAAAGAAATTAAGAGTTTTGCGCTAAGCCATGGCTTAATACAGCGATTGATAAGGCACATTAAAATCGACGGCAACTGGCATTCGTAAAGCCGCAAGATTGATGATGCACCGCACGGCAGTCTGTTCCACCACGCTTATCGGTTGCCAGCATTAAGCAGCAAGCAGCAAGCAGCAAGCAGCTGAAATTGCTGCAGAAACCGCAGCAGGAGCAGCAGCTGCCCAAAGTGCACGTACTTTGTCTAACTGCCAATGCAATGGAGACCATTGCCAATGCCAATACGAATGAGAATTGCCCACATGCCGCGCACGGCCACAATTCCAAAATTTATTAAACGTCAACACGGCACTGAGCCAAATAAACTTGTCTCACGACAACTGCCGGTCTTCCAGCAACAACAGCAACAACAGCAACAACAGCAACAACAGCAACAACAACAATAACAACTCCAAGTCCAAGTCAGGCACGCAGCAAACGGTTAAAATTAATAAAGCATCTTTGGCTTTGCGTTCGTTCGTTTTGCTTTCGAATGTTAGCCAGGTTCTAGACAGACCGGTATGAGGGTGAGGCATAAGGAGGGACAGCGAAACGAAGATGTTGCCAATCTATGGCTCGTCTTACCATTTTCTGTTGACCACTTTTTCCCGAGTGCGCAAACAACGACAACTTGACCAGAAAGTTGCAGTTGGAGTTGCCATTACTCTTGCTCTTGCTGCTATCCAGTTGCCCATTCCACTTTGCCACCTCTCCCCCCGCCCCATGAACAGAACCCATCGCAATTGCAGTCATGTGGGTTTTCTAACAGTGATATTTATCTGCAGTGCAATTACCGTTGTATGGGCTCGATTAGGGTTCGGTGGCATACTCATAACTCGGAAATGAGCAGCGCTTTCCAAGCTTGAGATTTGCATTGAGTTTGGTATTTGTAATGCATACAATGTATACATGGATCTGCATATATGTTCGAATGCATGTACATAGTGGCAAAATCTAGATAATTTGAAGAGTATCATATCCAATATGTTTTATTGCAGTAGGAAATACCATCTGAACTATCATAAACTTAATGTAAGTTATTGAAGTGCCAACATACATAAATAGTTTTGATGATCTTTTCGTAAAACACTGAAAAGACAATTTCTGAACATAATCGAGTAAAAAACTTGCTAAAATAAGAATTGATTTTGAACTAAATAATTAAATAGCTTAGATCTAAAAATTATTATTATTACTAACATGCTGTATAAATTACATAAATCACTTTTGACCAGGTACAATTTGTATGATGGTCAGCACGCTGAACATGTTTAGCGAGACTCAGATTCATCGCGTATCTGCATGTAAATCTGGCCAAGTGATTAGAAATTTAATAAAGCAACTGCAAAGAATGCAACAACGGGTGCAACACAAGTGGCAAAGGAGAAAAAGTAAAACAGATCTTAACTTGTTGCTGGGGCTTTGTAATTGGCTCCGAGTCGCTCAGGTGCTCAGGTTTGCTGGCCGTCCGGTTGACGCAGCTCGTTGTGTTAGTTGTTGTAATTAAAGTTCGAAAATGGACGGTTGTAACAAAATACAAACCCACACACGCACACACAACCAAACGATTAAAAAGGAAATTTCTGCAGAACTACAAGGGAGTCTCTCGCTGATGATCACAGTGATCAACAGCAACAGCAACAGCAACAACAACAAATGCAACAATAACATCAGCAACAGTCTGAGCAACAACAGCAACCACATATCGTAATTAGACTAAGAAGCAATTTACAATTTAAACGTTAATCTTGTTAGTTTAATACGCTACTCAGTCTCAGGACCAGCTGAAAGTGTGAGTAAAGCCGACTTGGCGGATTGCGTGTCTGCTGCAGAGGATGTGGGTGTGGCCCGCCCAAATACGGCCAGCGGCCACGCCCCAAAAACAAGCGCGTCCACAGATGAGGTCAGTCTGCAGCAGCAAAAAGGAATGGAAACCAAAAAAAAATTCTCTTAAATTAATCTGCGTAAATGTGAATTTTGAATACTCTTTTAAATTTTTATGCTTATGAAAGTATAATATAGTTCAATAATCTTAAGCAAAGTCTTATCATATAAATCAAGCAAATTACACAAAATTTTCATATGAAAAACTTTATTACTATCAAATCCTGGTGACTCTGATATAAGTATCGAGCTATAGCATAGTTGATCAACATATCTGAAGAAGGCTACTTGTATCAGGCTACAAGTGGCGTAGTAATCGTTGTGAATAAAGTAAATTGGGCAGACATGTTTGAGAAAGAAATATAATTTAGTTTTGACTGCTACATATCTGAGATGAGAGACTGGTTAGACTCGGGTTGTGGTTACTGCTCAAGCAATATAAGACATTCTGAATACTCTCTTATAGGGTATTCAAAAATTGAGCTGTTGGTTTAGGGCTGGCTGGGGGGCTGGCAGCTTGACTGTTACGTTGGGTTGACTCCAGTGACTTATGTGGCAAATTACAGAGTCTTGGCTTCCAAGAAATTGAAAAAAGAAGGCGCCAAATTATCTGTATTGTGTTTTATTGCCCAGGCAACAACAACAACAATTGCAACAACAATAACAACAACTCTTTCGCCTTGATGCGCAATGTGGCACGTCGGGGACGCCTAATTGAATTTCGCATGAGGTGGACTTGGTCCTTGGGCTAATCCTTGCCAGTTCCACGCCCTGCATGTGTAAGTGATAGCTTTGTTTTGGCTTAAGTATGGCTGCAGCGCATCCAAGTTTTAGTTGGCAGTTGGAGACGTCGACATAGACGGGCAACAATTAATTTCACACAGCCACTTCAACTTTTTGGCTGCACAAATCCCAGGCACAGAGAATGCGATTTCTCGGCTACCCTTTTTCCCCAGCCAAAAACTTTAATCCCTGAGACTCTTCTCAATGAGTTGCGGCATAGTTTTGTGTGTTTTGTGGCTTGTGCCAGCTTTGGCCAAAAACAATTTACAGGCTTCCCAACTTGCCTGTTTATTGTTTATGGCATCATTGTGCGCCATTGTTGCTTCTCTCAATGTTGCTGCTGTTGCTCTTGCTGCTGTTGCTCCTGCTGCTGTTGCTGATGCTGCTATTGTTGTTATTGTTGTCGTTGTTTCTGTTGCCAAACTTAAATCCTTTTAGTGCTTTGTTTATGAACTTGCATATAAATTCACAAATTTTGCGCAACAGCAAAAGTTTTTTGTTCGTCTTTTTTTGCATTTGCCAGATAATCCTCTGTGTGTGGCATGAGTGGCACGTGTGGCATGTGCTGCATAAATAAATTGCAATTGCTTTATTAAAATATGCTTAAAATAAGCCATCAATTTGCCTGAAAGCATGGATTTTAGCTTGTTTTTTTTTCTTATTTTGGTGGCAAGCAGCCTTTGCTTAAGCATATTTACTATGAAATCATACATATGCGTGCAGACTCTATTTTGAAGATGACAAATGAAATGAGAGCTCTCATAACAATATATCCACCAGTATGTCTTTACAGCAATAATTATAATAAATGGGTATCACCTCCGATTACATAGGGAAAATAGTCCAAAATATACCTATTCCTTATCCAATAATAATAATATAAATGATGGTAAACAAATTTACATGTAGTATTTTCTAAAAATTGTAATAAGCAAGAAAATTCTTGAAGAATTGCTGTTGCAGAGTGTCGAAGTTATGGTACAGTTTAACACCTAATTGTGCACTCTCATCCAGACTACTATTACGTGTTTCCATCTGATTCGTATTGAAGTTTGCCAAATTAGTTAATATCCTTAAGGAAATTTTGCTACTAGTAACAGTCTCAGTGTGACAGGTGAGTCTGAGCAACAATTGGGCAGATCAGTTGGCACACGTTTCCTTTCAGCATACAGCTGGAAACTGCAGTGCTTTAGATGCATACTTTAGCTGAGCATTAGCATATTCCTGGAATGCATTTGCCTTTAAGGAGGACATCAATCTGGAGCGCTTGTATGCTGCCAGCAAAGTGTTCGATTGTGCCAAGAGATGTTTGGTTTGTTTTACCTTTCGATTCGTTTCGTTTTGTACTGCGTTCCAAGGATGTCAAATGGTTGCTGGAAGCAGGCAATGTGAAGGCTGGAGCGCACACTGGACAGTTCTAAGCAAGACAATCTCGTATGTAATTTGATGGTTCTGTACGCGTATAAAGCTGACAAGCCCAAGTTGTTGGCCATTGTCGCTCGTTACTTTCATTAGGCAGCCGGCACTTGACAATGATGTATCCGAAGAGCATGTGAAAAATTGAAGATACCAGAAGCAACAAATAAAACAAAAAAAAAAAAAGAAAGAAAGAAGAAGCTCGGTCAGTTGGAACCGGCTCTGGCTCTGACTCTGGCTCTTAGCCGCCGCCGCGTGTGAGAGACAAAAGGCTTGCAACTTAAATTGGGCTCCCGTTTTGCTTGGTTTTTTGTTGATGTTGCTGTTGTTGTTTGTTTGTTTTGCTTAAATGTTGCATTGTGTGGTGTGCTGTGGTTGGGGTCTGCTTCTGCTATTACTACTGCTTCTGTTTCTCTTAGCCGTTGACTGCATTTAGCGTTCATTTGATGAACAATTCAGACGCGGACTTTGCCTTACACTTGTTGGCCAAGGCGTGGGCAAACAAACGGTAGCTGCCATCCCATCGCATCCCATCCCAGGCCCAGCCACAAGTCGCCATCTCCATCTCTTCAATGCATCTGTCTTAGTTGTAGTGGCTGTTCTCGTCGCCTTTCCAGTTCCCGTTCCCGATCCCGTTCCCATTCTTGATGCTTTTGCTGCTGTTGTTGTTGTTGTTGTTGTTGTTGTTGTTGTTGTTGTTGTTGTCGTCGTCGTTACCACTCCCCGACACCGGGCTAAATGACTTTGACATTTTTGCTAGCAAGCGTTTTTTATGCTCCCTATACTCTGCCAAAATGCCAAAACGCTTTCTTAAAGAATTTGTTAAGCGTTCGAGATGATAGCAACTTAATATATAGATTTAATAAAAAATACATATAAGAGTATTATTTAACTACCCAAATTACATTCTTTCTAGAAATATATACACCTATTCAGTTTTTGTACAAATAATATATGGTCTAGAAACTAAACTGCTCTAACTATACATCACATATTTTTTAAAACAATTTTACTTCTACTTCGACTTACTTGGATTTTTTACAAAATAAGACTTTGATACAATTTATTTAAAAGAAGGAGCTTCTATCTGTATAAATTGATTAGTTGTCACTGCAAAGGGTATTTACTATTCGATTTGCTGCACTTATTTAGCAAAGCTTGCCTGCCTTTTTGTTTTTTGTTGTTGGTCTGTTTGTTTTTTGCTGTCTGCTGTGGCATGTTATGCGACTGCGATTTGAATTCAATCAAAATGAGGCACACACACAAATACTGAAATGCACACATACACACACACACAATCAAAGTCAAATTCATACATATGAACAAAAAAGCAATGCCGCTAAATTGGCCCCTGCCTTTTTATGTTTCCTGTGACGATTCTTTGTTTATTAAACTAGCAATTTCTACTTTTATTTCACAATTTAAATGCCCCACTCCTACGGGCCGGTTCGAGATAGTCATGTCAGAAATGAATACATGAACTTTGCTGACCGCCGCAGCCGAGATCGAGATTTATGTGCGCATGCACAGTCCACAGCTCGCAGATCTCCGCTAGCAGTTTGCCATGATCTGGTCGACTGCGCCGCCAATTGACGTTAATTTATGGCATTGGCATGCACTCGCAAGGCCTAACAAGCCCAAAATGCAAACAGCTCATGCCCTCCTGCCTGCCTGCATCATCGAAGGAGCCACGAAAAAACAAAAGCCACACACACAAAACTTATGAACTGCTTATGAGTATTTATTTTTATAGAAATAATCAGAAAGGCGCTCAAATTTATGGCACCCAGCGAATGGCCGGGCCCCAAGAGTTGCTGTCTCACATATGTATAAACATTCAAAGGTGAAGCTGGCGCAATTCGCGAATCTCATAGCTGGCATATATTCGAAGCGAACATATATTCGTTACAAAGGACTCTTTTTGGCTTATCAGCAACGGCTTAATGCGCTGACATGTTTAATTTTCGGGCGAGTTCGGATAAGGAATGCGCTGCTGTCAGAGCACACATCGTTATTCAAACGAGGGCCGCAATTAAAGTTTGTAAATTATATTTAGTGACTCGCAAGTGTAGCAGTCAAAACTAAATTATATTTGTGTCTCAAATAAGTCTACATACGTTACATTATTAACAACTATTGATTTCTTCCTCTACTTCAGTTGGTGATCACACTATTAACATCGATCGATATCGATATCGATATCAATGTACTATGTTAAGTTACAGTCTTGTTACTACGTCACTAGCAGCCTGTAAGAATACTCTATTCGTGAGCACATAAACACAGGATATGATTTGGTTTGCTGCTGCGAGATTTGATTTCGTGAAATGTTTCTAAGCCGATCTTAATATAATGTTGATTATCAACATCAAATATAGCAATCGATTCATATTAAAATAGGGGAAACGTAGGCACTTATCGATCTATTGAAATAGACAAGAACTTACTTTCAACATTCTTTTAAAGATAACACTTTATATCTCCTTGTGTGCCCAAAAAATTCGTTTAAATTTTTACAATAAAAATGATTTACCCTCGCTGTTGTTTGGTTGTTGTCTGGCACCTGTCCAAAAACATTTTTTGATAACCCAGAAGCTACCAGCTCGACCACCCTGGACCACATTAATGTCAGACAAATGCTGATAGCTGCTGTAAATTAACGATATGTCAATGCCACAAACCTAAAGTCAAATACATTACAAATTTTAGTTATCAATGCACTGAGTTAAAAGGCGCTTTTGCAAAGCAGTCCGTAAATAGAAAATGAAAGGAGTTTTAAATGTTTTCGATACGAGCTACTTTTTGGCTATCGAGTGACGATTTGTGTGACAGCGTTGCACAAATAACAAATAAAACGACGCCAATTGACTGCATTGCATAGGAGGACGTAGGAAGGTGAGCAGAAAGGTGGTTAAATGGGGGTGTGCATATATTTAGTTAAAGCAGTTCCATGAAACTAACATTGACAAAAACATAGATGTCAGCATTTGATAAGCATACGCTACTCACTTTGGCAATACGATTTTTTTTGTAATGCGTTTTCCGCGCGTTTTGTATGCGGTTTTTTCGGCATATGCAAGTGGCAGATGCGATTGGCTGTTGTTGTTGATGTTGCAGCCGTTGCCGCTTATCTCAGATGCAACAACTGTCGATTTTTTCAATCTGGACAGTAAAATTACATGCAAATCCAATTAAGTTGTTAACTCTTCGCTCGATGCCGCGACTTTTTCAGTTTTTTTGTTTTTGTTTTGCAATTTATTTTAATTTTTTGTTTCACTTTGCATTGTTGTCTTTTAGTGTGTGAGTGTGTGTTGTGTGTGTATTTGTGTGTCTGTTGTTTAAGCTCTTTAGGGTCGGTGTGGTGCACTCCTTGCGTTTTTAATGAGCAAATGCTCCGGAGTCGCCTCCACTTCCAAAGTGTTGGCGTTTGGGGCTTTTGCTATTGACCAGCTGTGATTAAATCACAATCCCAGTCGTTGTTGCTGTTCCTGTTGTTGTTGTTGTTGTTTCACTGTGGCCAATTACTCGTTTATTTACAATGCAGGCAAAAGCCAAACGATTTTTGATCACACAGAGTTTTGCTTTAATTTAGTTCGCTTTTGCTTTGGTTTCAATTCGCTTTTCGGCTTTATCGCAAATCTGCGAATCGCTTATAATTGGCAATTTAAAGCAAACCACAATTGCGCATATTTAAATCATTTGATCGCATTCAACCATAAGCCATAAGGCCAGCGATTAACTAGTCTAATGACACCAGCTATTATAGATAAAATAGATAGGGAAAAGTAGCCGTAAAACATTAACAACTGTGGGTATAGTACAATAAAACCTCCTTATACTAACCATAATCTAGTAATCTAGTATTTAAGTTGGATGTCATGCTAAAGCAAAATAAAATAGTTTTGGGAGGCTTTAACTTAATTTAGTTTGAAATGATTGTACAAAGCATCGATTTTTAGAGCCAGACTCAACATAAAGTGCCCGCTTTAATATTTCGAAGTATTTGCATACTGAATTAGACTATCGTCATTATTTATACCCTACAATGCCGCTGCTTGCTTTTGCTGGGCACACCCTTGCCATTAATAATTTTACCCCCCAATCATACTTATGTACATATATTTATATGCATTTCCACTCACCCTGTGTCTGATGTCGGTAATCCAATGTTGCAGCTACTCTATAATTGAATACACACGACTAATGATCAATAAGCACATTGTTGTTGGCAGTTAAAAGAGCCTCACAGTCACAGTCACAGACACAAACACACACACTCACATAAACATACACACGCACACGCAGGTACGCATACATATGCAATGGCATAGATAAGTTGTATGGAATGCATTGCAATTAATGCGTAAAGTGCACGAATTTATGTGAATTTAAACAGTGATTTTCACGCTTTAATTACCAAGCAATAACCGTCTAATAATAGTTTACCGATTCTCGGTTCTTGTCTCTCCAATAGCATAGAGAATCACGTCCACGCATGCCCTCGTCGCAGCCAACGACCGGAGACGGGACAACTCTGCGCTACGAGTTGGGCTACAGCTTCTGCGTCGGTTGTCTTCCTGGCCGCGGGCGGAGTTGCGGCGCTGCTACCTTTCCAAAAAGTGGCCCGACAAATGCGAACGTGAAACTGCATCCGTGTAACTGCTGCTGATGCCGTTCACAATTTTCGCATTGTGCATTCGGCCTCGGGGCGCTTTTTGGCTTTAATTTATTGAAGTTTTGTCGGCTTCGCACTGGTAGCGTTTTTAATATGCACTCTCAGTAGTAGTAGTTAGATTGCTGATCTTGTGGATCATTCACGTTCATTTTTTCGTGTTGTTTTTTTATTTTTGTTCGTATAGTTTGCCACACTGCATCCGTGCTTCAGTTCTGCACGCGTTGAGCTATGTTTTTGCACTGGCAACGTTGTCGGCATTCGCGCAGTCGCTGCTGCAGTCGACGTCTCAGCGCAGAGCAACGAGTTTCGGGAACGGGAATGATATTGGGAATGGGAATGGGTATGGGAATGGAGGATGGGAGCTGGGAGCTGGGAGCTGGTGCGTTGGAAATGCGCAAGTTCTTTTTCTCGCCGCGCAAGTTTTTTTATTTTATTTTATTTTTTCTTTTTAGTAGTTGTTCCATCAGGTTGATATTGAACTTGGAATGCGAGAGCAGTCGACGCAGCCGCAGCGAATAGAAGTGGGAGAAAGGGAGCTTCAGCTGGAGTATGAGATGTTTGTGGCCCGGCGTTGCCACATGACAAAACTCAATGTGCAAGTGTGCACATATGTATTTTTTTAGTTGGCCATCTAGTTATTAACCGAATCATATCCTTGAGCAAGCTAAGCGCATTTTGACCTGCACAGTGATAATAATATGCCTGGCTTAAGCTTATTGCGCACACTCCTCAAACCCCGAACCGGTAATGCGCCTGTCAGCTTAGCCAGGCCAGGCCAGTTCTAGACTGGGATCCCAGGTCTTTATTGTCCTAACCGCTTTATGGCTATCTGATGAACGCTGTGCACCTTGACGCATCATATTTCATATGTAATTTCAGTCGAAAACCAAGATTGCATACAGACAATAATGGCGAACTGAACTTTACCTTGCGCTTTAGCCCCGCCCACCAGCATTAAAATTAAACGCATTATTGCTATATAATTTAATTGATTTTCTTGTAAATAACCATCAGATGGAGCTCGGACTCGATTTAAAATGCCAAAGCACGCAGTAGCCGTTCAGCTATAAGATAAAATGATAGTGTTAACTCGAAACACTTCAAACTCCTCGAGTCCAGGTCCAGTTTGGGCATAGCTATTAAAACTGAACTAGCTACCATTTACATCACAGATCATCATAATCACTGCATTCTATTTTATGTAGTAATTAAGCCATAATCGTAAAAAGCCGTTATTTTCTCATTTAAATTAACATACTAAAAGCCGTAGGCCGATGCAGACAAAGTGGAGCAGCAAAAGGTGCTGTCCGCCAACTAACGGGCCAAGTAGCTGGTAAAAAGTCGCCTTTGGCCATCCATCGGTCTGAGTCCTCGTCAGTGATCTTGACGACAACGACTCGTTCACTGTCGCTTTACAGACTGTGAGTTTGAGAAATGCAACACCATTGATTCACCGGTTCCGTCCAAAAGGAGCTAATGACCAACCAGTTGGCGGCTTCTCCTTCGTTTTGCCAATACAGTTATAGGCACCTGCTGCCCACGCCAAATCGCAGACGCCGTCTCAAGTTCAATTGCCAACAACAATAATTAGCATAAATGTTCGCCCATACGCGCAACATTTAATAAACATTAAATATCTGCACTATACGCAACTCTCCTCTGCCCTGCACCACCGTCCTGCTGCTGCAGCTACCCAATTTAAATTGCTATCTAATTTTACTAGCTGCAGCCTGTTTGTTTGCCACAATGTTTGGCCATTTATGGCCCGCTGCTCATTAGGCTGCTATTCCCCTTGGCCAGCAATTTTAATGGCCAATGTCTGTGTAGGCAATAGTTGCTTCTTTGGTGGCATGGCTGCCAATTTGCAGGTGCAACCGGCAGCTGAACAAACGCGCTATTACAAATTGCAAGTAGCTACCAATTTGGCCTTTGGCCACTTCCTTCTAACGATGAGACAATGTTTTTATATTAACTAAAACACTTTTCTAGCATTTTACTCCAATTAGCCGTCTAAAATGCTCAACATTTCTAAGCCGCTTAACTGTGGGAATTTATGTCTTTCTTTTCAGATTGAGAACATTCAATCTTTAGTGAAAGTTATAAGCTTATAAATATGTGAATATTAACTACTTTTACTTTAGAATAATGGAATATAACAATATGTAAATTGTATAAAAACGGTAAAATTACGATAATATCTAACTGAAGAAACAAATCTCTCTCTCTCTCTCTCTCTCTCTCTCTCTCTCTCTCTTAAGCTTTTAGTAAAGCAGGATACCATTGTCTTAAATTGCCTTTTAATATCAAACTTAATATTTGGTATAGTTAAATAATAAAGATCAAGAGAATTTCACTTAGCGTAAATTACAACTCTCCCAATTTTCTCGTGATTTTTTTTTCGCTGTTCACCTGCCGGAGCACCTGAATTACCTCCAACAGTTAAACGTGAAATGGCTGCGCATTCGTCACGTTTTTCTCTTTTCTTGTTTTATTTTATTTTTTTTTTGACGAGCTCAAGAACGTGGCCTGGGAAACGAGACACTGATGGAGATGGCAACAGGAACGGTGAAACGAGTAGGTTGCAAGTATTTTCATTTCTTTTATCGCACATTAAATTTACAAAAATAGTTTTAACACCTTTTAAGCTTACAAGCATGTGTTGGTCTGCTTTTCAGGCCTGGCTGGGTCCGCCGTTGATTTATCCTTTGCCCTGGCGTACATGATCTTTGTTGCTAGACATGAGCTGACCATGGCCAACAACAACAAACAACAGACAACAACAACGATGACGATGACGATGACGACGACGACGACGACGACGAAGACGACATGATTCGTACATAATCCAGCCATTATTTCTTCTCTCTGTCCCGGTACCAGTGCCTTTTGGTTTGGTTTGGTTTCAGTCTCATCCTTTTGGCCGGGTCTCACAGTGGTTGCGGCTGTCGACTTATCGCAAAAATTGCGTCAAGATGTTTTAATGCCGCAACGTCAGCGTCGCGGTTAGCGGCTATAAAAATGAAAGCAACGCTCGCTACGAACATCCTTTTTAATTTAAAACATTATCGTAAATTCTCTGGCAATTATGCGCGATGTTCAAACGCTCCACCTCTAGGCGCCCTCGTCCAACCAGACTCCACCTCCTGTCCAAAATTATTCGCATCGCATTCACATTTTGCATTGTCTGCAGTCACAACACATGTCGCCTGTTTTCTGCTGCAGTTACCTCTTGCAGTTGCAGCTAATGCTAATGAATTGCTGTTGCTCCTCTCTGGCGTGCTGCAAGCAGATTAGCGCATATTCTCTCAACTTACCACCTGAAGGCAGCGGCAAGTTCGTTATTCCTTCCATTTTGACCAACTAGACAGCGCGTATCTTATCGCCTTGGCCCCGTCGACACGTCGTTTGCTCAAAAGATATCACCATTTCAGCTTGGTGCGTGCATTGTTGTTATAAGTCAAACACAAGCCCAAGTCCAAGCCCTGGAGCATAAATCGACAGCTGCTTTGGTTATAATCGCACCACAGACTCAGACATATAAGACCACATTTACACATACTTAAACACACATATGTGTGTATATGTCTGCTCGTGCTGGCGATGAAGTTGTCTACAATTACAGACTGACAGACGTAACAATTTACAGATTCAAAAGTTAAATGGCGGCAATTTAGACTTGTAAAGATAACATCCCCAAGAATTTAAGAAAAATCATGTAAATACCATGTAAATAATATAAACTATTTTTCCATGGTTCGAAAACATAACAAAAATACATCATTACTATGCCAAATCACTTTGGTCATAGTGTTAAAACAGGCCACCTTAACTTAACTTGAAACTATGTATTTAACATACATATAATATTGATCTCCATCGATATCATTGGTGTAATCACCAGAGTGAAGCAGAAGAGCTCAATCACTGTGAATAAAGTAAAGTGAGCAGTCATGTTTGAGAAAGAATATTAATTTAGTTTTGACTTTTACAAAATCACTAGAAATACATTTTATTCATTTAGGCCTTCTGCCTTTGGCTAACATTTATAGTCTAATGACAGAAGTACTATCATACACAGGAATTTAGTAGGGGAAAAGCAATAAGGCAATTAAAACGTCGTTTGTCCGCGTTAAGGAAAATTTCTCAACTTGTTCTTTGCGAACATCCATTCGGCTGCTTACAAACATCTAAATGTAGTCGTGTCTGTTTCCATTCCAAATAATGTAAATGCTGCATTGTCTGCATATTTTACGAACTGCAAAGTAGACAATTTTTGTTTTCAAACTGTCAACGCGAACCGCTCGCAACGCCTACGAAGCGAACAAAACAACCAAAAATAAAAAAAAGGGGCAAAAAGATAAAAAATAAAAGCAAGGAGCAGGCACAAATCCTGCGTTGAAAAAATTCTAATAAAATAAATTGTTTCAATGCACGAAAAGTAATCCGCTTTGCTGGCACTCATTCCTTGTGGTTTAAGATTTATGCACTGCAAAGTCGCTTTCCACTGCGTTTTCTTTAACTTGTCTGCGTTTCCTTGGCGGCGAAAGTGAAAGGGGTGGCCATAAATTAGCTGCGCGGAATGTCCTGCTGCCGCAACAGGAGCAGTAGCTGCCAGTGTTTTCCCGCTTGCCAGTGGCACTTAAACACAGTTAATCCCAGCATTGCTGGCTGGCAACAAAAGTTTGGCAATTTCGTTTCGTTTGCGTTGCGCTACCTTTGAGCAACTTTCAATTAAAGTGTTGAAAATTTAAAGTCACCACCAATGCAGAAAACGAAACACATGACAAATTAGCTTCCTAATGAGCTGAGACATAAATCTTGACATGCTTTTGGCACGCACTCGAGCAAACAACGCTCTCTCTCCCACCGCCCGCCCACCCCCCCCCCTGCTCCCACCCGTGACAATCCTAAACAATACGCAGGAGGCTGACCCCCGCCCCCGCCGAATGTCTTGTACACGTGTTAAGGCAAACATGAAAGCAAGGCGACGGCATTAAGGCTTCATTACAAGGAGTTGCCCTGCTGCTGTGTGCCGTTGTTGTTTCTCTGTGTAAGCCGAGCCATTATTAAAATGAACTGTTAATACAACGACAACGCAACGCTTGATTTGACTGCACAACAACCAGGGCTGGCAACCAAATTCAATTGAATTCTAAATTAAGATATCCAAGAATTTTCCTTTGACTACCAAAACAAGTGATGGTTGCTGGCTGTTTGTCGATAGCTCCAATGGATTTACCTGAGATTTTCAGCCATTATAAAATTGAACTAATTAAACTTCTACAGCACAACTAAAGTAATAAGCATTTGAACTTTGGGTGTGTTCATTTTAGGGAGAGTTAGTCATAGTTTTTTAAAATCCGCTTATCCATTCTTATAGTAAAAAAAACCTTGAACAATTAGATATGTTGTTGCATCCACTCACTAAATTGTAATATTTGAAAGTGAAATGTGAAAAGGTGATTTAATTAAACCAATATAAATCATCATTGCATTTTTTTAGTTGAGCTCAACTGAGTTGTATTTAAATTAGAATCTCTCGCTCACATCCTTCACAAATCTATCTTTCGGCCTGCAGCCCAAAATTGAACTAAATGATGATGATAAAAAAAAGGAATCAAGAGGACACTTAGTACCTATCAAGAACAGCTTGTAAATATTTAAAAGCCATTCCATATTTTGGGTTGCCCTTACATAAATTCTTCAAGCAGCTGTTATAAATAATAAAAGAGCGTATATTTAAATGCCCATAAATTTGCGATGCGGATTTAGGTCATTAAACTGTAATAAAAGTGGCAGAATCACAAAATCAGTGCCAGCTTCTAGGCGCACATATATAATCGTAGTAGAGTAGAGAGCACATAATGCTCTCTCGACTGCCATAATACCCCAAGTTGGCTGTTAAGGCACCATTCTTGAGCCCATTCCAGTGCGTATTATTAGCATAATAAAAATACAAGCACTCACACACATACACACACGCATATATATTGCACACTCTTGCATGATGAGGCCTAAGCCGGCAGCGATTTGGGCTTGGGGAAATTGCTGGACAGCAGCAAGCACTGCGTGGACAATATAATTTTATGGGTACACTTTTATTGTGGCAAAGTGTCTTGAGCTTTGCCTTGGAGGCCACATCATCCTCATCATATCCGGGGGTAGGCGTTGAAGCCAAGCAACGCATAACATTTAAATGTTATGGGCACACACTCACACGCACACACACACACACACACACACACGAATACCCATAAGTGATACAACAAATTCTCATCATATTTTCCTGCTTTTGTTTCTTTTTTCAGTTGCTAAAATTGCTATTAAAATATCATGTGCACATGGCGTTGACTTTCAAATGCAGCCGCAGCTTTATTAAATGCTCTCGCCAGCTCTAACCACAAATTGTGCTTATATGCTCACTGGTCGCAACTGAATACAGGTGAAGCTGACAGCAGCTGCCGGATGAGGGCCACATGCCACTTGACTGTATATTAAGCTAGAGCCGGGTACCATTAGTAACTAGAGATGGACGTATATGTCATTTGTTTAAAACACAATTCGAATACAAGCTACGCCCGGTTAAAACTATATAATATGATAAATGGGAATTTTTTTTATTTATTTAGACATCTACTTAAGCAAACCAAAATAGTTTAAAACTCCACAGCTGACTGGATGGACGCTGTGAATCTCTATATATACAAATAAGAGTTTTATGTTGGAAATATTTATACCGACGGGACTCGACAAAAACACCTGACCTGGGAACACATATATAAATTATCCAGAGATGTCACCAAAGAATAAACCATCCACAAATTATTATTCTCAATAAATTTAATAAAGAAATCTGCTAATAACTATATAGCCATAAAGACAATTATTTTGTCATTTAATAATTAAATAGCAAATATAGCATTAGGGAAGACTAGCCTTAAAGCTTAGTTTTACAACTAAATTATTTCTTCAGAAATTGAAATCGCCTCTTTCAAATAAATCTTTTTTTATATTTTGACAATGCGAACATGCTCGACATCTATTTACTTAATACACACAGGTCGTTCGATATGTTAACTCGTGTCACGCTCTCAACTCTTTAGGAAATTGGTCTGGACATGTTTTAATTAAATATTCCATTTGCCTAAACCAAAACCAAAACGCGCAGTTAGTTTGTGCAGTTGTTCAGCCGTTCAATTGTTCAGTTGTGGGTGTGTAGTGCATAAATTTTGCTCTGGCAGTGGTCAAACTGGTGGCACTGATACCTGGCCCTGTGGCTCAGTAGTATCCTGCATGTTTGCATTAAGGATTATGTGTGACTGCTCACGGCCACATTTGCGGACGCACAATGACGACTAGAGGCTTGGGTGGATTTGGGAGCTGACCCGCGTCGCCCTTTCGAATAGAGAGAGACACAGAGAGAGAGAGAGAGAGAGAGAGAGAGTCATTAACAAATGCTATCGTGCGGACAGGTGGTCTGCGGTCAGACAACTTTAAGGCTTTAAAGTGCCTGATAATGTTTTGTGCATGATTTTCCATCGTATTGAATTTCAATTAGCCGTAAAATAACATATAGTGCATTGTCGTAAATGCATTTAAATGCATCGCGACCAATAATGAACCACAAACATTTCACAACTGAATAAATAATTTCCACATTAATTGCGCGTATTTATTGTAAGCCCTTAATTGCGTAAGCGTTACATTCTTTTTTTTAAATTTTTTTTTATCGAATTACACAAACGAAATAAAATATAATTACATCTTTATCCACATCAATTATTTAAATAAAATTATATAAACAATTACATTAATTAGAACCATTTATTGTTGTATTAACTTTGCTAATATTGACACAGTAATAGAACCATTTTTAATAAAACAAAAAACAAATATAAATACATTTTAATAGTAAATTGTGAAAGATATTTAAGCAGGTGCCGACCATGTGCTGATTTCATTAAACCAAATAATATTACTACATTAACATATTTGTAAAATTTTAAATTGCATTTATTTAATTAGACTTTTTACAATGCTAAAAAAAATACATTATTCAAATATAAAACAAAAAAGTTTTAATGAAATTAGGTTTATGATTTTTGAAATTAAAAACTCATCTTATTAAGTTCATCCGCACGTTTCAGATATAAATCATTGTAGCCTAAAATTCGCACCACTTTTAAGTGCCCCACAGTCAACTAATTTGTGCCGTCCAATGAACCCGAAGCCATAATTAATGGAATCAAAATCCTATTGCATTACAAATCATTAAAATTCAATAGAGGCTACCATAAATTTCGGCACATTTAATTTGAAAACTGAGCACCGTGTGACATAATTCACTTTACGCAACAATTTTTAATGAAAATGTCAAGAGAAAACGAAAACCGAAATGGGAAAAACGAAAAAGTTTTCTTTTCTGCTGCCAACAATGGCATCATGCAAATAGCTAAGGAGCTACAGGAGCTAAAGATGATAATGGCGACTGGTGGCAGCCAACGGAAGCGGAAGTAATGCCAAATAAGAATACACGGCACACGGCAAAAGGGCAACAGAGCAAAAGCAGCAACAACAAAGCAGGCAACAAGAAGAAGGCGCCAACATATAATAATAATAATGCCATCATCAATGCCAAACAAGCAACGGAAAACGGCAACTCAATCCAAAGTATCGACAATGGTGAGTGGAATCGGGATACAGAACGCGGGGGTTGGAATTGGGGGGGTGAGATGGCAGCTCACAACAAATGATGGAAGATGCTTTAAATTAACAAGCAAATGCAAATAAGCCGAGGCGATGCTGGGGCCAAAAGGGAAATAAATTAGATAAAGGCAAAAGGCAACAGCGCAGAACAACGCACAGGACAACGCCGCGAGCCGCGCAGCACGCGCTTGGATTATAGCTTACAACAGGACAAAGCTACAACAACAATAGGCAACCAACAAAAAAGGACAACACGCCCTGTGGCCAAATGGAAATACATATCCTCGTATTTCTTTTGAATTGAAGCAGAAGATTTTGCTGGTTCGTTAAATGTACGAAAGTCATTTTTTGTGGGAGTTGTTGGTGGGGGGTTGGGGAAACCGGCCAGGCCAAATGTCAATAAGTTAAGTGGGCATGGTCACGTTAAATGGCCGCCAGCCTGTGTGACTGGCATGCCAAAACAGGCATACGCCCCAGAGAAGCGTTCAACGTGCAAGACTTATAAATATGATTAAAACATATTTCGAGGCGAGTTGATAAATGTGCAAAGTTTCGCTGGCTTTCGCTGGCTTAAAGCTCAGCAGGCAGAAGATGCCGATATAAATCCAATTTAGTAGCTACCATAAAAGTAGCAGCAATCCAGCAACCGTACCCACGCCCAAGTCTATCCAACTATTTGCATGATAAAAATCTTTCATCAAGCGCCAAAACAATCTCAGTCGCAGTCTCAGACTCAGAGTCAGCTCCTCCTATCCACGATTGCTGCATAATTCGACGATTGCAGCGAGAAGCGGCGGCTTTGGCCTTTGTGTGGTAAACACCTAAAGTAGTAAACTGGGATTTAAGCACACACACAAAGGTACACACACACGCACACACACAATGGCACACACAGATACACCTACGTGTCTATAAAAATTTTACGTCGTTGGCATCGGCAAGGACAAAAACTTTTGCCTGGTCTGCCGAAAGGCATTGGAAAGTTGGCAAGGGGAAACGTTATATCGTTACACAGGATATGCCTTTTATTGCTAAGCGAGCATGGGAAATTGTGATGCCCCTGAATACATACATAAATTCTCAGTTGTAGTCTGCTGCTTGAAGTAAAAACCCAATAGGGACATAATGTGTACGTTCTACTGCAGAATCTATATTATGTAAAATACTTTTAAAAAAGATTAAAATTTTTGCAATTTTAATACGACAGGAAGCAATGGGAAGGTGCAGAATGGCACACATACACACACACACACGCATACTCATGGGTTTCCAGCACAACTAACAGCAGCATACAAAGTCTCAGAGCAAACAACAAAATTTAAAAGTTATGCAAAGGCGGCCAGCAACTCTGTTTGGGTCCATGTTTGGAGTGTAATTGTTTTTCGACAAAAGTTTCGTAAGCAGCTGTGTTTATAGCAAAACTCTAGAATTTCCTAAAGAAATTTCCATGGCCAGTTGAGTTGAAAATATTTAAATTGTTTTTATGTGTGTATTTCATTTTTTACTTCTTAAAGGAGGTTTATATATTTGTATGCAAATATCATTAAGAAAATGTAATAGAATGCAGAATTAAAAAAAAATTAATGTATATATTAAATTTGTTAATATTTTAAGTGCATACATGCGAAAATATTTTTAAATTATTTGCAAAACAAGCCACAACATTCATTCTGAAGTAAAATTTGTCAGATTTACGTCAGCATCATTATCACAACTCGGCCCAAATTAAAAATTAACTCATAACACATTTATTCATTTACTTTTCACAAAATTACTTTACTTTTAAATGTTCAATTTCTTTACTTTAATTTAGGAGGTTTGCGTTGCGTTCTTAAATCGCTTATTAGTTCCTCTTGGCAACTTTTCCGTTTTCGATTTCCTTTGTAATTTTTTATCCGGCGCTCTTCTAAATCATTCTTACCCTACTAAGCTCGTTGGTCACGCTTTCCAGCACTGTATCGCTAATAACTCAGTGAGGCGTTGTCCTGCGCTTTAAAGCCGCTTAGGTTCATGAATTTCACCATCGTCCACTTCCGGTGAGGGCGTCCGCTTATGAAGCAACCAGCGCGCACCTTGAGCCTTTCCGTTGCCCCCAGAGTCTCACTTGGTTGCCTAGCATATTACAAAAAAAAAATGTACATACATACATACATATAAAGGTGCCCAAAAGAAGACGTTAGGACACCGCATACAAAGAAATGGGCGACCCCTGCTCCTGGACTTGGCATTTAAGATAAATGATCGCCTGCCAACAATGCACAAAGAAGAGTCACAAAAACTTTGGTCACGTTTGTGCTATTTGGCGGCAGAGGCATATGCTACATGGGGGTGGCTCTTATTTGGTGGTTGGGAGCGTCGAGATTCTGAGCTGGCTGCCGTCTAGCTTGCATTTACCTTGACGCAATTTTAATATGAAGATTCAGTTTAAAATTCAAGACACATGCAGCAGCTTAAACGTTTTAGAAATCTATTTTTCAAAATGCCAACTCCGGACAGGCGATGAACATTGGGCAGGGGGGCTTGCGGAGCAGTCCCATGTGTGCGTGCAAATTGCCAAACATTGCGCGCATTTAATTGAAACGTCTGCCGTGTGTAGAGGTAAAGGCAAAACTGTTGCCCAAGTTGCAGAACAAAAACTGCTGGCTCCCATTAAAAGAAAAAGGACAGCAGATAAACGCCAAGAGCTAGTAGCAACACATAAAGGATATACATCTCCAATTTGGTGGCAGACTCTAATTGCAGCTGATCCAGCGCCTTTTGTGCCGCCTTCAACCTGGTGCAGTGCTTGTAGAGGATCAACGTGTGCCGCACAATTGTGGGCTCCACATATTGTATGTGCTCCAACTGCTTATAGAACTTGGTAAAGTTCAGTGTGAGCATCAGCTCCATCAGGTCCTGTCCAGTACATGGCGTGGTATCTGTGTATACATGCTGCCTATTACACTAATATCCACGTCGGGCAGTTGCAGTTCATTGATAAACGTCTCGCAGGCGATCAGTAACTCCATTTTCTTCATGCCACACACACGGCTCAGCAGCTGGCGCAAGTAGTGCTCCTGTGCTGCCGCCAGGATACCGCTTGAATAATCCAGCGCCCTCAAGGCTTGGCCATTGTTGTCACGACAAATGCACACGACTAATTCATCGGCCACTTTTCGCTGCTGTGGTTTGAGTGTGGTTATAAGGAGCTTAGCCATTCTCTCAATGCTATATACAACATAAAAGTTAGTCTATGGACTCTCCCCTTAGTGTTTTCCCTGTGTAACGCGTTGTTTTGTGGATTGTGTATATGTTGTTTTTGTAGACAACATATTTCGACTAGTTGTTGTCATTTGACAGAGTCAAATCACTTTGTTGTTGTTGTCGTTAGCTTTTTACTGACAGAATAGAAGCTCGGATTATTCACATTTCGCTGAACTTCTCTTAAATTAAGAACTGGTAGAGACAATACAAATTAACTTTTTTGTATTGAGTGTTTTTTTTTCCAACGTTTCGTCTTAGATTAAAAATGAATCTGCTCTAAAATTTATTTTAAATGTGACGTTTCCGCTTTAAAATGAACATGTTTCACATTTGAGTGATTTAGTCTTTTTTTCGGTAACTGATGTGTTAAAGTTGGAAACGTGTCTTAAAGTTGACTTTGCCATATTGCTGGTTAATAGCCGTGAAGGCTGGCAGCTGCCTCATAAATCGAGCAACATATGTGTATGGGTAAAATATTACAAGTGGCTGCCGTCTGCGCGCCCAATTCAAATGGAAATCAAAGTGGGCGTTCATGAGTTAAACACTCCAACACAGCTACATCTGCAGCTCCAGCTCCAACTTTGGGTCCTGGCAGGAAGTAGCAATGTGACAAAGTCGCTGGCAATGCGCGCACTTGTGGTTTACGACCTGGTGCTGGGCTTCAGCTCTTTTCGCTACTTTCAGCACCACCAGCTAGTCAACCAGCCAGCCAGTCAACCAGCCAGCCAGTCAACCAGCCAGCTAGAAAGGCAGCCAACTTAAGTGGGGCTGGTTGCGCTATAAAATGGCGTAGCATTTCCGCTCTTGACTGCCACATTGCTCAAAAAATTTTATTATTCTCATCTAGATGAGTTCATTATTTTGCAGCATGTTGCATGTGGAATTTAGAATGTCGAATGCGAAAACAATTTAATTTTATTGTTTTGCACATAAATTGTTCGGCTTGGCATACGGCAGAATTATGCATTGCTTTTCATTGGTATGGAGAACAAAAGAAACAAAAAAGAAGGCAATCCCTATGAAATTTGAGACACTCGCACACACATGTGTGTGCGTGTGTGTGTGTGGTGATATAGGGTGGTGCTGGCCATATAATTGAGTCACGTTTGGCCGGGTCTTAGATGCGCCTGTGTAAAATATTTAGATTTATGCCGCGATGTCGATTCGTATTGGCTGTAGTAAAATCACATATCGAAAAAATATACATAAGCAAATTGCGGTGCGAGTTGGTGTTGTGATTTATAGAAAACGATATTCCTGATTGCATATTAGCAAAGTATCGAATTTTTGAATGTTGAGCAAGCAAAAGTATCTCTCAAGTAAAGTGTAGCACTCAAAACTAAATTATATTTCATTGGCAAACACGTCTGCTTACTTTACTTTATTCACATCTATCGATCTCTTCTTCTTCTCTAAGTTGGGGATCACACAAGTGCAATCGATCAATATCGGTATCAATGCTGTGTACAGATGTTAAGTTACAGTCTGATTACTACGTCACTAGCAGCATGTTATCTAGACTACAAGTGGCCTGTTACAAAGAGGGCATAAAAAACCTAATAACTCCTAGCTCTAGTTATTATTCCATATTTCAGGTATATTTTAATTTGTGGATGAACAGAGCTAAGTTCCGCAAACAAATTTATTAAGAAAATATCGCGATAAGCGCACATCCTGTCAGATATCACAGCTCCCGTTAAGACCACAAATAAACTTATTTTGTACGTTTTTGTTAAAGTAATATGCCACATGCTATGCGCTCATTTTGGCTACGTGTTTATAATGCCAATAACCTGACAACCCAACCGACCCATCAGCTTCATCGTCAATAAACACAAACTAAGAAAGCAGGAATCAAAATGCGTGCTGGCATCCAAGTTCAATGTACAACTTCAATTCCAAAATTTAATTTATCTGTATCAGTTCCACTTGCCTGGGAGACAGATGACAGCAGGCAGTCAGAGGCTGTACGAACTGCGGAGTGCCGACGTGTTGCCACAGCTGGAGGAACACATGTTCCGACAAATTCATCTGCCATGTCACAATGCGCAACGGTATGCAGAATTTTTTGGGGGGCCAAGCACCCCTCTGAAATTCACATGGATATGGATATGTCTATGGCTATTAGTAGGGGTTGCGGTGCTGCTGCTAGTTTTTTGGCCATGCTGCACACACGCTGCACGTGACAAGACTCAACGAAAAGTGAAACTTTCTGTGCAAATATTTTTCAGGCAAACAACTCGTACTTAAAGCGCACAGCTCTACAGCTCCACCCTGACGCAGGATGTGCCTTTAAGCCGTAAGTGTCATTAATCAAATGGTGCCCAATAATTTTGGCAAAGCGTCAGCGGCTGCCAACCCTTTCAGCCGGCTACCCCTAACCTCAACCCTACCCCTACTGTTGTCTCAGCCTTTTTAGCTGTTGCCTCAGTTTCAGCTTGTTAGAAGCCATTTTTGAAATATGAACTTTTTGAGTTGCTGTTGCGGGGCTGACGAATGCCGGCAGTCATTAATAAATTAGGGGTTAAAATGCCATAACAGCACGCGGGATGGCAAGGGGACGCGGAGGCATTGGGGTACCGAAAAGTTGTTTATTTAATTGAAAGTGAAACGAGCGAAAACAGATTTGTTTAACTCAATTAAATGGAGAGCGGGCCGTGGGGTAAATAACTTCCATTTTACGATGCTGACACTCGCTGTCAACCGTTCAAATTGTACTTCAAATATTTTAGTTTTCTGTTAAGAAATTAATATTCTATAAATACTGACAAATTGAAAACTAAATGGGAAAAATTATTATTAGAAAAGATCTACGTTTCTGTACACATTGTACAGCGTCAAAAACTATTTGGAGTAAAAGTTTAACATGAAAAAAATTTGTGTTTCCAACTTAATTTTTTTAAAACTGCCAGAAAAAATACATATTAATTTCAATAACAAAAGAAATGTTCCTGTGAAATTTTATATTTGTTTGGATCATATTTTGAGAATAATATTTTTACTGATTGGGATATTTCGGAAATCAATAAGTTGCCTGGGTTAATTATTTAGTTTCTTCGAGCTCCTGGAAAAATTTGTCAATAGTTCTAGTTATTGAGTTCGATTTTATTTAAACACAATTTTGGTTTCAGTTCAAGAGATGAATAAAATTCTAAGCGATTGGTATAGGGGCGACGTGTGCAGCGCGCCAGGTGTGCTAAGAACAGATGAGGATGAAATTCTGAGTGCCAGCGAGAGCAATGAGGATGCAGAGGAGGAACCCGACTTGGGTTTGGCCTACGATGAACTAGAGGCGATCAGGCAGCGCCTAAAACATCTGCATGTCAAACTGCTGCTATCGCCGGCTGATCCCTGCGGGCTAGAACTGGGCACACTCTCAAAAGATGAGGATACTTGTTGTCCAACACCAAATCAGCTGATGCTGCAGCAGCTGCGTCACAGAAACTGCATGCTGCGCTGCCAGCTGCAACGGCAGGCGGAGCATTTGCATTCATCACGCAAGCAACTGAAACTGCTGGAGACCATGCGGTGCCAGCTGAATGGGAGACTCCAGAAGATGAGCGCCGAGCTGGATGCTTTCGATCAGTTCAAGCTATCGGCACAGCATCAGTTTGGCTTGTGCATCGAGCGGAACGAGCAGATCAAGGCTAGCAAAATCGATGAGTTTGACTTTAGGCGCCACGTGCGAGATGTGATCACTCAATACCACGAAAAAATGAATCCCTTAGTCTCCATGCGCTGCCATCGTCAGATCCGCAATGCTTTTAGCGTGGAGCTCTTACTTATACGTATATTTCTGCACACGCTCTTCAGCAATATGGTAGAAGACTGGAACTATTGCAAAAAACGTCAAAGGTTAGTAATTACCATTGTAACTATATTCTACACGTTTTAGGCTGATGGATATATAAATTTATACATCTAAATGTATGTGTGTCCGTCTGAATTTTAAATATGCTCTTACGTAATCAAAATATGTTATTATTTAACTTTTCATTTCGACGTATTTAAGAGCAGACAGATTATCTTAGATAAAGATAACAAAATTACCAAACAACCATTTTTCAAAATTTGATAAATACACGCAGTTAAAGTATATCTACATTTTTAGATGCACACACACTTGAATAATTGCTTTTTTGGGTGCAGAGTATTTTATATAGTCGGATAATATCGACATAACCTTTCTTTTTACTATATAACAAAGATTTACTTATCAAAATATTTGCAGAACAAACTGTATCTGTATCTGAATCCTTCCTGGTCCTGATGTCATTAAAGTGTTGACTCGAGTTTCGGTCATTAATGTTTCACATTTTTGTTCTTTTATTTTATTTTTATTTGTGTTTTTCATTTTCGTTTTATTGGTTTTGTTCTGGCTCGCAAGTTGGCCTCTTCTAATTGCTTTTGAAATGTCGCTCAATTAAGATTATTGGGCGCTTCGTAGCGTTTATGGCACTTTTGTGGCTCCCCGTTATAATTACAAAATTTCAACTCTGTGCTTCGGAATTGCCTTAGATTAATGGCGTGCGCTTTTATTTGAAGGCGTTAAAGTTACAATATCATAGCAAAGATGCCACCACTCACATCCCCTGCTCAAGTTACCACTCCCCGCCACATTGTAATCCCTCTTTGGACGCCAAACAAATGTACGCATTCCCACCAGGATAAGACGCTACGGCTAAATACGAAATGGAATCAGATAAAAACAAAGCAGATTTGTCGCTCACACACACAAAAATACCCTGAAAAAAGACGAAAAAAAAAACAAGAAGCGAGTCCTCGACACCCCGCAGCTAAGCCAAAGGCAGCCAATGGAATTGGCTTCACGTCCTGTGGAACTTGTCGAACTGCGTAAAAACTCAATTGCTGCGCATTGGCAGACAACGACAACAAACCAGGGACAACAGCAGCTATGGATTGAGATCGCGGGACTCGTATCCTGCTCACTGTTAGCTATTCTCGGGGCTAAGGCAACATGGGTTAAATGCGCCTCGCTCCTTGTTGCTGAGTTGAGATAGCTCCAAAATGGCAAAAGCGAATTTATTGGAGTCATGTGCTGATAAGCGTTCGCTTCAATTCCATGCCAAATTACAATGTTACATGGGAGAAGCCATTAACAGCAGCACAGCGAAGTGTCGAATGCTCTATTTAGTTGAGTGACTGGACATTACATATTTTTACCTATTACTAACCCCTGCACATAGCTACAAGAATTCATGGTAAATGTTCTGTATTATTTTATCTTTCATTTAAAATAATATTTCGTTGAAAAACACGACTTAAGACGTTGTTTTTTTTCTTCAATCACAATCGCACTTCGACTAATAGTTTTTACAAATAGTCCCCCAATCAATTGTATCAAATAATAATTCAATTTGATTAGTTTGATTTATATTTTTTTATATTTTTAATTCCTTTCACTTAAATTAGTAGTAGCACTATACAATAGAACTTTTTTTAATTTTTGTGAGATTCTTACACAAAATACAATACAATTCACAAGTTTCGAACCCTTTCAGCCAAATCCAACCATAAACTCTCCTTGTATTCATTCACGTGGTTGCAGGGTATAGGAACATAGATAGACATATCGAGATACAGGCACCGTAACACATCAGACTACAAGGCTAAAACACAGGAATCGCATTAGATACTTTTTGGTACATTCTCTGGCTGGTTGGTCTGATGTGGTTTGGTCTGGTTTGGTTGGGACTAGATGGGCTGAGCAGGGCCGACTGTCCTGTTCTGGTCAACCCTGGCCAAGTGCGGTGGCTGCTGTTGGAGTTGCGATAAAAATCTGCGTAAAATGATGCGGCAATTTGATGAGCAACTAACTTCAGGCAATTAGTTTGGTCAAATCGAGTTAGGATTTGTCGTGCGTGTTTCTGAATAGCTTAACTGTTGCACCAGTATAAGGGGAACGGAAAAGAGAAGTGAACTGTTATTGGAGTTGAAATTGCTATTGGAATTGGTATTAATGAGAGGCAATCTAATGGCATTTAGTGTTAATTTGCTTAGCAACTGTTAAATAGTTTTGGTGATTTATATGGTTAGCTCTACTTGAACTATAAATGATGCAAACTTTAAACCAATCGAGACCAGTTCGCATTCCCAACGATTGATGTATCCATACATATAGATAAAAACAAAAGAAAGCCCATGGCGACATATATATCGAAGCATTACCAAAAAAAAAAAAAACTAAAAGTTGTATACCAATTGGAAAGCATCTAAGAAAACTGTTTGACAGTGGAAACTGTTACTCTACTCTCACAAGGGATGGGAGGTGTGAGAGGCAGTTGCCTTTTGCCTTTGGGCTGTTTTGCTGTTTAGCAGAAGCAATCTCAAAGATACATTTCAAGTGCTTAAGTTTTCTCCGTTCTTGTATGTGCCCAGCCGCAAGAATACAAATAATTTCCATTTGGCCAAAGACGACTTGGCAGCGCCAACATTTGCATTTATCTTCAGCTCTCAGTCCCACCAAATAGAGAAACATGCCCGCCAGCCAAACAGCCAGCCAGGCAACTGGAACTTCCACCAAGAGCAGTGCGTAGCAGTTGTATTTGTACAGCCGAGAGATATGTCTACTTATAAATACTTTGTCGACGGCACACAAGTTGTCGGTAAATATGGCATAGATTACATAACTAGTTCTTTCAGCTGAACAATAAAACGTTTTCCTTCACATAAGCATAGCTCTCTAAATATCGGGGACATGCTCACATATACAATCTATTTTTTATTTTCCTCGTTCCAGACATACAAACAAATGCAGTTATTTTAGATTTTCTCGGGCTCCACACGGCAGTGCAGCATTTGTAGAGCTTTTAATCAGTGCATATCGCATGGCGCCGTGGCTTAGTTGGTTAAAGCGCCTGTCTAGTAAACAGGAGATCGTGAGTTCGAATCTCGCCGGGGCCTTCAGATGATTGTCATTCACTGCACTTTTTTTCTTATATTTTCCAATTATAAATCGACTAATTTGAGGCACCCACCCACCCAAGTCATCAATGTATTCGTCCACTTCATCTCACGCTTTCTGATGTCAGTTGCTATTTGCCACCATTTATTGTTGTTTCCTGTTCCGCACATGCTGCCATTATTGTTGCCGTCTCCACTGCGGTGGTTTTTGTGTTGTGTTGTGTTGTGTTGTTGTGATTGCCGCACGCCGCCAACTGACGCACTCGCCATTAACATGCTTCAATTGCCGCAATAATTGTTTCCATAATCGTTAAATTTCGGAATATTGTGCGCGTCCATGAACTTTTCTACACAATAGCAGCAAAACCTACGTGTTCTAAAAAAAGCTCCGCTGAAAAGCATTGATTATTTTAAGATTTTTTTATTTTAGACAGCCACTTTACATCGAGACAGCTGATAAGTCAGAATATATTTAAAGCAAATTGTAGTAATAATCTGAACCATAAATAATTAAAAGCTATTGACTCAAATGTGTTCTGAACTACGAGATACCCTGTAAAAATTGTTTGGTAACATCACAAGTCTCATATATACAAAATAAACATTTTATAATGGTATTATTTAAGATAAAGATTATTTAGTAAGTAAATAAATACAAAAATTAAATTTATGAAGTTTCTAAATTCCATGAACAACATTTAATGCGCATACGTCTAGTATTTCATAAATTATGTATTTGATGAAATTAATGTGTATACGAAAGGAAGTGAACCCGCTGTTGAAATCAATTTCTACTTTCGAGATAGCAACCTTGCCTCAACAGCAATACAAATTCAGCGCGATATCATTATCTGTATGTTTTTAAATATCTATGCAAGAAAACACCTAAACAAATGTTAATTTAAAAAAAATTCTGAAATATGTTATCTTAAATTGACTTTTTTGATAAACAAAATCATATGGGCGCCGTGGCTTAGTTGGTTAAAGCGCCTGTCTAGTAAACAGGAGATCGTGAGTTCGAATCTCGCCGGGGCCTTTAATTGAAGACAAACATACTTCAATTGAAGTTGGGTTTTTTTTGGGTGGTTTTACTATTTTGCTTACTACACTGGCTAAGCTCTAATACTGTCGCACAGTCCTTAACCTATTAAGTATTACAACTGGTTTGTGCAATGGCTAGACAAGCTCTTGTTGAGCTTCTAAAGCTTGAGCAAAGCTCTTATAACTTTTATTCTAAGTTAATCCTTATGGACCAAATATAAGACAACAATCATGAAATACGTGGGTCGCTCGAAAACCAGTTGAGTAAAATTATCACGCTTCTCGTCCATCAGATGGCACATTCTCTGATAGATGCCCTGGTTCTGCTTCTCCACAATCGACAGCAGGCAAACAATGCGATGGCTGTGGAATACGTATATATTTATATTGAGGTCATTTGGGTTGCTTTGCGGTTAAAATGCGATTATGCGCTACTCACCGCCTGTGGTTTAGCTTCTTAACCCGGTCCCGTATCTCTGCCGCCAGACCCTCGACCAGCGGCAGCGCGCGCCAAGAGTCATAATTGCGACTGAAGCGATCCCACAGCAAACGCTCCTCAATGCAATCTTCAATGACTTTCAGGGCACGTTCCATATTGAAATTGGTGTGAAAGAATTTCCAATCATTTTTCGGCTTCTCCTTACGCTCACCGCTCCCCTCACCGCCACCACCGCCGTCGCACTCGCCACCACTCTGCAGCGCTCGCCTCCGACTCAACATGGACTCGGAGAGCAGCGCATTCATGCGATTGGTGGTGCGCACCGATGCCGTGATGCTGCAAAGTGAAAGTAAATTTAAACAGTCTTCAAATTTTAACAAGATTAAGAAAAGGTACAGTTAAAAATTACAAATTAAATAATTCAAGATTAAAAAAGAACTAAAATAAAACTAAATATAAACAAAATGAATGCTTCAATGTTACACATAATCAGTTCCCTGAGGTGCACATACCGCGTCTTCATTGAGGTCCAAGTGGACATTGCTGTAGCGCCAGACATTTATATATAAATTAATATATATATATAGTATATTTCTATATATGTAGGTTAGGTTAATAAATTTCTGGCAGCCGGCAAAAGGAAAACAAATTCCATGCACTGCTATCTGCACACTGACAGGACAGCGTCGTCAACAGCAATGACGACGACGAGGACGACGATGAGAACGTCGATGTTGACAGTGACATGCTGACACGATGAGAATGCCTATCAACAGAGAACATAGAACCGAGCACTGAGCACTGCACCTCCCCCGCTCTGGCATCCACATATCATCAAAAAAGTTGATCGGAACTTTTGTTGGTTATTTGCGCGAAACTCTTCAGCCGACATTTTGGCCTTTCGCTTGCGTGTCGCTTATCATAAACTCCAAAGGCTGGCGGTAGGCGCTCCAATTGCAACAGCGGCGGCGGAGACGTATGTGTCATCACTACCAGACCCGACCAGACCTGCACAAAGTGTTGCCATATGGACGCGTCCCCTAGTCTAAGAAAAACTTATTTGAGTTTTGATGGCACGCGAAGCCTTTTGAGTTTATGACTTTTGATCGGTTAGTTTGCGACACCTGCGGGGCACAATGAAATTCCGGCCATTGTGCGGTTTACGGGCAAAGTTCAAGTACTTTGATTGCATTTACGAAACTTGATGGAACTCGCTTTCCATCAAATATCCAAAACGTATAAAACTTACAGCGAAAGCGTATACAAAGTTCGGGCTACTGGTAACTGATAGTTTTAGTTGTGTTTATGAAGTTATCAAATTGATATACCCACAGAGTCACGTGTGTTGTAGCAATATATTTCAAATGGCCAACCGGAGCGCTTTTATTGTATTGAGGTAGTGCATGGAATGCATTTCTATACGGTGCAGCACTAGTCACATAAATAGAAACAGCTGGTAAATGATTTATATATTGTTGTGGTTTGTCTTTACTCATGTATCCAATTTATCAGCTGTAAAATTTCTCCGAAAATAAACTCCGATAAAGCTTAAAATATATTTTAAAAATATTACTTTAAATATATTGAAACCTCATGGCAAAGGCCGACTACATACTAAAAATAAAAAAATAAGTTCATCAAACGCTTTTTTCTCCATTTCTGCATTCTAATGTGATTGCATTTCTGCACAAACTAAATTCACTAAATTCAACCAATAATACACTTTATAATTAAAAGAACATAACTAAGCTGTTTTCTTATTCCGATTTGTTTTTAATAATATTAAGATTTTCATACGCTCTGACGAAGTGGCCTCTTAAGCATATACAAAGCTGAAAAATTAAATTAAGCTTTCTTTTAGGACTTAAGATGCAACTAAGACAGGGTTTCGGAATATTAAAGAAATTAAAATACTAGCATCAATTTAATTTAGTAACCAGCGGGGCTTAGCTGTTAAATGGAGGAAAATAGTATTTACCATTTAAAAACTGACATTTTCAAAGTACAAAAAAGTGTCAGTCATTTAAGTATCACGAAAGAATATGGAGATATATCTCAGGATCCTTTTTCGAATTAAAGCTGTGATAAGACAAATATTAAGATTATCTAATTTTTAAGAAGTATTAACATTTTTATATCTGTGTAGTGCGTTTGTTACTTTATCGTGAAGTTTGAAGAAGATATCTCTATCCCCATAAAGTATATACCATTTTTTTAGAGTTTTAAAGTTCTACCTTGTTGAAATATCTGTATATCCGTCTTACTGAAAGCAGTACATAGTTCAATGCCGATCTGATGGGGCCAATATATCCTACAGCTGCCATAGATTGAGATAAGAGTTAAGTTTTGGGATCAACTCAAGCTTTCTAATACAATATAACTACAAAATCTGGAATATTCAGTTCGCAGCGAGTCGTAAAACAAAAAACATATATTTGTGGAAAAAATCATATAATTTTTTCGGAGTCCACAGTTAAATTGAAATATGAGCAGGTGCCTAAGGTATTACTATTAATTACATAAAATTTTTGCCAACTGTGAGGCGATACTTGTGTACTTCGAACGTGGCAATTAAAGCCACATTTTTATGACTCGCGTTTGTTTTGACTCTTCGTTGTATAATGTGGACGACCAGTGTGTAAATATTTAGGAGACTGATGACGAAATTAGTAAATAAGATAAAGTATTGTAAATCTTATATCCACTATAACAGAGAAGAGATAGGAAGTAAATATAGAGCAAGTTGTTACACATTTACGACCATTAAGCAGTTAGAAGTTTAACTGTAACGGCTGGCAGAGGTAGTTTCCTGAGGTTACTAATTGCTAAGCACAAAACTTTACGACACGTGAATATGTGCCAAAATTCAATAGTGAATCCCCCCTGGGTCGGTGGCAACAAATTAGGCAATTTGCTGGTGGCGACACTACCCACAATGTGTGCGTGCTGCTTTGTGGGGCAAGTTATTAGCACCTCGCTGCACGAATGCTACAAAATCAAACAAAACACACGACTCTCTCTCTCTCTCTCTCTCTCTCTCACACACACTCTCTCGTTTTCTGATTTTGCATAAACTTACGCTTGCATGCGACTCATGAGGCACCTCAAATTATGCTACGGTTTATAATCGAGCTGTGTTTAAATTTACTATTAGACCGTTAGTTCCGAATAGTTTTTGGGCAAAACTGCACGTGCGCTCGTCACAATTGTAACTGGCATTGGCTTCTAAAACATAAAAGCGCAAAACTATCGTCGCACATGGCCCAAATGCCGAGCCAGCGACAGCCGCTCTAACGGTATGCGCTCTGCCCAAGGTGTACGCTATGATGGTGTTTGCTTCACTCTGCAAGGGTTAGAGTAACAATAGAAACAGCAGCAACAGCAACAGCAGCAACAGCAACAGCAGCAACAGCAACAGCAGCAACAGAAGCAGCAGCAGCAGTCACCCCTTCCACAGATAGTATCTTGATGAGTTCTAGCTTTGGTTTCAGTGGCATGTCTAAGGACAACTCTGACTATTTGGTATTAGTGATGAGCCCATATAAATCAGTGCATATGTGTGAGTGTCTACAGTATAAATTGTATTTATTTTGAGTAATTTAGTTTATATTTGCAATACAAGCATGCCACACACACACTCACGCACACAAAGTACACAGGCACTAAGGCAATTAAAAACTTAGGTTACAAACTGTCGACACGACTGCATGCAAACCGTTTACTCTGACAGCTCTTCTGCATATATATATATATATATATATGTGTGTGTGTGTGTGTGTGAGTGTGTATCTGTGTAAGAGTTCGCGTGCCAAATTCGCGTTGAGCATGTCCACTTAAGAATTGCATTCGAAAATCCACAGAAATCGGAACTGTGCATGTGCGCACCGTTTAGCTTATGACACATTGTTATAAAATAAAACATTTAAATATCTAATGTTAAAATGCTGTCCAATAAATACCCTCTGTACTCGGTTCCACATTATGAAGTGCAACAAATTCATCCAATCTGAAACAATTTTCAAAATCAATATATTTTATGTTATACTTATTATCAAATGTATTTATTCTCGAAATTGCAATATGTATAAAACAACTATATAGCTAAATAATGATAGCAACACGCATTTTTTATCATAACTGACTTAATACCGTTTCTAATTTCATAATACACTCGCAAATAATTAACTAAAAATAAACTTTTATTAACTTGTTCTCAAACCTCCTTTGTATTTTGGAGTATAATACAAGTGGTTCAGTTATGTAAAACCCTCTAATATCTGGAACGTCTTTCCTCGTTGTTAAAGGTGACGGCCAAAATGGTGGCAAACAGAAAAGCACAACCCTACGAAGAAAATAAAAAATGCCAATTGTTGACTCAGTTACTAATTAAAAATAGATAAGTTAACTTACTTCCACGCCAATTAGAATCCAGCCAAATATCTTAACATACTTGGTGGCCGTGTTGAAGGAATCGATCAATTTGGATAAGCAGCCGTCGGGGTAAACGGTGCGAGTTGAGGTAGTAACGGTGCTATTTGTGACATAACAGCTCTCCGGTATTGTCCGATTGGCCTTGTGATAGTCGGTGGGGCCATTGATGCCGCAGCACTTGAACTACCAATTGAAATAAACAGTTAAAACATACAAACACTTTAAGAATTCAGAAATAGTTTCGGACTAACGTTCGTTTGATAGAAGGCCATGCTTGAACCTGCGATTGTGTCATTCTTATTCCACGCCAGGTTCAATTGATCCTCTGCTAACTTTTTCTCATCGATGCGATCCAGGTAGACAAAGGCCAGAACGCATGTCAAAACCAATATGATGAGCATAATGATTGCATACTATTAAGGAAATGGAAATGCATATTAATAGATATCTATATATATATATATATATCTTACTTATGATACTTACAGTCCAGGTTAGGCAAATGTTTTCCTTGATGGCGCCACAGCAGCCAAAAAATGAGATCAGAAATACAATCGATCCGATGACAATGAATAATATCATAACAGGGCGTGTCTCATCGGCGACATTTTTGAGCGATATCGCACTAATCACAATAATGCTAATGCCCAGTAACTAAAATAATTAAAATTGAGCGCGCGTTAAAAAAGTCAGTATGTCAAAGCTTATGAAATATCGCAGTGTTCCATATACACAGATATCGGCCGGAAACTACATATGGCGAACACACAGGTAAACAGCTTTGGAAAGTATTTAATGTGCCGCATCAAGGGGCGTATCTTCATGTGTACATATGTGTACACACTGGGCTCATACATTATATACGCTTGACTGCCGATGATAACCCAACTTTGTTGAACTTTGACGGTCTGACTCAGAGTTATATTTTTTGTTTAATGTTTACTCACCGCACAGAGAGCATTGAAGAGGAATACTAAATATTTGATCGTTGCTGTTGCACAACCCATTTCCTTTAAAAAATTTTATAAACTGGACAACAAATCGATGCGTACTCGTTGACGACTTTTTTTAGACTGAACAACTAAAAACACGACTGTCGCCCACCAACAGTTAGTCGAGATAATTTCATGCGAAGTTATTGTGTGACGGTGTTGAAAATGAAAAAAAAACAACAAAATAGTAAATAACAATAATAACGATAATAAGCGAACTTCATACACTGTGAGAAATGCAATAGTAGTCTGCCTACTTCAAAGTATAACAAAACCAAATGAAGATAACGTCCATGCTTATCAGGCCCGTTAAGACTCAATAGATAGCAATCGTTATCTTACTGTTATCGAGTTGTGAGTCGTTTTTCTGTTTTTGTTTGCATGAGTTAAGAAATATAGATAATTGGCTAACATGGTTGCAAAAGCATGAAGTAATTATATTATTTAAATACCTGAAAGTCATTTGACTTTGTATTAGATTGGCAACTAAAACTGAGTCTAGAAAAATGAATATCTAGAAACTAAACAGTCTTACCTTACCTTGCCTGCCCCAAATCGACCCTGAGCATAATGTAAATCAATTTATAGATAACAGGATACCCACACGCACACACTGTTATCACAACAGATACTAAAAGTGGACAATACGCAGTAACTTGGGCGCTCTCGGCTCATAATGCATATGATTGTGAATTAGATAGTGATCTAGCGTGCTAGAGTGCCTATTAAACTCGCTGCCTAATTGAGCGCACTATTCGAATTGTACTCACAGTACTCATACTACTCATACTACTCATACTACTCACACTGCTTATAATCATATTGATAATTCGGCACACAGCTGTTGTGGCTTACGAAGAGCGTTATCAGTTGTAGCTTCTGTATATGTTATCTAAACACCTCTAAGCTTCAGTTGACTCAAAAAAAAAAAGACAAAAAAATTGAGCATGCTCTGTTTGAATATGGCATTTTTTTTTTTGCTTGTCGCTCAGTTGAATTCTTTACGACACACCGAATACGTGTACTCGTTGAATATTCATAAAATGAGCTGCGGTACTCGAACGCTGAAAGTCTTCTCCTTTATTTTGGACTTTCTGTGCTGTGTGAGTGTCGGCCCTATATGTGTCTGAATAATCCAACTGATACTCGTATATTCTCTTACTTACAGATCTTTGGTGCACTCACCATAGCGGCGTGCTCCTATGCGCTGGTTGTATTTCCTCACACCTCGTCAATACGTATACCCTGTATTTTGGGCATTGTGCTGGGTATTCTGCTCTTTGGAAGCACCATCGTTGGCTGTGTAGCGGCCCTTCGCGAGAGCATACGTCTCAGTTGGATTGTGAGTAGTATGTTTATGTATCTTGTGAATGTTTAACATATGTGACTACTTCGCCCAAAAGTATGCTGCTATCTTATTGGCATTGGTATTCGCACAAATTACCGTTATATTCGCACAACCCATTAACTTTGAGCTGCTCGCAAATGAGACAATATCCAACGCCTGGCAGCAGCAGCTCTATTATAATGACACCATGTCCTACTACGAGATCAAGGTATATATATAATTCCATTTAATTTGCATTTATATATTTAAATGTAAAATGTTAAGCATACTTACACATTTTAGTATCAATGCTGCGGAAAATCGGGTCCCTTAGACTATGCCAACAGCGGTCTACGAATACCATCCAGCTGCTATTTAAACCAGAACTCGACGATTTCACTGGATCTATTTACAGTTGGCTGCAACAAACGACTGGCTGCTGCCTTTGTCAATGGCACGAGATATGAGCGCATCAGTGATTGGACTGTTGTAGGCCTGGAGGTGCTTTTGATGACAAATTAGTTTTAGTTATCTATGCCATTTCACTAAACTTTCTATTTTTGCAGACACTTACTGTGATGGTTACTGGACTGTTTGCCATAACACTACAAAATGCAGAGCGTAGGCGTCTTTACCGTTAGCTTAAAAATTTATACGTTAAGCGCCACCTGTTGTACCTTAAAGGAACATGCTTTTTGAAATTAAATATTGCGCGTCTGATTAGTCGAGAGCGTTGCCACCTTCACTATTGAATAATCGCACTACCACTAAAATTTATCGGTCGACTATCAGTTTATCGATGTATTGTTTTCATATTTACATCAAAACAAATAATAGCACCAAATATTACGTGTTTATCGTATAAAAAAAGGAGTTTTTAGCAAATCAAAAGGCATTCATAAGATATTTCGCAGCATTAGTAATTAGTGAACATGCACACTTGTTATGTAAATTGCTATTGAGGGCTTAGCTGCCGCAGTGCATTGGATTAAGCAGCAGTCGTCGGTGGCCACAACAAGTCAAGAGACACATTTGCATCAAGAGATCAAGAGAGTCGCTCAGCTGGCAGCGAAGAGAGCTTTACTTACGAGCGGGCATTTTTGGTGTTTGCTGTTTGGCTTTAAAACCGTTGCCGGTCATTAACACAGCGCAGCTGAAGGCAACAGCAACGCGAGCGGAAAAAGACGGACCCAAGAATAAATAGTGGGAGCTGTGCCATCGTTGGGCTGTCCAAAATAGCAACTCGACAAAATGGGTCTGCGTTTCCAGCAGCTAAAGAAGCTCTGGCTTTTATATCTGTTCTTATTGTTTTTTGCATTCTTCATGTTTGCAATTAGCATAAACTTATATGTGTCAAGTATACAAAGCTCTGACGCAGAGCCCCGGTGAGTAAACAGAACCAGAAATTTGTAAACAGTCACTTGACTGTATTGTGTATGTGTAACATATTGCCCAGTATGCATGCAATAATGCCTACTTAAGAAAGTGAAGTTTCGATACAAATTTGCCACGAAGATGCAACTGACTAAACCTGACTTCAACTCAGTAGCAGCATTGCACACACATACATTGCATAATTTCCTTGAAGGCTACAAAATGGGTTGTGGATGCTTGAGTGGTCGCTTTGGTGTTGCAAGTCGCGTTGGCGTCGACTTTGTCGCTGCCGGCGCTGATGTTACACTCGAGTGAGTTGAGTGGACGGGTCTCTGAGGTGTCCACTAGCCTTGCTTTCGATTTTTTTTACCTACTTTGCATTTTCTTTCTATGGCATTTCTAGTGGTTCATTTAACTGCTGGCTGCTGCTGCTGCGAATTATTGTTAAATGCCAAACATTATTGCCATTGTCATCTTTTGTTTGTTTTTATACCCTGTGTCATTGGACACAAAGTGTATATTGCTTTCGTGTGTATGCCTGTCCGTTTATCCGTATACATGCACACATTTTTACGCTATTAATGTGTGAAGAGTTATAATCAAGTTTGAAACAGATTAATTACCAAAATAAATTCCTTCAAGCCCACTTCACATCCCACAAAAATAATTCTCTTATAGGTGTAAACTAAAAAGTTACCAAAATCAAGAATATAACTTATAACAGTTGTCAACTGTCAACACAAATAAAGATACAAAAAAAATAAAGTATTACGCAGTCTGGACATTCCGACTGCAACATTATTTACTTAATTAGCCATTTCATATTTTGTTTGTTATTTTTTTTTTGGATCACACATCGTGCAAAGTCATCCGAAACCGCCGCCCAAGCGCCGCTCACTGTGGCCGTATAAAAACATTGTGGCCCACTATATTGGCAAGGGAGACATCTTCGGCAATATGACAGCAGGTTATTAAACCACTTAATAAATGACACAACATCTACAACACAACAGTACAATGACTACCCATTTTCAGACGATTACAACATTAACCAGTTCGAGCCCAAACAGGGCGAGGGCGCAGATGGGCGACCCGTTATAGTACCACCACGCGATCGATTTCGTATGCAGCGCTTCTTTAAGCTAAACAGCTTCAACATACTTGCCAGCGATCGCATTCCCCTAAACAGAACGCTCAAGGACTACAGAACGGGCGAGTAAGTGCAGCAGACCCCTTCATTCTATTCAAATTTATAGTTCTATTATTATTCACATTCGCAGATGTCGCGATAAACGTTATGCAAACAGCTTGCCCAACACGTCGGTGATCATTGTATTCCATAACGAGGCCTGGTCTGTGCTGCTGCGCACCATTACTAGCGTCATAAATCGCTCGCCTCGCCATCTGCTCAGGGAGATCATCTTGGTGGACGATGCCAGTGATCGATGTAATTAGTTTCCAAAACATTAACCCAAAGATTATTAACATTTATCTCTACTATTCTTTCAGCTTTCCTGAAGCGCCAACTGGAGGCCTACATTCAAGTGCTTGCAGTCCCTACGCGTTTGTATCGCATGAAGGAGCGTAGCGGCTTAGTGCCTGCTCGTCTCTTGGGCGCTCAGCATGCACGGGGAGATGTGCTCACATTCCTGGACGCACACTGCGAATGCTCGCGCGGGTGGCTGGAGCCATTGCTGGCACGTATTGGGGAATCGCGTCAAGTGGTCATCTGCCCGGTGATAGACATCATATCAGACGACAATTTTAGCTACACGAAAACCTTTGAGAACCACTGGGGCGCTTTCAATTGGCAGCTGAGCTTCCGCTGGTTCTCCTCCGATCGCAAACGACAAACTAACGCAAATAACAAGGACAGCACTGCGCCCATACCGACACCAGGCATGGCTGGCGGCCTTTTTGCCATCGATCGCAAGTACTTTTACGAGATGGGTTCTTATGATAGTGACATGCGTATCTGGGGCGGTGAGAATGTGGAGATGTCATTTCGCATTTGGCAGTGCGGCGGTCGCATCGAGATCAGCCCCTGCTCTCATGTGGGCCACATCTTTCGAAGCAGCACACCGTACACATTCCCTGGTGGCATGAGTGAGGTGCTTACCGTTAATCTGGCTCGTGCTGCCACCGTCTGGATGGATGACTGGCAATACTTTGTCATGCTATATACAGCTGGATTATCGTTGAGCGCGAGGGATAAGGTGAATGTGACGGACCGTTTGGCTTTGCGTGAGAAGCTGCAATGCAAGCCGTTCTCATGGTATTTGGAAAACATTTGGCCTGAGCATTTCTTTCCGGCACCAGATCGTTTCTTTGGCAGGATTATTTGGCTGGATGGCGAGACGGAATGCACTCAAGCTTACAGCAAGCACATGAAGAACTTGCCTGGACGATCATTGTCGCGCGAATGGAAGCGCGCCTTCGAGGAGATCGACAATAAATCGGAGGAGTTTATGTCACTGATTGATTTGGAGCGCGATAAGTGCCTGCGTCCGCTGCATGACAATGTGCCGCGTTCCTCACTGCAGCCGATTACCGTAGGTGATTGCACATCGCATGCTCAGACTATGGACATGTTTGTCATTACACCCAAGGGTCAGATAATGACCAACGACAATGTTTGCCTTACTTATCGCCCACCCAAACACGGCGCTCTCAAGTTGCTCAGAAATCGCAACGCAACTGTTTCGAATGTGATGCTGACGCAGTGCGCCATCGAGCCAAGTCAACAGTGGACATACGACATGGACGTGAGTAATCAGAAGTAGGCCGAATTTTGATGAAACACATTTTAATCTTGCATTTCTCATTTCACTTCACTTTGTAACAGACACAACAAATATCACACCGTGAGACGAAACTTTGTCTTACGCTTAAATCGGCCACAAATGCGCGCAACCACAAGGTGGAAAAAGTTATACTCAGCATGGAGTGTAACTTCAAGGACATTACACAAAAATGGGGTCTCATTCCATTGCCATGGCGCATGTAATTCAATGTTCATTCACCATATGAGGAAAGCGACATAAAAAAAACACCTGCCAGCGATTTAACAAAATGTGATATTTATTATTGAAACGTTTTAGCGACCCTCATACACTGTAAATCCCACATACACACACAAACACACCGAGACACTCCCACAAGAATTGTTTTGAGTGGGTGCGAAGAAAGCTTTCTTTCACGGCACTGCGACTTGAATAGTAGTCTATACAATTCGATGTCATATTTATTAAGCAAATTTTTAGTAAATAAGTGAAAATTACTTTTACTTAATACTTTTAACATTTTATAGCACATTAATAAAACGAAAAATATTGTTCAAAGAATGTCATTGTCCTTAAGGGTACAGTAGCCGTTTGGAAGTTTGAACTGTATAGCAATTAATGAGATTTGAAAACAAACATAAGCAATGCTTTTTCGAGTATTGAAATTTGAAAAGATGACTTTAACCAATTAAAATATTCTGCAAATTACAACCGCACCGTTTCATTTATCGAGCAAACTCTGTACACCCATATATACACCGTGGATTATCAGTTTGGCCGGAGCTTTAAATTTTGTGCATATGTTGAAGATTGTCGCATTCGCAACATGATCGGCTGCTATAACACAATCAAGTACACCGGACTCTTGTCCAATTTTCTCTATATGGCAAGTACAGCTTGCTGATATATATATATTGACTGATATAATAATCTCCTCTTCTAGTGCAGCTGCTGGCCATTGGCGTCATGTTCGCAGCGGGTTTGAGCCTGCAAATGGCTGAGCCGAATACACCAGAACACACTTACTTTGTGGAGAGCATTGTGCTGGGTGCAACCATTTGCGTTATCGTTATATTCGGCTGTTATGGACTGGTCTGTGATCTGCTTAGCGTGAATATTATAGTAAGTTTTCAAATGATCTATGATGTGCTTTTACTAATTATTGGTAAATATATTTATATGCACATTTTAGTTCACCTGCTTTATACTGATCGTGCTGGGTGTAGAGTATTTGCAGCTGCATAACTATCATCCGCATATGCGTTATAGTGGAATCTTGGAGCAGCTGGATCTAACGCAAGCTTGGAATAGCTTGGACACACATCCGCAGAGAATGCAACAGTATGAGCAACAGAAGCAGTGCTGCGGTTACAACAATGTCAGAGACTACGAGACATTGCAATTGCCCATACCACAAAGCTGTTATCAGCAGCCGGGTAATACGAATCTCTTCACACGCGGATGCGAGGTGACACTGATCCACCGCCAGAACCGCATTCAGTATCGCGATAAGCTGTTTATGTGGTGCATTATTGGCCTTGAGGTAGGCAACATCAGCTGCAGTTCACTGCTCTTTATTAACACACAAAAAAAAAAAATATAATAAAAACAATTGCACTCTTCTAGATATTCATACTCGTGCAAACCATTGTGGTCAGTGTGATGCTTCACAAGCTGCGCCAGCGGCAGCGACATGCACGGCAACAGGTGCCGCCAGGTGTGCGTCGTGAGCCGCGCGCCAATCATGTGGGCTCGCGGGCACACCTGCTGGAGGACGCTTGACTAGATACACAGGCTGTTCATCACATGTAATAAATCGTTTATTGTTCAATCAAATGAGGCGAATACATCTTATTTCTAGTAGGCATAGCGACGTGTTTTTGTTGTCAGCTGACAGCTCAGAGTTGTGGCTAATATGATGCTCACAATCTGTAATTAGATACATAGTGATAACAAAAGTATTTTGGTCAAGAATGCAGATCAGGGTTACCTCATAGCCAACGAGTCCGCAGTGTGTCCACATCTCATAGCGGTAGATATTCTTGTGAGTTCGTTTAACTGCTGCCATGCAGCCCTCGGGATGCGGAACACGTAAACCATCCTCGGTGCGGTAACAGGAGTATGGCACTTTCATTTGTAGGCTAATGTAGTCCGAGTAGCCCTTGTTGCCACAGCATGCGTACTTTATAGAAAAATATAAATTGAGGAGTATTAATATTTTATACGAAATGTGTAATGCGCTCTCTCACTCCTAAACCCAATAATTTAATATATGCAAAGGACCACTATATAATAATGTTCCCATTGCCAGAGTTGATTCAAGGTCATGTTATTTGAACAAAATAATATATTTCAAATTATACATTTTTATTTGGATATGAGTAATTTTCAGTGTGCTAAATATACCAGCTATCTCTGATTTTGATCTTTCATATAGCACTTACCCTCTGCTGAAGGGTTTGCATCGATTTGGGATGCGATAGCTCCTTCATCCAAATGCCCATGACAAACACCTCTGTGCCCTCCATATGCTTGTTCACATTGTAGTGCGCCAGTCGCCAGACGTGTGCACCAATCAGCAGCACCAACAAAACTATATACTATAAAAATAATTGAGTTAATACTCAACCCTGCAGTTTTAAACTCTTAAGAAGTTGCCTACTAACCACTACAAGCACCTTGATGGAGCCCAAGAAGGCGCCCGAACAGCCAATGATACCGGCTAAAATGAGTACGCCTGCCGAGGCTAATTGTATAATCTTATTTACATCGATGTGATCTGTGAAGCCCTCATCCAGTTCGTACAGCAGCTCTAAGGCACCGGCCAGTGCAGCAAGGGAGCCAATTATCTGCGAACAGAAATGGAAAATTAATTAAAAATAATATAATAAAACAACGTCACAAAAACAAAATTAAAACAAAAGCTGCGAGCAAAACAAAATAAATAAAATTAAATTTTCCTTGTCTATGTCGACCAGAACACAACAAATAAGATCAAATATATTCATGAAATTACTTGCGGCTTTATTTTTAAATGCCACATACAGACAAACATGACACACACGAAAAATTGACGAATAATTTTAAATTAATAAAATAGTTGTCTGATAGTATGGAGGTAAGAGATTTTTTACTGCCAAATTAGTCAAATAGATAACAAATAACATTTGCGTATGAATTCAACTGAAGTAGAATAATGACCTGCATTAGCTGCAAGTTTCATCCGCCCTGTGGGTCAAGGATAAAGTAAACTGAAAAAGGTATGCACAATGAGCTCCATCAGCTAATATTTGTATACGCGGTGTGAGTTAAGAGCACAATGGAGAACATTTCTGAAGATTATGAACACTTATAAGATCCCACATATCAGCACTTCTGTATGTATATCTATGTACTCCTGTATACATATTTATATATCTATAATTTTTACAATACTTACCAGGGTAAAAATATTGGAAAGCACCACTGACCATTGCAAACACACCCGCATCGTCGGCATTTTTGTAACAGGTACTTTGTTTAATAGTATATAAAATAGTTTTTTATTACAATTTTTTTTTTTAACTATTTCTTATGTGCCATTCGCACTGGTTGTTTAATCTCTTACATTTACCGAACGGAGACGCGTGCTTCTTGTGTCGGACCAAACTGTTAATGCTTTTTGGCTGCCAAGAGAACTCAACTTATTCAGTTTGAAGAAAAACTGCGAAATGTTTATAAATCCGTTGAGTGGTTGCTGCCGCCTCGAGCTAAACGGGCGGTTTGGTCGTTACTCAAGAGGCAGACACGGCCCCTGCCACAACCCCTGCCACTGCGCGACAGCCAGCCAAAAGTTTCACATTTATTTTTGTATGCGTCTTTATAGGCAAACCATACATCTATATACTTATCTGCTTATACGCATATAAAACATGTATAAGTAGTTTGGAAAATTGAAAGCATACGAAAAAATGAATGAGAAAACACTTTAAAAGTTTATAGCACATATTGCCAATTTAATTGTATCAATTGAAAAAGTATTTGTCTGCAACGATTTCTTATACGTTTATTTGTTTGATTTGTTTACGAGTTATTCTGAAGCCTGTCAGAAATGCTCCCGCCTCAATTTATTGCGCACTGTGATGCCCAAGTGGGTGGCAGCTCCCAGGGCGCCAAGCTGTGCAGATGGAAGACAGAAGGTAATATTCAATAAAAAAATTATTTGAAAATATTTCAAAATTCTATTCTAAGCCGTCCATGAATTATTTACAGATTTTTAGTCAAGGTCAGCAGTTGGTAACTTGCCTCCAACACGAACAGCAGCCACTTGATCGTCAGCCCGTTAATGACATTGTCTGTGGCATGTGCCTCCACAGCCTCCAAGCAGCCGGTGGTGAACAGCTGACTCAGCACACGCTCCCGTTGGCCATAGCAGCTGAGTGGAAAGCCAAACCCTTGAAGAATATAATCCTTTGGTCCGCTTTGTCCGCAACAAGAATACTGTCAATGAAATGAATTCCATAAATTACTTTTATTAAAAGGCCGTGTTTTTTTTTTTTTAAATTAAATCACTTTTAACAAATGTATAGTTTTCCAAAATTTTAAAACCTAATTATCATTTTTTAACGGTAGAATTTTAACTTGAATTTGGAGTTCTTATAACGTTTCCAATTTTGAATTTAGTTCTCATATAGAGGTAAAACCACGATCAAGAAGCCCTAGTTTTTGAAAATATGGTCATAAAGTAATGGCGTTGGAAAGTTTAGTTCTTTGTGTAAATTATAGTTAAAATGGCTGATTCGGGTAGGCAAGGGCAGGTTAACTTTGCCGTGCCTATTTTTGTCTTAGAGTGACGTGTTGATTGATTTACGAACTTAAATATTTAAAATAAGAGCAACAGTAAATTATGGAATCTTACTTATCCCGAAATAGACATAAGATTAAACATTTCCGAACGAATAAAAAATGTGCTTCATACAAGAATTTCGATTGGTGGCCATGCATTTTCTCACTTGGTTTGAGTACAAAAAACGAATTTTTGACTATTTTAGCTAACCTTTTGCTCTAAAATGGCAATGCGTTCAGTGTTTCGGTGCTGATATTCCCACAGAGCTACGAAATCATCCCGTGCTCGTTGCACATAGTCCGTCACATGAGCCGCCACAATAATATAGACCTGCAAGCCTATCAATATCAGCATGCAGCTGACATACTGTAAATAAATAAAACCATAATAAGTCATACCTCCACATCAAATATTCCATTAAACTTACGCTCCAAATAAGGCTGAGGGAGAGGCGTACAGCTGCAAAGCATCCCAAAAACGAGCTGAGCACTACAAAAGACCCCACAAAGATCTGCACCACGATGGCAATGTGCTCAAAACTGCCCGAAGAGACGCTGTTCAGCTCGTAGACGGACAGTGCTATCAGCGTCACGCCAATCAGCTGCAAATCAGCAAAGCAGTGCCAAAATTCGAATAATACTTAACAGAAATATTACACATACGCACCGAAAGCAGCACATTCAATGCGATGAGCACGACTTTCTGGCATTGTACACCGCAGGACATTTTCACAGCGTAATCCAATCGATAGTGCGTCCAGTTGTATTACAGTTAGCTTCGCAGAATATTCTATGTATATAGATATATAAAATAAACACGCTCAGCTAGCTTCAGCTGCAGCCCTTTTAACAGACACGATGAACTGCGACTAAGCGACGCGCATTTGTTTTGAAATTATGGCGCCCCCAATAAGGGCACCAGCCCTAGGCAGACAGCCAGTGCGACTGTCAGTTAGCTATTTTGTATTGGTAGCTTCTCAAAAGAAATCAACGATTCAGTGCTTCTTCTTCTTCTTGTTAATACACTCTGCAATCATGCATATGGAAAACCGGGAAGTGTCGAACAGTACTAATAATTTGGCATACATTTTCAATATGCTTAAGTGTATGGAAACTAAATAAAATTGATTAACCTATTTAGTAAGTAGTGTATGGTGTTACATTGGTTTGTAGCGAAATAAATGTACATGACAGAACCCCATAACCATTTAACGTTAATACAGGGTATATGGTACTCAGACACTCGACCCGGGCGACTTTGACTTGTTGTGCTTCTTGGCGGCCATAGTATTTGTGGGTGGTATGATGTCACTACAATGTTGGCAAAGCTTTTCACATTACCGTTACGCAGTCGCGAGAGAGCTTTTGCCCTACATATTATATCAATTCATTGATAAAACGCGCAGTAAAATGGCATTTGTAAGTGATAATATGATAAGACAAAGGATATTCATAAAATGAGGTTAACAAGGCAGCCTTTTCTATTAGCATATTATTTTGATAATACTTTGATTATTTTTCCTTGTCAGCAGTACAATTTGTAGAAAAAATGTTGTTAAATTGCCTAACTTTTCTGCTATTTATTTCGGTTATTCAGGCAACCGGCGAATTCACAGTACTGAACCACCCTAAATCGATTGAATTTAAAAGCGAGGATGATCTAGAGAGCTTTTATGTTGGCGATGTCCTGCTAGCATCTCTTGGCAATGCTGTCACTGGCAACAGCAAATGGTCCGGCCTATTTATCAAGGATCCCTTCACGCTGTCCAATACATCGGTGATTGTTGTTTATGTACAAGGTGTTTATCGTGTGCCAACGGTGGAAAAAGTTGTGGCTTATGAACTGCTTGATTCGGAAGCGGGGAAATCCCTTGATAGTCTCGCCGCCCAGCTCAGCCCAGCTTCTATAATCGATTTTGATTTTAATAATCACTCCAAAGGTGTGATAGCATTTGAGTCCTACTTCGGTAATATCGATGTGGACATGGCCATGCCCTTGAAGTACTTCAAACCCATCGCATACTTAAGCCACCAGCATTTTCTTGAGGAAATCGGCTACATGAATGCTCTCGCGGATAACTTGACCAGCCTGCTGAGGTCGTCGCAGGTGATTATCTTTCGCCTCTCCCTGGACCGCATTACCAAGGTAACAAACTATGGTATTCTCTATGAGGCCAAGCAAATCATCACCGATGCCGTTGGATATTTGCTGTCTGCCGCTAAAAACTGTACCGACTCCTTGCTATTTGTGCAAGCAACCGATAAGCGTGCAACATCAATGCGCAGCAGATCGTCCGAAACGTCAAATCCATTCGAACAATTCAATGACTCTGGATATCCTGTTGTATGCAACATTATCGTATGGCTTAGTCTGGCACTTATCATATCGCTGGCAGTGATATGTTATGTGTTGGCCACCATCGATCCCGGCAAGGATTCAGTCATCTATCGCATCAGCGCCACACACGCACACATGATTAAGAAGAGGCGCTAAATACATAATATCTGTCATACACCTATTGTCATATGCATTTGAATATATGCTAAAAAGATAAAAACTGTTTCCTCTTCACATTCACAAACTGGAATAGCCCTAAAGTAATTGACCTATATTTACTTTAAGGATTACTATTATTTTACAATAGTGTGTTTCTTTTATGCAGCTATAGACTTCCGCAATAAATTAGTTAAATAGCATTGGCCTCAAACACATAAATTTCTATATGCAGCTATAATTTAAGCGGCCTCACTGAATATGGCCAACTGATTTCAGCTTAACTGTAAAAATGTGACATTGCCCGTGAATTCATCATTCTCAACGTAGCCTAATCTACGTGCCTTGTTTGCAAATTAGTCATCCCTCGATTTTGCAGAATCACATGCCAAAAAGTCGAACGTAAATATGACAATAACAACACATTTACGTATAAATTAACATATTTACGTACCACAAGGTGTGCAGCAGGCCGATGAGCAACAAGTTGTCTAGCTCTTACTCATTTTTCCATTTGGCAAGCTGTTCGGCTTTTTATACCCTAAACCCATTAAAAATGGGTAAAAAGGGTATAATGGTTTTGTACAAATGTATGTAACAGGCAGAAGGAAGCATCTCCGACCCCACAAAGTATATATATTCTTGATCAGGATCAATAGTCGAGTCGATATAGCCATGTCCGTCTGTCCGTCCGTCCGTCTGTATGAACACGCAGATCTCAGGAACTGTAAGAGCTAGAGAAATTTGGAATATAGGTTCTCGTATACCAGGCGCAGTACAAGTTTGCGTTATTTATTCGATAACTGCCTTCGTTTGTCAATTATCGATAAATTAAATTTCCGATAGCAATAAATGCACAATTTTAAAGGCAGAATCTTCTAATTAATACATAATATGCATATGCATATATATTGATCTCATTTCTATCAGCAGCCGCAAGCAGTTTCTCTATGTATAAATATGCGAACGCATGTGTGAGAAAGGGATGGCATGAGCGCCGCTACTTACGATTGCGTGTTTCACGTGTTAGTGTAAATCATTTTAAAGGGGAATTTGCCAATAATAATAGATAATAATATATTTAATAACTGGGTTCAGGGTATATCGTAGTCGAGTTTACTCGACTACAGCACTCTTACTTGTTTTACTTTGGCCATGAGTACGTGATGCTGTTCTATATTTAAACAGTAAAGAAAAAGGCATGCAAACAAAGCAATCGTACTTTTAAACGTGCTCGTACCACGCGTAGTATACGCAATTCATATTTTGGATGGCTCAGGAACTCGTCTCATATTTGGAAACCAAAATTAATAGCGCGACGAAGTGATTCGTATCTCATTTCTAAAGTTTTCTCAGCACACCTCGAATATATACGCAACGAGTTTTAAACACAGACAGAGCTTAAACACACACATATATATTTGTATTTAATTTAAAAATAGTTAGAGCTACATAAATTACCTAAGTACTTAGCTTATGTTGTAGCATTTATAGTAAAATGATTGCAATTGAATTTCTATGCATATATTTTTGGTTAGGAAATAAAATTTATGCTCGAATAGGCAAAGCACAAATCAAATACTTAATATCCTCCAGCCCAACAAACGGGCGTAATTCTTCGAGACCCTGTCCGGCCCAGTTTTGTACTCACGACACTGATGTTACCAGTCAGCAGTTGGCCATTAAAATTCCATGCGCCGCTGCTTATTACGGAAACTGATGGCCAAAAAGACGGCAAGGAAAAAGCACAGCAACTGCAGGTAGAATAAAAAAAATTACACCGTTATTTCGAAATTAACAAAAAAAAATCGTGTTTAGAATGTCGATTTAGTAATGGATCAATAATTACCTCGAAAACGACCAGCACCCAGGAGACGATCATAAAGCGTCTCTTATCGTTCTCATAGTGGCTCTGCAGATTCTCAATGCAGCCAGCGACAAAGAGGTGATCCGGCAACTGCTTTAAATCCTCGTAGCAGCTGGGTGGCACCAGTTGGTTGAGATGGACATAGTCCTGGGCACTCGTCTTGCCACAGCACTCATACTTTTGCTGTAGCCCATCCATGTTGTTGGCCTGCCAGGCGACTTCCACTGTTGTCTGGGCCGAGTGGGTTGTCTGTGCATCAAAATCGTGCACAAAGATAAAGGTGGCCACTATTTGCGGTATAGCCAGCACAAGCAGAAATACAGCACACTGCAGAAGATCAGTCAGATACTGTTACAGGTGTTATCTAAATGCATGAACGGGGAAATAACTTTACCGCTGCGGTTAGGATGACCGACTCTCGAATGGCTGCAAATATGCCCAGACAGGCAAACAGTAAAATTAAGGCGCATGCCACGTAGGCGGTGATGATAAACTCGTCGCCCTCCGTATCAGCATTGAAGGCTATCCAGCCAATTGCGCCCACTGCGAGAAACTGCAAGATTAACGGAAAAAAAACTGGAATTTCTCACAACGAGTCATATTTGCATGACAATAAATAAAAGACATACATTTAAATGATTACAAGTTCCAAGTTCAAATGAGATCAGTCGAAATCGAAACCTTGTTTACATATAAATTTGTGCTAGTATCTCATTAAATGCGGTTTTGAAAATGATATATATACATGTATATATGCAGTACTTATGTGGCACAGACTCAAAGCGCTTGCCACTTGAGTGATTTCATATACGCTTTGAAACGGGTATTACAATTTTGTGACAAAATGTGTAATGCATATACACACAAATAAGTAATGAACATATTATTAATCAGTTGCAGCAGAAGATTTTTTCTGTTTCTTGTCTATCAAGCTTGATTGAACTTAATATAATTGACATCGTTTCAAATTAGATCACTATATCATTTGTACCTCGCTACTACTATTTTGACCAATTAATTTTGAAAAAAGCTTGAAATTTTTTGTTAATATAATTAAAACTATCCCATCCGTGTATGTTTATTTTTGTGCAGACAATGCTTGTTATAATAAGAAATATTCCGAATTTTTGTGCTTAAAGCTATTTTTGTTCAGTTTGTTTTTCCAAAACATGTGCGTATTCTATAGACAGGAGCTATATATGGCCGAGGATTAAGTTTTTGTGTAAAAAATGATTGCTTTGAAGATATATTTCAACTTAACCAACAAGTTTTTAAGCGATTTTTAAGGCTTCGAAATTCAAAATTATTTGTTTTAAGAAAAACTTTATTTTTTTAAAATTATTTTCTCAAAGAATCTAATATTGCGTTTTTAATACTACTAAAATTTTAGCAATAAGTAATTATGAGCACACTCGCAATTTATGAGAATCATTAATTATTTAATTAAAAAAGCATCGCAGTTGTAGAAAATGGGTATTAAATCGTCGTCCAACTAACTGCTCTGACTTGGTTTTCCATCGACAGTCAATACTTGTAAATTACTGCGGGGATATTGTTTGTGGCAAACACACCCCGAATGGAATTGAGGGTTGGGGCTTATGCCTGGATTCGGATAACGCTATATAGGTCAAACTTCAAATAAGTAGTGTGGCATGACATCATCGAGCAGCCATAAACTGGTACAATTATAAGCACAGGCGCCTGCTTCCTGCACAATACTCGACTCCCTGTCAAAACAAAAGTTGCAAGTGTAAAAACAAAAGCTGCAAGTGTGTTGGATTGTGTGTGCTTGAGCTGGCTAACGACCTGTCGTCGACGTGGCTATAGTGTGTGAAACTGACAAATGACAAATATTAAAAATACAACATGGCCAGCTATAAGTGGAGACAAAGAGATGGAGAGAGGTGGGGTGCCAAATAGCATTGGGGCCATGTGCAGGAAAATTTAAATATTCTAGACTCTTGCAGAAGTCTAGCAATATTATATGGTAAAAACAGCTAGATTGCTTTTGATGATTTGAAAAATTATTTGTAAAATTATTTCTATACGCTTTTGATGCAGGCATATGACATCATGCTTGCAAGTGGATCATTCGCTCTTTTATTCTAAATTGAATGCATCAGTGAAATAGTAAATGTTATTGAAATTTTAAAATTACATTTTGTACAAGTGCATTCGTATAAATGTGTGCTAGTGGCTGTATTCAAATACAACCGTATACATATATGAAACTTACCGCCAAAATAGCATTTAGCACGATGGAGGTAATCTTTACACTGGTTGTGGCGCAACCCATTTTCCAAATTGGCTCTGGCAATCTGAGAATTAAGATTAATATGGTTCATAAGCCTTAAAAAATCTACATTTTCATTTCCTCGAAATTGCTCTTAATTACTCGAAATGTTTATTGCTATTTACAATTGCACGGAATTATGCATTATTAGTTCTGCTCATAAGCACAAAGAGCATTTTTCAATATACACATATGTAGTATCAGTGCACAAAGTTTCTTAACCCTTTGACTTAAAACAACAAAACTGCACTTGTTTATTTTCGAAAGAACAAAATAAATTACCGCTGTACGTTGCCCCTTTAGGTATTTGTTATAAAATCCGACTCAGAGTCTTGCGCGTTCAACGTTTGCTTTCGAACTGACTCAAAATACAAAAAGTTCGTTATCTTGTACATTAAAAGTGGCTGACACTCGCACACACACTCACCCACCACATTCACTCGCGCATACACACACACATGCGCAGATACTGCACAGTACAGAGAGAGCGAGAGAGACAGAGAGGGACAGAGAGTCAATGCGCTCGCGCAGATAAGAGCTGCTAATAATGACGTCACTGTCAATAACCGCATACGCCATTTTATCAATCCTATCAAGTTAAACGAGATTTGATTTCCTCAGCTTGGTTGAAGCAATATATACAATAATATACAATATACATAATATTGGAATAATATAAAGGTTGTCGCCTTACTTAACTGCTAATTCAAATCAATCAAAGTCTAAATTGAAAGTATTTAAATTCTTGGTGAGAATGCATGCAATTCACATCAGCTCATCAGAGGGCGTTAAATTGACGATAAAGCAGCTTACGATTGCTTTTTATTATATTATATATACTTTTATCCTATTTTTCATGCTGAACACATTAAGATTTCTGAAGATGCGATGTTTCCCATGTCTTATTTCAAATTTTAAAATTTAGTAACAGAATTTTTGTTGATAAGATTTAAGTATGTACAAAATTCAACAAACGTATTTAAATATATATATCATTTCCACGGATAAGTTAGTCAATCGATAATATCGTAATCTATAATTATACCAGTGCCTTTAGTTTCACATTCTTTAGTTTTTTCGATAGTATATAATGTGCAATCTGTAAAGAATTCAAAAATGATTATTATACTTTTAGATGAAAATCCATTTGACAAGAACAAACCCCAACAATAAAGATTAATCCAGAAATATTGAATATGTTCTTTTGGTAATATCCAACATACCCAAATAGGCAAAGTATCTTATATAAACTTGATAATGCATCTATAATGTAATTTATTATTATATACTGTGTTTATTTAGATATAGCGCAACTTACTGAAAAAATTAACAAATCTACAGATTGGCCAAAGTATTGTAATTTCCACCATATCTGGTAAATGTAGCCAGAACAGTAAAATAACTACTCCCTGGATAATACTTATACAAAATATAACGTATGTTGTCTGGAAATTATGTAAATACTTAATACATATTCTGTGTGTACATTGAGATTACATTATTTATTGAACTTACCAGTGAAATTAAACTTATTGACTGACTTAAGCATGCATAAAGCCCACAGAAAAATATCCAGATTAAAAATATACCTACTGGTCCCATTAAGGGCGTTAAGATGTCAAATTGGTCCGATTCAACGAAAGTGGCAAAAAAGAGCGCAAAGAGAACCTGTTCAAAATGAGCCAATGTTAAAAAGTGGCAATAGTTAAAGCCATGGTTTTAAGTCACCTAGCACTTACCAGCCACATAATACTAAGCATGACCCACGCTGCATCCAGAAAGTTGCGCGCCATTCTTATTTAGCTAGGAGTTCGTTAATTACATCTCCGACAACTCTTTCTCCGAATTTCGTAGTTTTTAAAACTTTAATCAGATTTTATTTGAAGTTTCAATTGTAATGCTAAGCGACTCACAGCAGGAATTCTTTTTCATAGGCTTCTCTTTTGGCCACAACCCAAATACTAAATTTACCGCTTGAAATTAGTATAAGTTATTTTTTTATATATGGCTCTGCAACTTATAATTTCTAAGTTACGATTTCTTTTAGAAATTTGTACACATTAGATTTAATGATTGATATTAATTGAGAGTTGAGAAGAACAGACAGTCACTGCCAGAAAGAGGTTTATTATGTTGTGATATTATTAAGAGTTACTTAACATAGTTTACTTTTAAGTTTTTAAGTATGTTTAAAAAAAACCATCGTCAAGCCTATCAGATGTTTTACAATAAGCATATCATTAACATGTAAAATCAAATACGATGCTCCTCTCTCTTCGTAGCTAGCCTTCGACGTGGGTGTAGTCTTTAATACTTCTGTGGTTAATTTGGGAGACTATGCTTGAGCGATACATTCCAGCTGGCTGACGAGCGTGTCGTCATTAGAGCATGATTGCGCTTAGATATTTACTCCCACGTCTCTAATTGATTTGAAGAGCTTTAGAGCTATGGCACAGTGGAACACAGTGCAATGTGCAGCAGCTAAAAATTAAATCAATTCAATTGATGTATGTGTACATAATTATATTCGACTTTAGTTGTATATTTTAGGCATTGGATTGATTGCTTGGCAAGTGAACACATCGCGCTCGGTGCGGTTGAAAGTTGCATAATTAAGTAGGTACATTGGTGACACTTATAAATGAGGTATTACAAATATAATTCGACTGATTTAGTTACTATTAAATATATAGTACTAGCTAATAGTTATAGCGGCGCCTCTGATTCGTATAGTGTATGGCAAGTATGATGGCCAGAGAGAGTATTATAAGCTGAAAGAAGAAAGAAAAAAGATGAAAAATGTTAATGTAATTGACGGCTGCATGCCAACATGCTGAGGGGCACTCACATCGAATCCCAGCAGGCCCCATTCACAGTATCGCCATGTGATGGCCTCATCAGCGAAGGCCGCCTCCACTTTGGTCAGACAACCATCTGCATAGACATTCAATGGATTCAGGCAGTTGTTGCCCTTGCAGCAGCTCGAGGGCACCGTATTATTCCTATGATCAATAGCTTTATAGTCGACTGGTCCATAGCGACCACAGCAGAAGTACTAAACAAACGAGTTAACTACATTTAGATAAAACAGTTCAGAACTTGAACTACAGCACTCACCGTCTTCTGTATCAGATCCATGCTGCCAGGCTTGATCAGCTCCATTTGCCAGTTATCTTCTACCGTTTTCACCGCATACTTCATGAACACATCGCGGCTATTGAAGAAAATGTAGACGGCTATCAAGACAAGCAGCACGAGTAGCAGCGTCACATACTAAAATGTTCAGTACCCATTAGAGCGCAGTCATTTGCTTGTTTTTGTAGAAATACATACCGTCCAGAGCATGCGCGCCGATTCCCGAATGGCGCCAAAGCAGCCAAACATCGATATCATCAGTATAATGCCGCCCAGTACCATTATCCCGACTGCATACTTCTGCGGCATGGCGCCCCAGCCTAGGATACCAAGCACTACAACCAATATCCCAAGTATCTGTTAACATAAACCATGTCCGTTGAATAAAATTGAGCTTGACTCATCGTTTAAATAGGGGCGTATAACCATACGCCCCCACATTTTCATATTGTGTCAACTCCGTTATATTTTTAAATAAATTTGCGTAGGAACCAATTCAAGTATTTAATCTCAATGTGGGTATGAAGATTTGCTATACAAGATTTGCTATACTTTTTTTTGGAAAGCCAAATCGACAAAATATAAACTCGATATTTTAAACGGGAAGAAAACAATATGCATATATATTTATATACTAATATACGTATGTGTGAAAGTATATTTACATATTTAAATATTTTCCAATTCTTCAGCACCTTTTGGCTTGATGTTCGTACCATAAGTTCGTTAGCAAATTTTAAATTAATCTAAAATTCTAAAGCTGGTGTCATAAAATATAAGAAGACAGGTAGAGGAGTAATAACTTTATCGGCAAATTCGTTATTAAATAACCTACAAATGTTTAACGGCTTTCAACGCCAGGTGTTGACATTGGTGTCTTGCCTGGTTTCTAATCCGGTTTCTATTTTGATGTTTCTTTTTTCATTTTTAATTATTATACTTAATCTGAAGGCATGACGTCGTCGTCGCTGACTGCTTGCTAACAAAGAAGCTTTCCAAGCGGCTCAAGGAATGCAAAAAGCCACAGACAATATACACAGTAACACATCCATATCTATGTATATGCAGAGAGCTAGAAAACACGCATGTGTATGTGTTTTGGTCTAACAATTATAGTCGTGAACTAAGCGAGCTTGTACAAGATGATATCATCTAGCTAAAGCTATGAAAGTTTTATTCGACTTACATACGCATGTAGAACATATTTGCACATATTGTATGATAAATGCGTAAGTAAATGCAATATACAATTTTTAAACTTACAATTGCCATATGTTTAATTTCATAAATATTTGAAAATTCCCACAACTTACCGCCCATAATGCATTGAAGAGAAATAATGTGTATTTAATGGTGCCAGTGGCGCAGCCCATTGTTGCAAATAATCAAATTTGTGGAATTAATTGTAAATAAGCAAATGCTGTTGATGGCCAACACGTGCAACAATTTGTTCCAACAAAACAAAGTATATATATATATATATATATATATAAATAGTGAAGTGTACTCGTTTTTTGGATATTTTGGAAATAAAACTAGACGAGAACTGCTAGCGAACACGGTCACGAACGAACTAAAAACTGAAACTGAGGCCGAAGCTGGCGATAAAGCAGCTCGCACACAACAGCACAGAGACGCAGAGGCACAGCACCACTGAGCACCACAAACAAAAAGCAGTCAGTAAACAAACAAGAAAAGCAAAAGCATGAAAAGCCAAAATCAAAAGTCAATTTATGTTTGCATATACATATGTAAAAGGGAGTGTGTGCGTGTGTTTATATACCAAAGCCCCAGCGATGTCGGAAGCCAAACAAACAAATAAACAAACAGCCGGGCGGTCTGACCCAGCCGGAGAGCTGAACGACTGAACGGGCAACGCGCTCTAAAGTGGTGTACTCTCGAACTAGGAATATGACAGACCGTCTGGGTTCTGAGCGGCGCTAGCTCTAACATTTTAGCGACAGAGAGAGAGAGAGAGAGAGAGAGATAGAGAGTCGCTATGTTGATCATTAGACTCTAGAAACTAATGCGCTGTGATTATTGAGCATATTGCGTCATTGATTGAAGTACATACAAGCATAGACACATAGACGAATGGGTTTAGTGAACAGAATGACGCCAGCTCAGTCAATGAGTTGAGTTTACAATAAATAATGATTAGATGCGTGCAGCTACTGGATTTGCGTGACTTCATCAACAGTTTATTTGTAAGTGTCTGAAAACACAATGTTGACACATAATCAAATTAATTTCGAATTTCCAAAAATTGTATATAGATCAATGGGTTTTAATAATGATATGTGTATCTTCGGCGATCCTTGCGGAATCGATGCACCAAATAGAAAGCGCAGAAGCACAACAGGGCCTGCAAATGAAAGAGCTTAATAAATATTATAATGTTAATAAGATAAATATATTTATGAGAACGCACCGTAACAACACACGAGCCAAATGTACTGGTGTTAGCATAGGTGAAGTATTTCAAGAACTCATCGGCAGCAGCTCTCACACAACCCGTTGTATAGTTGGGTACATTGGTTTTCTCAAGAGCATAACAACTGGCCGGTAGTGTATTACGTCCTATGTTCGCATAGTCATCGGGTCCATTACGACCACAGCACTCGTACTTTTCAATAAAAAAAAAGCAAAGACATTACAATTTTGAAACTCAATTCTACATCTTCAATCCCATTTCAACTACCGTTCGTTGGATCTTATCCATTGCTCCAGGTTTGACCATCTCTAGATTCCATTGGGCATCTATATCATCGGTCGCATAGCGTTTTATGTAATCCATATCAAAGTTTTCTCCAAACAATTCCAATAATTGCACAACCAGTAATGTCAACAGAATGAATCCATACTATGCAGTGATATGGTTTGTACACAAGTTGAAAGTCGAGATGCAAGGTTTGTTTATTAAGTTCACTCACCGTTGTGGTCAGACAAACATTCTCCTGGCAGATGCCACAGCAGCCGATAATAGACGATGCAAACAGTACCCCACCAATCACATACAGATAGATAATATATGCAGTCGGTGCCCGATCCAGATTCACCGTGGCTATACCTATTATCAACAGTCCTAAAAGCTGCGAATTAAGAAAAAATACAATATAATTTCGTTATTGTTTCAGATTTAAAGTCGCAGATATTGAAAATTAATATGTGACACAATCGCAGCTGCTATAAAAAATATAATATAAAATTAAATATGGAATATGGTTTAAATGGAAGAAAAAAAAATTAGCTCAAGCGTATGTGTTTTTAATGGCATTTTGAATATTTATTATTTATTTTTGAATATTTATTAATTTATTATTTGAATATTTATATATACACATTTGGCTAAAAGATGTTCAAAGATTATTCACTCAGAGAGGTAATGCGCTTTTGTTTTCATTCACATACCAAATACATATATATCTATATAAATATATATATATATATATATATATATATATATATGGATATATCTATATAGATATATATATTGTATGCATCGTATACATAGAAATATTAGCGATAAACCGGCTATAAGTTGATAAGTCTGACACACTCTTAAATACTTGCACACAGTAATATAACTGAAATGTGTATACATCATTGATACATATATTATCAATAGATACGGCTACATATAAACATATATACATATTCAATACATTGTCGTTCTGTCTGGTAGATTTTTATGCAAATCATATCTATTTTGTCTGTGCTGCAAAAACTTACCGCATAGAGTGTGTTGAGAATGTTGAGGAAACACTTAAAACAACCGGATGTACACCCCATTTTGACTTCGAGAATCCCAAGCGCTGAATATGGCAGAACCGAACGGATCGGCATCAACTGTCCGAATGATGCAAGCTACTAAGCAAATTGTCTTAAATGCGATATATACATATATACCTATTCTCTTTTGAATTTTGGGCAGTGTTGTCGAGCTGCTGGAATTGGAATTTATTTTTCAACAGTCAGTGTGCAAAATGTTAAGCATTTGTATGCTATTTATGAATGTTTTTTATTTAAAATCCACACAATTAACTAATTTCTATTTGATCGGTTAATTTGGCATTGCCATGGCTCGAAGTATAATTAAGCTAACTAAATTTTAATAATAATGTGCACGGACTGATTTAATCATCATTAATGGGTGCCTCGTCATCCTTGATCTTGGATAATTTGCGCGCCTTGCCCATAAGGAAAGCAAAGAGCAGGCTTAAGAGCTGTAAATGTAGATTGAATGAGTATCAAATTTTCTAGATGCTAGTCGTGACGCACCTGCAGTGTAATTATGACAATGGTTGAGTAATAATTAATTTCAGCCTGAAATTGCAGATTTGTTGTAGCCTTTACGGAGCAGCCCTCCTCATGGATATGCGAGACGACTGTGCAGTCAAAAGCATAGCAGCAGCTGGCCGGCAAAGCCCCGTTCTCCTTTGCCAGATAGTCCTGGGGCCCCTCAAGACCGCAGCAACGGAAGAGACTGTGTATTGGTTGCATGGTATCATTATTATGAGACTTCTCCTCAAACAGACGCTTAATGCGCTCCTCGAACTGCAGCAGCAGCTGACTCTTCATGTTCGAGAAGGTGAAAAAATAGGTGGCTAACACAGCAATTACCAAAATGCTACCGATTATATACTGCAAAGTGTTTTAGTAAGAAATTATGGCCAGGGTTCAATCGTAATAGATACTTACATAAATGGAAAACTTGTAGGACTCCTTAAGGGCCACATAAATACCCAGAAAAGCGACAGAAAAAACTAAAAGGCCGCAAAGGGCAGCCGCGTAGCCGCCGTAAATTGAAGACGCTGAGCCCCAGGTGACAACTCCACACGAAAAGAACAAGATGTTAAATGCCTGTTGTTCAGGAAAAGGTACTCTTTATGAAAATTTAACAAAAATATATGCATGGTAAACTTACAACTAAACTAAAATATGAAGTATAAAAGGCGTAAGGTTTTATAATATTTAAGCCAATCGGCAACTTTTAAGTTATACGCATTATTAACATTCCTCCTCCTATCTAAAAGGGAGTGCCACTGAATAAGCGATATTGAGTTAAGTTTAATAAAAATTTATCGTGTTTCTTACAAAATTTCAAAAATCATTTCTAATTTAATCATCTAAGCTCAATGTGTTTTGCTGACAAAAATAGCTTGGCAATCATAATTATGGGAACACAAAGCTGTAGGTAAGAAGCAGACGCATTATATCCCTTAAAAATTCAAATATTTTATCCTATTACGTATACCACATGTATGCCAAATGAGAGCAAAAGTAAACATTCAAATATTTAATAGAAATTGAATTGATTGCCATGTGCTGACAGCTGCTTGTAGCATTGATAGCTTCCATTTAAACACATTCGCGATAATATCGATTTTTTCCGCACACTGTAATCCGTTATGCGGAAATAGCATTTGGCTACGCTCTGTCTGCCTCTGATCAATAACCGAACCGGCCTTCGAGCCATTTGCTTGCATGTGGTCAATGACTTGCCTGGAACTTACCGCAATTAGAATGCAGGTTGTAAACAGCGCATATTTCCAGGGTGTTATGGCAAATGACTTTTCCATGTTGCAAGCAAAGAACCTAAGGCATCAAGAACAAAACATAGAGTTAGCCGCAGCCCAAAACAAACTTCCTTGGAAATTATTTTCACACTTACGACTGATTTTCACTAGCTGCAAGTTAAATAAAACCGTTCAGCAATTATGCTCCGACTGTGACTGCGACAATGGCAGTGAACCTAATGTTTATGCTGTTCCGTTGGGGGACAGTGTTGACGCGCCTCCAACTAAGCCAAGTTCGGAAATGCGAGCGTCTCTTACGAGTATGGCCCGAACGCTGGCAATCTACTGACGGTTGACACGGTTTCAGCTTCAGTATTAGTTGTACAAAAGCCACCACCGTTTGTTGCGTTTGGCGCACGCGTATTACCTATAGTTATACAGGGTGCCATATTCGAAAGAATAATTTAACAATATAAAGTATTTTTTATTTGAAATTGACCACTTTTAGAAAACAATTATACATTACTTTGAAACGCAAAACAAGCGTGGAGAGAGAGATAAGTGATAAGTTAGTCATCCATAAAATACGTACATGAAACAAACATATATGTATACCTATATATCTACATATAAATATGTATGCCTCCAGCTAATTCAAAAGCTGACAGAAATAAGTTGAGTTTTTTTTACAAATAACATTCAAATTAGGCAATTAGATATTAATTATGAATAGTGTTTTGTTATATGGGTACATTAACTATAGTCGTTATTCATTCAAAATCTAAACAAGAGACTTGGTTCAACTGTGGCACACCTAAGTTGAGAGCAAAGCGAAGCAATTATTCCTATTTACTCACTTGGAAAAATACGAATAGAAAACTCTATTTTAAAGATAAATCATTATTAACATATTCGGATGATAATATATATATATATACATATATATAATATATTCGCCACTTAACAATCAAATGGACAAGTCGAACTCACTGACCTTTTGGCTGATAGCATTATTATGTCTGCTAAATATGAGTTGCTTGCAAGTAAGTATTTTGTTTATTTATTCAAAAAGTTGCCTTAAAATTCTGTTGTGGACTAGGGCATCTTTCTGAAATTCACAAACATTTCCTGTGAGCGCATGGATATTAATACTTCATCGGTAGAGTACTGTAATATCAGGCAAATGAACCATCCACAAAACTATTTGAGTATACATTATAATTTAATCAAACCTATAACAAATAATGTTTATGTAAGTATCTAAAAGTAACTAAAGCTGGACTAAACTATAATTGGGAACTGCAGTTCCATTTTCAATTAATGATCAGAAGCAATGGCTGGAAGCCATTTATGTATGGCATTGACTTGGAAATGTGCCGATTTTGGAAATCACGCTATAATGCTTTTGGTAAACTGCTTTTTACCCTTTTAGATGGCCATCCCAATTTAAATCACAGCTGTCCTTATACGGTAAGCCTAGAGATCTCATACTTATGCCTATGTAATATATAATGCAAATACAATTTTTAAGAATGAAAAGTATTTGGCTATTGATAAGATAATGAATAAGGATATATCGAAGAAATTGCGCGATTGATACAAGCTTTATCTAGAACTTGTGAGTGATCAGTGACCTTAACAATGTTTGTGTAACAATGTTTATATTTGAATTTCTAACATACTTTCAGAGTTAAGCTGGCAATGTAGTAGAACTAAGCGCTCTATGCAATTAAAAGCACATTGTAATTGAATTTGAATAAATTTTAGCGTTAATAAACCAGAAACTCTCTAAAAATATATATTACGTGGGAACAAATGTTTGTTACGTGCAATAGGAGTCATATTAGATTGTATAGAGTGTTTCAGTAATCTTGGAATTAGCTTGGCAACTCATTTAAATGAATAATTTATTGATTTTCACACTTTTCTTACAATATAAAAAATTAATTGCTTCGATTATGAATTTGAATCTATAGCTTATTGCAATTTGCATAATGATCGGCTGCTAAATTGAGAAACATGGTTGTGAGGTCTGAAAAATTAGTGTTATTATTTGGTTATTTCTATTGAAAAATTAAGCAATTAGAAATACATTACTGTGTAATTCAAAATTGTTAAGCTATAATTATTGCCAAAACGCAGATTTGTGAGTATTAAAGTGGAACGAAGCACTTTTTTTTCATAGGCAAATTTTTTGCTATAATAAGGAAGATCATCAGAATCTTAAATAAAAATAAAATTAAGGTTTGTATTCTTTCGTATCATATTGTTATAGCAATTGGATAATAAATACAAAAGGTTTCTTTGAAAGTAATTTGAAAAGTATAAAACAGAGAAAAAAAAGAGTATTTGATAGTCCAACAATCCTCGTCTACATAATTTTAAGCAGTTTTTAACTAGTTTCCGCTAATGATAACATCACCAGACAACGGAACGGAACGGTGGTAATAAATATGCATTTGCCTAAAAGCAATCAAATGGACAAGTCGAACTCTCAATTATTTTGGCTAAAACTATCATGTATATTTCTGATTAATATCAACTATACGCATGTAAGTAATTAATGAATAACTGAAACTGACTTTTCACTTACAAGACTAGGGAATTTTTCTGAAATTTACAAATTTTACTTGTGAGTGCAAGAATAAAAGTATTTCAAGTGTGGATTACTGTCACATTGGGCAGGTGGACCCCCTGACAAACTATTTGAGTGCGCGGTATTCGATATCCATCCCTGTAGAAAAAGACTTGTTTGTAAGTATATAAGCCAGTTATATTCAAGCATATATACACATATGTATATATGGGCTCGACAAAATCTAAACTCTATATGCAGTTCCGTTCCAGATTCATGATTAAAAGGGATGGCTGGAAGCCATTCTTGTACTCTGTTAACATAGACATTTGTCGCTTTTTTAAATCACGCTATAATGCTATTGCAAAATTGATAATTGGCTTTTTAGACGGTCACACCAACATCAATCACAAATGCCCCTACGTAAGACTAATAATCATATGTTATGCCAACATAATGTTTAATAAATTTGTATTTTTAGAATGACAAGTATTTTATTATAGACAAGATAACCAACACGGCTGTATCAAAGAAACTCAGTGGCTTTCCGCTGGCCAGAGGACACTATGCGCTTTTTACAGAATCCTCCTTCAAAAATGTCAGTATCTTCGAAATGAATGTTTATTTTCAAGTTGTTAATAATTAGCGAGTTGAATATATAATAAAAAATGTGGCTTTAATAATGATACATTTTAAAGATTAGTGTATATTACCATTAAATAATACTTAAGTCTTAGTGTTAAAACGTGTTCACATCCAAACGGCATTATTTCGACGACCTTGGTTCTTTAAGCCCGTTAACAGCAGCCAGCCAAAAAAGGCGCCAATTGCCTGTAAAAATTCAAAGCTTAACTATGCTTTTTGAAACTCCACGTGGACACCCACTTACCTCGCCCAGAATGAGCAGCCAACAGACAATTTTGAAAACCAGTAGCCTGTCATCCAAATATTCCACAAACTGTGACTTGCAGCCCACTTTGTAAATATTGGAACGATCAACGCATTTCAGTTCGACGCAACAACTCTTGGGCACAGCATGATTAATAACCGCATAATCCTCGGAGCCATTGACGCCGCAGCAGTGCAACCAAGACTCGTAGTATTCCAAGGCGCCTGTTTCATTCCGTTCAGCATCCCACAGCTTCTCAAAGCCCTCATTAATGCTGCCCGAGATGCCGTCCTGCGTACCATGAGACACCATGCTGAGGAACATCAGTTGTGTGAGTATTAGCAGCACCACAGCAATCACATACTAAAGAGATACGAATGCAATTGTATAGAGAGATTAGAGTATTTAAGAACAACAGAGTAACACATACGATAAGCAGGCGTTTGGGCGATTCGTGCATGGCAGCCAGGCAGCCAAAGATGGAAATTATTATTATGACAACGCCTAGGCCAATGATTAAGCCGCCAGCTACATTTTCGCCAATGCTCACTGAAGTAACATATGCTCTGGAAAAACAAATGATTCAAATGTATAATATATGTAAATATGTGTATGTGTATGTTTATGTGTATGTGTATAGAAATTGACATACAGAAAGAAAATGCCAAAGCCAATCAGCAGCAAACCGAGCACCTGTAAATAATAGAAAGAGGCTGCCATTAGTGATGCATTTTCAAACGCAACAAACTTTTGCTTATACTTTTACACACCGAATACACAAAGTTCAGCAGCAGCAGCAGATGCTTCACTGTAGTCTCCGACAGGCCCATTTTGTTGTTGCTACTGTTGTTGCTGTCTCTGCTGTTGCAATTAGCTAAAGCTGAGAAGCTAACGAGACTGCGGCAGCTGTCGCACTGACTAACCGACTAACCTAGCTGTCTGGTCTGCGATTGTTGGTTGGCTATTTAAATCAGCGAAAATGAGCAGAATGCATTAAGTAAGTATTACGTATAAGGCGATAGCCAGTTTTGGGAAAGGCGCGCTCGTAGTACGACAACGAGAATACGTCAGTTGCTGAAGTATGTATCCGATGGATACGCCAATTCTGCTTGCTGACCGATGCCTTTCAGTGGCGTGAATCAACTGAAACTTTGTGTGTGTTTTTGTTTTTGAAAATACGAGTAGTACTATTAAACTATATACATATATACATACATATATTCTACACAAATGTTTCCACTCATCCATTGATCTATGTATAACAGCGAGCAGCTCGAGAAAATCGTCGCCCACATTGCTGCTCTTATTGGGAAAAGCGAAGGCGCTTCTCCGTGTACAGCCAACTGTGTGTATTATGTGTGTGTGTGTGTGTGTGTGTAATGGTGTGTGCTTGTGTCTCTGTGTTTTTTCAATTTTATCTCTTGGCATGCTTGTTGAAGCTTGTTATTTTTGCTGCTTCCATCCGAGTCGAATCCTACTCATTTTTACGTTCAGATATTTTGCTGTATTTATTATATTTATCTGGCAGTCAACAAGAAATTAGTCAATAGCAACAGGTTTTATTATTAAATTTGTTGTATTTTGTTTGACTTTTTTTTGATGACGTGGGAGTTGGTTTACAGCGTAGCAAGTTTTTTTTTATTTTATTCGATGCGCTGGCATTGATATCTTAATCAATGAATGAAGATAGGAAATTTTTTTTTATTTAAATAGCTGTACTAAATTACAAATCACAATGGCACAAAAAACTAACTATGCATAATAATAATACGGGTGCATAACCAATAGTTATAACTAATTATAGAAACGCACGCGATCTCGATGATTTCGTATGCTATCCACCAAATAACAGGTAAACACAGAGCCAACAAACTGCAATTAAAAGAGTTTTTATATAACAAATTAATTATGTGGATTACTACAACTATTATGATTTTACTGCTTACCTCAGTTATTATTAAAAACCAGGTGATTGTGTGAAAGTTGGCCGTCTTTTTGCTGACATATTGTTTAAATTGACTCTCACAGCCATCCATAAATAGATTTAAGGGTTTTGTGCAATCGAGCTCAAAACAGCAGCTGTCAGGAATTTCCCGCCCTAGCAAAACGTAATCCTCAGCGCTGTTGCGACCACAGCAATGCAGCTATATATGTTTTTGATACGGACATAAGGTTTAAGTCATATCTTCAGCAAAACATTTCCAAAAGACCTTACCCACTCCTCGTATACGCTGAGTGTGCTATTGATACTGCGTTTTTGATCCCACAGTTCATCGAATCCCTGTTTTAAATCGTTCGGTAAAGCGTCCCTACTGGCCGCAAAGCTAATGCTAAACATAATAAATTGTATGACCAGTAACAGCAACAACAATACTGCATACTGTGAAAAACAAAGAATCGAGTTAAGAAATGGACATATCAAATGTATAAGCCTACTCACACTTATCAGCATCTTTTTGTACTCCTTAGCCAAGGCCACAGTACCAAATATGCTGGCTAAAACGATGACAATGCCCAGCAGAATGCAGAGTATGGCGGCCAACTTCTCGCCATGATCAACGCCATTTGGCTGCTCGGCGATGCTGTTCAGCAACCAGGTGCCATACCAGATGATCAGACAGCCGTTAAGCTATGTGGGGAATGGGTAATGGATTTAGTTGGGAATTCTTTAGTCAATGTCACACAGAAACAACATATTGCTAAATCAGATCAGATTTATTTTTGGGTGCTCAGCTCATTTCGCATTAGATGTTCCGACTTATGATTTCGCTTGAGATATACAAATTTGGAGTTGATTCCTATTTTACAGCAAAATTTTGTGTTTTTTTTTTTTTTTTTCTTGTTAAATTATCACTAAAAAAGTATCAATAAAGCATAAATGTTTAAAACTGTGCAGTACAGGCAAGCCTAAGAAATCGATTTCGATAATAGTGTCGGTAAGTTACTTTGAGACACACAACTAGCGTTTGGTATTGGCACGTTCGTTTTAGCTTTCGGAATTCAGAATAGCTCTGTGATTGTAGAACTTACAGCATAAATCAAATTGATGACACACAAAATGTATCGCAGCAGGCGTGTGGTGCAGTACATTTTCAGTTCGACGCAATTGCTAATAAGACATGACACGCAGCGAAAAATGTTCACTTATAATTAGTTTCCCTTAACGTTACACGCACAAACACTACACAGCAAATAAACAACTCTAAGAAAAATAGGAATTGCTCAAAACACTTATTGCTGTGCGTCGCACCTTGAGCATCGGCAATGGTCACACGGCAAATACTCGGCACCAACTCATAATCTGATTTTGTTTGGCCGCATCTTGCGACGTCGCTGCCAGTTGAACGATTAACCCACAGTTGTTGTCGCCAGTCGCCAGTCGGCAATGCAATAGACAAAATATACAAAAAACCCGCTGAGAATTGTCGTATATATCTATATACACATAAAGTCAATATCAAAGAAAACTCATCACAAAGCACACAAACGATGAAAATTAGCGTAAGGCGCCCACGCGAATGATATACACATAGACACACTGCTAGATACACAGCTACATAGTCAGATACAGATAGATACATATATATATTTATGCATACAGACGCGACGGGACCAGGCAACTGACTAACGGAAACTGCGGGCTGCCATCACGGGGGGCTAACTGTTTGGTCAGAAACAATGATGTCAACAAACCAAATTTGATCTAAAAACTGTATTTTCTGGCACCTTTGCATTGAAATTGCCCTTCAATGCAGCGGGTGGTCAGCGGCCGAGCACATAAATATTAAGCTAAGCTGATCATCGAAATTCATATGCCCTGTACCCTATGTAGTATATAAAATGGGTCCGTATACTTTTTATAGAGAAAAGCTCAAACTCATTTAAGGAAAACCACTCGTTGACTACTATGCTTTTTCGACAAACAATTTGATTTGTATGATTTAGTAGGTATTTATTTTAAATAATACAAAATCTACGTAATTGATTTATTGCTTTAAATGTTACAAATTAAATGTTTACTTATTGTAGGCACTGTGCAGTGCTAAAAGTGAAAATAAAGGAAAAACATTTGTGAAAATCTTATAAAAATAAATCCATGCATATAAATATTGTGCGAAGTATGTATATATTTATGTATATAAATACATCGAAATCGGCTTGAACACTACTTTTGGCACCTGTTGTTGAGCTGTGAAACGGAATTGGATGTTTTATAGTTATAGTTTTCTTTTGTTTTTCATTCTGGCTGAACATGAGGTAGACTAACAACCGCCGCAATATATAGACTGGAAATTCGATTGCATAGTTTTTGTATTTGTAAGTAGTAATTGCACAGTATTGAGAATTCTTTGGCCTTGAGTATGCGCATTATGAAGTGTGCTCTAAATTTAGAAATTATTTCGAAAAATATTTGGAGCGTCTCCAGCGATTAACAATACTATTGCCCAGCACATAAGCCAGAAGTGCGCAAATGATCTGTAAATAAAACATAAATGTTGTGGAATAAGTTGAGTAAAATGTTATATGCAATCTAAACACACCTCTATGCCAACAAGAACGAGCGCAAATATATTGAATGCTGTCCAGCGCTCGGCAATGTAATCCAAAAACTTCTGGCGACAACCCTCCATGTTCATTTTGCTCGTAACGCTGTTGTAGCAGCTGTTTGGCGGCAGCAGATAGTCCTTATAACTGGCATTGCCACAACAATCGAGCTAAGCAGACATATACAGGAAATTAATATATATATATATATGAATTATACTGCTACTTTAATCAATACTCACCCAACGTTCTATGCTCGCTATTTGGCTAACATTTCCAGGCTTAATGGGCACGGGCTGGTCACGCCACAGCTGATCGAATGTCTTGTCCACATTGATGAGCAGCGATGTTTGGAATAGCCAAAAGAAGCCCACTGTCAACACTTGTAGTATGATCAAAACAACCACAACCGCCACAAACTATTTGTATGCCATAAAACATATAGAAATGTATATAGTTGCTGATCATCAAAGTGCACTACTTTTAGCCTAAAAGGCTAAGCACTTACCGATTTGGACATGCGACTGCTTTCACGTGCAGCGCCAAGGAGCCCGAAGAGCGATGCCAGCACAATGACGATGCCGAAGGCTAGAATGACGAAAGCAGCCGTTTCGAAATGCTCGAATTTGAAAAAAATGTGAACGGCAAGTGCAACAACAATCAGGCCAAAGATCTGCAAATCATGTGTGGAAAGTTATCTATTAGTATTAATCAGTTGATGTATAAGAGATAAGTATATTAGATAGTTTGCTAGTGTTTGACGGCTTTATTGTTGTATGTTAGTCATATGTCATTTTTATTACTATAATTATCCAAAACGTTGCTTTTCATTGCGATTTTGTAATATGCAAATGCAACAAACATGCTGTTTATTACTCATACGCATCGTGCACACTCTCATAAAATACTTTGATACTGCTCAGTTTTAGCACAAATAACAAGTTAACCTCTATACATCTATACATCTATACATCTATACATTACACATAACATCATTAAATTTCCAACTCGAATTGCATTTTGTTTTACCCTCTCACTTTTGCCCGCACAATTAGCTCAACTGTGTCAGAAATGCATTTTCAATTTAAACAATGAGTCATTCGGTTAGAGAAAATTTCACACAAGTCAACGAATGTAAACACTTTTCGAATTGGGCACTTGGCACACTTGGCAAATGTTTTGTGTATATTGTATATTTAAACTATCGGCGATCGGCACATACGCTCAAAATGCTTGAGTGTGCAATAATTATTTATACATTATTTAGCTTTCAAACATGCTTTGCTGAATGTTTACAATCGTCAACACAATTGTGAATAATATTACAATTGTAAGAAACCAGTTAGGAGACTAACGCAAGCATCATGTTGACACTTCGGGCTAGAGATGAGCAAGTGTTAGATTGGGCTTCGTATAGCCTGACAGTGTATAAAAAATGCGATAAGGAAGTTGAGAAAAAGTATGAGTCAGGCAAAAGGAAGTATCTCCGACCCCATAAAGTATATAAATTCTTGATCAGGATCAAGTTGTCCGTCTGTCTGTCTGTCCGTCTGTATGAAAAAAAAGTTTCTCAGAGACAATACGATCAAACTAACTTCAAATTTGGAATATAAGTTCTCGGATACCACGCGCAGATCAAATTTACTTTATTTTATCAATTATACTCCTCGTTTTCCCACTGTCGAACACTCCCGACTAGAGCTTTGTAACTTGTGTAAATTAAGCGATTACTAATATTGAGTTGAGTTTTCGTGCAAATTTTCTCCATTGATTTTTAAACAAATCGTGTTTGAGTCGTGCTTCTTCGCGCCATAAATGAAAAGAAGCCAAGCGTCTAGCTTTATTTTGTTCTGTGACAGACTTCCGCTGAATGATTAGCTTTTGGATGTCACGTTAAGCGACAATGGCTTTCAGATTTACCATAGCCTTAGTCTGCAACGAGGTAATTATGACTGATTTGTGTGATTTATCATGTTGATTTAATCTTATTGTATATATTTTTTATTAACATTTTTTTGGGCTTGTCTATCGCAAACGCATTTGGCATTTGCTGTAATTTGTTGCCATAACTGGTTGCGATATGTTCATAAATACATGTTTTATCATTGCTGAGCTGTGCCTTTTAAGGCTCAATAGTGTAATTGAATTAAGGTCGTCAATTCATAAAATGTTCGACAATATTAGTTGCCTCTGTCTCTCTCTCCCTAGTATTACAATTATGCAAATTATCCAATTGCTTAGTACAGACAATTTTAATTGCTGCTGCCTAACGAACCGCAATGAATACCAAAACTAAATATGGCCAAGAAAAATATTGATAGACATCAAATGTAAATATACATTGTATTAAGTAGCTACCAAAGTAATTTGTATGCCGCCAACCTACTCGTTGTTTATAAACAAAGAACTTGATGAGCACCAGAGACAAAGTCATAAATTCAATACTGATAAAGTGTTCACAACTCATCGTAGATAACGCACATGAACATAACTTCATGCTAAGCCTTCTGCATCATCTGGCATTAAGTACACAAACAACGCCATTTCATTATTTTTTATTGCACATGGCGCCCAATTGTTAAGGGACGAAAGGCGCTGTCATAATTCTTTGATGTGAAATGGACTGTCAACCGAGCATACAACATTAGAATCAAAGTGGCACTGACAATGAATTCATTAGTACATATGCCATGCCAAACATATAAACCGATTCAAAGCTTTCGCATACCTTAAGTTTTACTTTAAAGGCCTCAAGTTAATTACATAACTTAAGTATTGTCCCATTTAATCATACACAAACATTAGATCACATTTGCTATCTCTTGTAATTAACATTCGGGGTCTGCGTCATAAAACCGATAAGAGTTGAAGTGTCGCACAGCAACAGCAAATTGTTAAATAATAATTCTTATAAACTTTGTGTTTATACAGTCAATTTAATTAACTTATTTTTTTGATTATTTGATTGGACATAATAGTTAATGTTTGTTGTTAGCAAAGCAGCGACTGATTGTATTTGTATAATATAATTTTATAAATTCTGAGCAGCTAGCTAGCTTAGCGTTGACTTCAACCTAGATTGCTTAATTGTTGTTGTGCTAATTTGAATTAGTTTGATCGATGTACTTTGATGCGATTGTTGTTGCATTAATGAATTTAAATAATATGCTCTAATTTGTCCAGCAGACAAACAATTAAATGCAATTATCAAATATACATCTACATAAGTGCGAAAGCAAGGCCAGACATGTGGCAAATGCTCATTTGCATTTAGCAGCTGATAAGCCAAACAGAACACAGAGCCTGATTAGACTTTGGCGGGCTAACCAATAAAAGCAGTTTTTAATTGCACGCTCACACACCAAACACATCGCTTAGTGCTCACTTGGAAATGCGAACAGCATGTGGTCCAAAAAAAAAAATAAAAATAAATAAAACGGCGTGGAACCGCGTTAAACTAGAATAATTACCAAAGTGTCATTGAGCGAAGAGCGTTTGCTGAGATTTATGTGGGTTTTCACATAACCCCAGACAACATAAATACAAAAAAAAAAAATAGTAGAAAAAAAGAGAGAAAAAGGTTGTGCCCTACCTCAAATGCATGTTGAGCCTATAGGCACAGCTGGCATTTAATTAAAATCTCGCGGCCGCACCGAATAACGTAATTTTTAAGCGAAAACATCTACAACTGGAGTGCTGGCCGTCAATAAATCTAAGCTTACTCGCATGGAACCAATGCGGAAAAGTTGCGCATACGCCGCGTTGTGCGCCGTTTCTTTTCGGCATTTCCTTTGGCATTCGTATGTGGCACACATTTTTGAATTTATTTTTTTTTATTTTCTTCTAAGGTTATTGCCGAAAAATATGTATATTTTTCATTTTGCAACGCCGGATCGTCTGAAAATGACATCAACAAATTTTCAGTTTGTGAAACACACAAAACAAAATAATAAAGAACACAAGCACAAATTCACCAGCCAAAAGTCAAATTCTATATGGCTAGGAGTAATGACGCGACTCTGTGTAAACACATACACATATTTTGACCGCCTTTTGCCCAGGGCCAAGTTTTGGGGCGTGGGTGACCAAGTTTGCTATATTTTTTTCATTTCAATTTTATTTTTGCCGCTGAACGCATAAGCAAAATGATTTTATTTTAAAACAAATACGATACCAAAAGAAATAAACAATAAATTAAGTGAGTTCAGCATGGAGCAATTTCTAACATGTGGTTTAATATTAAGCATAAATACAAAACACAATTAAGGCAAACGTCATAATAACGAAAAGTATTCACTTTTGCAGTATTGCTTTAAAAAACTTGGATAAAATTTCGATGCCACAGTTTTGTGAATCAAAGACCATAAGCGCTGCAGGTGAGGGCGTAGAGAATTAGGAGCGTTAGCAACCAATCCGCAGACAACGCTTTTCATATACATTTTTAAATTTATTATATATATACATTTATTCTATTAGATTATAATAAATAGTATATGTGTCTGCTTATTATGTGCTAATCGAAGACACATTGACTATACTACTATACATTATATTTACTTTATTATTTTTCTATAAGCGTGTTACGATACACGCCCAACACGATTGAAAACCCACAACTTGTCAGTATCAAGCACATAGAAATTAACTTGAACATTTGATTCTAAATTTTATGTCTGAAATTCGATAAGCTGCACCCAGTCTAAGCAAATTAACATAAGAATAGCGCAGCGTATTATTTTAATAGTAAATCGAAAAACCTTCAAATGTAATTGAAACGCCAGACAAACATTTAGCTATTCAATCAAACTGTAATTCCATCTGCAGTATTAACTTGTGTTGACCGTTATCAGATCGTCTGTTTGGGCGCATTAATTACACAACAATAAATATTTATGTGATGAAGTCAAGGCCTATGTTATTTACTTTAAACAGATAAACAATTGCCAATGTTTTCGTACATTGTTTAAACATCAAAGCGATGTCTGCTGATGAACTAGTGGGTGTGAATGAAATTGTATAATTATAGGAGTATAATTTATACGAATTCTGACTCTCGCCAATATATGTAATTAACATTTATTTAGAAAAGTACACACTTGTAATCAAGTCTAATTTTATGACCTTCAGCTAGTTAGGTCCAGTATACACTTTCAAGTTGAGGTTAATAAACTCTTGGAGTCTAAGCTGTGGCTAATGAAACTTGTCTTTTTTTATGTAATTATGTCTTTTAATGCTATTATAATTATGAGCTTTTATAGCATTTACAACACTCGGCGATTTAAGAAGTAATTTGCATATGAAATTAAAAGCCATAACATTTCCGCCAACTAACCAGAACTAATCCCCTTTCGTTAAGCCTACCTCCTCAGGTTTCTGTCAATATAATTCATAACTATATTATTTGCAAACTTACCACATAGATTATATCCCAGATCAGGGCGAATACTTTCAAAAACTTTGTGGAGCACGCCATTTTGTTGATGTATGTGTGTGTGTGTGTGTTTTGTTATTTTACAATTCGCTTTGCCAAAATGCACTCTTCAAATGCTATTTTTAGGTATCTTTCCAACACGAGATACTCAAATGAATTCAGCTTTTTGTATTTGATTTTCACTGCTGCACTCAGTTGGCCCGAAGCACTTGGCAACGCGCAAGAAAAACACTTGTTAGAAATTCAAAATATTTATTTCAGTTTTTAACGGTTACTCTGGAAACCAAACCCGTCATGTTCGCGCACAAATCTTAACTGATTTGTTGATAGCGAAAACTTTCAGCGAAAAGCATGGAAACGAAACGCTTGCCGGAACGTCGCTGAACAGAAACAGAAACAGAAACAAACTCGCGCGTGCTTTCGTCATGCATGGGCGTCATCCAAGAGAGGGGTTCAGCCGTTCGTTCCATTTCCATCGTTTCATACAGAATTATATATGCATATGTATATGTATGTAAAGTCATTGTAGACAAACTATTTTAAATAAAAAACTCAAAGCGACAACAACTTTTTCGAAGCGCTATTTTTATGCGTGTCTTACATACTTTTCAGCGCATACACAACGATTCAACGATCGGTGGACACAGCGAATGTATGAATTTAGAATAAATGTATATATATATATATATATATATATATATATATATATATATATATATATATATATTGTTAATGTAAATGTAAATGCCGCAAGACTTGCACCTGATGATTCATTGCTTTTGTATGAAATCAGCCGACAAGAAGTTAACATTGAGTCAGGCAATTGACGGTCAAATGATAAACTTATTAATTATAGATTTTTTATATTTATTACAAATCAATATTCCAATAAATTAATTTATAAAATATTAATTTTCGTATATCTTATAAATAAGTTTAATGTCAAAATCGTTTGTTTTTGGTGGTTATTTATTATAAATAGCAACTCGTTTCACATCATTCCTAAATGTATATGTATGTACATCAAGAGCAATTTTCACTGTAATTTTTGCAAAGCGATTCTCACAATTTAAATGCCTGAGAGCTTGCAACATTTCCAATAGTGGTTCAAATATTAAGGTACATTTTTGAAACCTTTAACTGGCTTTCCGTTAACATCATTTAAAAATAGCATAATAATTTAAACACCATATAATAACATATTTGAAGCAATTCAATTTCAACAAATGCAATTGCAAATGCAATGAGTGGACAAAATTCTTAGTAGTATGTTCGACGGCGATCATTGCGAATACTATTGCACAGGCCGCAAGACACAAAGCTAAGGATCAACTGTAAAAGAATTATGAAAAGTTAGAAGCTTGCATATGGGGACGATATGTACAATGTACAACTTACCTCAACGGCGACAAGGACCCAGCCAATTATATTAAAAATTTCCAACAAATGCTGCCAATAGTTTTCAAACTCCACACGGCAGCCCGTATGGATCAGATTGTCCGCCTTGCTCCTGTCATGATCCCGGAAACAGGTTGCAGGCGGTAGGCGTTCATTGACAATGTAATCCTGAGGACTACCACGCCCGCAGCAATGGAACTACAAATACAAATACAATTTATAGCGTTGCAAACACCTTGATGTACAAGTTGAGTAAGGACAACTCACCCAGTTCTCATACAATGACATAGCGCCAGGACTATTTAGCTCCTCCTCCCATGTCTCTTCCAATATGTTGGCCAAATTCGAAGCTGCTGTGCTTTCTTTATGGGTAAGCAAACATAAACATGCCAGTTGCACAATGATTACCACAAAAAAAATAGTGATAAACTATGGAACAAAGGTAGATACATCAATTAAGGTATTATGGTTGATGTCATAGTGGGTTAAATACTTACAGTCACTGTACAGCACACATTCTCCCTCCAAGCGGACAGATAGCCCCATAGAAGCATGATAATGGCGGCAGTGCCAATTCCAATATAGAAAGCGGACACAATAGAGCCAATCTCATTTACATCGTAGGAAAAAATATAGATGCCAAAGGATATCAGCACAAGTGCCATCAACTATAAGCATATAGAATTGAACGCACACATAAACAAAAGCTCAAGCATAATAAAATTCTAAATGAATAATAAACAGCAAAAAGGCAATACCAAAACATTGTACTACTTTTATGCCTCTGACCTTACCCAAAACAAAAATGTCGTCCGAGACACTTACATGTATTTATCTTCTGTGTGTGTTTGTTTGTGTATTATACCATTAATATAGCCACTCAAGCTACATGATACATAGGCGCCCGACAACATAGACTGGCTGGCGTCAGAAAATTCTACAGCAGCAGGAACTAAAAGGAGATGCTAACATAAATTGGCAGAAAGCGCCGCTGGGCAATACCCTGTACCCTGTATATGTATATGTATTACACGTTTTTGCCATATGTACAAAAATTCTATAACATTTTTTGACTCTGTGACTTTATTATAATTTCAAGACAGACAGTCAAACATTTCTAAAAACAAAAAATCTATTTTTTTCATACACTCTTTTGTAAATCTTAATTAGTCCAAATGTCAACCGAGTACAGGGTAAGAAAAACACATGCAAAAAATTTAAGAAAGGCTCATTGGTTCTGATTTTTTTTCTTTTTTTGTATTTTGTTCGATTTGTTGTCATATGAGTAATAATTTGAATCAACACACACATTGGAATAAACACACAAACAATGTATTTTAACTAACGCCGATACACGGCTTAATAATAGATTAGGCAGACGGGCGCTGAAATTTATAATAGATTAACATTATCAAAAAAAAACTTAAGTAAATGCTTGCTACATTTCCAATTAAAATTCTAGTAAACCGAAAACAACCATCAAAATCCATTTTTAATTAGTACTGAATGTTTTGATTGTTGAAATACTTGCAGGAGATTGAAACCATATTTTTTACACATTTACATTCACATTTAAATATTTATTTTGAGACCTTAATAACATCTGTTTGTTCTCAACGTTTATCTGCACTTAAAAATTAAAAATAATCTATCAAGCGAAAAATGTGCACAGAATAATAAATAAAGATGTTAATATTGATTTAGAAAACGCTATTTGGCACTGGTACTGCGACAAGGTTTTTAACTCTTAACAATGTGTTTTAAACATATCAAGTCAAACCGGCAATATTTTAATTAAATTGGAATTAAGAACATCCTGTCCCATAAAGTTTATTTACCTAAAAGACGGTATTTTATTTTTAGCATAGGTGAGATCTGCACTGAAATGTCAAGTAAATAAAATGTATACTCGGTGGACCGGCTAAATTACTTAATAAAACGATAGCAATTATTGACAAGCCCAGACCTCGGCAAAACTACATTCAAATTGCAATAGTAAATGTGCCGTGGCGTCATAATCGAATCTATGTATGTATAAGTAAATTGAGTCAAGTGGTCAGTTTATACTTTTGTGTTTAGCAGCAATACAAAGGGCGCCAATTGAGGCTATTGACATAATTGGCAAAATATATATAAAAAAAATTTGGTATTGTCGTCGACAATTGATGGCAATTATTTAACTTACCGCGCAAAGTATTTGCAACGAATAGGCCAACACCTTGTAGCCCGTTGTGGACGCCATTCTATATCACTGAAGAATGCTTGGAATACCTCTGTATGGAGCAATGCTAAGCTGCTTGCGCAGTGCTCAAAAAAAAAAATAAAGAAAAACAAGTTTTTTGTTTTTGTTAAACGATGTTTTTCGAGTCGCTCTGTTTTGACGTTATTTTTCACTACTCTTAGCTGACTGCTCTGCGCTCTCTGCACAATTGATGTTGATTCGTATGTTTATATGAGATCATGAGGTAGTCTTTTCAATACCAGCTTGAATTTTAAATTTGATTTATTCAAATTTAAATATATCAATACTATTTATATAAGATCACAAGCTTTATTGAGCTCCCAAACTATGCAATTGTGCATATATATAGGCAATTAACATATTGCATAGGTGCGTCTATGTTCAAAATATATATGTATACACAGAGACACTATTTCAAGAAATGACGCGACGTTTCCCCAAGACTCTTTGACACAATTTCGCTCCGCGTCCGACAAATAACTGAGGGTCCGAAACTTTCTGTTTCGATAGATAGCCGTTGCCGGCATTCAAGCTTTGCTGAGCTTTTAGCTCCTCGTATAAGATTGGGCTCTCGCACATGTCGTCACAAATGTGCATGATAGAAGCATGGGAGCTTAGATTTAACATTAAACGTTACCTTTTTCTGTTTCCACCATCATGACCAAAACGTCACAAAGCTTTCATTGCAAGCAAATACAAAAGGAAAAGCTCAGCTACAGTCATACTCAGAAATTTAAAATCGCTTTAATTTTTAAATATTATTTAGACAGTTGCTTCTATTTTCGAAGGGATCACGCGTTCACGAAAATAATTTAATACCACGTACAAAGAGAAGATTCCGAATACTAATGGAATAAGAGAGTTATGTCAATATAAGGTTATAATTTTGATACAAACCATACTACCTTTAATCGAAACACAAGTGTTCACCGCATAAGCATCGATTTGGTATGTGTTCTTCAATACGAACCAGATGTCAAAACTGGATGAGATCATAATCGCGACGAAAGCAACCAAAATCCATCCCAATACTACGATTTTCATCTAGATATTTAAAAACATCTCCAAATATACTCATATATATATTTATATAAATATATATATATATATATATATATATACATATATATATATACATATATATATATGTATTGTTAATTTAATAAACATCACCTTGACTTTAAAGCACACTAATGCCAGTCCATAAATAGCATTGGCCAATTGCGCTACGTACTGTATAGCCAATAAGGAATCATTGGAAACTATAAATAAATATTTTTATATATATTTAGGTAATTATAAAGGCTTAATATCACCTGCTTCTTCGTCAGCGTTATAATCTGCTTCAGATAGTAAAAATGTGTTACATACTTCAATAGAAAGTAGAAAATTATAAGCAACGACTGCCACGAAAATTACTACCAAAAAGAGGCTACACATCCTAACTGTAGAAAGTCACACTGCAAATGCCCACATATTTTATTAGAATATACCTGCTATATTTAAGTATAATTGAAAATGTGTAAATAGTATTAATTAAAGGAATGTCTAGTCGTAATACAACATTATGTCATTAATTTAATTATCATATAAACTCATTGCATTGTAACTTGTGAAAACGAATTTATTAAAACCTGCTCGCATTTGACAAAATATTTTTATTTTTTGGTAAAAAACAAAAATACATAACAATTCAAACAATTGAAATGTAATAGAAAATAAAGAATCTTTTTAATTGTTTGTTAATTTTAAAATTTGACGGCAGTGGGAAATATGAACCGGGCCATAAGTATTATATTGTCGTTGAAACACTTTTATACCAACTAATTACTCCTACTTATTGGTCAAAGTTGCTAAAGCTTGGGTTTAAGCATAAACTAAATGACGCTGCAATTTCTGCTTTATAAGCATTACTGTTTTTCAGTTACTTAATCAGTCAGTCAGTTTAGTATTAAAATCAATTTCCAAGATTTTAGTATAAAATGTGTTTATATATGGATATCCTTGTAATTATGCATAATATAAATATAATATCGTTGTGAACAATTTGAAATTGTTAAAAGCATTATAATTACGACTCTTTGAACTAAAACTAAGCAGTAAGTTCCGTTGGATTTTCATCGGGCTTCTCTTCTGGCGTACGTAAAACTGTAAAATAATGAAAAGCAACCAATCCAAGCGTAAAGATCAGGCTAGCTGCAAAGCAATAAATGTTAAAGACAATCACATAATATATGTAAACATAAGAGATAAGCTTACCAATGCCAAGAATATTGATATTACTATTATTAGCTGTATAGAAGGGATAGTAGCAATTATAGAGGAAGTAACTGTTAGCTGTGAGAACCGCGTGGATTAGAAGCCACGATTGCAAGTAGTATATGCTCTGAATAAGGACAATTGGGGAGATGCACACAATATACATTTATATGTACGAATATATATATAATCCGTACTTACACTGCGATCGGTCGCTGTTATAAATGGAGATGCAAACACTGTTGGTAAATATAATGCATATATAGCATATGTGGATTTGCAGACCATCGGAAATTCACCTTAAGCAAAAGCAAATTATTAAAATCCAATTAATCATATTTATATAGCTTATGGCCTACCTGACGTGCCAATATGGCAATCATCGAAGCATCGGAACACAAGCGTTAGAACAATCACCAAAACACAAACGTTGTAGAATAAGGAAAAGTAAAGAGCTGTAACGCCAAGAAATTTCCAGCTGGAAAACATATTTAGCCTGCTCTGTCTAATCGGATAATGCAGGACAAAATTAAAGCAACAAGCAAAACACCTGCTATATATGGCACTTCATTCATTGCTGAGCAATTTATTTATAAATGAGATAATTAGTCAAATTGGTACATCTCCTGCCTTCTAACACTCATCGATTAACCTATCGGGTTGAATTACAGCTTTCACTTTCATAGAATCCGTAGCATAGTCATAAACAGTTTTGTATGCCAACGGGAAAGTTGAAAAATTGAGTAATTCATTTACGGCTTCGGTTCATATAAAGTTCAACACGCTATCAACAAAAAATCCATACATCCATAAAATATAAAATAAAAAAATGCATATAGTGCCTCAACGGAATAATATGAAAATTACAAGTCATATTCTGGCTACAGATTGTATCTCTGACATCATTTCTCACACAATTTGGATTGAAGAACTTAAAACTCAACCTGGGAATATTTCGTTTAGCACCAATCAAACTCCCTCAAAAACTGTTGAGTTCAAAAAAAAGTTTTCCCTACTTAATTGAAATAAAATAAAATGTTGGTAAAGCATATTAACGAAAAATGCAAGAGCCAAATGTCATAGGAAAATTGATTTTGCGAGCTGGAATTCAATATGTATACTTGCATATACTGCACTTGTCTTTGTCCACAATCGTATCGCAATGACAAATATACATATTTGTATGTCCGTGGAATAGTAAACAAAATGTTTTAAGAAACTGAAGGTCAGAACTGTTGCTGCCATGTCAACGGCTGGGGGCACAACAAAAGCTGCTGCAATGCGCGAGTGATTTGCATGGCAAATTCGGGGCATTGGAATGGTACAAACAAGGCTTCAATATATTTATTAAAACAAACACGGCAAATTTGTGTATCGTTTTTTATTTTATTTTTGTATATGTATATAAATACGATTTAAATGCTTTATTCATTCACTTTGTATGTAATTCGAGTTTGTCTTTTTTTTTATTTTTATTATGCATGTTACAATTCACTTGAATTAATGTTAAAAATTTAAGAGATTCCAATGTACAAGTAAGATGATGAACAGCTTTTGCAATGTATACATATATAATACATAAGTATGTAAATATAATTATATGGATTTGGACACTTGTTTTTGCCCACTGGTACAAATTTAGCATAGGGCATACACTACATAGTGTATATGTGTATAAGTTTATAAAAATGAAACCAAAAACTATAAACTGTAACATTAAGATTGCTCTTATTGAGTTGTAACTTTGTTGATTTTTTACTATATGTTGTAGCAATGTATGTTTATTTTTATTTTGTAGCTTTGTACAACGACTTTGGACTCGTTTGATTTAGCTTTAGAGCAATTAGATACGAAAGAGATGGTTGTACAAAATGAAAGCGTCTTACAATAAGTATTTCTCGATTTAACTCAATCTTTCATTCAGTTACAAAATGTTTTTTTTTTAAGAAATAATTTAAATATTTGTCCAGCCAAAAGATTAACTTCAAATATATTCTGAATTATTTTTAATTTTCCTCATGTGCGTTTTACGACAATACATATTAAAAAATTAATGCGAATGTGTGTATGACATGTGCACGTTTGTGTGTGTACGCGCATAGTGTGTGCTGCGAAATTTGTTTTAGTAGCCATTGCGCCGCTTGTGGTTGCGCACATTGTTGGCCAGGCAACAGGCAAAGATGAATCCAATCAGCTTTACAAATAAAAACAAAATTATGTCATTGTTTATGAACAAATTCCACAGCTGAGTCAACTCACCTCCACACCAATCAAGCCCAATCCAAAGAATTTGGCCTTCTCTGTGCTGCCGGACATGAAGTCAACAAACTTAGTATGGCAACCGCCATAATAGTTCAATGGGTTAAGGCAGGAGCCTTCGCAGCAGCTCGCCGGTAATCCATGGGTGAACACGGAAGCCGTATAATCCTGGGGACCATTGCGTCCGCAGCAATGCAGCTGTTTGGAAAACACCCAGTTGAAAAGTTAAGCAATTGAATTAGGTGTTTTAGGTTTCCGGTCATCACATACCGATTTCTGTATGGCATCAAAAACACCACCCTCACGTGCCTCCCGCGATTCCCAGGCCTTGTCAATCACATCACCCATGGCGATATCAAACTTCTCCTTATTGGTGAACAACAGCACCACAATTGTCAGTTGCAGAATGAGCAAGACCAGCAGGCAGACGGCATAGCTCATGGTCATACACACAGATTCGCGTATGGCTCCACAGCATCCCAGGAATGAGATGATTACCACAACCGAGCCCAGGGTGATCAAAATAATAGGCAATGCTGCCTGCGGTGGGAATCCGACCTGTCCATTGACCTCGATAGTGCCAATGCTCTGCAAGATGAGCACGCCATAGACAATACCCAATATGCCGATAATCTGAAAAAGGTAAATTGGAATAGACATGTGATTAGTGATATATTTTGAAGAAAAAAGAATTAAACCTAAAATATTTTAAAGCTTTGCATTTTCGATTAAGATAATTTTAACAGCTGTACTCTATTTGAAAAGTTTCAAGAAAATTATTTGCGATGTTAATTTTATGAGGCTGTTATCTGGGTAAAGTTGAATCAACTAAAGTCTGTCAATGTAAATACTTAATAAGTGCCACAAATGACACATTGAGTCACAAAATGGACATAACAGATCTCACAAATGACACATTGAGTCACAAAGTGGACATAACAGAATCGCCAGACTGCAATGCTGCACTTTTTGCTGCCGTAGACGGTTGACAGTTGAAATCAACAATGTTGCTCTAATTATGGTTAATTGAAAGAGCAAAAAAAAAAAAAAAACTTGGGAGCGAGAAAGGGTCATTTAGCATGCCAAAGATAAATTATACAAATTCTTAATTACTAGTGGGCCCGTCACTCTGACCTCAGGGATAAAAGACGACACAGTACGTGGCTAATGGCTATTAAAATAAGCAGTCGTAATGCTGGTTACGTAATGCAAGCAGCTCACTAGTTGCGTTAGTTGAGTTAGAATTAAATAACAAGAGCTATCATTAAATACGTAATGCACACGCTGACATTGAGGTACACATGTATTTATCATATACTGTTCTAAAACTAACTACAAATATTTGGGCGCCATATAAGCTCCTTTGTTTGTTTTCACTAAGCATACGCACATTTGTTCAATGTTGAGCTCTGTTGATAAGATAAAAAGCATCTAATATAAAAAAAATCTCAGCTGCCAACAGCTGTAAAAAAATCCAAAAGTTCAAGGTGAACAGCAATTTACGTCAAATTTATGCAAATTGTGTGTTTTATATTGGCTGTCATTATTATTGTTGCTGTTGCAAAAATGTTTTACTTAATTTGTATCTGAGCTGAAGGCAGCAAAAAATTGTTGATGTGGCATTAATTGAATTTGCTTGATTTTATTATACCCACGATTGCATGCTTCTTTCTGTATCCGTGTCTATAGCTGTAGTTGTTTGCATCTCATGCTGTTTTTGTATCCGTATCTGTATCTGTTTGTGGGATGCTCCATTTGCAAGTTTGTGGGCGGTAAATATTTTATTTGTATACTGAATTGAAGCAGCGACACTCAGCTAAGAACATGTCTTGTCCAAACTCTGGCATAATTGACCCAAATACCCGCACAAAAAACAGCGTTTGCCTAATTAGGCCGTTAATTGCTCTAGTTTACACAAACAAGAGCATTGCTCGATGAAAACATTACGTGCAAACAGCTTTTGTCAACTGACGAAATTTTAAATGAGACTACCCCCACAAGAAACATACTTACACTTATACATAAATACATAGCTTCAGCTTAGCAGCTTCCCTGTTCGTTGAGTTACATTTTTGGTAGCTTATGACGTCACGATTTCTGAAATACTTCGAATGCAAATTCCCAAAGCAAACAGAGATACATAATAATACTCCCTTTGTTCACTGGCAAGATTGGGCAAAAATCCAAGAGGTATTCCACTTGGAGATACTCTTTATCAGACCGATGGACCAAACTATATCTGTCCATTCGATAATGATGTAGTCAATTTACATTGTATGTTTCTCTCTTCATAAATACATAAATACACTTTATAGGTACAAATATGATTGCTTGCAGTCCGTAATACATGTCTATTTTATGGTACCTATATGATCGCTTTGAGGTAGTACAGGGTATAGACAAAAAAAAAAAAACTTTGTTGAAAGTCTGAGCTCATTTTTGGGGGCAGTTTGAGCAACAACCCTCGAGAGAGCTCAAGCATATTTGAAGCTATTCAATTGCAATAAATAAATACGCACAAGAGAAGAAATTCAATGCGCTGTTCTGGTACCACACCCAAAAAAAAAAAAAAAAAAAAAAAGCCCCGTCAACCAAGCGGCGCCGAATTGAAGTCTGTGTAGTTTGTAGTGAGTTGTCTGTACGCAGCTTGTCACTTGTCGTTTGCACTTAGTATCTTGGCAGTTATCACAGGCGAACAACAAATGCCAAGCCAGATATAGTCGTAGACAAGTACAAATTGCTGCCGCACACAAGCATCTGCCTGTGCATCAGGACGTATGCGTGCTCAAAATCATGTGACATTTTGATTAAAAGCGTATCGCAATTTCAAAAATAATTAAACACTACACGTATTTATAGTTCTAGAACACGACACAACAATATAACCATATTTACTTCTAATTGAGGAAAGAAAAAAAATAAAATAAAATGACAAGCGGCAAAATGAAATTAAAGCTCGAGAAATTTATTGTACAGCTCAAATCGAATAAAAAATACTCAAATACTCAACCATACTTAAAAATTAAAAATAAAAGCCAGCTATGTAATTACTTCAATAATTATTACAATTTTACAATTGTTGAGCTATTAAAAATATTATTTGCATTTGTTTTTACAGTTTAATTAGATTTAATATATTTCCGCATTTGTTGTAGCCAGCAAAATTATGACGAATCGTGACATATATATGTCTATATGTATGTGTTATGGAAATGTCACTTGGGCTTTTTTCATTGGCCATTATTGGTGGCCGCAACTCAAATTCTAACGCGGTCTCGATACTTGAGAGTCAGACGTGAGAAATATACAGAAATATACAGTACACTCACAGAAACTCGAATGAGTAAATGAATCTGGGTAAAACACACAAAACCATTTAGACAAATTGACGGTGTATGAGTAAGAGACTACCTGTATCTGTATTTGTATCTGTTACCTGTAGTTTCCCTTTTGTATTTAAACAAGCGGATTGCACAATGTTTTCGTGCTTTCTCGAGCGTTGCCTGTTTATTTTTTTTGTGTTATTCATACACTAACAGAGAGTATCATAACTTAAACACAAAATACGTTAAGCATTGGAAATAGATCGAAGGTGTCACCGAGTACATTTTTAGAATGATATCAAACTGAACAGATTCGCCTGTCCGTCTGTCTATTTGTATTTGTATCTGGAACGACTCATAGAAATGAATGAATGCCCGAAATCGGATTTTTTATGCAAAACAGAATACTTTCTGGCTTATATCAAGATTTCACTTGAGTTTTGATTGATATATGATTTTACTATATCTCAAGCAAGTGTATTAATACTTTTACTACTAAAATAATTGGCGGGCTTTCTTGTTTTATAACATTGTTTTTTGGCCAGGCCAAGCGACGCTCGAAGGCGGCATTTTGTTGTGGTCTTTTAATTTGCTTGCTTTAACTATCAAGTGTGTTATGTACACACATACACAGACCCAGTCAAGTCGATGTCTGATTCAGATGTGTATCTGTAGTATACATATGTATGGAAACACAGACAGGCCAGGTAGGCAAACAACCTGAGCCGAGTTGCACGTGTAAATGTGAAGTATGTTTGTATGTATGTACGCATGTATGTATGTATGTCCATGTATGTATTTTTATATGTATGTAAGTATGTATATATGTATGAATGTAGATAATTAACGTGTGCTTATTCTTTCCACCAATTGCTGGATATTGCAACAAGTTTTCTTTCTGCTGACTTATTCACTTATTTATCAACTTGTTGAGCTTGGCATCGAAGCGTTCATTTTGTGTTTTTTGCTTTGCTTTCTGTTTCACAAAAGTGTAAGTTTTTCGACGATTTAAAAATGTTATCAGAAATATTCATGAGTGTACACATAGGTAGGTATATATATGTATATGTATGTGTATGCATGGATATTTATATATATATTTATATATATATATATATATAAATATGTTTTGATAATAACAGTATATACACATCGGCATTTTTCATATATATTATTTAAATGTGTGCTTTTCATTACTTAGTATGCACAAATATTTGCCTTAATTAATATTTCAAATGCGTTGCTAATTTCATACATACAATAAGGTTGCGATTGTTATGGTTGTAGTTGTGTTTTCAACATTGATGACGTTGAGTCATACATCTGCTGATCAAAATAGTATCAAAATTGCACAGTTAGCATGCAACTAATCACGAAATAGTGATTGAGACGCAAACTGATTCATTTTTCTATATGATATCAAGCACTACTGAATTCTGGCTAATTTAATAAAGTCCAATAATATTTACACAATTCAAGTTCCAAACAAATCTGGCTATTGTGTGCATAATGGTAGCCTAAGAAAATAAGCAAATAAAGCACCGAAAGAAACGATCATAAACACTGAAATTGATGAAGCCAGCTACAAGCAAAAGTCACATCAGCATTTTGTTACACATACAGATACAGACAAAGCTATCTACTGGGAAACTGAATACATACGTATTTTATAAAAACGATGATGTCATAGCCACAACGAGCCAAAATCAAGGAAAAATAAAAACAAGTTTGCTTGTGGACCAACTGGGATCCAAACTGGATTTACATTCCAAAAACACTTAAAATTCTAAGAAAAATAAAAGCATTATAATACGAGCATATAGCTAGCAAGCACATAGCTATGCTTGATTAGTAATAACTAATAGATGTAAATGTTCGATTTATGTATCATCCTGTTTAAAATAAACATTACAATTGTTATAGTTTACTCACCGACACGATGGTATTGAATACGAAGAGTATGTATTTAACCATAGACGTTCCGCAATCCATTTTGTTGTAGCTTTGCTTCCTGCAATTATTAAATGAAAGTGAAAAGGATAAGAAACTAAGCATATTTAAATTGTGTTGTCTTATTGTCAAACAAGTTCAAATTATGTCAACAACGGGGGACTTTAGGCATTATATAAGCAAACAATTTATATGATTAACATGATTTGTATTTGATTCGGTTAATTAATTTTATACATCAGAGTGTTCATATTGTGTAAAAGTTACGCTACAACCATAAACTTGTTTTTCTATTTAATAATTTATTATATGAATTCAGATGCGTTTTTTAACTGTGTGCCTTGGGTTGTTTCTATTTATTGTTGTCTTCATTTGGTGTTTGATTAAAGCGCTTATTTATATACATATGCATATCGACTTTAATATTTATTATATTTATTCAAGAGACGCATGATCAACATTGTGTCGCCTAATGGATTATGCGATATATGTGTATTCGTAACCGCTAAAACCGGTTCGCAACACAAAAAAAAAAAATTATTATTTATAATAAAACGATGTACATGTTATATTTTAATAATTGGAGTTTTGAACTCATGATTCGGTACTTAAAATATTTTATATGCACATATTTTTAGTTTGCGTCACGATGAGCAACAATTAAAGACAATACGCGCTAATTTCATTGTACGGGAAATTATTGCGCATTTATACTTGTTTACACCGTAACCTTCTCCGATCCCTTCCTTCCTTCCTTCCAACCGTTCGTGGGTTGTCTTGCCAACCACAACAACAACAACAACCAAGGCTACAAAATGTATATATGTACATGTTAACATACATATTGATGTTTATATATATACATATATATGTGTACACATATTCTATTGTTCACTGCACTCTATCACAGACAACAAAAGCAGCATCAGCGAACAACAACAACACTGACTTTGTCATTTCATTTTCATTAAATTTTGTTCTTTTTAGTTGTTTTCTTTCTTGCACACAATAAATAACTTTTCAAGTGTGTCATCTTTATTTGAAATTGGCTTTTGCACTTTCCGTTTTCAACCACTTTCACATGCGTCTCCTTTGCAGCTGCAGCATCTCAAGTAGTCCAAATCAAGGGTATTGAGAGCTTGTAGCTATTTATACATACATATATATATATATATATATATATATATAAACGCTATATTCACTTATTTGTTTAGTTGCACTTTGCCAGTTAATACTTAATTACATTACCTTTTCTAGATTCTTTTTTTACAAATCGAAACGCGTTCGGCACGTCCAACTCAATGAAAAAATGTTTTTGATTTGACTCGAAGAAAACGGAGAGGCAAATACTGAAAACTGGTTTACAGTGTGACCAGGTTTGGTAACCATAAAAATGAACAACAGACACCGCTGACTTGATATTTTATTTTGAATAACTAAATTCAAATTAAATGCTTAGAAGCGGTAGTCGTTATTTGTTAAATAACGGCCAAATGACACTTTGGAAAATAATGCTGTCGTTTGATATGTTTTAACACCAACCACACATTGACAACACATCGCAAAGTGGTGTATGGTCACATAAATAAATCGTTCGTGACAACCCTGTCAAGTTGGCGCAGAATTTGGTGAAAACCCGAATTACCAAGTGTAAAACCTGTTGCTTTATTGCGGAGTGGAAAGGCAGTGAGGGTCATACTCGCAAAAGCACGTTAAAAGCATGCACTGGCACATATATACATACACTCAAGTAGGGGATCGACAGTTATGCTGACCGCTATTGTGTTCCACATTGGCAGCCAACATTCTCAAAACAAAAGCGACCAGAAGCTTTGGCGAGATGCCTACTTAGAACCGATATTGTACCGCCAAAATGTTTTGTTCGATTCTGATCCGGTATTTTCAGTTCTAATAAATTCAATTGGTTATTTTTGGGTAACAAGTTCCGTTTTGATTTCTGGGCAACAAAAATGTAAAGTATAATAAAATTCGGTAGACTATAGACTATAAGATCTAGAGGCTCAAAATCGGGATTATTTGACCCTGTACAAATTGGTATATTAGTTCTTCTATGCAAGCACAATTTGATATACTGGTTTTGCATTTATTTTTTTTTATATCTAAAACACAATCGAAATGTTGTTTACAGTTGCAAAATTCACATGTTAAGAAATACATGTGCGCAGAAAAAGGAAATACATTTCCTAATCAACTGGTTATCATCTACAACCGAGACTAATAATTTTGGCGCCTGTCGCTGTTGCGAGTTTGATTTGCCAAACAGAATGCAAATATGAAGGCGACCAACTGTAACGAAATTTATAACTTAGTATCTGGATGAAACGTGAAAATAAGGTTTTATCGTCACATACCTCAATTGCCGTTACGCCTAGACCAGCATATTTGATAATGTTGGCATTTGTGTCCCAAAGATAATCAACTCGAGATCTGCAACCCTGACTGTACACGACACTCACTGGGCACGACCCATTTGTGGGCGAGTCACAGCATGATGCGGGATAAGGTGGTATTCCATAATCGTAGAATTTGTTCAGGCCACAGCATTGTAACTAGAAGAATATCGTAAAAGTTTGGGATGATAAATGTGTGTATTGTTGGACGTTTTGAATTACTTACGGTTTTCTGCAGACTATTCATTAAGGCATTCGACGATTGCCTCTGATTCCAAATGGCTTCCACGACTTTATCGAGAGATTCACGTATTTGCACATGATCTACCCAGATGTAGATGACCAGTGCTATTTGACACAAGAACAAACACAACATGATGATAGAATACTACGAATAAAACCAAATAAAACAATATAATTAGGTGAAAATTTAAATTACCATTCATAATTTACCGTTGTAAGGGCACAAGAGTCCTCGCGAATGGCACCGCAGCATCCAAGGAAAGCAACAATAAAGATAACACATCCGAGGATCAGTATAATAATAGACACACTATTCGCTTTGTAAATTTCCTCGAAGTCGGAAAAGTGTTTGATATGCGAAACCAAAATTGAACCAAATATGATAAGCAAAATACCGCATATCTGAAACGGGAGAAAAGAAACATTGAATGCATGTATGTATGAATATATTCGATTACAGAAAAGGGTGTATTAATAATTTAGCAAAAAGGTGCGGGTTGTGCAAGTCATAAAACATTTTTAAAAGCGGTATAATCAGGTTCTTATAAAGTATGTGTATGTGTATGTATGTAACTGGCAGAAGTAAGCATGTCTCGCATCACATTATATACACATATTTTCGTAAGGGGCAGCTGCAACCCCTGCCCTGCGAAAAGCGTTCTCACATAGATGGCATATGTGACACAAATTGACTGTGAATTTTTAATTTTCAGTTTTTTCCAGCCGTTAAGCGATAGTGTCTTAAGAGCTTTAAAAGTGGTGTGCTACATGTTTTTTTTTTATCTCTTATTTCTTTTTAATGTCAGCGACAGTATATATATAATATGCGGTATATATACATTCGAGTATATATGTATACACGCATGTCGACATGCATTCGTCTTTATTTACAGTTAAAAGATAATCAGATTATTATAACCTTGTAGAGGGCATTACTTTAACATAAAAAGTATTGTGTCTTAAAGCAATCGTCTCCGAAAACAATATTTTTACGAAGATATCCCGATCACGAATGAATTACGAATGATATACGATATACGAATGACCAAAGATAAACGTTCGTATTGCTTTCAAGTAGAATTGGTCCACTTATCACATATCAGCTGTAGTATTACTCATTGTTCGCCATTACTCACTTATAGTCTGTTTCAATACTTCCGATGTTGCTCATTGGCTATAATTACACTTAACATCGGCTTGTAATGTGAAAATCATCATCAAATCATTCCTAAACAGTTCACAATATGAATTGCATTTATTTGTCAACAAGAGATAAGATAAAATAGATGTGTAGATACATACATGAACATTTTGTTCACGTAATACGATATGCACACTTTATATTCGTAGGCATATCGAAGATATCGAGTACAGTTTTTTTCCCCTTATGATATGGGAAAAAGCCTCCAACCGCACTTACTTAATTTGCAAAAACTCACCAAGCACAATATATTAAATATAAAAAGCACATATTTAACGAAAACTCCACCACAATCCATTGTGAATAATTATTATGAGCGCGTGATTTCTTTTACTTTGATCTGAATACTTTCGCTTCTAATTACTAATAACTTATTATTATAGCGGTGGTAACGAATGTTCTTTCTTTGCGAGCTTTTTTTTCATATCAGCAAATGCAGTAAGCTTTTCCAAACTTATTAAAAATAAAAAAAAAAAAGAGTCTAAAAAGCCCTGCATACTTTTTGGCTTATATAGAAATATGATGTTAAAATATACCAAAAGCTACTTTGGCGGACTGATGAGAAAAACATCACTCGACAAAAGTATAAAGGTGTATAGACTTTCCCATATCACACATATGCAAGAAACAAAGTGAAAAATTCCAGAATCGATTTTTGTTTACTTCAAAAATCTAGATTTGCTTTTTAAAATAAATTCAAATAGCTATACAAAAATGTTAGTTTATGAAAATAACAATGTAAAAATTTTGTTTTTTAAATTCTATACCTCACAGAATTTATAACTTTAATATTTATTAAACATACACTTTAACATTGATATATAATAATCATAAAAATCAAGTTAAGAAAGATTTACAAATTTAGATAGTACTTTAACAACTTTAATGATCAGCTTTATTATCATTGAATTATAAATAGCTCTTAGCCGTAGGTTGCTCCACCGGAACTCGACTTGCGCATACAATTGGCCAGTGCGCCGGCTAAAATGAACACAATAAACTCGTATATGCAAATTCCTAAGCCGGACCAGAGAACGATAGCATTGTTATCATCCCAGAAGCTGTAGAATTTCTCGTTACATCCTTGGCGTTGACCGTATATGCTTAATGGGCAGCTCTGCTGGCGATTCGAGTAACCGCAGCAGGTGCCGGGCACAGTACCATCGCCAATGTCGAAATATTGGGCGTAGCCTATGTTGCCGCAGCAGCTGAAAGTGAGCTCCAATGCGCCCATTGGATATCCATTCGCCGCTGTGTTCTCATTCCAAACAGTATCCACAAGCTTGCGCATATCATCCAAAAAGCCATTTTCGTTGACAGCGATCCAGCAGGTTAGCACCAGTTGCAGCACGAACAATAAAAACATCATCGTACCATACTAAAAACAAAAATAAAATTATATCTGTCAAAACTTCAATTGAATTTGAAGAAAACCAGTTGAGAACCCACCGTTGCAGTTAGGCAGGCGCTCTGTAGCCAGACACCACAGCATCCAAAGAAGGAAACGATGAATATTAGTCCACCAAGAACGGTCACACAGATCGGTATGGTATTCGCGCTCTCCAGCTGCTCCACATGGCTTAGTTGGGAAAAGTTCGATAGCATTATAGAGCCCAGCACAATGAGCAAGATGCCAACTATCTGTTAAGAAATACATATGATCAATTTAATTTTAGTAAAATGTACTGGCTTAATGTAATCAATTTTTCACTTTACTAAAATTCTCTGTTTTAATTCTGTCTCATAATGTTCACAAAATGAATATTTAAACTATCTCAAAACAGACGAACTAAATATTTTGAATTTCCAAATTCATAAGTAATTTCTATATTTTGCTAAAATTCATTTATGTATAATCGATAGTATTGAAATAATGTTACGGAATGATTAATGATCCTTTCATTACTATCATTGGTACAAGACAGGCATAATCCATCATTGATAAAACACACAAGCACACACATAAATATATATGCTTGTTATAACTATTACAATAACAGAATTCTTGCAAATGACTCAAAATCATTCATGTTGTCATTGTTTTTTTTTTTTCAAAGCTAACAATGATAACTTGCGATAACAAGAACAGCCACATTTTATTTATATGTTATTGGAAAAAAGAAACAATCCTATAAGCTCAGTCGCATGAGCAAAATATATACTATATAAGGAAGTGATATACATATATCAGATACGTGTAATGATACGTAATTTCTTAAGTGCATTATATATATAAGGTCGCACAACGAGATGCAAATGAATTGATGATTGTTTAATTTGTAAATATATAAAATCCTGCGCAAATTATCATATTTTCAAAAGCATATCTCGGAATAAAAAAATATTTTTTTTATTTGAGAGGTTATCTTTCATTCGAAATTCCAGTTAAAATCGTATAAATTCCAGATTTTTTCAATATAACATTTTAACTCAGAGATCTGTTTTGCATAGAATTAAACAGACAGACACAAGTCCAGAGGAACAAGGCAATGAGTCAGGTATAGAGCCGAAAAAATTAGCTTTAATGCGTTACAAAAAAAATCACAAACAAATTTTGGAAATACAATTTGCATAATCTATAAAAGGTTGAGTAAGTTGCACTTAGTTGTTGTTTTTTTTTTTTAATTTTTAATTGTTGGTTTTGTTATTATAATTAATTACGTTTTTTTTTTTAATAATTGTCTGACTACAATGACAACAATTTCACATGTCCGTAGTTAACTCACCAAAAACACGATATTTATAATATAAAGAAGAATATTCAAAATTCCGGACATGAAACCCATGTTGAAGCCGTTTCTTAATAGCGTTTGATGAAATTCAATTTAAACTTTTTCTACGCCTTGTTTGCGCGTCGATTACTGTCGTTCGATTCAAACGGACTCCAAACTGTGCAAGCCGTTATAAAGGAATCGAAGCTTTTCCATATCTAAATAGAATCCCCGTTTGTATATTTTATCGTTCAACTGCACTGTGGGCGGAACGTTCGATCTCCTAGCCAACAACTCGTATGTCATGATTAATCAAAAAGGTTACAGATATTGATAGATAGTTAATTAACTCAACGATGTTTCAGATACTACATTTTAATTTTTGAACTAACACTTTCAACTAATATGCTTATATACATGTTAATAGATAATTTACTATATTTAAAAAATGTGCAATTATTTTTTATTTTTAATATTAATGTGTGTGTTTCAAATAAAAACAAGAATAATAAACAAAAACCCACCCGTGCATTCATTATACATTTAACTTATCAATTTCATTTCCCACTTGGCACTTGCTACGACTTTTTATCAGCTAGATTGTCTGCGCCGCCCTTAGTAAGTCCGAAGATATGATAACCCATTAGCACCAAGTTGTTCTAGGTCTATGCGAAAGGAAACAATGGAATGGAAATTGAGCAAAAAGCAAATATTTTGGACGCATTTTGCGGTTGGAATTGATTCATTGATAGCTCATGAATCAGCTTCAGGTTGTTATGACCTAATACGCACCAGCGGCTATCGGTTTCATCAACAATACACATACAGCCAAAACTGATATTGAGTTCTGCGAACTATGCCTAAAATTGTACTCAATATTACCCACCTAGAGCTTGATATTAGCCATGAAGAGCTTCTATAAATATAGTGGCACGATAAGATACTTGTCCGGCAACAAACGTTTGTATGTATGTAGATAGATCATAAAACCGGTAACATACACGTCAATAAATATTAAATAAATAAGCTTTGTAGTAAGAATCTAACTTATTTGTATATTTATGGCTTTGATGAACATTTTGGCAGGTGATTTTAGAATAACTGAATTAGTTTAGCTTAGCGCTTCCTCATAGCGCTAGCCAAGCAGCAAGAAATCACAAAGATGGTAAGCTCGAAGAGCGCTATTATCAAACTACCCCAACTAATGAGGCTCATGTTAGATTTCCAGAAATCAGTAAACTTTGCACGGCAGCCAGGACGTTCGCTGTAAATGGCAGGCTCGCAGGTTTTGCTCTTATCCACGTAGCCGCAGCACGAAACCGGGACTGTGCCTCCGTAATCCGTAAAGTCCTTTACTCCGCAACATTTGAACTGCATAAAAAATATTGATGATTATTTTTTGAATTTGAAGTTACTCATCTGATTGTTACTCACAGATAGCTGGAGAGTATCCATCGGGAATCCACTGGCAGCATCGTTCTCTTTAAACGCAGTATCCACCAGATTACCCATTTTTCCAACAAAATTATCATTCTTCACAAAGATCCAAATTGACAGTGCCAATTGCAAGGCGAACAAAATGAACATGCAAACGGCATACTTTAAAAATCAAAGACAATTCAGATTAGCTTGGAACTCAGGTTGGAGGTGATTGCTGCACTTACGATTGTGGTGCAGCAGGCATTTTCACGGATTGTGCCACAGCAGCCAAAGAAGGCCACCACAAAGATAATACTTCCAAGCACAATTATACAGATGGGAATGGTGCGTGTATTGACTGTGTCAGTGAAAGATCCAAATGTGCCCATGTTGGACAGCATTATGGAACCAACCACCAGGAGCAATATGCCACCAGCCTGTAGGGTAGAACATAATTATATTAGTTGTACAATCCAGTCGATAGACTTTAATAGAAATAGTTTTGCTTGTTGGTTTGTATATCCTCCACTTACCACAAAGACAACATTGAGCAAGTACAGTAAGTACTTAACCGTCGTGGATAGGCAATTCATTTTGCTAAATTCGGTATATCGACTGGGATTCTCGTTAAGTTCTTGAGGTCCGTTCGCAACGGCAGTTCGTTTCGTTATTAAGTGAATCAGCTGAGATCTGGCACCTTAATATTGAAATTCTCGTACCAACTAGCTTGGACTAGGCCAGCTTATCTGGAAACTTATCTGCCGTAACAACAATTCGCGTGCAATAGATTACTCTGTACAGTACGTTAGAACCTATGCATTCATATCGTTAGCTTATCAATGGACTTTATCATATTGTACCCAAAACGGTACATACTGATTGCTTTATATGTATGCTGTTAGCAGTATATAGGTTATTTAATTATAGTCATAGTCGAATGAGTCATTGCCAAAACTTATCAGTTGAAGATCTTGAATATTTGTGTCATCACGGCAATGCTGGTGATGCTGGATATGTAATATAGCTTGGGCTAATAATATTTCTAATTTTTAGGTACACAAGTGAGATTGTGTTAGCAACATGAAAATCAAATTATCTCTTCCGTACCAAAACTAACACATGAGTCAAAAATATTGTTATCAGATCAATTTTTTTGGTTTTGCTTGAAATCTACCGCTTCGGGACACCCCCGACATTATTTAACAAGCCTATAATAGATAATAATAATGGTTTTGTCGATTAGACCACATAGTATTTCGCTAAGCATTCCAAAGCTGACTTGATTACGATATTGTCAGTTAACTTATTTTACCAAGCGTGAAATTCAAATGATTTAATTATAATTATTTCAATATGAAAAAAAAACATCTGTGATTTATATCTTATTAAACAAGTTGATCTGACTCATCTATAGAAATATACTAGAATATGCTAGCATTTATCAAATCATATGTTGAACCTAATAAATATATCTTTAACGCTAATTTAGCTTCCATAAATTCAATAACAAATAAAAGGCGTAGTCTATCTGCTGTTGTTCATAAGAATCGAAAAAATCCCCAATACCATATATACGTATACATATAATGATAAGACCAACACTTATACGATTTTAATAGTTTGAGTGTCAAACGATAGGCAATAGTTTCGGTATCGCGTAATTAAATAATTTGCTAAGTTTAGATTGAAACAATGTTTCAAAAATTAGGTTATACTTTTTTACATAACGCCAAGCCCTCCATCCAATCACGAAATATATAATTAATTTATAATTTTATTCGCATTTTGTGTAATTTAAAAAGTTTTTACATTTACATGTTATTTGTATACAAAAAAATAGCACAATTATATGGAAAACAGTGCATGGATTAAGAGTATAAATTTCAACAGAATTTAAATTTTAAAAATTGCATAAAAAAATAATCGATGTCGATATTAAAATGGCCATCAGAATTATTTAAATAAAGTTGTTTAATTTTATGATTTTTGTAAAAATTGGGCAACATAATTCGTACTTTCGGTTCTCATTAAAATTAGTAAGACCTTAATGTCCAGGACGCAATGTCCGAAGGGCCATTAATAGCCCGCCCGACGTTTATAGTTTCGAATGCTGTTCGCCAAACAGCAGGCAAACACAAAGCCGACAAACTGCAAAAGAATTTTGTGTGTTAGCTGCGACCTGGAGTATAAACTTAAAGAGCTTACTTCAATGGCGGCTATGATAAGGCCGGTGTACTTGATGATATCGCTGTTTCTGTCCCAGAACTCCACGAAGGCCTGCTTGCAGCCGCGACGAAAGACCGTCTCCTGGTTGCAATTGTTCGTGTCCGTGCAACATGAGGGCGGGAAATAGCCCTGATAGGTATAGTCTGCATAGCTGCTACGACCGCAGCACTTCATCTACAAATACAAATACAACAAATCCCACCTTACCAATACGATGCATAACTTTTAGTTAACATACTTACACTAATCTGTATGGCATCCATGTAATCGGCACGGCGTGTTCGTCGCTCCCAGGCCCTCTCAACCACATCGCCCATAATCATCAGATATTTGTCCTTCTGCAGCCACATATAGACGACCAACGCCAGCTGTCCAATCATCAGCACAAACAGCAAGACAGAGTACTAAAACACAACAAGTTACTAATTGAGCGTTTACATTCTCATTTTAGAGTACTCACCGTCATGGACATGCAGTAGGATTCGCGAATGGCGCCACAGCAGCCAAACCAGGAGATCAGCAATATTACTGTGCCCAGCACAATCATTGTGATGGGCACTTGTTGGGTGCGCAGCGCCTCGGCAAAATCATCGATGTTGTGAATATTGCTGAAAAGCAGTGCGCCGAAGACAATCAACAAGATGCCGCATATCTATGTACAAAAATATTTTGTTAGCATTTAGCTTTCAAGTTGTTTATAAAATATTTGTTGGCTATTAGATAAAAAAAAGCTCCGTGATCAAACTAAAACAAAAAGCTTTACCCAATACCAAAACCACTGAAGTCAGCTAACTAAAAACCTTAGGCATTTGGTATTAATTATGGATCATATATAGCATTCCATCCATATGTATATCAAAATAAAACTGTTTAGTCATTAAGAACTCTTAATAAATATTTAAAACTTAAATATATTTAATTTAAAAATATTTACCTATAACAATACTACAATAATAAAAAAAAACTCGTAATATTAATTAATAAACATGCTTTTGTTTTATTTTTCATTTCCTATTCTTATTGTAAGTTTGCCAAAAATGTTTAGCTTGTTGTATCCATATAAACATAACCAAAGTGTTAATAAACCCGTTTATTCTGAGTTTACTTTTGTGAGTTATTCAAAGATTAATCCATTTAAATATGAATTGACGTTTAAAACAAAATTATATTCTATAACTATTTATAAATGTCCTTTTTTTATTCCATTATTATTAGGTTTAACGCTATGCGATGTATTTATGATACCGCCAATTGGAACAAATTTAGTAATACTTATCAATGGTTATAATATCTAATCAATATTTGCATCCAATTAAGCAATTTAGATTAAATGACAGCAATAACAAATAAATATGCAAATGGCAACTGTTTACTTTGATTTCCTGCTGCGAAAATTCGTCAGCAAATGCAAATTGCCCAGTTGCAGAAGGTGAAGCTAAATTGTAATGGGCGTGACTAAGCATATAAAGTTACAGTTGAGATAAGCTTATTTTTAACCCATTTCCGCATTCAATTAACCAGAACACTTGATCTCACATATTGACCCATTTTAAAGATGATTACTTTGTGTAAATTATTCTCAAAAGTGTACGAACAAATGTGTTCAGATAACAAGCAGACGAGTGCTTTCATGAATGGAATAACTACGAGTTCCATAGTACTCATAAATTTATGTATATATGCTTGAAGATATATATACCATAACTCAAGCCAAATGAGTTCAAGTGTTCTGTCAACGCTGCCGCCCAATTTTCATTACATTTTCCCCCATCCCGGGCGTGCGTGTGTAAATGCAAGGTTTTTTCTTTTTATTTTCTAACCATGTTTTGACTGAATAACTGACTGTCTGACTGTGCTCCAAGTTCATATATAATTAATACAGCTATTTTAGGCGTGAACACCCTCGCAATCGCCCCCTCCGGCTATTGCGCAATTTTCCATTTTCCATTGCACAATTTCTGAGAGGGCTGGGGTGTTTCGTGTTTGCGTGACGAGACTGCAAACTATTTGAAATCTTTTTATTATACATAATTCTGAAATTTCATAATCCAATATGTGATGTAGATTAAAATTCTTTGTCACTTCAGTTGTAAACTGGTTTTTAGGTACAGTTCACGATTATGGGAGTTGGAAGTTGGCTAAAATTTAAATACAATTGCAAGGCAAATGAAAATGGCATTGCCGTTTGGTAAGTTAGAAACCTGTTGATTCAACTGGTTAACCTCGTGCAGCTGGTTCTAAGTGTTTTGTAGAAACTCAGAAATGTAGGAATCAAAATAAAAACAAAATAATACAATGCAATGCTCTACGTCATACACACTAGCCTTTTGTAGCCCAATTTTAATAACGAGTTTTGCATTCTGATGATGTCAGACTGCGCGTTAAAATAACAAATGTTGCGACTTGCCGAATTTTTGGATAAACCGGTTTATAGGTCTCCCTTAACTTGCCTAAAAAGCCTAAAGAAAACCATATACAGTGAAACCTGCCTAACACCAACAGCAAGCTATCGGGTGAGGGCTATGTTTAGTTTGTCTGCTAAATATTTTGTTCTATTATTAGTAACTTAATAATACTTTTCTACATTGTTATTGATATATGTCTGACTTTCAAGTAGTTATGTACACATTTCACAGGTATTACTGTATTTTTGTAAATTTTTGTATATAAGAAACCAGTTTCTATATGACTTGAAAGCTTTGAGAAACTTATGATATCATACAATATAATTGAATTTGGCTCAGCAAATGAAAATGAAAAATTATAACAAAATTTCATCTTTACAAAATAATCATTTTACTCACCGAGCACAGCAAATTGAATATAAATAGTATATATTTGACCATAGAGATTCCGCAACTCATTTTGATTGAGTTTCGCTGAGATGGCTGAAGGACTGAAACTTTTTTGTTCGATCTGTTTGTTTGTTTTTAATTCCACTGAGCGTCGAAATATGCATGAGAACAAAATCATCAAATAAATAAATAAGCATGTTTTATCATTTTATTCAGAGACTTTGTATATAGAGCAAAACTGCTAACATTTATATACAGCCACAAGAAACACATACACACAGATGTCATTCAAAACAGCATAATCTACCATTCGTAATAAAAAGAATTCTCGCTTTTGATCAGTTTCGCTTTAAGCATTCCTCCGTTAATGAACAGACAGAAAACACATTCATTATTAATTTTTTAATAGCTTGGGATTGTCGTTCGACTTAAAATTAAATTAAGAATTATGTACGGTCAACGTTTTGCGATTGCGCTTAAGAAACCTAAACAGTATGTGAAAATATGTGCGAAGGGTTGGGTGTGTGCTGAACGTGACTACTTAGCGCACTAGTTCCGGCAAGAGTTTTTGCTTGGGCAACAGCGACGCCTTCAGCTGATTAAAACGCTGCCAAATGAAAGGATTGCGCGCCAACCAGGTCAGACACGCCTCCTTGCTGGCCGTGCTGCTCTCTACATCGCGCAAATGCTTATAATATTTGCCGTTTCTTTTTAAAGCCGCAGCCATATCCTGAGCGAATTTTGCAAAGCGTAGCTTGAGCAACGTTTCAGAGACATCCAGCAATCGATTACCCTTGGGCGGATGCACCAGACACAGCTGGCAGACGACATAGTCCTGTGACTGGCTTTTGTTCAGTGGTATAAAGGTCGCATCGCGTCCAATCAGACACTGCTGCAGCCAGGCATAACCATTGGCATTGACACGCACGCCCGGCAACTTAACGGGCAGCAGGCGATCGCGACTGGTGAAGATCGGTATCAGCGGGCGATGCTTAATTAGCAACAGTGTGTCCTGATCGCGTTGCTGTATGCCGCGTATCTGTCCGGTGTGCATAATCCGTTCGTTGATAATGCGTTCCGGGATGTGCGACGGCTGCTTGAACTGCCTCACCAGATATGCGGGCTTGCGGTTCATGTACGCAACAATCAGCATCAATGTGGAGGTGCCATAGATGGCCAGCTTGCTACCGACTGTGTCGCGCTCCAGATAATTACATAATCCGTGATATTTCTCCATGAGATAGCTTTTCTGGGCGTCCATTTCGTTATTGAATATTGATATTAAGTACACTCTAGCGCCTAAAATTGTGTGAACGGGAAGTATGGGATTGTTCAGTATTTTATGCAATTTATTTATGACATCATTTTACTTTAATAAACGCCTGCAACAATTTCTTCCAACAGCCTCGATTCGTTTATGGTTATATACGTGAACTAATTATATAGTATGTATGTACATAGAAACGTTTGCGACTTTGTGGCTAAATTTATTTAAGATTTTGTTGTCATTCGTAGGTTTTCTCTCTGTTTTGGCTTGACGAAGAAGACGACGTAGCAACTAACAACTCTCACGTCAGACGGACAATCGACAAACTTTGACATTTACGCATGCCGGCGATGCTTAAGAGCAAGCGAGATGCCTACTTAACTGCTTGTTGATCACTATGTGCTTTCCAACACTTTAAAGTTTACGTCTTGCAACACTTTCTGATCCACACACACATGAACTCACACACATATATACCGCTACATACGGAATTCAAAAACTTACACACACACATACACACCTTTAGCGTGATATTTTCCGTTTTATTTTCGAGATGTTGATTTGCGCGCGCTACGTTATGAACTGTTGCTGTTGTCGTTACAGACTGAGATCAGCCGCCCCAACAACTGCCTGTTGCTTCAAGCGGTCGGTTTGGGTTGCTCACATACAAAAAAAAAAATTAATAAAATACACACACCAACGCGACCAACGGGCACGTTGGCGTTTTTGGCACTCGTTTCCAATTTAATATGACTGCTTGCGAACCGTATTGGCGCATTGTATTTGTATTGGTTTTTGTTTTTATTTTGTTCATGGCTTCCCCAACCCCGACACATTTAGATGACGATGACATCGATCAGGGTGTATTTTATAATGTCATCAACGTGCTCTTTTGCTTTTTCTCACATAAAATGATTACAAACAAGTTTGTTATTTTATTTTTCTAACTAGCTCTTTGTTTACTTATGCAAATGTGCGGTGACTACTTGTTTTTGTTTTGTATTTAATATTTTATTTTTCTGTGGCTGCGCTTTGGAGTGTTTTTTTTTTTGCTTCTGCGGTTTCCAATATCTTCTATTCATGTGTACATACATACATATTTTTACATTTAATTACCGCTCAACCAATACCTTGTATTAAATATCAAAATACAATACCTCAGGGCTTGGGGCTTCCGCTTTTAATTGCACAGGAACTTGGAGCTTTGAATTCAAAGCATCGAATACTTTTCGTTGACACGAAAAACAGCAACAACTACAACCAGCGGCGGTGCAGCAACACCAAAACTGGTTTACAAAGCTGCTGTAACTTGCGTAATCCACTCAGCTAAACGTGGCTTAAAAAACCCAGTACAAGATTTGTCACTGCTAACAAACACACACATGTATATATACATACATATATATACATGCAATATATAAATTTATATATACAGAACTAATTATGTGCCTTTCTTTCTTCCTATTCTCTTATACCGAAGTCAAAAGTGTTTACTGATTTTGTCATGCTCTCTGTTTGTTTTTTTGAACTCAACTCCTTGCGACATTCATTGAAAATATATTCGTCCACGCTCAATATTGATTAGGGCAAATCGATGGACTTATCAAATCAGTTTGTTAGATTCTAAAAATTTCGTTCCAAAATTGGTAAATAGAATCGGTTCACTCATCATCACATCCGTCCTGCTATCAGCTGGTTTTACACAAATACCAGGGTATTTCGCAGTAGGTTAGGCCCGACTGAAACGTTCTCACATGTTTTTGAATGGCACCGTCACAGTCGTCAAATATAATTAACGAGTGCGCACTGTACAATTAACCTCGGTCATATGTAAATGTATTTCCATGATGCGAATACCGACACACACCACAGTTCTTAACAAATAACATATTTAAAAAACGGAAAACGGAACCAGCTGGAGAATAAATTGTGGCGTCTTATTATAGATTTTAATAGACTTAACTTTTAAGTTTCAATATAAACTACAGTCAAAACGAAAGGTAATTTCCCAGCAACTAAGTTGAGATTTCTCTGTCTTACGATGCGCTTACGTCAACAGAATATAATTTGGTCTCGCCTAATGGGCAAATTGCTTAGCCACGTAATGGCCTCTCTCCCCCCTCTCAAAGAGACTTATTAGGAATTATGAATTAAGTACACAACAAATTCTACAGCTGAGCAAACATCATGTGAAAATACACATCTATCTACAGTAATATTCTAGAACATTGTAGTAGAAATATGCTTCGCATTATTTACACATTATTAATGCAGTTGTGATAAGAAGAATCGTCAATAGAAAATTGTAAATTTATGTCGGAATTTTTTAATTAAATTTCTTAATGGAATTAAATAAAGAATACCTTGAAAATTGGTTTAGTTGTATAAATCAATTAAAAATTCAGTATATTATAATCATTAATTAAGAGAAAGAGGACATCCAAAAACAGGAATAATTTTCGAATAGGATTCACCATAGAAGCTAGTCTGTTAATGGTTAAGCGACAACATTACGTTAAATATACATATATATTTCCATATATTTTCATTTCCAAACCGGCTCTTTTTTTTTACAAAATCTTACTAACCGTTCACAGAGAAGAAAAAGAACTTAACCAAGATCGATTGAAAATAGGGACGCCATAGTTGTGTGCTTTATTCTGTTGCTGCTGCAAAAAGCAGCGTAGTCAAAATATGAAATAATGTTCAGTTAAAATGTTAAAATTATTAGCGAGCTTAGCAGATACATAACTAACGAAATTAATACAAGCGTCGCGTGTACTGCAGCTGTTGACCGGCACTGGAGCCAGCGCCCGACTGACCTGGCAGCATGGACAATTGCTGTCTAGCCAATTGCTGTTCATAAACACTGGAGCCGCGTCCCGGTGCATAGCCTTGCGTAATGCTGCCCGTTGCCTTGGGATTCTGCACAGATGTAAACAAGAATTAACAATCGATTTGGATATTAATAAGTGACGTTGAAGGAGCTCACCTGCGCTGGACTGGTACTGATCTGCAGCACATTGGGATGCAGCGATATTTCGCTCAGTAGTGGCTTATATATAACCTCATTCAGTAAATGTGGCGGCGGGGGCGGCACATGGCCCTGTGGCGCTCCCTCATGCTTGACTTCAATATGATAGCGATCGGGCAGCTTCTCCATGGTCACCTGCGGTTTGGACGTTTGCACGGATAGGCTGCTGGCGCCAGCTTGCACCTGAACGAGGTCACCCTGCGTAATGGGCGGTTGATCCAAATTGATGTGCAATACCTGCATCGGCTGCGTCTTTGGCGACTGCGAACCTGGTGCTTTGCTCACCGTTGCACTTGGCGCGGCCTGAAGTTCCACGTGGTAAGCCGGCCGCAATGGCAGACTATAGTTATAGATGGACTGAAGGCGTGCATCTGCCTGATGCTGTGTTGTCGGTGGCGCCGCCGTTGTCTGATAGAACAGCGTGCCACTGCCCGAATACTGCGCCGTCGACTCTGCAAGTGAAGATAGAATGATAAAGAGATGTGCTGTTTATGCTGAATCCCAAAAGCACAAGATACTAGCTCAACGGGGCATTTCGTTTTTTATGTGAACTAGTTTAGCATATCGATTAATGTTCTTACTGTTCCATGACATTTTCGCATAGTCCGCGGCACGACGGTAGTCATCGTGTTCTGCGAATCGAATTGTAAAACAAATAACGAAATAAAAATAAATTGTGGGTCTGTGCAGGTTAGATATTTAGTGCTCGCTATTTGAATGAGAGATAAATGGGTCACATACGTGTATGTACATAAATTATACAGATAGGCTTGCAAACTAAAGGTGCTAATCAGGTATCAACTAAGCAATTCCCTGTACCCAGCTGTCAATTGCCGTCGCATTCTTTATTATACACATGAAAAAAAATTAAACACACAACGCACTCAAATTTCTGCAGATTTTAAAAACAAAGACTATATCTCTTTAAAAAAAACAATCTGGACTTAACAGCGGGTTCATGCAAGTTCAATTTACAGCAGCACCTATAATCTTAAAAGTAAACATTCAAACTTTCCTATTTTAAACTCTTATACAATGAGATTCTCCCAAATATGCATTGATTTCTAGCAAACGACAGCTTTGCAGTAAAGTTGAATTTCTAAATAATGACTTGGAATTCCAATTCTCTATAGAGCAATAATAGTAAATAAGATACAAAGTTCAAGTCTCTAGCACACAGCCGAGTAACTAGAATGACCAAGTTAGTCGTCCTCAACAATATACACTTTATGGGATCACAGATGTCTGTCTGTCGCATACATTTGCACAACTGCAAGATACCCTATTTATAAATATTTTAAAGGGTACAGGATATAATAATAGTGCCGAATGGAATCAGTCAGGGACCGCGTGCCTGTGCTGGCCACTGTTCAGGGCCTGGCTTACTCTGTTGCTGCTGCTGTGCATAGTTGGCGGGGCCCTTGTAGTACGCCTGATGCTGTTGACTCGGTGGCGAGGGACTGCGTCCGCGTTTCACAGACGTCGACAGACCACCGGACGACGGCTGCTATGTAAATATGAACAAAGGATTTATGGAATGTTCATGAATTGCAATGCATTTGATATACCTTCTGAAGCAACGGCAGTTGAGGATGCAGACGCATGGGTGATAGAAATACCTGAGCCGCTGCTGCCTGCTGCATGGCCTGCACCTGCTGCAGAGCAAACATTTCGTTCTCTTTCGCCTGCTTCTTACGCGTCTCGTCGTCGTTTAGTACTTTTTTCAATTGCACCACCAGCTGATGCTTCTTCTGATGCAAATCAGCCAGCTGCTCATCCAATATGGTTATTTGTCCACGTGTGTTTTCCAGTAATAAATTGTTCTCGCGTTCACGGGCTTCGCGCTCCCGTCGCATACGCAACTCCTCGCACTGCCTCTCATACTCTGGCATAATATTATTATATATATATTATAGTGTGCCACTTAACAGTTATTTCTGCTTACCATCCTGCCTGCGCTGGCGGTCGGCCAGAATGAAGCCTTTGAGTGACCCTCGCAGTTTTTCAGCTCGCTCCGCAGCTGCCGCTTGCACAGCCGCATTGTTATTGTTCACCGCAGACGCTGGCGGCATCTTTGTGCTATGCTTACTTATCTTGCCAATTTTATAAGCTTTTTGGGACAGCCGCGCAGCGCATAAATTGTGTAAAACAAACACAAAATCGGCGAAAACACCACCTCAAGTTGGCAAAAACTGAAACTGAGATATTTTATGCCAAAATGGCTTGGTGTTGACACGCCTTCGAGTTCACCGCACTCTTTGTCTTTGCTTGCAGCAGCACCAGCAGCTTGAACTCAAATATAGCTAAGGGATAAAATTTTTTTCGACTTTTGTGAACTTTAGAATTGTTTAATTTTGTCCTTTTACTAAATAATAAACAATTCGTTGTGCACAGCGAATGTAAGCTGGCAACTCTACATTCAGACTTGTATAGTTGTCTCTCTTTCGCTGAGGCGCAGAACAGCTGGCTGCTGACTTGTTTGTTATCGCTATACCGCCATACGGAATCTAATGAGTCGTGCTAATTATCGATTGCGACGCTCATCGATAGTATCATTTGTGGGGAGCTAGCTCAGTTGCAGTCGAGTTTTCTTTGCGTCCTGTTGTTGGTGCGCGTTGGGAATTCGTGAGAAATAAGTTTTTTCATAACAAAAAGTTCTTAATAATTTATAGATTAGTGATTATAAAGTGCACCCGTACTCACTGCTGGATTATTTTATGCTGCAAAGGCGCGGGTCTCCATTGAAAACACCAAACACAAATGCTGTGAAATGTGTTCAGTTATTTGATTAACCCAGTTTGTATTATTTAAATACTCGGAGAAAATCATTTTGTGCCTGCCAATAAGTATTTTATAGTAAACAGAAACACAAAAAAAGGCGGTGAAAATAGGAAGAAGAAGCGACACAGCGGTAACAAGCAGACACAACAACAACAACATGGCCAGTGAGTAATATTAACAACTAAAAGAAATTAGACATTAAAAGAGTATTCTCGAATTTTATGTAAGCACAAAAGCAGCTCTTGAAATATTTCAGCAGCAAGTTTACACGATGCCCCAGCATAAACAAATGCAGCTCATGCGTGTCATTTTGTGTGCGTCTGTTTCTGTGAATGTGTGTATGTGTGCATATGTGTATGTGTGGCAATGTCTGCATTTTATGTGCACCTTAATATTTTACGAACTGCTTCTGAATGCACAACAGATACATGCTCCCGCCGCCATACCAGGTGCTTCAAGTGTCTGTCTTATGGTCTGTTGGTATGTATTGCTGCCGGCTAAAAAAAAAGTTGTGGCAAGTGTGCAGGCTGGCAAAGGAGCGTGTGGGGGTGTTTTGGCTCGGGGTCTACAGTTGCAACCGTCTTTGCGTCCGGGGAGTCATGTGTGAAAAATCAATATTTACGCGCTTCACCGTTTATTGTTGTTGATGTTGTTGCACTTTACTCTGCACACTTGACAGTCTTAGCTTGCACTGGTCACACTTGGCCAGTGATCGCCATAGCAATTTAATGTGCTGCCAAGCGGAATTTGTGTTTAGTGTTAAGTGATTCCAACAAGAGTTGCTTGTGCTGTATATGTTCATTTGATGGTCACACTTAATGAGTTCTCTGATCTGCCATGTAATCCCATTATATTTTAGTTACTTATTTCATTATGCGCAGGATATATTTATTTATTTTTTATACTAAGCTTTTGATTCAAATGTGACTTTTATTGTAAGCGAAATCACTTTTGATAACATTGAAATTTCTCGCACTCTCATTTGGAATTGTCAACTTTAAAGTCCCACGCAACATTGGTCACACTTTATCGCTGATCATTCCAATCCGAATTTCATTCCATTAAACTGACAACCACCTTTCAGCAGCAACCACCCAACCTACAATCCACAACGACGATGGCGACGATGACTCCCATTAATAAATGAATATGCCCCTGTGCGGCGACGGTGGCGGCACATAAGGTGCCAGTTTTACCGGCTTTACCAACATGCAACCCCCCTGGGTACAACAACAACAAAAACACACACACAGAGAAAACTTTTGTACGTGCCGGCTCACATTTGATGGCAGCACCACCCACAACAGCAGCAGAATACTCCCCTCTTTTTCTGGTTGCAGCTGCGCCGCCCCACCAAATTCACTTTAGATTTTAATTGGTCCTTTGTGTCTCAGCAAACTCCCCGCACAGCACCGCACCACACCGAATCGCACCGCCTGGGCACACTGATAAGGCATATCGCTTGCCGAAACACCCTGAGCACCAAATTTTGCGTATTGCGTTTTGGGTTTGGGTTTTCCCTTTTCTTTATTGTTATTATTATTATTTTCGGGCTTTTCATTCGTTTCACGCAGCTTTAGCTGCAGATTAACTGCTGACGGGTTTTTCGTAGTTTTGTTGTAAATATTTGCCATACAGCGACTCGTGATTTTTCTTTTCCCCTCTCAACATTTTTCTTTTTCTTCATCTGCCTTAACTGCTAATAAGATTTCGGTCTGCACTTAATGGCCTTGAGAGAAGTGGGGAGTGTAAGGGTGTGGGGATGAATGTGCGCTATTTTAATTGAGTTCGCTTCCCATTCAAATTGGCGCACAAATTAATTTCAATTAACTCGAGTTTTTGAGCTACTGCCGAAGGACTCGTTTGCAAGGCCGAAAAAGTTTGAAGCATACTTTTGGGATTTGAGTGCTGTCAGCTGTCAGTAAGTTGGCCAATACCCAACCAGTTTGCTTTTACTATATTTAGGCCAACTAAATAGGACCACTTGAGCCACATCGGCCTAGGTTGAAAAGGTTCGAAAGAGTTAAGTGGAAAATGTCATATAGATTTTGTATGCATGAACTATTGATATATCTATCATTATTTCAAGGGTTAGCTTTATACAATTTGAGATACTTCCTATATATATAATATAATTTTCAGAGAACTATCTAAAACGATTGAGCTTGGGTGAAAAATCTTATTTTAAAGTGCATCTGTTGGACAAGTCTGTGTTATTTATAATATTATGTTCTGCAAAAATAGATAGTAGTATCTACTATATGTATATCAAGCTTAATCTAGAGCAACCATAGCTTTCAATTTGTACTCAATGAAAGCATTTAAATTGTATTGTGTTTCGTGGGTAAATCAAAGCCAATTGCAACAACAAAAAACCAGCCAAAGAGACCCAAAATAAACGTTGAAAGTTGATCACTGCACTGATCAGAGCTTACATACCACACAAATAACTGTTTCTAGATAAATATATACACATGTATATCAATCCAAAATTTTTGCTTACGCACGCTGCCCCAGGACACAGGAGCAGTGCAACAGCTACACAAAATTTTGTGGCCCAGCGTGAACCACATTTCGTGACCAACTGTTTGAAGTCAACCGTCAGCGAACTGAGCATAGGCAACTATGATCTGGCCATGACCACAATCAATGAGGCATTGTCGCACATCGGCAATAGCAATCACGAGGATATCACAGCCCTGCTGGAGCTGAAGAACATTGTGGTTCGGCTGCGCCTTAGGCGTGAAGCGCCAGATCAGCTAATTGGACCGACCTGCAAATCAAAAGCGCTGCCTCACAGCTTCAGCGTGGAGATGCTCGATGTGGTGCAGAAGGTGCTGCGTTGCCGCAATCATTACGAGGTGCTGCGCATTTCGCATCATGCCACCTACTCGGAGGTGAAGCGTGTCTATAAGCGACTCGCCCTGCGTCTGCATCCCGACAAGAATCGTGCTCCCGGCTCCGAGGAAGCCTTTCGTCGCATCAACGAGGCGGCCGACACGCTCACGGATAATCAAAAGCGTATTGAGTACAATCTGCTGACAGCTGTCGGCGACTCTTTTCGCAGCAGGGCGAGTCTCTATGACAACCATAAAAATATCATACCGGACCAAGAATTTTTTGATCCGGATGAGCTCCGTCGCTCTTATCAGGCAGCTAATCAGCGAGTGCCGCAACGCCAGTCGCTCTACCAGACCGAACAGCTGGTTATTGGACTGGTTGCTGCTCTCATATTTATAATAATCACGCTACATTATTTGGCCATGGCGCCCAACTATAGTTTCACACAAACCAGGTAAGTGTCAATGCAGTCAGTGACATCTTCGATCCGTCATGTATTCATCTCCATTGCAGCACGCACAGCGTACGGCAAGTGAGTCGTCTGAATGGTATCACCTTCTTTGTGACGCCGCAGTTTGCGGGCAGCCAAACGCCGATGCAGCAGCAACGCCTCGAGCAGGATGTCGAGCAGATCTTTGTGACGGATTTGAAGTACAACTGCAAGCAGGAGCGAAAGCTGCGTAAGATTTCTCTTGGCTTTGTTATAGTTTGTTGTCTCACATTCGACTCCTTGCAGGCGACAAACTGCTGCAGCGCGCTCGCAACATTAACAATCATAAATTACGGGATCACGCTTTAAAGATGGCCACGCCCGCCTGCCACGCCCTTGACAAGTTCACTCAGTTGATGTATAAGCCACAGCTTTCGGAAAACAACTCGAAAGACAACGAGCCCTAGAATTAATCGGAACTAATCGAAATTTAAAACATCTGTTTTGTATTATTAGATAATTAACAAAAGTGTGAAAAAATATATCTAAATGTACAAATAAATTAGTGTATTTTTCATTATTATTATTGATATACTATTTCTGCTTACATAGAGACATATACTATTTCCCGTGCTCTTACCTTTTCCCTGACTTCCAGCTCCAATTACTTTGACTATAACTGAATCAATTTATTACGAATATTATTTAATTATCTAGATTTAGTTAGGATAACTTATTTTATTTTTTTTTTAGTATTTTGTAGCTTGTTTTATGATTAGCGTATTGATATTTCTCCAATATTTGTGTTTTGAATAAATATTTATTTTTATTCTTAAATATCAAAGATTGGAGTAAAACTTGTTCTAAATATTACAATTTCTGGTTATAAAGATTTTAGCCAGAGATTCAAAATTGTAAGTTATTTATCGAGGAAGTTAGATAACAAATGCGAAAGCATCGATTATAATTTAATGATGCGGTTGCCATGTAGCCGTTTATTGTCCTGTGTTCGTATAACCCAGTTTCGGATTGGCACGATAGTGCACGTGGAGGGGGAAAACAAACACAAGCACTCCCACAAACAACCAAAAAATGAGATGGCCCAGAAGCAATTGCTCCACAATTTGCCAGCGAACAAATTCCGTCAGTCACAGCCCAGAGACATGCCCCCCTCCCCTTGACGCTCGACTGTGCGACTGTGCTGCAAAGCTAACGAACTTGCCACATCGCATGGGGGCATACTCTGAATAGTGAATGTTGAATGCTGAATACCAACGAGTACCAGTTACAGCAAAATCCCAAACAAATACCCAAGCACGCAAAAGGATCCAGACGAACAACAACAGCAACAACAACTACCATGTTGATAATGCGTTCCATTCACATAAAAGAAGTCAGGGGCAGGAGCAGGTGCGGGGTTTAGCAGTCAGGCGGAAGTGCCACGCTGCACCTGCCACGTCTGTCACTCAAATAGTGGCAACTGTCCAATTGCAATTGCATTCAGCAACAAATGCAACAATTTCTCTCAATGGATTGCATTCAGTTATAGCACGCATAAGGGTTACAATTTCTGTGTGCAACCAGGTTGCAGGGTGCATGGTACTGGGCCTAATGCTTTTGCCTCACTTGAAGCGTATATGTGTTTTTTTTTTCATATACCCTGTAAGCATTTTAAATAGTTGGCGGAGAGTGTAAGTTACGCAAATGACTATTTTAAGTGAAGGAATTCATATATACTTGTGGTATTCAGTTAGCAAATCACAACTAAACTAAGTGTTTTCTATTGTGCAACATGATGCTGTCCCTACATACAAGTTGTACAATTTTCATGTATTTGAAGTTCATATTTATATATAGAAAGTGTTTTGTTTCTCAATAATGCACAATTAGATTGGGGAAATTTTTAACATGACCATTTCAAAGTAAATTTGTACCCTCATTTGCCACCCGCTGGGGTGAATTTTATGGAAAAGGTGAACGTACAATTTCCCAATTTTAAGTAGCAAACAATTTCTGATCTAAGATAGAAACTATACATATATATAAAATATATTATATTTTTCTATTCGATTACGGTGCAATAGATGGTTTTGTACCTTTAAAAAATTTAATTGTCTTTAGATTTTAATTTATTTAGATTTTTTTATGTCACTGTGTCAAGGCTGTAAAGTTTTTAGTGAATTTATTTTCAAAATAATAGAAAAACTTATTAAACCCAGAAAATATATTTTATAATCTTGCACTGTTTTCGCAAATAGGCACCAATTGATACCCTATTCGCCCGCCATCATCTCCATAAATTCTGCGAATAAATATTTTAGAGATTAGCTAATCGGTTTTCACATTTACATATATCCGTCTGCATACCATCAAAATCAACGGTGCCGGAGCCGTCGGTATCAATTTCAGCAATAATGCCATCAAGATCACTCGATGAGAGTTTGTCATCCAGAGCGGCGAGAATTTCTTTGAGCGTGGACGTAGTTATGTAACCGTTGCCCTCGCGATCGTACAAGCGAAATGCCTCTTTCAGCTCCTTTTGTATGGCCTCGGCGTCCTCCTCCTCGAGAAAATGGGCAGCGATGACGCAGAATCCATCAAAATTCACCTTGCCCGTATCCTCCGGATCGTTGTCATCGATAAGATCCTGCAGTTCGCTCTCCTCGAACATTTGACCCATGCTGTTCAAAATGGTCTTTAGACGCAGGGTCTCAATGAAGCCCGTTTTTTGCGTATCAAACATTTGGAATGCCTTGCGCATAATGTCCATTTTCTCATCGTCCTCCTAAAGTGTCGAAACGAGCATTAGAATCGTACGATATGATATGATATAATAGCCCGATGGTCAGCGTTGCGTACCATTTTACTGTTGGGTTCGGTTCCGTGCCAATTCGCGAAGTGATTATGAATGTGAGATGCGAATATGCGAGTGCCTTGTATTTTCTTTCTTTTCTTCCACTTTTTTTTTTGGGAACGAGAACGAGTTGCTGCGTTGGAACGCGAACGTGCACTAATCCGATCGTCAGACCAAAATCATTATTTATAAACAACAAAATATGCTTTGTGGCCATACGTCATCCACCTCTGACAGAGAGCGCACCCACCTCACACATGCTCATCCTCCAAGTTCGGTTATTGTTGGTTTGGCTTTTCCGCAACGCTTTATTAAAAACGACAAGAAAAAAAAAATTAAAGCAGAAAAAAACCCCCTTCCTTTTTTTTCCCACATCATCCCACCAGCAATATGTATTGGAATGTGATGGCAGAGGCTGCCCAGACGCGTTCAGAACAAAGTGATACACAGTATACAAATGACACGACGTCATTTTCATCATCTCTTTACCTCCAACTGGGCAGCCGGAAAAATCAGCAGTATACAACGCACCATATCGCGTTCACCCGCCCACCATTACACAATACTCGTGCAACAACAACAGCAGCAGCAGCAGCAGCATTAACAACAACAAGAAAACAGCAACCACTGTGCAAAGAGGCAGCCATTGCGGCAAGTCCAACATAGCCAGTCACTAAAAATCGACTATAAACGTCCTCACAATCAGTCACAAAATCAGAGCGCAATTTCTCACGGTAATTGTATTTTTAGTACTTTATAGCAATTTTTGTCCATATGAGTGGGCCAAATGTCGATGACGATGTGGTCGTTGCCAAAAAGAAAAAAAGTTACCGAGGCCCAATTCACCTCTCCGGACGGGCAAATTGTTGTCTGCGGACCAAATAAAATGTTGATGTGGTTTTAAATTTTTGTGTTAAAACAAACAAACAGGCATTTGAGGCTGGCAAATGGACATTCAGAATAGTGTGGTCAGGGTGTGCGGGTGGTATGATGTCTGCTTGTATGTGTGTGTGTGTGTGTGTGTGTGTGTGTGTGTGTGTTTGTATGTATGTGTGTGTGAGGGTGTGTGCATATACATATAAATATATAACCTTCTGATGAATTGGTTTGTTTAATGTGTGGTATTTTTGGCAAAAGCCAAAGGCGACTTTCCAAGTCCATTTTAATTATAATTATTTACTAAATGATACTTCACGCTCTGTTATCTGGATGCGTATTTCTTAGCCGTGAGTGTGTGATTCTCGCCCCAAATTCAATTACATATCCAATTAAATTCTTCATAGATGTGCTAAATTTGCTTTTAAAAACCGATGGAAAAGGTAAATTAGTATGCAACTGTTGTCAAGTAATTTTCCTATATTAGCGGTGGATATTCACCAAACCAATTTTCAACATGGATATTTGATTGTTTTCACCATTTTGCCCCACTTTCAGGTCAAAGTATGAAGAATACCCTATTGGTGCTCACCTGCTTTCTGAAATTCTTCTTTTTAGGCTGCTAGTCATCACCAGTGATTTACGGCAAATTGTTTTATTGAATATTGATTTTCAATTCAACTGTGTTATTTATATCACGAAGATTATAAATGTTTGAAAATTTTAAATGTAGGATCAAATTTCCTTGCAGTTTGCTTTTAAAAAGTACTTTATATATTTTAAAGATTATTCAAGAGCAAGTAGTATTTGATATTTGGCGAAAAAGTACAGTAGGAATTGTAAGCCAACACAATCTTACTACAAGGTATCTCCAAGTTGAACAGTTTCGAGCAGAACGCTTCTACTTGCTGCCACATTTCTGTTTTATTCAACTTTTATTCATTATTTATGCTCCACAAAGTTGCCTGAATGCCCTTTCTGTGCGCCATTGCAAACCAAACTTTTTGTTGTTGTTGTTTTTGTTGCTGTTGTTGCCCACTCTGGTGTAGTTATTTGTTGTCGCCACTTTTCAACTTGGGGACGGCTCGTGTCTGGCCCTTGCCCTTCGCATCGCTTCCAAGCGAAGCTTGTGGGGGGAAAAGCTTATCAGAATAGCATTAGGCGGGGATTTTAGCCATGTGTTTGTTTTTTATGCTCCTGCCCGGGGATAATCACTTGTTGAGAGCGGCAGGGGTTCTGCACTCAGTGAAAATACTAATTCATTGAAGGGATTTACATGTTGCTAAGTCAATTTTTGCTTTATGCTGTAGAAACATTTTCTCTATTTCCTCCATCAAATCCTGGTGCAGAGCTCTTAATTTTCTTTAAGCATATTAAACGAATATTTTCATTGAGTGTATTTTAAATTCGGTCCACGGTTTTCCCTTTAATTTTTTTCTTTCGATTTTGCAGCATTGTTTTTGCTTTGCTGGTTTTCATTTGCCAGCAGCGCGTTGAATAACTTATGCAAATTGACTGTTCGTTTGTTGCCTAAAGGAATGCTCTGGCTCTCTACTCAATCTGCCATCCGCAAATCCTTGCCAGTAAATGAGCATTTAATGGGGCACGCTCAAGGCATTTGCACATAATTTTTTGAGTAAATTGCGACAGGCTGAGAATTCGCATATAAATGGGATTACATTTTGGGGCTGGGCTGGGCTGGTTGAGTAGCCAATAACCGAAATCGTCAGCAATAAATTCGCAACGCTAACAATGAACCTGGATGTGACGAGCCGTGCCTTGCGTGCCACTGTGCCGCTTTTTAATTGTCTCGTTGGACTCATGCCGGATAATGGCCATATATAGAAAGACCCTTAATATTTAACGCACTTGTGACCAGAATTAAAAAAGACTTCTTAATCGACTGTTTTTATTTCAATTTATTAATTAATACTATAATTGCCCACATCAGTTTTTGCGCTATTTTGATGAATCTTGGAATAATATTGCTTAATATAAAAATACATTTATTGCCCTGTCTACATATTCTTTGTTGCTATGCCTCACTCATTAAATGTTACTATTTAATGATGATTTTGATTATAAATATAAATTTATATAAATATATGCATATTTTGTACTCATTTAGCTGAAATGGATGAGCTCATTGAGCAGCTGAAGACGACAAGTGTCAGTTTGGACAATACAACGACGACGCTGCTCTGCGAGATTTCGGCTACAAAAGATCCGAAGCTGTTCGATAAACACGAGCTGGCCGAGTGCTTTCTGCGTCTGACACAATGCGAGGACATGAATGTGCGCAAGGAGGCGGCCAAGTGCATAGCGGAGATAACCAAGTCGGAGGTGCAACGCAAGAAGTTCACCAAACGCGAAATCATCGCTGCCTTCCTCGAGTGCCTGCGTAATGTGCCAGCGGCCGACGGCAGTATGGAGCTGCCCATACAGATTTGCCGGGCGCTGGGCAACATCTGTTACCTGAACGATGAGGCGCGCGATCTCATATTGGAGCTGCAGGGCGATGAGGTGCTATTGCGTCTGCTTGACATTGCAAATATCGAAGATGTGGCCAATGCGCCTCAGTTTATCAAAGTGCGGGGCGGTCTGCTGTCCAATTATCTGCTGGGTGGCGAGGGTCTGGCCAAGCGCGCCATGGAGCTGGGCATTATGCAGCGGCTGCAGCGCATTGTGGATACCGGTACCAGCAATGTGGAACAGCATGAGGATCTGTTGCTTAACACGCTGCCGCTCCTCAGCATACTCACCGAGAACGTAGCCGATTTGAACTTTGAGGCCCAACTTAATTTACAATTGTCGCGTATTTTGGCCGCCTCCACGAATCCAGATCTGGCCGAAATGTGCCTCGAGCTGCTGCACTATCAGGCCGAAAGCGATGAGGTCAAACTGCTGCTGGCCAAGGACGGCCTCTGCGAGACAATTTACAATCTGCTCGAGAAATACAAGACCCTAGCTAGCACCAGCGAAGCACGCGCCCTCATGAAACTGGCCTGCGAACTCATTGTGCTCATCCTTACAGGCGGTGAGGCATCAATTTCATTCAAAAAATGTTGCTCTTAACTTCAATTCTCGAATTGCAGATGAATCCATGCACTATTTGTATACAACACCGCTGCTGAAGAACATGGTCGACTGGCTGGACTCGACGGATATTGATCTATTAACTACTGGGGTACTGGCTCTGGGCAATTTTGCGCGTACCGACAGCCACTGCATCTATTTTGTGGAGCAGCAGACCATGAACAAGCTGCTGCAGGTGTTGGCCAAGAATAATGGCGTCAAGGACGATGTGCGTCTGCAGCATGCGCTGCTCAGTGCGTTGCGCAATTTGGTTATACCCAAGCCGAACAAGAATGCGGTCATTCAGGCGGGTCTGGTGCAAACAATACTGCCCATGCTGGAAATCCATCAGCCGCCAGTGGTATTCAAGTTGCTTGGCACACTGCGCATGACCGTAGATGGTCAGGGTAAGTTCAAAATTTGTTGTTCACCTTCTGCTTAGCTCTAACTGTGCCCGTTTTCTGTTTGTGTGCAGAAAAACTGGCGCTGGAGCTGTTGAAGAACAAGACTCTGATCGAGCAACTGGTGCATTGGAGCAAATCGTCAGACTATGCGGGCGTCACTGGCGAATCGCTGCGCCTAATGGCCTGGCTGATTAAGCATGCGTATCTCAGCAAGATTGCATATGCGCTGCCCCGCAAAGGTGACGCACCCGCCGAGCAAATAGCCGATAAAATACCATTGTCCCAGGACTATGATCGCAGCAGTCTCAGCGAGTTTCTGGCCAACGAGGGCACCGTCGAGGCAATGGTTAGCATGCTGACGGCCCAGCATCTTGTCATGCAGAACGAGGCCCTCATTGCATTGTGTATACTCTCGGTTGTGTATCTCTCGAAGCGCAGTGAGGCGGAGCAGGCGCAGCATCTGCAGGATGAGCTCATTAAATGTAATGTGGGCGCTAAGCTGGCGGAGCTGATTACCAAGTCATCGGATAGCATGACCAAGGAGATTGTCGAGAACTTGCAGAACTGCATCAATTTGCTAAAGTCCTCGGAGAAGATGGTCGCCCATCTCGAGCAGCATAACATTAACGAGCTGCTCAAATCGATACCAATTCTAACGGAATACTGCACCTTGTAAGGATGTTCAAAAGGAGCAATTTCCGGCACATTGCATTTATAAGAATACGAGAATTTTACCCCTCGCTCTCCAAAGCACCGCCAGTTGCCTATCTCAGCACACACACCCAATACCACACACATACACACACACACACATGCTAAGACTTCACAAGACCGACAACAAGTCGCCAAAAAGAGAAGAGATTTGGCTTCTAACATGTAGTTTCCACCTTAGAGCAACGATTCAGAACTAGACTTCAGATTGTAGAAACCGAAACCGAACAGAAAGTCACAGAATTGAACAGAACAGACGAAACGGAAATGTATTTTTTAGACGCAAGCGTATTTTTACTGCATTTACCATAAACATATATAATTAACTAAATATACATACCACATACATATATATTTACATGCAATATATATATATGTATGTAATTAATTAAGTATATAACAAACTTTTCTGTTACATGATTTTTAAGAGCACAATAACAACAAATCGTGGTGATATCGCTAAGTATATTAAATAAATGTATTTTACGTATTGTACTTATAATTTTTAATAAAACATTTTACAAAAAAATCAATTTGTTGGCACACACCAAAAAGAAAAGAAAACAAAACGATAAAAAAAAATATTACAACTGAAAGCTAATTTTCAAGCACAATGCATGTAATTTGTATTAGGCATTTTAATTGTTGCACATTTAAAAATTTATTATTAATGTAAACTCACCGATGTTCTCTCAAACAAAGTTGAAAGCAAATTTTTAACATTTTATATACTCATCATAATAATAATTATAATACAGCAAGCAAAACAAAAAATTGTAACTTAATAACAATCAGTGAAAAAAGCTTAAGCTCGAATGAGATATGCAAATTTTACAAAGCGTATATAATATATTTAATATTAAATTTCAAATTAATATTCGTCACCAAACAACAACAAGCAGAACAATTCTTAAACTTAACACTTAAGTAAATTTAAACAAAACTTATGAACAAAAATATTTATATAAAGCGTTGAAACACACAAATATTTATAAATTCAAACCACAATAATGTACATTAAAATAGTTCAAATACAATTTGAAACAAATAAATGAGAGAGAAAACCAAAGAAAAGTTCCAGTAACTTCTATTTCGAAATACACTTTAACAATTTTAAATATAATTCGAACTTGGTCAAGGACATGTCTTTTTCGTTTATTGGACCAATAGTTGAAGCTGTTTTTGAAATAATTCAAATTTAACTCCTGACCTACAATTTTGGTTCTTAAACTCCGTACCATTGAACAAAAACGTAAGGTAGGCATTTAACGTAAAATTTGCCCAGGTTAACGTCAAACTACAAATGTGTATTTTGCGTATTTAATTGCTTAACGAGAATGGGCACACTGATCTCTAAATAAAGTCAGACGCTAACGCTACGGAAAGTTTTGGTAATTTTTTTTTTGAACATGCTGAGAGAGTGTTTTTATTCAATTGTTTGGCAATTTCCGTGCAAAAGCTGCTAAAATTGCGTATTTTGTGCTGCATTAAAATATAAACAACAATTGTGATGCGAAAAACCCGCTCGCAAACTCAGGCGGAAAATGCCGCTACAATCACACAGCAGCAAACAGCATCTTCAGCGCCAATATCAGTAAACATATTTGATGAGGCCAAATTCAAGGTGAGTCCATCTCTTTATCTTTAATTTAGTACAACAATGTATTTTGCAAAACAATGCATTATTTCTAAGGAAAAAAAAAACAATTGATAAGTAGAAACAATGTGACCGCAGAAAAGCCTCGTTTTCAGCGCCCCCTGGTGCAACAATCGCGAACATTATCCTAAAGACCAATGATTACTTTACAACACTATCATCCGCCATATTTCCTCCGACAAAACAAATTTGTGCGATTAAAAGATTAATGCGGGGGAATTAATACAACAAATATGTGTTGAATATCAACCAAAGTTTCTATAGTTGTAAACCAAAAAATAAACAGTACAAAGCGGAAATTGTGATTGTGAAATGATGGCTACTCCTGTAAACGCCTTTCTTGTCCGCACCTTTCAAGGTAATAATGAACAGTTTGCGACATGCGATTTTGTGTCCACTGTGCGCAGTCGGTGTATATTAACAAAACGACGTTACGCTATTTTTGCGCAAAGTAATAAACGGTTGAACAGCCGGTTTTTATTTTGTGTTTAAACTGTGATATTGACTGGTGGTTTTTACTTTTAACCAAGCACATGTACTAAATGTTTTATATACATTTCGGTGTAGGCACACACACACGCTCATACTGCATACACAATTGTCATTTGCTGTCTGCCTGTGTGTGTATGCGTGTGTGTGTGTACTTGTGTATGTGAGGCGTCTTTCTTTTTGACGGTAACTGTTATTTTATCAGTTTTCTCATTCTTCCGCATTGGATTTTCCAGGAATGTGAACAAATGGTGCAGATGCTACGAGTCGTAGAGCTGCAAAAGATCTTATCGTTTTTAAACATTTCATTCGCTGGACGAAAATCCGATCTGCAAGGTCGCATCCTAACGTTCTTGCGCACTAACCTGGAGCTGCTCGCACCCAAGGTCCAAGAAGTTTACGCCCAATCCGTGCAAGAACAAACCGCCACACTGCAGTACATAGACCCAACTAGAATGTACTCGCATATGCAGCTGCCTAGCGTGCAGCCAAACAATGCGGGTCTCGCGAGTCTCGGGGCACCAGGAGCCCAGGTGCAATCAGTGGGCGGCGTTAATCCCGGCCAGATGCCCGGTAGCGCTGGCGGTGCGCCCAACATGATACCCAACTTCCTGCACACGCACAGTATGAATAGCCAGATGCCCATACATCCAGATGTACGTCTGAAAAAGCTCGCCTTCTACGATGTCCTTGGCACCCTCATCAAGCCATCGACTCTGGTGCCGCGCAACACACAGCGTGTGCAGGAGGTACCTTTCTATTTTACGCTGACGCCACAGCAGGCTACAGAGATCGCCACAAATCGCGACATACGCAACAGTTCAAAGGTGGAGCACGCCATACAAGTGCAACTGCGCTTCTCTCTCGTGGAGACCTCTTGCGACCAGGAGGATTGCTTTCCACCTAATGTCAACGTCAAAGTTAACAACAAATTGTGTCAACTACCTGTAAGTACAAACCTAAACCACTTGGATTACAAGTTATTTTATAATAACTTTGTCTCGATTTGGTGTATATACATTATTATCAGCATTAACAGAAAATAACTCATAATATTGAATGTCTGTCTATATTTGTGCAAAAATTTAAGACAATCATGGATAACCTGGTCTAGTTTCGTATTCTGCAGTCTACTGCAGTCAGTTATCTCACCAAATATGAGCTTCAATTATTTTTAATTGATATTTGACTTTATTCTTGTGCCTCAATGTACAATAATACTTTAGAAATCATCGGCAATCTTGTGTTATAATTTACTGAATACTGTGCAGTTGTTCGCTTTAGCTAAATTCTGTTTGCTTTTTTTACAGAATGTCATTCCTACAAATCGGCCAAACGTGGAGCCAAAACGTCCGCCACGGCCGGTAAATGTTACCGCAAATGTAAAACTGTCGCCAACGGTGACAAACACAATTATGGTACAATGGTGCCCGGACTACACGCGTAGCTACTGCCTGGCCGTCTATTTGGTTAAGAAACTAACATCTGCACAGCTGCTGCACCGCATGAAGACCAAGGGCGTTAAACCCGCGGATTACACGCGTGCTTTAAGTGAGTCCCAACTATCGATTACAATTCCAATTATTGACTAAATTTACCTAATCTCAATTGCAGTTAAGGAGAAACTAACCGAGGACGCTGACTGCGAAATAGCCACGACTATGTTGAAGGTGTCACTAAATTGTCCGCTGGGCAAAATGAAAATGTCTCTGCCGTGCCGCGCATCAACCTGCTCACACTTGCAGTGCTTTGATGCCAGTCTCTACCTGCAAATGAACGAGCGCAAGCCCACCTGGAATTGTCCAGTCTGCGATAGGCCAGCCATCTACGATAATTTAGTAATCGATGGGTACGTTCTACACCCATTGCCCCGTCTATCAGCTTGAGCTACAATATATTCTGATGCCTCTATTTTCATTGTACAGCTATTTTCAAGAGGTATTACTATCGTCGCTGCTGAGAAGCGACGACACTGAAATTCAGCTGCATCAGGATGGGTCGTGGAGCACACCTGGCCTGCGTAGCGACACTCAAGTACTGGACACATCATCAAAGCAAGTCTCGAAGGTTGAGGTCATTTCGGATGATGTCGGTAAGTCACGCATCAAATTATTGTAAATTTACGAATAATAACTATAAATATGCATATATCAAATATATCATATATTATATGATCAAGAAAAATTATAATTCAAACTTTGAAAATTTCATACTTGCAAGTGATTGTCGTTCAATAATCTTCAAAATATCTAAAATCAAGATTATTTTTATTTTTCACCTAATTTGGCCAGAATTGATCACAGATGACACAAAGCCGATGAAGTCTGACCTGTCTCCAGCGCCAGAGGAGCAGCCAACGTCCACGTCCAACAGTGAAACCGTAAGTTGGTCCACTTACCATTGCAAAGTCACAGTTTTGTTAATCTTCTATTTATTTTGTTGCGTGCGACAGGTGGATTTAACCTTAAGTGATTCGGATGATGATATGCCGCTGGCCAAGCGGCGACCGCCATCCAAACAACCGGCGACGACGTCCACACAAAATGGTGCCGCTCAACGTGCCTACGCCTCATCGCAGCAGCAGCCGCAAAAAACTGGTACGTTGGATCCATTTTTGTAATAAGAAGCACAGCGAAACAGGCAACAATTGTGTGTTGATAAATTTGTATAGCAAAGAAAAGTTTATCGAAAATAATTTATAAATCTCTAGGGTAAAACACACACACATAAGGCAATATTCATATACATCGTAAACTCGCAAACACCACATACACACACACACCATTCATTCACCCAACACACACAGCTAAATAGCCATTGAAGCCCTTCATTTTATCATTTGCTTATTTTCCTCTCTATTGATTTTATTTTCCATTTCTGCGCGTATATGAAATAGATGTTCAAAATTTGAAGCTGTACGGTGTGGAAATGCAGTTCGGTTAAAAACATATCATTTAGTTTAAAAACGATTAGATTAAGCCTTTGCTAACAACATACTGCCTGCATTACATGACAAATGCGCTGCGTTCCTAGATCTTGTACAATATGGTTTATTTATTTTTACTTGTGCCGACTAGAGAGATAATATTTTTAACATGTTCTGTCGGCAGTCAGACTTGAACATTTCTGTCCGCTAATTATCTTGGTTTTCAGACATTTGCGTCGCAGCTCTTCTTCTTTAATTATTAATGCAATTCGCTTGACCACATTATGTATTATTATTTTCGATCTTCGCGTAGGTCTGCGCAAACGGTAGGTTTGCTTGCTCAGCAATTACAGTCCATAGAGCTCATCTTATCCTTGTGCACATATACTATTACTTGCAGTAAAATATCTGAGAAGAAAGGTCGGTGACTTCCTCCCAAGGACATTCAAATAATATACACACCTGATCCAGTCGGTTCTGTTTTAATTGAAATTTTTCCATGCGCAAGCTTTCTGTTTTTCTCGCGTTTACAAGAATATGTTGTTTGTTAATATTATTTATATGGTCATTATTGAAATTGTATTTATTTCCATTGTCAAAAGCACCTCTATACCAATGTACCAATAATAAATTCGTAAATAGTTCTCATTTTGAGCGAGCATTTTGCGTTTTAGTTGCCGCCCCACTTCTTGACTAAACAGAGAATATATTATCGACAGTTTGTAGTAACTTTTGCATTTCTCTCTCTTTTCTTTCTTTCTTTCTTTCTTTCTCTCTCTCTCTCTCTCTCTCTCTCTCTCTCTCTATGTATCTCTCTAAATCTGAAATGTTTTCTCAATATATATATTCATATATATATGTATATTCTATTCTCTTCTCTTCTCTGTATTTTTAACGACCATCGACTCTACGAAAGATTCCCCCGAGCAGCAAGCAACGCTATCGCCTGAAACGCATTTGCTACAACAACAGCTGCAACAGCAGCAGCAAGAACAACAACTGCTAATTGGGGATCAGCCGTCAGCTGCTGTGCATGCCAGTCTATTGGAGTCGCTGGCTGCTGCAGTGGCGGACCAAAAGCATTTTCAACTCTTGGATCTCGCTGCTGTGGCGGCCGCTGCTGCCGCCTCAGCCCAGCATCCAAATGCAGCCCCATAGATACATACACACACACACACACACTCACTCACACACACACGAATGTAACAATTGTAAACATTTTCACACACGCACACACACAACCACAAATTTGTGCTTTTAATAACGTTGGCTTTTATTTGATTTTAGTTGATTTTAGCTTTATTTCCTCTGCCCTCTTCATCCATCCCCTCCCTCACTCTCTTTTGCTGGCATTTAATCACGCACACATCTCCCAAATCTCAGAGGCTATTATTTAACTCAATTTTCATGTCATTCTCTTCATGTACATTTACATCATACAAATAAATTGATCAAGTGTGAAAACAGACAACACAAAATTGCGTTGTTTTTTGTAATGTTTGATTATGTTGCAGGGCGCAGTTTAAAGTAGCTGTTGCAGTTGCAGTTGCAATTGCATAATGTAAATGGTCTGTTGTTTGCTCCCGAAATGTTGCTGCCCGTTTGTTGCTGTTCCTAGTCTACTATATACTTTACTACTTTATACTTTTCTATAATTTTACTTTGCGCTTCCGTATTCATCTGCTTTCAGGCCTCTACACTTAACATAATATTAGTTAGGCATTTCTTTTTAATTTATATGTGTTGTCCTTGTCTCGATTAATACACTTAGACACACACTTAAACACCCAAATACACTCAAACCCATATACAGACAACAAACTACATTACAACACATGATTTATTAATTGATTATTATTGGTTTGTTTGGCAGCAACCGACCACAATTCTTAATATGTAATTTTAGTTAAAGAAACAAACCTACAAACAAATAGACCTATACATTAAGCAATAGCATAATACTAAATATAGAAATCAAATGTTAATATTTAAGTCATCTACAATAATTCCTATTCATACGAAGCAAAACGAAGTGGAGTCGAGTGAGGAGAATTACTATATATTTTCGTGCATAATTTATCTGCTAAGTTATCATCAGTTTTTTGTTTTGGAATTGCATTTGATTCAAGTTCAAATGCGTTTGCGAATAAAAACTATCAAAAGACCAATTTCAGTTTATCTATAGCATTACGTATGTATGTATTTATATCAACGCTTCTTTTTTCGAAAAGAAGAAAAACAAAGAAAATACAAAAACGATATTCAACTGGAAAACAAATAAGATATAAATTTCACTAAATAATAAATAAAGCTAATACTATCGTATATTAAACTGCTTCATATTTGTAATTAATTATTTAGGCATGCTGGATAACTATATTAAGACCGTTAAGGTGAAATACATACATATAGGATCATACAAGTATATCCATTGAAATCGCACAATATGCACACGTGTACAAAAACATACATACATTAATGTCTCTGCGAATGACCAAATGAATATAATCTAAATTTTAAACGTCATAGAATTTAAAGAAAGATAGTCGCTGACGATTATTGTTTGAAACAAAATCATTGAACCTTTGCTTGAGGAGGCAATATAAGTACATTATGTATAAGTCTTTATAATCTGCAAATTAAAGCTGAATAATATTTTCCAACAACTATGTGTTTTATTTATCGTACAGCGAACCGGAGAACTGATTATAATTATTTTGGTTTTTTTTTTTTAATTTTAGTTGTAATCCTCTTTTGCACTTTCACATTTTGAGAGTATTTTGATTTTTTAACCAAGTTACATATGAAAACTGTTTTCTATTTTTGCAGATGAAGCAGAAGCGGTCACGGATAAAAAAGAGGTTATTGAACTTTCAGACTCGCCCTAAAGCATTTTGTAAAGCAAGCGACAGACACAGAGCTCCAAAGATTTAAAGCATACTTAAATATTATGTTTTTGGGCCCATACTTGACTTTCGTTTATAAATTTAGTAGCTCCTAAACCTTATGTACACTTTATAGTTAGTTAAGTGCTAAAAGTAATTGCGAATAAAACTGATACATTGTATATGTGTTACAATAATAAAGTTCAAACACAATCCAATGGTTTCCGTTACAAAATGCTGGCAAACAGCTGACAAGCAAGCGTTGCCAGTCATTTGAGTTTTCTTTTGCGAACAGTTGGCAACCTCTTACAGTGTGACCGTTTACAACAAGTTCCTTGTTTTGGTGTAAGTTTGGCTACTTTGTCGCTAATTTTTGCTTAGTTATTTCACAAAGCAAAACATTTCAAAAATGTCTGCAGCAGCAATTTTATATTACGCGCTCTTTAGTCCCCCAGCTAGGGCCTGCATTATAACTTCCAAGCTTATTGGCTTGGATGTCAAGCTTAAGTGGGTAAAGCAACATCTAAAATTCTATACATTTTGAGTTTGGTTATTTTATTTTAACAGAGCCGTAGACTTTTCTAAAAAGGAGCACTTCGGCGAAGAGTTTTTAAAGGTTTGTAGATATAATAATATAATATTTGCATACACAGCAACAGTTACAATTTACCTCATTCTTAGCTTAATCCGCAGCATCAAATACCCGTTTTCGTAGACACCGATGGTGAGGTATTTGTGGATAGGTACGTTCTGAGCTGATAATTTGCAATTACCCGTTTTGAAGTGCACTTTGTTTATGTCCACAGTCATGCAATTATTTGCTTCATGGTGTCCAAGTACGCTAAGAGCGATCAGCTTTATCCCAAGGATTTGAAACGTCGAGCGCACATCGATCATCGCCTTCACTACGAGAGCGGTGTGCTCTTCCAGGTGATCAAAGACATGGTGGCGAGGCGGAGTTTAACAAGCGATCGTTGGAACTGTGCCAAGGTGCTTACGCCACACTGGAACATTTTCTGGAGCAAGGCACCTTTGTTGTTGGCAATGAATTGAGCGTCGCTGATATATCTATAAACACCACACTCATTACATTGGACCTGCTCATGCCGGTTGATAGACAACGGTATCCCCAAATCACAGGCTGGTTGGCGCGCATGAAGCAACTGTTGCCTGACTATGAAGAGGTGAATCTAAAGGGCGCCCAGGCGTTGCAGCAGCGCATCCAAACCTGCATGGCCGAGCACAAAGCGAAAGCAGTACCTTAATTTGAATAAGAATACGTACACTGGTTATTCAAAAACGAGGTGATTTGAATCACTGACTTTGGCTTTAAAAAATGAATTTGTTTCTATTTGTGTATTGTACTCGAAGTTTAATTTTTTTTTTTAAGCTAATTGGATTATATACTTGCTATGCTAACTCTTCGTTTGTCTTGTGATTTGGAAGTCAAATGTTTTTGTATTTTTTGAAATAGTTGCTCGTTATTTTTGATTAATAAGCCGCTAACAGTTAACACAAAAGAATTAGGTTTTCCTTAAACTATAACTAGAGTAATAATATTTAAGGTTTTGTCTGTTATCATATGTTATCGCAGGTGATTTGCCCGCTACCTACGCCTAGCTATGTACAATATCAATCAATCATAAACCTAATCACACTTATTTTGGTATACTTTCAAGCAGAAGCTGATTAGAGGCATCTATCTAATCAAAGGTCGTCCAATTGTTCATGCCCTTGCCAACGCCAGAGCCGGCGGTTAACGCTGGCGTTGTGGTGGCCTGGCCGGGAGACGCCGTCGGCGATGTATTTAAGGAGAACTGATCCAGGCCGTATTTGCGCAACAGCTCAAAATCTTCATCGGGCTTCCCGCTGCGCTGCAACTGTTGCGGCAAAGGCATTACTCGGCTGGTGACCGCCGCCACAGTGGCTTTGTGCTTGGGCGCAAAGTACGGATACAGCGGATTGTTGACCTGGTTTAAAACGCTGCTGTTCACGCCGACGGGCAGCGTGCTGGACTTGGACTTCATGTTGTTGTTGCTGCTGCTGCTGGTAAAGTTTTTGCCCAGCGTCGGCAACGGCCGTGCATTCTGATTGAGTGGATCAAAGTCCTCCAGATCAAAGCTGGTGTTGTTGCTATCGTCCAGCGATATCAGATCGTTCATGCTGTCCTCAGGGCGCGACTGAGCGCTGCGGGGCGACTGTGCGGATTGGAAGAGCATTGTGAATGGGTTAGTTTGGCTGGGTGCTAGGTGAGCGGGCAAGCTACAAAGTTAGGCTACTACAATATGGCAAGCAGCAAATGCAAGCGGATTAGTGTCAAAGCTACTACAGGAACATGGCTTATGATATCTAACAGGGTCTAGATGTGTTAGTATGTGCTATTTGGTGTGGGACCGCTACCAGATCGTTCTTAGTTAACTTAGTTAACGCGCAGCTGCTGTACCTCTCTCTTTACTCTCGGCGCCGGTATGGGCGTCCCCTCGGAGCCCGGCGATGACACATTTAGCTGCGAGAATCTTGACGCAGCGGTGACAAACGAAGCTCCTGACGAATACGACGAGGATGACGAGGCTGTCGATGTGTTTGAGCTACGGATCGCATCGTTTGCCTCATCCCGCCAGCAATTGCGTTCCAGTCTATTGATGCCAGCACTGACAGCTGCTGCTGTGGCTGCCACCACTGCATTGGCGCTGCAGTGACGTCGGGGCGGTATTGGTGGCGATTGCACGTCCGGCGGATTGTCAAAGCTCGAGTCTGCGGTCGCCACTGGTGACTGCAATTTGCTCGGCGTCGAGGTGTGGCGAGGCGGCTTTGAAATTATGTGCGGATGCGTTGAGCTGTTGCTGCCGATTGTGTTAATACTGTTGCAAAGACCGGACGTCGCATAAGGATGATTGTAGTAGGACACGGGCTGCTGTGCTGGCTGCGTGGTGATGGGCGGCGGTGGGCGAGCGGGCGGTGCACCGTTGCGCGAGCGTGTGCTGTGCTCAGCTGTGCTTGGTTTTAGCTTCATGTGAAGTGGCGATTACGAAGGCCAGTTGCAAGGTGCGGCGATTTGGTATTGGTGCAAATGTCGACGAGATGATGGAAACGAGCGACAACGAAACAGACGGACATAGACACAGGCAGACACAACACACACAGACACACAACAAAATACATGAAAGAGTCAATGAAAAGAATGATGAAAACATAAATATCTTGCAAATACAACAACAAGAATAACAACAAAAAACAAAAGAAACAATGAGACACATAGCGATATGAGTGCCATTAAGCTAGAAGCTAGAGCAGCAGCAGCCGCCTCTCGTAGTCACGCACTAGGCTACTTACGCTGCGATCAACGGCGGGCATTTTGAAGAGCGGATGATTCTGTAGCTCCTGCGACAGATTCATCTCCGATGAGCAGATCGAGCTTGCCGAGCTAACAGCAGGAGACGCACCAACAACATGATCAAAATGAGCATTATTCGGCGCACCCAGCGTATAGCCACTTGGTGGTATGTGACTGCTCGAGCTGGACATTGCCAACGGCACTGGAGCGCGCCGCGTTTGCGCTGGCAACTGCAGCGCCGACTGCATTGCGCTGCCATTCACGCTGTTGATGTCACGCTCCAAGCGCTTGCTGCACACCGGCGAACTGGGCGCCGACCGATGTGTGACCTTGCGTCCGTAGCCCGCTATACCGTTGCTGCCGCTGCCGTCCGGACGATCCGAGTGCTGGGGCGAGCTGAGGCCTAAGTGGAATTGATGGTTCGAATTGGGGTTATGGGTGCCGTTGTCGCGCCACTTCTTGTATGCGGTTTTAACACCACGCGAACTCTCCTTGACCTTGAGGGAAACGTTTAATAGAAATTTAGTTAGAACAAAACTTTACTTCCAAGCCCACAAATACAAAAGGAAATATCGAATGGCAGTAAATTAAGCAACCACTCACCGATTTGACAGCAGACTTAACAGCTGGATTAGTCTGCAAAAGTTAGGCGCATTTTGTGATAAGTATACATAGAATCGATCGTAACCCAGAGAAAACGAGCATAAGTCACAAAAGCACAATGTGAGTTTCCAAAGCAGCAGATATGCAAGAGACACGTTCAATACACAAAAATTAAATGAGATATATATATGTACTACGTATGTTTAAATGGATATGGATAGATAGCAACACAAAAAAAAATCAAGTCTAACTACAGGTAATATTAATTGTTAAAATGGCAATGATACACCTAATGATAAGCGAGTAATGAGGCTTGAAAACGGTTCATTTCAATTCATGGTTAAGTAAGGTCGTACAAATTTATTGATTGGATTAATACAGAGTGCATATAGGGTGGTCTGGATTTCATGGTTGTGTTTGGAAGTGTGATTTCGCTATGATAAAAAATTTAATGTACATATGTAGGTAAAACGGCATCAAATCATTTCAAATCAGTAGTTATTGTATCTGTTAAGCAGCTGTAAGTGAATTGCGCTCTGTTAACGTATATATATGTACTATTTACTACATAAAATATTAAATAAAAAAAAATAAAATAAATAAATAAACAGAATTTTTTTTTTTTTTAGTTTTACCGTAAATTTAGGTATTAGGTGCAATTTTTGGTTAAGAAAGAAAGTAAAATCAAGTAAACTAACATTTTGGTATTTTTTTTTTTATATTTTTTTTGCGGAAAGGTGTTTGTGTTTGAGTGAGTGGAAATTCTACTCATATTTTGGTGGTGGACGGTGGCAATCAGTTTAAATATAGTTCTTGGCAAACACTCGCGAAACACTGCGCTTTCCCAAACAATACTGCGGAATAGATCAAATTAAATTAAAGAAAACATTGTTGTTCATAAAACAAAAAGAAATATCAAAATATATAGAAAATGCAAAATACAATTATATAATCGGGAAGTTGTAACGGTACAGCGCAGAGGGCTCTATCCATGTGTGCACTCCAAACCAAAACAAAATTATATATACATATGCATATACAATTATATATTCGAAAGAAGAATAGTATATCACAACTAAAAGTGGGCGGTGAGGTGGACTAAGGTAGTGGGTGGATGTGGGAATTGTACTATGAGTGGATGGGTTAAGGCAACCAAGATCACAGCTATATAGCTAAGGCTAGGATATGGGACATACTGTTCACGGCTCACCTTGTCCTTGACATGCTTAAGGAAGACGTAGTTGCGACCGCGTTTCTTCATCTTCTCCGAATAACGCACAGTTTCCAGTTCAAATTCATCGGAGAAGCCCAAACCACTGTTCAGCATTTTAAGTCGATCGTCAACGAATTGTGCAAAGATTTGTAGCTCCATCATTTTGGTAAGAAACGGACGTAAGTGCGCCGGACGAGATTCGATAAATTTGTCGGGATTGAATGTCTTGCAGGTGTCATGAAATTCGACAGCGTCCCGATAGCCACCAATCAGCTGCACCAAAGCACCCAAAAAGATTTTTGACACCCGATCCCCAATGAGATCCTGTGTGTGACTCAGGTATTTCTTAAGCTGTGACACAATCTCTGGCGGCAGAGCATCATCAAAGGGACTCATGAAAATCTTCGTATCACAGTTTAAGATCACAACTTCGCCGAGCTCATCGGCAGAAACCTGCCAGCAAGAACAGAAAGCAGAATTAGCTATAGATATCTTAAGTTATAAATGTTAACTATTTACAGTTTCGAGCACACACTCTGGCACACCAATTAGATATGGCATAGGTGCGCCGAGGTAATCCTTAAACTCCCAAGGCAGCACCGGTATGAATATGTGCTGCCAGACCATGGGATATAGGAATGCATTGGCCGCCTGTATGCACGAGGACAGTTTATCCAAATTGCTGGATGTAAATATAATGCGACGTTCGGCCAGCATGGCAGCAAATACGCAGATCATCGTCTTGGTATCCACAAAGTTAAAATATAAATTCAGGTTATGCTGCAAAAAATGTAATGATTAGATTACATTTATTGTATTTTGTGAGTTCATACGTACATTTCCCGGTATGCTGGGCAACTGAAACTGCAATGGCCGTTCAAAAATGAAATGCTGTAAGAATGTAGATAAATAGTTCAAATCTAATTGAAATTATTTTATTAAATTCAATTCTTACACTTTGGCCACTGTTGTAGAATACCGTTAGACTGCCACCCGAATCGGGTACTCCTCTGTTGTAGGCCTCCGATAGGAATGTGCGAAAGCCATTTCGATCTGTCCGCCTCAGCTCGGCCAGCACCATCAAAAACTTGAGGAAGGTATCATGCCACGGCAAGTATGTAATTAGCACCATGGCCGTTTCCGTCTTGGGATCATGTCGGCAGAAGCCAAAGCGCCACTTGGAGTCGCCGGTGGTATGCACAAATGAATAGGATTGCACAGAGTCACTAAATGAAGTATAGAAAATATGATTGCGAAATAAAATCTTCCTTGTGAAGTACTTTTTAGATTATTAAAGTTTCATTACAAGATCTGCTCCATAATTATATATATCTTGTTTAAATTGTGCTTTATTCTGTCAGTTTGCGATCAGAATTGGACAATTTTTTGTCAAATTATTTATAAATGTACACATATAAAAGATTATTATGGCACATCCGGTCAACAACAGCAACATCAGCCCAATGACCTTGACAGCAGCAAACGGCGCGTTTCTCAACAAACGCTTCAACGCATTTGTAACTACTTCATACATTCATTTGGACATATTTGCTTGTATATATTTATGTATGCACATGTAGAGTACATTGAAAGCGTATAACAAAAGTGAAGAAGTCGCTTGGATTTTAATGAGTGACTAAGCCTGCCCGTTGGCGCGGAAAGTTGATGATCCGATCTGCTACTTTGTCTGCGTTGCCTCTTAACCCAAATTAAAACAGTAAAACAAAAGTAGAAAAAAAGACATTTGGCAGACGACTGAGCAATTCAAAACACGCAAACAAGATAAAATCGAAAGCCACTTTTTGGTGATGCTGCATTAAATGTTCTTAGCTTCTAAGCTATAAAGAGAGTAAATATGAGCATTTGTTAAGCTGTGTGTGCGTGTGACAATTCGCGAGCGTTGCTTATTATGAATAAATCACAATTTGCAACAGCAATCAAAATGAATAACAATATTTTGCACTGAGCCACTTTTTCAATGCAAAGTCATTTGGATTTTCAACTCTTTCTTTCGTATTTCGCGGGCACTTTCTTGTTGCTATTTTTTATTATTTTTTTTTTTTATTTTTTTGTGTAGGCGTTGGATTGCGTAAAGTCGTTAGATTCGCGCATTATGTAATAAAATATGCAAATCAGGCAAGCGGCGACAAGTCGCTGCGCGAGTTGGGAAAAAAAAATGACATGGAAGTGTGGAAGTGGGGTCTCTATCGCCTTAGCTGTACATGTCGGTGCATTGACTGTCGCGATAACTGTTAATAACAATAACAGCTGAGAGAGAACACGCTGGAGAATCAACGTTAATCAATTAGGAGAGATCGTTTGGAGACCGTTTTTGTTGTTGTTATTTCATTATGTGCCATAACGGTGTTTAGCGTATGCACACATTTATGTTTAAATATTTGCCGTTTTTCTTTTTATTTTACTTGTTTTGCTGTCAACATTGCTTTGGGTTAATGCCTTTAATTATTATTAGTTGTATTTTAAAGGCGTTTCGACAACAAATTCATTAGTACAGCGTTTGTTCATTTCCCCCAATTGTATTTATCAGTCTGTTTGCCATGCGATAATAATGGCATTGGCGGACGGAAAGGGGAGGAGGGAAAGCACATAAATACAACTTGTTGCCCGTCTTGAGCACAGCTGCACAGATAAACCAGAAATGTTTTCGGGATGACTAACAGAATACAGTTCAATTGAAGCAGATATTTGCACAGTTACATATGCTTGTAGGTATCGATGTGCGTCAATGTGTGCAACGGATACAGTGGGGAAATACTCACTATAAAAATGATATAAAAAGCGAAATGTGCGAAAATGAATTGCGTTCAATGTAAGCCGAATGAATAAAAAAACTTCCAACTGGCGCGCAAATGTAAACAAAAACAAACACAAAAACTATACAACAGGTTATACAATTCATGGACAAACTCGAAGTGGAATTCGGTGCTGCTGCTGCTAGCGTGAGTCATAACCCACGTCGCAGTCGTCCACCATTCACCTAGCACCGGACAGCAAATACAGTTATCGCTCGACAATTGGCACTTCCTTCCACTTAATCTTATTTATGAGATCTTTTTATGAATCTATGCTGAATATGGAATTTTTGAAAACCCAAAACGGTTATCAAAATAATTTATCATATTGGTTTTGTTTTGCAGGTAAAAATTAGTTGGCAAATATAAACACATACAACCGAAGTGATTTAATTAGCGAGTGATCCCTGTGACCATAAACATAATTCGTGATTTTTGTTGTCTATTGAGTGTTAATAAACAGATACATGACTAACGCAAATTAAACAGGAACGTGCATGTGTAATAAATAAGAATTAGAATAAGGATGAGTAAGAACGCACCTTAAGAGATCACAGGGAAATGCAAACGATGGGATGTTGGTGAGCATCTCCTTATCGCGAAAAGCCTCCGGGAAACTTTCGATAATAACGCCTGCGGGCGTCGCTGCGGCTCCTCCACCATTGCGATTAACAGTGCCCCTATCGATGCCGCGCGTTGGCTTCACTTCGCACCAGAACTCAAAGAGTTTTTTAACGTCGTTTCTGTCGATGACAAAAATAAGTTGTATTATTATAATTAGTGCATAACAAATAAAAGAGATATATTTAAAGTGTACACGAACGTAAGGTAAGCTTTGGACTACATCAAATTGTATTTGTTTGTATTGCATATCCTGTTTCTCTCTGACGAGAAAGAGATGTCTGAATCTTCAGCCAGTTACGTACATTTGCACCACTTAGTTGGGAAACACTTTTTATTTGGGTACAGGGTATGTAACAAGATGCAATTGTTATAAGTTTTACTGTTCAGCCAAGCGTTACGCCCACTGCAAATATGTACATATATTTTTTTCACAACCGCAGTTGCAAATCTCGTCAGCAGATACAATACTCACTTGATTCGTGAACCCATCTGGTATGTGTGTGTATTTGTTATCTTATTTCTAGCACATGTTTCAATTAATTTAATTTAATTTTATTATTCTGAGTTGGCTATTTTTATTTTTAAACTTCTGATTTGATGTAGAGTGTCAGCAACAGTAGCAGCCCGCATAAACATACAAATTACAGGCGGCTGTTCGCTGGCCCTCTTGCCTTCTCTCTCTCTTTCGCTGTTTTCGCTCTTTTCCTTTGTCGATTCACGATTTTGTTTCGCGACGTCATTGAATCATATCATTCATTGTTTTTTTTTTGTGGCTATTGCGTCTACGATTTGCAACTATTTAAAGACCACTGCACATTCGATTCTGGGCGTCGTATTTGGCCCCAATATTTATTGATACACTTGGCACACTTATTTTCACGTGAAATAGTTGAACAAAAAAAACTTTAAACGACAAAAACACCAACAAACCAAACGACACAAACGATCCGACCCCGACAGCAGTTGCACTTGTACTCGATGCTGAGCTGCATACTCGATACTCAAGTAGAGTAGTCAGCTGTTAGTTTTTGATATCGATAACTGTAGCCTAACAGCGTAGAGTAACAGCGTCACGTTAACAGCAATGTCTTTGGCGGGTTTTCAGTTGAAATAAGGCACAGGGAGGAGATAAGCATTTTGATATAGTTTTGGAAATGTTTTTTTTCTGGTAAAAGTAAATACATACTGTTAATAACAGATCAGCGCAATGTTAACTTATGAGTGAACTAACCAGTTCACCTGAACGACATCAGTTACTTTTACATGTGCGCAAATTGTTTTTGTTTATAATTTGAGTTTAGATACAAACGAATCCTGTCAAAAGTTGTGTACTTGTCTAAAAAATCTGCATAATAAGCATGTGATCGATTCCGTTGTTACATAATTTGCTTGTGCACAAACTAGCAACTTCAGTTCCTTTCTACAAAAAAAAAGTCGTTACGACAACGATGTCGACGACAAAAACAACTTAAACGTCGTTAGCTTTGCAACTTGTAAAGGCAAGTAGAATAATAGATTATAATATGCGTGCGTCATAATTGGCACTGTAATTACGCCACCCACCTTAACATTCACCAAAAATAGCACAAAGGTTCACCCTACATACCCTTGGCCCAGGCTATTGATTTTGTTGGTTGTTGCACGTGATGCCAAACAAAAAATTCAATACGATATGTAAGTATTGTGTACGTGTGCATCATCTACAACTGTGTGTGTGTCTGTGTCTGTGTGTCTCTGTGTTTGTGTAAGTGCACGCCATAGTTTCAACGGACATTTTACCATTCGAAAGCAAAATCACCGGGCCATAAACAGAACCATGGCTCATTTCTGAACTGTAAGCCATTGGCAATAGTACAGACATAAGAAACAAAAAACACTAAATAATTTCGTTTTAAGTTTGGTGTCATTGTTTCAAAAAATTATCTAAATTATTATTTAACATTTTCGTCATTTTACATTTCCTTCAAGGTAAGCGCACAAAAACCACAATTCACGGAACCATATTATGCAAGCCATCAATAAAAGTTTGGCAATATATATTGGTATATGTTCAAACTTATCTAGCACACGATAATACCATATATTGAATGCCAGTAGTTTGGCAAGTGTGTGATAATCTTTAGTTAAACTTTGCTGCCTTCGATATCATGCTGTGCACCTTTGTCCAGATGCCGCTAAAGGCGGCCATCAAAGCCCAAAAACAAAACCTGAGCAACGAATTGCTCAGGACTGGCCGATTTACACTCATGATTAATGACAACAGTAGAAGCGCAAGTGCAGCATTATCACAACAGCTGTTCCGATACAACCAACATGCCCTGCACTCACAACAACAACCACAACAACCACGAAATCTGCAACTTAAACGGGAACTGCTGTGAGTGAGAGCGATTAAACAGCAGAAAACTTTTGTCTTCGGAGTGCCGATTATTAAATACCCTTGCAGGTACCTGTTGCGGCAACTTAATTATCGTCCGATTGTTTCTATATAATAGCATTTCGATTATGAATTGATTTAAGTGTTAGCCCGATTTTGCTGAATTTAGTATGATAGTTGAAAAGATACTTTCAAAACCGTCATGACTGTTTTGCTGATCAACAATATATATACACAATTACTATGCTTAGACACTTTCTGTTAGGGTACAAAAAAATCTGCGTAATCAACCAAACTTTTGCGTTCGCTGATAACAATGAAACGCGACAAGACGTGGGTTCATGTGTCCGTTTCGTTCAACTGGCCAGCTCTCAATTGAAAATTATAAATATAGTAAAGTATACTATAGGCCAAAAATGATAAGATATGCCCCATACACAGTTTTTCTTGAGATATATGTATTTGTGAAAGTACATGAATACATATATACATTGTGTAGCCAGTCCCATTCAGCAATTTCGAATACGACAGCGCTTTGTCATAAATTGTAATTGCCCGCCTTTGCTTCAATTGCAGTCGCCCCGCTCGGGATCAAAGTGAGAAACTTGCTTTGAGAGGAATACACACGGAGGCCGCTTCAGTCACCATGTTCTATTCAATGTACGCGTATCTGTCGCACTTGCCGCGCCTGCATGCTCTGGGCCTGGCCATATTTGCCTATGTTGTCTATTACCTCATTCAGGTGGTAAAGGTGAGTTCCCACTTACGTAATCGTCGTTTAACTGCCGTTCTAACTATATACAAATAACAGCGCCCGATCATTGCCTGCTCCGATGGACCCTTCAAGCAGTACCTGATCAAAAAGATGCCTACGCTGGAGAACAAGTATTGGCCTACCTTCTGGTGTGTGGAGAGTCGTGCTCAGACCGTTCTTGCAAGCCTGCTGCGCTCTAAGGGTCTACCTCGTGTCAATTATCGACGGTAAGTAGTTGTGACCAAGGTGACCTTTGATATTGTATACCGAGTTTGAGACTATATATGCATAAGTTTATCATTTTCAATTATGCATAGTCATTGGCCATAATTACAAAGATCTCGGCTCAAAGCGTACAGTCATAATATATTTTATATGAACTTAGGAAACAAATATAATGGGATTTTAAAGATAAGCGTGATATGCAAATTCATATGATATAGTAGAAGATATGTATGGATGCCACGAAATGTAAACCATAGCAAAATATTTATTTAATATTTACGTATCTCCAGCTGATAAAATACATTCTCAGATGATCAAAGCTCAAGAAATTGTAAACTTATTTACAGTCATAATATTTAATAATTCCAAGCAATTTTTTAGTCTTATAATTAAACTAAATATTTGTATATTATTGCACACGCCAACGCAGAGAGATACTCAGCCTGAAAGATGGCGGTGAGGTGGCTCTCGACTGGATGGAGGATGGCTGCGACGAGCATTCACCTTGCGTGATAATATTGCCAGGTTTGACTGGCGAATCGCAGGCGGAGTATATTAAGTGTCTGGTCTTTGCCGCCCAGCAGGTGGCCATGCGTGTAGTTGTCTTTAATAATCGAGGCCTTGGCGGCATTGAGCTGAAGACACCCCGTCTCTACTGCGCCGCCAACTGTGAAGATCTGTGCGAGGTGGTGCACCATGTGCGTCGCACACTTCCAGCACATTGCAAACTGGGCGCAACCGGCATATCCATGGGTGGCCTTATACTCGGTATGTGAAAGCAAATTTAAATGGATTTTGTTTTTAGTTTATCGTAATCCAATTAACTACACATGCAGGCAACTATTTGGCGCGCAAGAGCGACGAGGCGCGTGTTAATCTGTCGGCTGCCAAAATAATATCTGTTCCTTGGGATGTGCACAAGGGCAGCGCGAGCATTGAGAAGCCGGTCATCAATAACCTGCTGGGACGTCATCTGGCTGGTAGTCTGTGTCGCACGCTGCGCAATCACTTGGAGGTATACAGAGATATTTATCAGGATTCGGATATCGATATGCAGCGCATACTGCGTGTAAGTCAGATTTGTACATGAATAGATAAATATCGATTATAACATAATATATTATTTTATTCCCTAGTGTAAGACTATCAAGGAATTCGATGCGCTGTTTACGGCCAAACAATTTGGCTATGCCCATGTGAATGATTATTACACGGATGCAACACTTCATAATAAGTTGGATCAAATTTCTGTTCCGCTGCTTTGCCTGAGTGCAGCGGATGATCCCTTTCAGCCCTTGGAGGCGATACCCATCAAAGCAGCCAATCAATGTACACATGTGGCGATTGTAATTACCGCACGTGGCGGCCACATTGGTTTCTTGGAGGGTTGGTGGCCATCGACCAAGGATCAATATATGTGCCGTCTCTTTACCGAATATTTTACCAAGGCGTTGTACGACGAGGATGGCGAATTTGAACGCGCATCTAACCAAATGCACGAGACCTATCTGGCCAAGCAAACCGTGGAGTTTCCTAGCAGTCCGAGTGCATCTCCATCGGTTCTGCTGCCAGTCGAACAGCTGGACCAACATAAGTTGAAGATAATGTAGAGGAGGCCTTGCAGGAAGCTGGAGTTTATCTATAGCACTATATATATGTATTTATATATATGTATATGTATATATACAGAGTACAGATTGTACTCCAATAGACACTACTAGACGCCAGCTGGAGACTTGTGATATGAATTTAAAGAAAATCCAAAGTGTGTTATGTTATAATCAATTATTTAAATAGATTCGGTACAAACATTTCGATAGCCGTTAGAAACCGAAATTTATCGCTAGAATATGTATTAGTCACATATCAAATTGGAACAGTGAACCAAAAGCTTTACGTAATTTAATATTTTAGTGAGTACAAATGAGGCAATTCGCAATAATAGAAAACAAAATACATAACAATAAAATAACTATGACACAGAACAATAATCATATTCAAACTATATTTTTTTAAAATTCCAAATATATATATTTAACTAATAAAAATATTACAACGCTTAACAAAATGAATATGCGCATGTACTTGGCTTTTCAGCGTATAGTATATAAATCGAATATAACGAGCACTTGAAATCCGCTTACAGCTAAACACGTACGTATTATGTAAAAATAAAAAAATATTTGTAGTATTTGGGGCCAGGCCTAAATGGGTTTGTAGAGCAACGTTGTGACATATTTCTTGCAATAACGATGCGTGGCACTGAGCACCATGACCCCATCTTTGATGGACAGCGCATACAGGTGATTCAACATAACATGATTCGGCTCTGGCAACAATGTTGGCTCGCACTGGGATACAAATTCAACTAATTAATGTACATTTAAATGTTGTCATGTATTACCGATAATGGTGTATCCTTGTTGAGTATAACCTGCAGCAGATGCGGCGGCAGCACGGGCGGTCCGGAAACCTTCTCCCATGGCTTCACCTGTGGCACCTCCTGTGAGTACTCCTTTTCGGCATAGTTGGGCACATTCTCGCTGTCTTTGGCCAGCGCTTGGAATACTTCAAAATCTGAGGCGCGAACCGATACCAAATTGTTCTTATCGCCCTCATCGTTCTCGACGCTTTTCTGTAAATGCAGTCGAGACACAAATCATTTTAATTCGAACGGTAAGCAATTATAGTTTTCGAATAGTTCAGCCTTCTCAGCCACAAAAGCTAAATCCGAGGCAGATGTTGCGACTCGCCTTGTTTACAGTCCAGCAAATGATTACACAACGCATTAGTGAAAAACAACAGTGATGAATTCGAGAATGACAGCCATGCGATACCCTTTACTTTAGAAGTGATGGATTTTCGAATGATGATCTACCTACATTCATAGTAAATTAGTGATATTTTAAGATCTATAAAATATTCGTGAGGTAGCAGAAAGCAGCGTACAAAGATCACTAGCTAACATATTACATCTGACAACTCAAAGGATAAGCCGGCGAAAATTTTAAGATTAAATCGACTCTTAATTCTGATCTAGAAAATACAAATTTTTGGAGTATACTGTTTTTGATTCCTCAATTTAATAAATATACCCATTTTCCAAATTAGCAATAAGTACAGGGTATACAAGATGTCAACTGTGTCAGCAGCAATTGTAAACATTGTAGCCGTATCGATTTTCCGCAACTTGAAAACTTGAAGTAACTCACCAACTTGGGATCATGCTTCCATTCCCCATCCACACAAAATTTGTACTGATGGTCGCCTTCGGCCAAATCGATGATGGTCACAAAATTGCCATGGCTGCGCACCATCGGGATGGGCTTCCATTTGGAGAATGTGCCCGATATGGTCACATTTTTGCCACCATAATCCCAGCGCAATACAGTGGGCAGCGCAGTATTCTTTACTTCGAGCTCCTCATCGGTCAACTGCAGTGCTCCTATTGCCTTCTCCAGCTCCCCATCGTTATTCTCATTCATTGTTTGTTCTATGTCAGCTGCTTTTGTTGTTGTTGTTGCTGCTGCTACTGCTGCTGCTGTTGTTGTTGTTTCGTTATCAGCTGTGCGCTTGGCGCCTGCTCTCGTAAAATATTCGTCGTCGTCTTCTTGCGACGAACCCTCAGTTAAGACTGCTGTATGTTTTTTATCGAATGAGAAAGCTTGGCCGCCGCCGCCACTGCCGCTGCTGCCTGTTCCCACACCGCCCGAAGCTGCTGTAGCCGTGCCACCCGTTCCAGCGCCAGCACTTGACACTGAGTCGCGAAAATGTGCGGGAGAACTTGGCGTTGAGAGGTCCGTTGACTTATGGCGCTCACGATGCATATGCACAGTCGAACTGCCCGCGTTACCCATTTTGCACTTGCAATTCTCTCACTCACTCTATCACTCTCTTTTTATCTCTCTCTTTAGTTATTTGTAGTTGTTGTTTTTTTTTTGGAGGTTACTCAAAGCATTTAAAAATGTTGGACGATTATTGTTTTGGCACTTTGTTTTCCTTGATTTTCGTTTTGGTTTTTATACTTGTTTTGCTTCCGCGTTTTTAGTAAGTACCTTTTTCAGTTATTGCTTATCGTTTATAAAATATGTTTGGCATTTAATTTAATTTGAAAATGTATTGTTCTATTATTTAAGAGTTTGTTTTCGTCGTAAAATGGCTAATAATAATTACAACTATGTATATGTGTACATATGTTTGCAATGTATATATGTAACTGCGTGCTATATGTATGAGGACTTCCAATTGGATTCATTCGGCGAGAACATCGCAGATCTGCATATTTCACGTAATCGACCAGGGCAGCAAAGTCAGTGAACCGAGTATTGAGATCGTTTGAATATCTGTTCTTGCTCCAGTTTTATTGTGTGGATTTGACCATGTAATGCATAGATTTTAATATTATAATTATTATTGAGCATGGATCACATACCTAAGCTATCTCAATTATTATAAATCGACAAAGTTTCAGCAGACTGAACTAGTTCCGCTGAACTAATATTTTCGTTTTGTACGAAGCCCTTCGCAGATATGCGAGGTTTATGCGTGAAAAATATTAGAAGGCAGCCAGTTACAAACTAATTAAGTACTTCTAATACATAATAATGGCTGAATTGGTGAAAGACTGGCTAGCGGATTATCAGCGCGCCCGGCGTCAGCCAGCGGAGTCCGAGGCATTCGTCGTCGAGCACGAAACAGATCCCGAAATCGCCGAGGCCATCTTTACAATATTCAGTGAACGGCAGCGCAATGAGGATTTGGTGCACGATATTTGCCAGCAGTTGTTGTCATTCTACCGGGCACCGGAGGTGACGCTGCACAAGTTCCCATTGCAATTCCTACCCGTGTTGATATACACGTACCTGCATGCTGTAGCCGCGGGCGACAAGAAGGCATCGCGCGGCGTGGAGACGCTGCTCATATGCATTTATAACGGCGAGGTGTCCACCGACGATGGCGGTCAGAAGGTGGTCGCCTTTCGCATGCCCATTCTCGCGCAAGTGTCCGTCTACCACGAGCTAAAGAACCTGCCCATGACTGATCTGCGACGCTGGGAGGAGAACTGCAATCGTGAGGTCAAATGGGGACCCCACTTGCGCATTGAATCGATCAATGCCCAGAATAGGATGCGCATTCTCACCGCTCTGCTGTTCTGCTACAATCAGCAGGTGAGCCTCACGCAAAAGTCCTCGCTGCTGCATCTATGCCGCGTGACGTCACAGCTGGTTAATCAGGGATTCACCACCAAATCGGGACATGGGCATCGCATGAGTTACGGGTAAGTGAACTCGTATATAGCATATAAAGATACTCCCATAAGATAACAATTCGATTCTCTAAAGCTATTCTAATTGCTACAAGTCTTTTCCTTTCCCCTGTAAAACTGAACAAAAATTGCAAATAATATATATATTATATTTTTAATTATTAAAAAAAAAAGTTTTCTCAATAATTGGCAAATTGTAGTCTAGTCTGCTAATCACATTTTAAATGTTGTATACTAGATAGTAATTAGTATTTGAGAGCGACTACTGTATGTAGAAATAGACATAACTGTATTCATATATATTATGTATTTTAGCTCGGATCCAGCGACGGGTGCCACCTTTCCAAAACCATCCTCGCCGCGTATACCGCTCTCTGCATCCTTTCTCATCGAACTGGTGCACGCCATTTACTATGCGATGTTTAATGGCTATGGCACTGTTGCCATACAGACTCTGGAAGACATCCACAATCGTGCCAGTTATGAGATGTACGCGGAATTGATTTTAGTCACAAATGCAGTGCGCAATTCGCTGCATGCGAATCCATCGGGTCAGCCCAACGATGGACCCATGGGCCTGAGCGTTGCGTTAACACCGGCAACAAATACTGTGACAACGTCTGTATCCAAGTCGATGATAACGAACGCTTCATTCCGTACGAAAAAACTGCCGGATGATATTCCCATACAAGTTCAGGACCTCACCATGGCACCGGCGCCGCAACAGCAGCTTGCCAGTGTAACGGAGGAAACGGAGCCAGTTGCTAAGGAATCGCCGTCGACCAAAGAGAGCAGCGGTACACGCACTTCGATCATAAGGCCCAGCATGGAAGGCATTAAGGCGCAGGCGAACAAGGCCTTTACCGGCTTCAAGAAGAAGGATAAAGACAAGGAGAAGGATAAGGAGCCGCCAAAACCACCGCAACGTAAATTCGACAAGCACACGCAGCGCAATTCGCTGCTCCAGCTGCAAACACAAGCCACGGACCCGGGACCCGACTACGAGAAGAGTCCGCTGTCGGTCAGCAAGTCGAAGACATACGATTCCGTTGCGGATACGCAACCCACCGATATGCTGCCAATGCAAACGCTTTCGTTGATCAATGAAAATGGCAGCAATAGCTTTAGCATCGAAAGCGATATGAACGATGGCATTGCCGTCCTCTCTGGACTGGGCAGCAACGTGCCAGTGAGCAGCAACACGACTTCCATCACAAGCAGCGATTTGCTGACCAAGAGCTTTGACTCCAGCGTTGAGATAACACCAATGGGTCATAGCAACAGCAATGGTGGCAAGCTGGCTGAGCACGGTCTGGAATAGTGAGCGTCATCATTCCGAGTTCAACAACAAACCAATTAGCCAAATTTCAAGTATATTTATTATATCATTACTATATACATATATATTTATGTGTATGCATTCGCACGTTACCAAATAAGGTATTAACGGTGGACGATAAACCAGAACAACCATTATAAGGATGAGGCCCAGGCAACATTGGGGCGTTTTGAACTGTGAACAGTGTACCGCAGTAATACTTAAAACCGTTGAAATTTGTTAAATATTAATTGTCACTATTAGTTGTTCGTATGTATTATTGTATTGTATTCTAATTGTTGGTAAAAATGTACATTACTAATTATGTAATTTTTGTTTAGATTTAAGCACACATTAATACTTATAAAAACAAATGACAGTAACACAGATATAGCCAATTTACCAGATGTCTAAGTAACTTTAAAACAAAATCATTTTGTAATGAATCTAATTCCTGCTAGACAACTGGCTAATGTATAGATGCTGGTAAACTTGGCCTCAAAGTTGGTTTAATAACAAATAATAGTTAAGAGTATTGCAATATATACAATACATTAAAACACACATATATATGACATATGTATATAACATATACATATATACAAATATTTATTGAACGTTGACCTACAAGCAATGTAATTATTATTGATTTAAACTACAAAGGAATATATATACATAATTGATATGGTGAACAGATGAATCAATGAACCGATGACCGCTTTCTAAACTTCCCTTGCAGGAAGATGCGTGGCACATCGATGCCCTCCTTCAGATTGAGAGTGCGCCGATGCACATAACTATTGCTCAGCACCTCGAATCCATTTGAGGTAAACAACTGTGCCAGCTGCTGCTCCTCAAAGTAATAGCTACGCGTGCCATCCTGTCGCATATATAGATTCTCGGCGATTTTATGGCCTGGCTTGAAACGCAGCTGCGCCATGTCGTACAGGCCGTAATCTCTAAACAGCACCAATCCACCTGGCTTGAGTAGCTTCCACAGATTTTGTACGACATCGCCGAACTTATCTGGATGTATGGCGGATAGGACAAAGATCATTGTGCTCACATCGAGGCTTTCGCCGGTGATATGCTGATGCACCTGTTGCGTCGTTATGTCACACTGGAAGGCAGTTATATGTTCCGAGTCATACAGTGCATTGGCTTGCACAAAGTCAACGGCACGTGGTGAGAAGTCGCACGCATAGAAATAGAATCCGTGCTCATCATTATTTTGCCCATTTATTTGCTCCTCCAGCAGCGGAAATACTAGATTGCCTACACCGCAACCCACCTCGAAGAGGGTACGCCTCATGCCCGATCTGGAGCACTGCTGCCCGCAGAGCAGCTCTTGGAACTCGCGTGTTGTCCAGTGACGATCCTTGAAGAAGCGCGTTTCGTTACGCTTGTAGAATAAATCCCAATGACGCTGTGCATCAATTTCCAGTTTGTTTGCTTTGAATTCAGGTACCATACGTTTGTTTTGCTCCTCCATTTTCAATAACTCATCAGGGGTGAGCTCTTTCGTCCGTTTGGTGAATAAATCCGCTTCCATTTCGTTGATTTCAATTTGATTCACCTCGACTAGAAACCAAAACAAATGACAGCAGCGCGTGTTGTCGATATACGTAAGCTCCAATTTCCATCTCTAACAGAGTGGTATCGAAACGATCTTAGTTTAACTGAACTACTCCCTGAACTGAACCACAGTCAACTTTGTTCGCAGAATCGATTCTTACACAAATCGGTCAATCGATATCTTATCGAAAGTGACCAACGTTTGTGCCCGCTCATATCTCAATATTTTAACATTTAAATGGAAAATGTTGTATTACAGGTAAACAAATGAATTATTTATTTTTCAGTGCTCTTTAGATCGTTACACACCAAAACTGATATTATACATGTGTATTATTAAGAAGATAACAAATAACAAATGTAAAACGAAAGTACCAATCAACAATGATTGGTGTGGATTGCTTTGATCTTTGATAGCTGTACATGTGGGCAGCTCCATTATCTGCCCATTATGGTGGGCTCGTCCGCCATGGCAACCTCATCATTGGGGGCCTTAGCGCCTTTTTTCTTACCAGAATACCAGAGGAACATAACACCGCATAAAATATTAACCACGAACGTAAACCACGCCAAATAGACTCCATAGCCATAGCTGGATAATATAAATATAGTATTCTATCAGTTGAGAGCATATTACAACGATTAATGTTATACTCACGTCAATTCTGCATCATCCGGATATGCATAGAACAAATGATCTTTAGTGTAGTCGATGGAGGAGAACAACACTTGTAGCACGACAAGCGCTGTGGATGCTGCAACCAAATGTATGCCGCCAGCCAGACGTTTAAACATATAGCGCGGATTCATAAATGTGTAGAAGGAGAACACAGCGCCCAGGCTCATGACAAACAGCGTGATGCAGGCAAAGGATGCCTGCGTCCTTATATAATCTGAAAGAAAGTACCACGCGACTACCAAATAAGAACAGAATATATTACATATGAATGTACCTACCCATTAATTCATCATCAAAGCCAGGCTCATTGCGCAGTGTGTTCGAGTTGGGAAACATGTCAATGTACTTGCAACGAGCTGTTGAAGACATTTAATATTAAATTAAAAATTATATAACGAGAACTTACTCTGCTGATTGTCTAAATTGTCCTATGACATATTTTATTATTTGTGTGTCAATGATTAAAACACCTAAATTTTGAAGGTTTAATGTTATTATTCAGAAAGTGTTTGAAATGATTGTATGAATATCACTGCAAAATGAATCTTTTCAACTTTCTTCTAATTTGGTAGTGAAGCTGTACATTTAATCAAAGACTATAAATGCAAAAAAGAAAAAGACTCAGAGTTTAATTGAGTAAATGTACTGTTCAGTTGCGAATTGGGCCTCAATTTTAATTTAAAAAAATATATATAATTCATCTTGAGCTGGCTATACTTGAACTAAGGCTCGTATGTAATACTGTTGACTTACGATAGGGTATATAGCTGTAGTGGGCAGTCTGTCCGCCTTTCTTTGGTGGCAGTGGTGGCACCAGTATCAAAATGACGCGCTCCTCGTTGAGCACAAAAGCGGGTATGCCAATGTCGCGGATGTATGTGCCCAGGAGACGCACCACCAGCGGATAGTCCGTCCAGTTGCTAAATATGGACTGCTGTGCCACCTCAGGGATTACATAGTATGACCAGGTGTTGTTATATTTTACGCGCTGCAGCGCCGAGCCGAATGTTTTCCGTTTAATGATGCCACTCACATCGAGCGGATCGATGGGTATGGGCTTGACGGCAGTGGAGTTAAATTCACGCTGATTAGCCTCTGTTGACATGACCAGCTTGTGGAAGGCGCTGCGAAACGTTTGGAACTCCTCCTCCTCGCCGCGCGCCCAATGCGCAAACATGCGTCGACGCGCCGGCTCTGTGAAATTACCTGACTCATCGAGCTTCTCCGTAGCAAACTGCTTTATGAACTCCATGTGGGTGAGATTGCGCTTGGCATCGTTGATGTATGACTGTGAGGTATATGACATGGAGCTAAAGTTACGTACAACCTGTGCATTACTAAGTGCATTCGGGACAATTGTGTTGCGGCAATGACGCCACAAGCCAGAATGAGAATTCATAAAGAAGCGACGCGATTCCGGTATGAAGATGCCTGGAGAAGCAATTAAATCAGCAATCAGCTGGCAATTTTGCACACGTACACATTTTACGCACCGCTTCCGCCGGATATTATAATCCAGTGATCCGTCGAGATCGCCACAATCCAAACAATCAGCGAGATGACCATCAGCAGGCTGCAACCGAGCAGCATACGACGCTGGAACATATAGGCCTCCATTAGCGGTCGCCGGGCCTCATCTCGACCAATGGTCGAGGTGGAAACGTCGCGCTTCATGATTGCGCTTCAGCACACGTACAATTTCTACGGGCTCAGCAGTTGCCTTGCCGACTGTTCGCAGTCTCCGGGCAATACCAATGACAAATCCACACGCACATGGGACAGGTCACGTTCCTGTGAGTATGCAAAAGAATAAAACTAATAATAAAGTAAAAATTCAAACGGGTAATGCTCGGTCAAATGAAGTCATATTGCGTATATGCTCAGTTGTCAAAAAAAAAAAAAAAAAATCATCATCGTTATTATAAATCAGCAGGTGTCTTTTGGCGGATTTTACGCGATTTCATTTCGCTTTTTTTCAGCTTGCGGTTATTTTTGTTTGTCAGGTTCAATATTCAAAACAACATATTTTCCGCACATTTGTCTGGCGCAAGCAATTAATTATGCTGGTTTTGGAGAATTTATGTACATGTTGTTTTATGCGTCGTCGCTTTGGCAACAAAAACGTTTCGTAAACCGTCCTGGGGCCGTCAATCTTTCCGATTTGTTTTTGTTCTGGTTTTGACAGAAATTAAGCAAATTAGCGAAGACATTCAAGAACGATGAAAAAAATATTCTGATTTTTTTTTTGAAAATAATGTTCCATTTTATAAAGCATTTTCTTAAAATGAAACATATACATATTTTGTTTTTCTATATGTGTATCTTGCGAATATTTTTGCGAGAATTAGGTGCGGCAGCGTGGGTGGTGTCGTGTGTGCGTGTGAAAGTGCCATAGAACAGTTGTTTTGTGGGCATGTGTACCCACCGTGCAACTAGTCGGGTTTTTCCTAGTATATATATTATATGTGTGCTTTAATTACACTGTTGCCCATCATAATGAATAATGAAATTTATACATTATGTGAATCATAAAATGTTGAATGCTGCGCACCAACACAGAGTTAGAAAATGTCGCTTTTAACTTCTGGGAAATCTATAAATTCATCACCTAATATTTATTTATTTATTGTTTCAATCAATTTGCAGATCCATTAATTTTTTGTTATTGCCAACTTCGTGTGATTTACTTCCGCGTTGTATTTTTAAACAAACTGAACTGAATGAGTTTGCCACTGGTGCAGTTGGGAGTTGCATTTCGGTCAGTCGTAGTCGAAAGTGCGTCATTTGCCACATTTAAAAAAAGACAATGATCTCTTTTGCGGGAGAGTTTTTTGTATTACACTCGTGCTACATTTCTATACTAGTTGTATGTTTGGATACCCTGACTCAGTGGGTATTATTATTATGTCGTGAAGTGTGTAACGCATTAAGCGAGATGTCTCCAAGCGCATCAAGTATGCATATTTTATTGATAAGCATTAAAAGTCGAATCAATATAGCCATTTTCCGATTTAACTTACTATTTACGAGAGTTATGCGACTAACATTTTAACTAAATATGATCAGCATTGTATATAGCTTCCAAAGGAACAATAAGTCGCTGTTTACTTCATACATAATGAAATTAAGATGCGACCCAATGGACTTCGTTCTGCAAGGGTAAGTAAGTTTCGGCGGCTCTAAGATAGCATTTCTTTCTTGTTTTTATTATATTTTTGGCTTATTTGTTCAATTTTGTTACTTTTATTTTTATATGTATTTTGCACGGTACGAAATTTTACTTTACGCATTTGGCGCGCCATTTGTTTTAAACAAATTTGTCTTGAACATTTAGTATTTTTAGACAAAATGTACAGTTATCAAGCATCGTCTATACATATATATATATATATATACATGTACATTCTTTACAGCCTAGGTAATGTGTGGGCAACATCCATCCGTCCATTTGACTGACTGCATGACAAAATCATTCAAACGGTAATATTTCACCATCTCATTGTCTTTAATTTTTGGTGGCCGCGCATATTGACTGTTTTGACATGAGAAATGTCTTATATATGTATAACTATAGTATTTAGTACATAGGTATGTATTGCAATATATACAAACAAACCAACAAACACACACACACACACACACACACACACGAGCACAAACAAATGTTGTCTAAATCTAAATAAATAAATATATTATGCAAACAAATTTGTGGGCCACATTTTACTTTTTATTTATTTGTCTTTAGATGCGAACACTGCCTTTTATTTAAGTTTATTAATATTGCATCGCTTGGGCCTCGTATACATTCTTCTTAGTTTAATGATAAACATAAATTATGTCAGCGAAATGTCAGATTTGAATGTATAACGGAGCGCGCATTATAACTGTCAGCTTTTAACTGTCAGCCAATAATTTATTGTTATATACATACATGCACCCAGCAACAGCAACAATTAACAGTGCAGCATTGTTTACCATTAAAGCTTCCGATCCTGCACTAAACCAAACTTGCGGTTCACCTTCGATTTTTCTGTATATTTTTACTTGTTTGCTTTTAATGGACCGTTTACGAGGCGAAAATATATGTTGCTAATATCGAAACAATAAAACACAAAGCGCTTCTAAATAAATAAATAAATGGACCATTTAAAAATACAGACGGCGGTACGTAAACGAATTTTCCCACAGTGGTACAAAAGAAATGCACAGACAAATATCACGTCGAGATCGAATACCGCCGCTAACTGCTGCTGGCTGATGCAGAACACTAGCACAGACTGACTGACTGCTCGAAGCAGCAGCGGCAGCAGCAGCTAAACCACAGCAACATCAGCATTGCCAGGCAACAGCGCCAGTTGTTGCCCTCGTCGCAATGGTGGGAGCATGATAAAAACAAAAGTCAAACAAGGAGCCCCATTGTTGTTGCTTTGAACGCTGTCGCCGGCGGCGCTGATTTGCGAGCGTGAAAAGGCCCCGCAACATAAACATAATTGCGGCGTTGGCGACGCGCGTTCTACATAGAAGAATTTTGATGGGAGGATGGGCATATGTGTGGCAGGGGTATATAAATAAATATAAATATATTCGAACGTTGCGACAGCAATCAGTGCATGGCCACCTGCAGAAGAAGCAGACTCTGTCTAATGGGCCAAGCCCAACAAGCTGGCAAAGACCAAGCACTGAACTCTCTCGGCCTTGTCGTGAACCTCTGCGTCATTGTTTTTTAATTGCGCCATAAAAAAATCTGTGCACCAGCATCAGCGCAGTGTGTCCCAATACAAAATTAGAAATTGATGAATTTAGGCATCTCTCTCATTTTTTAATGATACAGAGCCATGGGCAGCTATTTATAACTGAATCGTACACACTAGTGCTAGCCAGCCTGCCAGCCAGTCAGCCGCATGCCAGCACGCGCTACACCCACTGACGCCCCAAAACAGTTTGTGGGCCAAAATGCTATAAAACGTTGACAACGAGTTTATGAATGTTGTTAGATCTATTTTCTTTTTCTTTTTCTTATGTCATTTACTATTAGCGCATCACTTAGACGACGTATGACGTCGTGCGGGACACTACAGCTAACCACTTGTTAGTGCCTATTTGGCAATGGACAGCAAGTGGATTTGCTGCAGATACAGTGGTCACTCGGACATTGGAACTTCCAGTTTATATATCTCTTATAATTTTTTTTTATGTACAATTTTTAAAGATTTTTTTAAAATTTTTTTGACAATTTCAATAACGAAATCACTAATGGAATAAAATATATATTAAATTTGCAGCTAACACATTCGGAATTATTGGCGAATTAGAATTACATAACTTTAAAATCAAGTCGCCTTAATGTTTTAACCTATTTCTGTACATCTGTTCGATCTGTGATACGCAAGGATCCCATATCCAGATTTAATTCGCTCAATATATCATTTGGCGCAGCGCCCTGCATGGTCATGGTGGCAATGACCTGTTGCGCTTCGGGGCAATTAATGCAGGCATTGCGTATGGCCAGAATGCTCCATTCGCGTATCACTGTGGAAGTAAATAAATAAACACAGATGTTTCAAATGATGCAAGACACACTTACAGGGATTACGCGCATCCATATTGGTGCATTCGAGCAACGTCGGCAGCAGTTGTGTATCCAGGCAATAGCCTCGGTTCGCCGGATTCTCGTACAGCAAATTGGCTGTGCAGCGTACCAGCAAGGTTTTGAGCTCAAAAGACACCTGCGCCTCGTAGCCTGCATCTATGTTGGAGCTTAGTGCCACTTCCTCTAGCTTTGTCATGGGTTTGTCCAGGCTGCCAATGTTCTTAGACTCCTTGTCAGCGGCGACCACACAACGCAGCAGGCTGCTTACATTGATAAATAATGATTGGTCGCTGGCATGAATTTTGTCATATTTCTCAGATCCGCTTGCGCTGGCTATAATCCTCAGTAGCGTGTGTACCTCACGCGGATGCAGCTGGTGACGCAGTTTTATCGTTTCACGTAGAATGCAATCAGATTTCAGACGAAACTCTTTGGCAAAGAACTGCAAAATCACGGAATTGAGTTCGCCATTTGGACTGTTATCGCGCAGATAGAGCGCAACATATTCCAGAAAGGCAATACGCTCCTCCACCAAGTCTAAGCGCTGATAACAGACCACACATATACGTCCCGCTTGGACTATAAAGTGCTCCATCAAAAAGTGCAAATATTCAAAATTGCACTCCGATTGGGTTTCGTTTATTGCCTGCCACAAACGTACACAGGATTGAAACACCACCAGATCACTAATCAAATGTGCACCCACGTCCAAGTATATGTTGTACATAATCATGAGCAACACATTGTTCGAGCTACCCAGTGGAGATGTATATGCCTGCTCTGAGATTTGAACGCCATGTGTCTGCCAAATGGTTGCTTGTGTTTTCTTGTTGTTAACAATGCTGTTTGCCAGCACTTGAAGCGTTAGAGTATGAATCGTGCGCTGCTGTGTTCTCATAATCGGATTTAAAGCCACATTTTGCACAAAATTCGAAAATTCTGCATTGTTGGCCAATGTTTCCTGACTTGCCTGACTTTGAGTGAGCCGCAAGCGCAAGCTTTTCAGCAGCTTAGTGATTTCTGCTTCATTCGTATCCACACTCAGGTTTATTATTTGCTCTATAATTTCGTTGGTTTCGATGTCCTATGAGTAGTTAGTTTAGTTTAATAAATAAGCATTTTAAAACTGAATTTTTTGTTTACCGGCAGCACATGTTCCATTTTTGTATATGTTCCAATAAGAACTATCATTAATCGATTATTCGGTGATATCGATTCCTTTATTTGCATGTATCGATGGTTAATAACAAAATGTTATCGATTTTTTAATAATTAAATCTATTTAGATGTCTTATTTCCATATAATGGAGCACGGAATAGATTAAGAACTATTATTAAAGCTTACTAATCTTGATTTACAAGGAAAAAATATTACAAAAAAAAAATGTTCCAACATTTGAAAACATGTTGCAACATTTTTAGGAAATTTTGTTTGTCGCTATGTTATCAATATTAGAGACCAAAATTAGAGCCAGCTGTAAAGTGTAAATAAGACCATAATTGTGCCTTTGTCGCACTTATTTGCACAAAATTGGAAGGCAGTTTTTTATTTAGCCGTTATTTACAATGCTGTAATTGCCGAAGTTGCAGTGAGAATATCAAAATTTCGTTACATTTTTTATATAAAAATTAAGTACATGCTGTTAATAACATTTTTGTAAACTGTTAATTTAGCAGATGGAAGAACAAAACGCAAATCAAAAAATAAACAAAGGGCTGAAAAAAATTAGTTAATAATTATTGTTTAAAAACTGTAATTTAGAAGACGAAGCTTGTGTGCGCAAGCAAAGGAAATAATACATTTAACAATTTTATCTAAATGAAATCAACATAATATCCTCTACACCATCCGGCTTTGACGATTCCAACCCGCTCAACGACAACGTGGGCCAACAAAATCTAGGGTACTCGATGGTATCTTGGTTGATTGAATCCACAGAAAATAAAACACAACACAATATTTTTATGTCAACCTGATTTTTTCGGCAAGCATAACGCAAATATACAATTAATTTAAAATTTTGTATGCAAAATTTTTGATTCCATATTATTATGCTTGTTAATCGCGCGCTATGTCAAAGTTGGCTAACTCAGGTGACGTAAGTAAGGACGCAGCAAGACAGCAAGCATCACATTTACTTATTAAAATCCTAATTTACTACAGATACAGACTACATGGATGCCGACACAATTTGTCCACACAAAGAGTATGGCAGTCACCGGTGCGTCACTTTCATGCTCACAGGCCTCGGTGGAGCAATATCAAACCCACTGTGGCTGAGCCGATGGTGTCAACGGCGGAGGGTGGAACTGTGCCATCAAAAAACATAGTCAAGGCAATCGCGTTTACAGGTGCCGTAAGTAATCTCCCACTAGTTTTCCGGCGTATTGATCTGTATTCATCCCTTTTTCAGTTCAGCATCGGCTGTTTTGCGGGAGCCGCGATTATAGAATACGAGAACACACGCAGCATGATAATTTCCAAGGCAAAACAGGCGGGTTTTGGTTTTTGGCAAAAGCGATCAATTGTGGATCGCGATGGCATATGGAAATTAAAGCAGGACGTGCAACGTTTCTGGGACTCACTGTCACCTGGTGATAAAACCTTTGCACCCTTATTGGTTTGCAATCTGCTGGCGTTTGCTCTTTGGCGTTTGCCCGCCATGCGTAACACTATGATGACGTACTTCACGTCAAATCCGGCTGCGCGTAAGTTAAGCTATCCAATGTATTGCCTACTATTTTTTTTACTGTTAAATCTTCTGCAGGCATCGTTTGCTGGCCCATGTTCCTCTCTACATTCAGTCACTACTCGGTCATGCACATTTTTGCCAATATGTATGTGCTGCACAGTTTTTCTAATGCTGCCGTTCTGTCTATGGGAAAAGAGCAATTTATGGCTGTCTACCTCAGTGCAGGAGTTTTCTCCAGTCTGATGAGCGTGCTCTACAAAGCCGGAACAAAGCAACCGGGCATGTCGCTGGGCGCGGTACGTCTTATAACTCACTCAATAGGTAAATTTTGAATTAATTGCTACAATTCGCTTACAGTCGGGTGCCATCATGACAGTGTTAGCTTATGTTTGCGCACAGTACCCCGATACACAATTGAGTATATTGTTCCTGCCGGCCGTTACGTTCTCAGCCGGAGCCGCTATCAAAGTAATCATGGGCATTGATTTTGCTGGCTGCGTAATGGGCTGGAAGTTCTTTGATCATGCAGCACATTTGGGCGGCGCAATGTTTGGCATGTAAGTAGACTAATATATTCGCCTTTAAAGTCCCACTGATTGTGATCCCTTTCAGCTTCTGGGCACAATATGGGGCGCAAGTGTGGGCGAAACGCCTTGGTTTGCTAAGTTACTATCACGAGCTGCGCACAACGAAACAGAAATAATGAATCGAGCTAAATTTTCATAACGCAATATGTATTGCAATAACTCGGAGATTGTTCGGCCTTCGAGGCTCGTGTCATCATGCGTTAGGTTTATTAAAATGACAACACAAAAATGAATTAAACGCTACTCTGCTGCCTTCGTCTTCCGCTTCGAGGTGGGCTGCTTGATTTGATTGTGCTGCAAACGATAATCAACCTCTTTGCGGCGCTGTAGAAACTTTTCTCTCAGCTCTTGGAATGTTTCTCTTTCGGGCGCATAGGAGATGTGTAGTATACCGCCATAGAATTGTTTAGCATCCAGCTGTCGTTTAGCTCGCCGCGCCTGCTCCAGACGATCGAACTGAACCGCAAAGACATCTGTAAAGGCTTCCAATTCCACTGTCAACATAACGGAGTTAAGCAAAGATTGTCAGGATAATGTAGCATTACACACTTTTTCCTGCCAATTCAGTGGTGACACATGTGCAGGATCGAAGTTTTCCAAAACACTGCATCCTGTTTTTAATATCATTATGCAGATTGACTTTGGGCACTCCAAAGATCAACATGTGCCGGGACTCACTGGCAACTGTGTAAACCTGAAAGCAAACAATTATTTCAAGTTAAAACATCTTATAATTGGCATACTCATTCATACCTTTACTGCCTTTAATTCGCGGCCCTGCCGATATTGCAATCTTGTCGTACAGTATTCCAAGCGCTTGTGATGCTCTGCCGGTGTCAACTCCATAATTTTTGGTTATTATTTTTAGTTTATTTCAGCTTAACATTTTAATTATCGCAGCTGGTGCTTTTTTCCAGAGTAGCTTTGATGAGCAGAGTTGGAAAACATAAGCGGTTGAAACATTTTACAGCACTTTTAAGCATTCACTTTTTGCACGTACACAACTGATACCAATGGCGGGAAAGGAAGGCTGTACGGGGAAAATACGCGCCATGAATAAAATGTAGAAATGCATTGCTACTCTATTCATTGAGCTGTTAAGATCCAAAACGTGCAGAACTCAAATTATATATCGGCACTTAGTTCATTTTAATTTACACTTGCATTTCAATTAGTCAAAAATAACAAACAACAACAATCAACATGGCTCAGTCTCAAATTGCCGGCAAAGAAAACATTACTGACAACATGGAAAAGTTCTCGCTAAAGGTACATGACACGTTTCTAGCTAAACACAGTATATACTATATATAGATTTACACTTACATGTGCAAAATTATGTACTTTTTAAAGAAATTTCTCATCATTTTAAATGTCATTTCTCGTATTTATATTTACGTGGTGTTTTTCCCCGTACACAGAGCCCCAGCAAAAAAATACTGACAGAGAACGCCACAAATGTTCGTAAAATGTCCATACCGAATGAAGACAATAGCAATGGCATTAAGGAAGTCATCAACACCGCCAAGGGAACAATGGAGAATGTCGCAGCCCCCTTTGATCCATCGGTGGAGCCGCTGCTGCGTGAGAATCCGCGACGCTTTGTTATCTTCCCCATTCAATACCATGACATCTGGCAAATGTACAAAAAGGTATGGCTAATTTCTGCATAAAACAATAAATATATATACAAATATAAATATATATACATATATAAATATATACATTGATGTGTGTAAAACGTGTGTAAGCGCTTGGTGAAAATGGCGGGAAAATCTGAGATAAAGCGCGGTAAAACAGGTCACGTAGCAAAGAAATGAGTGATAAATTGTTAGCACACAAAATTTAAGATAGCAATGAAAACATATGTTTGTAGAAGACAAACAAAAATAATTGCTTCAATTGTGAAATTCCAATTGATAAAAATTGTTTAATTAGTTATATATATTTTTCATTCTTCTGCTAGGCCGAAGCATCATTTTGGACTGTGGAGGAGGTGGATCTATCCAAGGACATGACGGACTGGGTACGCTTAACAGACAATGAGCGTCATTTCATTTCACATGTGTTGGCCTTCTTCGCCGCCTCCGATGGCATTGTAAACGAGAATCTAGTTGAGCGCTTTAGCCAGGAAGTGCAGATTACAGAGGCGCGCTGCTTCTATGGCTTTCAGATTGCCATGGAGAACGTGCATTCGGAGATGTATAGTGTGCTAATCGACACTTATATCCGTGATCCTCATCAGCGCAACTATCTCTTCAATGCTATTGAAACAATGCCGGCTGTGAAGCGTAAGGCGGATTGGGCGCTCTCTTGGATTTCATCCAAGGCTGCAAACTTTGGGGAGCGCATTATTGCCTTTGCTGCCGTTGAAGGCATCTTCTTTAGCGGCAGTTTTGCATCTATCTTTTGGCTAAAGAAACGTGGCCTCATGCCCGGTCTGACGTTCTCAAACGAGCTTATCTCCCGTGATGAGGGGCTGCATTGTGACTTTGCGGTTTTGATGTTCCAGCACCTGGTGCAGCGCCCCAGCCGTGAGCGCATCATTGAGATCGTCTCGGATGCTGTGACCATTGAGCAGGAGTTTCTCACTGATGCTTTGCCTGTAAATCTGATTGGCATGAATTGTGCCCTGATGTCCGAATATATTGAGTTCGTGGCCGATCGCTTGTTGGTGGAGCTTGGTGTGGGTAAAGTTTATAACACAAAGAATCCATTCACTTTCATGGAAATGATTTCATTGGACGGCAAAACCAATTTTTTTGAGAAGAAAGTGGGCGAATATCAGCGCATGGGCGTGACATCAAATCGATTGGACAACGTATTTACACTCGATGCGGATTTCTAAAGTCGTTTATTTAACGCTATCCTCACAGCTGCTGGTTCCGGGTGTTATTTTAGCAATTGCAACTAAATTTACATGTATCCTTAACTCTTTCTATAGTTTTTAATTCTAAGCTTATTACCTGACGCAAACCCAAAATTATCATCAATGTCATTCCACTAAACCAAATCACACTATTGCAATCACTTGACATTTATATATTAATCTTCTTTATTGTACTTATTCGAATTATCAGTGTACATAACATTTAATTAAATTTTTACTTGATATAAATTAAAATTCAAATATCTTATTTAATAATCGAGTTTTTATTGCACTGCACTGATAAAGCTTATAAATAGTTTATATATTTTCATGCACCTAAAATTTAAAAATATGGTATTTACATAGTCATTGAACACGAAAAATTTAATTGCTTTGACGGAGTCAAATGATATATACATATACACATATACATAATTGTAAATCGATCACTGAGGGGACTGCGTCAACATAATACAGTCGGGTGCATGTGGAAACACTTTAATTGTTATCGATATCGATAGTTGTAAGCAGCTGACGCTGACCGCACTTCAAATGTATTTGTTTACGCGTAATAATGTTATCTAGAGTGACAGTTATGAGTGATCTCTGTCAAATTGACTGGTAATTAACGTTTTGGTGACAAAATATGTTTAATTGAAAGCGATTGGATCGCGTGGAACACCTATTGATAAGGGGTCGAGACTTGCACGTAAGTCAACACGGTTTGTCTCGGCCAAGGCATTTAACATGGTGCATTTGGTACCTGAATTGGTTGAGCAGTGTTCACTGCAACAAGAAGCTAGTGCCCGCATAGGTGGGCAAGCAGGAGCCAATGATGACGAACCAGCAAAGCACAAACTGCATGTAACAAAAAGCAGCCAGAGGCGACGACAACGTAAACACATTATACTGCCCAGAAGCTTGAGGCGATATGGCACCTACATGCTGTTTTCCATTGTGTTTATTCTACTGATGTACATTTACCTGCCCAACATGAATGCCCAAAAGCGACATAGTGAGTATAAATAGACTGCAGTAGTTGTAGTACAATGACTAATCATGGCTTCTTGCAGTGTCCTTGTCAGACTGGTCGTCCAACACGTCGTTCGACGTCAAGGACTACATACAAGTCCAGCAGGATACGTCTCTTATAATGCCACGTGACTTTTGTCGCAACAAAACATTTCTGATAATTGCTGTCTGCACAGGTTTGAATAATTTTGTGGAACGACAGACAATACGCGAGACGTGGGGCAATACTTCGGAATTCAACTATGCTGCTTTTGCCCGCTTGCATAGTCACATGAAGGGTCATTACCTCCCGGCAACACCCGCCCGCTTACAGCTCTATGGCGACTACCTGAGCGGGACGGGTGACACATTAAAGGTCAGCGTTCGCATTATCTTTATTGTGGGCCGCAGCAGCTATGAAGAACATCTGGGCAACGAGACGCAGCTGCGGCTGCACAACGAAGCTGAATTGTATAATGATGTTATTCAAGAGAATTTCGTTGACACGTACAATAATTTGACGCTCAAATCCGTTTTTGCCCTGAAGCATATAAGTAGAAGTTGTGCCAAAACTTGCGCCTACTTTCTGAAATGTGACGACGACACTTTTGTCAATGTACCAAACCTGTTGCACTTCCTGCTTGGCGGCACTGTGCCACTGTATACTGACACACTCGACTATCACGATCGTATTTCGGTTCTGGTGATGGCGCAGAAGAATCGACTTAATGCCACTAGCGGCGTTATGCGCGGCCATCTGTTCTGTAATGTGGTGCCTGTGAGTGATGTGACCAGTAAATGGTATATGCCGTTTTATATGTTCCAAGGTGAGGCATTTCCAAAATATCTGTCCGGTGCAGGCTACCTAATGTCCATCGATGTTGTGGAGCGACTCTTTGAGGCGGCATTGAATACAACGCTCGTTTATCTTGAGGATGTCTACATCACAGGACTCTGTGCCAACCATGCCAACATCAAGCTGCAACATTCTGCGTTGTTTAGTTTCTCGCGATCCCGACATTTGTGTGCCTTTAAGGGCAGCATAACACAGCATCAGGTGAAGGAGGAGAACATGGCGGAGGCGTGGCGTTACGTATCGAATTACAGCATTCAGTGCCCACCACCCGAAAAATACTTTCATCATATGCGATTGCGAAAAATTAATTATTGTTAGAACGAGTGCTGTGAGTATCTTAAAATTGGCTTCCGCGTAACCTGGGATTTAAATTATTTCTATACATGGCATCAATTACAAGATTAAAAATTTATATTAATCCAAAGACTTGTTCCTGAGTTTACTTAAAAGAATTGTGCTTCCATAATACGATATTTTCCTATGTTTCATGTTGTTTTGTAGAAGTGAAAAGCGAAATTAAGAAAAAAATTATAATATAAATTTGATGTAGATATTTTTAGTCACCTTTTTGGGTGTGCCGTTTAAATTATATGCTTTAGCAAATATTCAATTTTGTTCATATTGTTGTGGCCATATAGCACAAGACAAAAATATAAATTAGTTTTAATACAAATTTCCTAACAAACCTTCTGATTCTACTAACGCTCGCTGAACATTCTGTTTATATTGTTCAACATTAATGAATTTAATATATTTATAATTTATCTTATTGCGCCAAGTATTTATTTTTTTGTACAATTTAAAAATAAACGCAGTAATGCAGTACTTTTTCTTTACTTGGTATATGGTGTGCGTTAGTTTATGATGTAGGTTGAATTGTTATGTTTGATTGGATATTTGATTTCATTGAAAATGAAAGCAAATTGTGTATGAATTTACACAACTAAATGCAAAATTCCTGTCAATTATATACAATTTTTAAATGTATAGACAAGATAATTGAAGGGATCATATTCAAATGTTTTCTATAAACTATAATAACAAATTACATTCGAGCCTAAAAGCTTTATGTAAATTAGCTGTAGCAACAAAAATGTGAATGCGTTATTGTTTTTGCTTATCTTACACATCCATATGCTTAACTAAATTAGCAATGCAATCAAATTGCATCATCGTTTGTGTCCGATACTGGCACAATCGTTTCGGCGCTAGTGTCTCTGTTGTTTTCACTGGTAGACGAAGCTGAAGAAGACTTAAATATACTGTCGGTTTTTGGATCAACGTTTTTCGTGCTGCTGTCCTTATGACAGGATGAAAATTGTGATGGGCTAGGACAAATAGGCGAAACGATCTCGAACAATTCCTCAATTTCGGGTGTCGTAGGTGTTTCGGTGACATCGGCAGTTTCATCCACAGCCGCCTGCTTAGTGAGTTCAATTGAATTATTTCTTGAAATTGGTAATTCTTTGGATTTGAGTTTCGCTGACGTGGTTTTATCAACATCCGTAACGTCGGAAGTTTCAGCAGTTTTAGTGTCTTTAAGTGTTGGAGCTACTGACGTTAGAGAATCAGTTATTGACTGACTGACTTCATCGTCAGCTGTAGTATCTACTCTATCCGACTCTTCAATTTGCGATGCTGTAGGTATTTCGGTGACAGTTTCATCCACAGTTTCAGCCTCAGCACCTTGAATAATTTCGGTATCTCTCATATCAGACGCAGTCTTATTTTCAATTCTTTCGGCCGCATTAATTTCACTTGTTAAGGATTGAAATATATCTGTCACTTCCATTGCAACAGGTTTACCAGATTCATTATGTATGACTTCTGGTTCCATGTCAATCGCAGCTTCAAGGGATTCAATTATTCCTAGTACTCCCATGGGATCTTCCCTAGTTTTATCCACAGTTTCAATAAATTCCATTACTTCCATGGCTTCTGTTATTTCTGAATCTTCGTCACAAGTATTAGCGGCTCTGGGATCTTTGTCAGCTGAGATTTCATTATCCATGTCTACTATATTATCGCTTATGCTCGATATTTTATTTTCATGGCTTACATTAGAGTTATTCTCTGACTTTTCGTCAATTAATGTTGTAGTGCCGCCGGAGGTGTCCATTTTCTCGAGCACCTCGTCAATTGACTTCTCCTGGTCCTCAGCTGTTCTCTTCGCGCTATCACCTTGAGTGGGAATATCTTTTTTATTTTGTATACCATCAGACTGCTCCTTATATGAACTATCTGTACACCCATCTTCAACGTTTACTTTTGGATCACTATTTGGTGCTGCATTCAATTTGTTAAATTTATTAATCTCCTCAACCCATTTGCGGGCCACCTCGAAATCTTTCTCGGCACGTCTCAATTTCACGACAAATTTCCTCTTGAGCTTGGCATCATTGCGCTTCGTTTCTTCAATGCGTTGGCGCACCAAATGAAGCAGCGCTGGATTCGGTTTGTTAGTCATTTTTTTACGCGGTTGTTTTTTTGGTATGATAACGCCTGGTAACTCGGCAACGCCATCCGTGTCCACTTCCAGCAGACTGGCCAAAATCGAAGAACTGCAGGCTGCAACATCAACATCCAAATTAATGTCCCCTTTTGAGGTTACCACTTTAGGTAAATTTGCTGCCGGGGCCGTCGATTTAACGGATGTTATTTTTAAGCCCTTCAGTGCAGATGCGCTTGAGCCCGACGCAGACTCTTCTTCGTTGTCGGAATCGATAGTAATTGTATCTGTTTTGGGCTCCACAATCTCGATTTCGTTGTCCTCATCGTCGCTGGCTTGTTTCTCTGCAAAGAGTTAAAATTAATAAAAATAACGAAAGTCCATTGATAAGGAAAGCATAGATGGTATGTTAATTTAGAAATAAATAATGATGGGACTGTCCTTCACTGTGACTGCTTTTAAAAAATCTCGATTGGTTTATTAATTTTTAGAATGTTCAGAAGATTGGCAAAAGTTAGCTCAGTCTACTTTGGCAACGTAATAATTTATTTTTAGCTTAAATATTAAGAAACCGCATTTCCTCGAGTGGAAAATTGTTGCGCATCTTTTGCAAGGTCTTTTCATTTGGGCGGGGCTGCTGTTCCATTTCGCGAGAGTAGCACTCAAAAGCAAATTTTGCCATTTGCCAGCGTAGCTTGCAGTCGCGTGCATCTCGCCGGAAGCGTGGCATTCGTCTGGCAAGCTCCGCCCACAGACGTTCGCGTGCCGCAACGTCATTGTAGTCTACATGCCGTGGATTCCAAAGTGTCGGATAGGCGCGCATGGTCAACACCAGATGCTGCACAAACTGTTTGTCATCGGGCATGTTCTTCAACTTGCCAGCTGAATGACTGTAGGCGCCACTACCGGATGCACCATTCTGAACACAATCCTGTAATGGCTCGAATTCATCACGTAAGTCTTGCTCGTCAATTTTATAGAGAAAATATAAATTGGCTAGATATTTCGAGTATTTCAACTCCAGATTGGCAAATATGTTCTTGTCCTTGATGGTTTTGAGGCGGAATGACTTGTACATTTCATACATCTGCTGCCAGCGTTCCACAATGTACTCGCAGCGGTAATCTGTAAGGAGACTATCAGTATTACCTTGATACCAATTTTTAGACTACTTACTGGGCGCCGACTTCCAAAAGTTAAGCCACAGTGATTTACGAGTTTGTTCGTCGATGCTGTTGAACTCGGGATCGGCAGACTTTCGCCACAGCACTGGATGACTCTTGGCAAAGTTTATAATACGTATATCGATGGGACGCACCTCTAGCGGTCGCACAGGCAATCGTGGTTTGCCCTTCACCTCTACAGCTTGCTGATGTTGCCGTGTATCGACAAAACCCTGTTGGTCTTTGTGTATGGTATTCTCAATGGCATCCAGTTGCTTGCGCTCGAAACCATCGCCATCGCCTTCGCCACAGTCGACAGGCTGCCATTCGCTACGCGATAAATCCCTATTGGCCAAATAGTTGGTGGCCTTGTCAAAATAGCCCTTGAAACGTTTTCCCTGCTTTAGCAGTCGCTCAATGCGCACGTAACGTTTCCGTACGTTCTTCCAGCGCAGCTTAATATCATCACCGCGTGGAAAGTGGCTGGCAATGACGCGCCACTGTTTGCGTGTCACCTCCATTTTCCCATAGTCCGGATGACGTGTGCACCAAATCGAGGGATATTCGCGCAGCAGGCGAGTCAGTTTGCGATCGTAGGCGTGCGCCTGCTCGTTGCGATTCATGCTCTCCTCTGTGCCGAGGGCATCGTACTCATCCTCTAAATCATCAACATCATCGCCATCGTCCGCATCATCTGCATCATTATCCTGTTCATCGTCATAATCATGCTCATCGTTTTCATATTCCGCTTCGTTTACTTGCTCATCATCTTCATCTTTGGGATCACCTTCAGCACGCACACCAAGCGGCATTAGAGGTGGAAGTGGCTCATTGATTTCACCCTCTTTGAGATTCGCTTGCAAGCTCTTGCGGTACTCGTAGACTTGATTGTGAAAGCTGTTGCAGCCGGTATTAAACAGATCCACATCGTCCAACTGGCCGTAACAAACATAATCCACCGCTGAAATAAAGCAAAAGTGAGAGAAAGAGAAAAAGTTTAGCGAAAAACTGCTGCTGAATTCAATTCCATTGCCTTTTTGGATATTTTGAAAACACATGGACCAAGAACTAAATCAAATCAAAACGTCAATTAAACACCAACGCGCAAGCGCAGAATTTAAAAGCCAAGGAAATGGAACTCGCAGAGTTTTTCACAAACAACAAAAGATACTTACATGCTGACAGACCACATATATCATATCAAACCGGTAACTATTTAATAAAGATTTAAATTCAGAAACACCCGTCCATGTGTTTAAATATTCACAAAAGACAATGTACACTAGTTAAGATTAAAAGTCAACTTGCACAGGCGTCCGCATCCTGTGAAGCTTGAGCTTAAACTATAAATTTACTAAGAGTTTGCTACTAAATTATAAGCTAATTTTTACGCGATCTTGCCTTACAATTCAGTATATTGTAGTCTAAACAAATATATATGAATTCCTTAAATTATTCAAAAGCTGAATGCATATTTCTTTTTGTAGGTAATAAAATTGCAAACCCTTATTTTAAAATTTTAATGAATATTCAGATCTCAACTATTTAGAGCTTACCGGCAGCCAATTGACCGTTCTCCAAACTGTTGGCGTCGTTTTTGAAGCCCATGTCGCGCATATCCACTAGGCATTTATCCTGTAGCTGTTTAAAGCGTCCAATAGCATAGGTCATTAAATAGGACAGATGTATGTAGAGTTCCTTCAGATCCATATAGCTTCGTGCCTGATTGTACGCATTGGAATGGGTCAGCGTCTGCACTTTGCCTGTCAGATGCGTGCAGATTTCCATGGCATTGAAGATTTGATCCTGCAATTGTGTGCGCGCTCGGCCAATGGCATGGGTCGGAAACACATGGCGCACCAGGCTTGGACCCTTGGCCACCGACGCTGGCGTCATCATAATGGTTGTGCCGCCGTTACTACTCACAGGCGGCGGCGGAGGCTGTTGCACTGGTGCCGTTGCCGGTGACGGAGCGACGTTTACTGACTGCATTTGGCTACCATTGTTGGCGCGCACCACTTGCGGAGCTCGCTGCTGCTGGTTCGTTTGCGGATTAAAGATGCCCATGTTGGAGCCAAAGCTGGGGTTATTGTGCGCCATACGAGGCACTGGTCCCACTGGCGTCGGCTGTTGCCGTATGATAACCTGTGGATTCAACGCAACAGGAGTACGCGTCAGTGTTGTCGAGGGTTGACCGCCGGGTGGCAATTGACGCTTCACCTGTGGATATAAAAGCAATGTTTATTAACTATATAGGTTGAAAAAATACTAAGGTATGCTTGAGGTATTAAAATTGGTTGCTCAGAGTGAATGTTTATCATTGTGGAAGCAAAAAAAAAAATATATATTTAATATAATTTATATATACCATATGCGATATGACTTAGAGTCAGTTCCAATTTGTTAAGTGTAGTTTCTGTAGTAATTTAAAATATTCACCTGTATAAGCCGACCATTGGGCAGGCGATAGGAGTCCTGCTGTGCTGCGCTATTGAGATCGACACGAAAGCCATTTATTGTATGAAAAACGGGACCCGCACTACGCATAGTATTTGGAACCACGGTGCGTCGCACAACTGAAGTGGGTGCGGCTTGGCGATAGCGCATGCCCGAGCTGCTTAACACTAGTGGCGGTGGCAAGCTGATGAGCGGACTGGCGGAAGAAGAGCTCCCATTGTTACTGGGACTGGGACTGGGACCACTGTAGTTTTGTTGCACAGTTATGATACGCGGCGTTGTTGTGATGTTGGACGCTGGTGTTAGAGAGCGGGGGCCTGGCTTTTGTGCAACTGAGATTTGGCAATCCGGCTCAAGCATGCTGAGCAGATCGGGTGTACAGACAACTTCATCGTTGGACATTTTGGGGCGCTTGGCAGGTTGGACCTGCGGTTTCGCTGACTTCTTGGCAGACTGCACAGAACTGGCATGACTGCGCTTGGAAGCATTCGACTCAAGGCTCTCCATGGAGTCCGAAAGGCTGGTGGACTTCGCCTTGGCGAGTCGACAGCATGTGCTGTGGTCCTTGTGCATTTGCTTACGCAATTCCATTTCGGACAACTGCATCGATTGCAGGCCGCTGTCAAGGAAGCACAAGAAACACAAAATAGTAATGTTCCTATGAGTGCTTTTTTTTTAAGTTGCCGGCACTTACTTCTTTTGGGTTTCGATGTAGTTGATGAGGGCCCAGTGCTGGGCGCGAAGTGGCCACAGTATTTTGGAAGTGCACTTGAAGCAGTTCCAGTTCTCGTTCTGCTCAATGTCCACAATTACGCCGCGCGACAAGTTCTTTATGATGCACGATTTGCAGAACACAAACGGGCAGGTGGAGCAGCAATATACCTCACCGCCCTGCCCACACCAGCGACAATATAGCTCCGAGCCGTCTTCACCCTTGGAAAACTCCCCACTGTTGTAAAATTCGTGGCACTTGATGCAGTGAGTCACACGCAGTATGGGATGCATTCTGATGTTGCCGTCTGTATTGACCGCTGTGCCAATGTGCGCACGGCAAACAGTGCAATGGACCTTACGCTGATTAACCACATCCACGGTGGGGTACATTTTGAGGTAGAAGCGCCGCTCCTCCTCTGAAATGCTTGCGTCTATTTCATAATTCGTAGCTAAACCAAAAAAAAGACAGACATTCACATTAGGCAGGCAGATCAAACATCTCAGGGGAGGAACTCCTCTACTTACCCGAAAAATCAAAGTCAAATGACTTGATAGATGGCGATGGTGTCGCTGGCGTTGCCTGCAACGTGACCGTCAGCGCTGGCTCTTCGCTTGGGGTGCTGCTCATTTTGTAATATGCCGGCTAGAATAGTGAGACTACTCACACGTGGATTTGAAGCAAGGAATATATTCTTTATATATATATATATACATATATAATAATGTTTGTATGAACACAGAAACACACTTACACATACAGCAGCCACTCACTTTAAGTTAGTGCAAAATGCTGGCAAGCCAGTAAGCTGCTGCAGCACTAATAACAACACGGCGTGTTATTTATTTGCAACAATAACTAACGCAGATACCAACGCATGCCTGTCACACAATAATGGGCAACCGCAACCCGGTAAATTCTTGCTGTCTTATTATTCAAATTTGAGTTTTTAATTCTGGACGTCTTCAAAATTCTGCTCTTTGCCAGGCTGACGGCATAAAAATGATTTTTCACGCGACGGCTATTGTACCATCTCGTTTTCAATATGGCAGCCACTTCGTGTGACCCGACGGCCCGAGCGATATCCACGAAGTATACACAACAAGTTTAACCGAGTATGGAAGATAATGGGAAAAATATATAATATATATTTTTATGGATGTGTATTAATGATCCTGTAACGCATTCCAAAACAATATATGAACATACATAGCTTCAATCTAACCAAGATCGTCATTTGCGGTTAAGTAATTCAAATCATAACTACTGATCGCATCCACAAATACATATCTTCTTGATTCGTACAACTGAAATATTAAAAAACAGAACTAAAATATTATTAAGTATAGTTAAATTTTATTTAAAACAATATAATGTTTTAAAATCGAAATAAACATTGCGGTATTACATGGCTGGCAACCCTATTAATAGCGTTGTCTTCTTCGCACCTATGGAGCTTTCGTTAAGACGACATAAAGGTATAACAATATAAAAACAATGAGAATAATTGGATGGATTTAAATATGCTTTAGGCGATAGAACTCGAAAAGAGCTAAGAACGCATTTTAAATTTTTTTCTTTAATTTTTTTAAATTTGAACTAAAGGAACGCCTTGAAGATTAAGCATTTTACAGCACTGATTCACAATCGCAACACTGGGTTCCTAATTTCCAGCACTGCGTGCTGTTTATACTGCTATAATAACAAAGCATAGAAATTTGTATAAACGTAACTAAGAACTAATTAATTAATTTAAAAAACCTTTGCATAAAGAGTTCAAGTGTTAGTATTGAAGCAATACTTATTTGGTATAATTTTTGTACGCGCCTTTTGTTTTGCAACTTGATTCTATTCTTTCCAGAATTGTGCATTCTCACTAATTGTATAATTGTGTTTGAATGTGCCTAATAATGTTTAAATTATAAAGGTTTATATATACACTTCACTACGCTACATAAAAGTACTTAAAAATGCAGCCACTAATGCGTCCAATCAAAGCGCATTAGCAACTATCGATTACTTTTGGAAGCGATAACCAAATAATTACATTGCACATTGATAGTTGTGATAAAATCTTTAATTTGTCTATTTGCAGTCTGTCATTATTTTTGTCATTCTGACAAAATATTCAAGCTATATTTCCCAGTAACATGTGTTTTAGTTTCCTGTAATCTGTCCTTTTAACAATATCCACAGTCGCTAATGAAATGGAGCCCTCATCTTCCCGATCAGCATCCGAGGCGCTAAGTTCCGACTTCTTTTATGGCTGGGATTTACTATACAAATCGGTAGACGGCATAATCAACAAGAAGGCAGATGTTTTAATAGTGCTCAGCCATTTTCTGCTGACCAAACATTATAAGTTTCGCTGCGTTGGTATTGGAGACGATGTGAGGAATCCACTGCTTATGTATGTGTACAAATATAAATTGACCATAACTTAATGCTTGTAGAAAACTCTGAGCGAAGATGAAGAGGGCAGCGAACTACTGCCGGATCATTGGAATGGCGACAGCACCAAGTACGCACTGCGATACGTTCATAATAAAGGGCTCTATTTGCTGCTTGGACACATTACAGAAGACGATTTAATTCTCAATCTGCTTGACATTAATACCAAGAATGTGTCCAACATTTGCATCACGCCTGAATCCCTGGTAGCTGAAGTAAAAGGTGGCATTGTAAAACTTATGCCAACCGCGACGGATATTGTTGAACGGTTTCGCAAGGAACTTTGTGATCCGGTAGGTCGCTGAAAAAAATTTTTCGCTATTGGGGATTTTTATTTTAATTCAAATTTGTCCTTGTAGGTATTCACGGGCAACTCGCGCGAGGTAACCACACAGACACAGGCTAACACATCAGCACAAGCGACAGATCCTTTACGAATTGGAGAACCTAGGCGTCCGGGGTAAGCCACCAATCCAGTAAAAAGTGCTGGCCGATTAACTTTTTAAAAATAGATCTAAGTTCCTCATCGGTAATATGTAATGTTTTTAATTGCAGCTCATACATGCCCCATGGATTTGATTCACGTCCTTTTGGTTTTCCCGATGTTGGTCGTGGGGACTTAGATCCGCTTGGCCGTGGCTCTGGTAATCTATATCCGTTTCCCGCCAATCCGGGATTGGCACGTTTTGATCCGTTTAACCCTATAAATCCACATAACCCTGGGCCCATGGGGCCAAATCCGGATCACATGCGCCCTCCAAACTGGAATCCTGATTACTACATGTAAAATTACACGTAGTCTTAAAAATGGAATTCACGGCCTATCAAATCAATAGTTCCTTAAGCATTAATTTAAAGTTTCCTTAAATCGATTCTTAAAAAAGAAATACAAATTGGACTGGAGAAATACGATATGGCTTTTATTGTTACTAAATTATAATTTTATTGTTGCTCATATACAATACAAAAAATCAGAACAAACAAATCAGCCTAAACATTTATAAATGTATTGATTAAATGTAATGCATTATAATGTGACATTACAAAAGATAATCTAATCATCTGAATTAGGCTGCGAAATGTACAAGAAATATCCACTATAAACTACACAATGTAATGGCGTGTTATTGCGCAAAAAATGTCATACGTATATGTATATATATAAAATTGAAAGTGCGCTTTCGTAATCTCAATAACAGAACAAAAATCATTATATGCGCAGCTATTAATAGTAAGTATAATATATTATTTTATGTAGTATATGTATATTTTTTTGTGGTATGCATTAAGGTCTAGCCTAATATTATTATTATATCATAATATTTTGCTAATTTAATTAATTAATGAACCTTCCAAATTGTTTCAAAATGTTCTTTCTCAGCTGGTTGACTTAAATTATCGCTGCACTCTCGCAGCAAGGGAGGCTGCATTATTAAAAATCATTTTGGGCCTTGGCGCTCGGCTGATTGTAGTGCAATTATGAGTGTGTTTGTTTATAGCGAAGCATTTAGCTCTTTCCTTCCATCACCTCGTCTCAGTCCCATTCCCCAATAAACATACGTGGTGTGGGCACATAGCCGCGAGTTGGCAGCGGTAAATGGCGTCCATAGATGTGATTGTATGGGGATTCGACAAGCTCGGAATCTACAAGAAGCGCATTAAACTGACATTAGTGTGTACAAACATATATACGTAATTATATATATGTTATGATAGTGATGATGATGATCATGTATGTACAATGTTAACGGTAAAGGTAAACTGTTTGCCGTCCAGGGTCCAAGTTAATGTAGAGTTAGTATTCACAAAATTCGTACAGGTTTAGCTATACCAAGGTATATTTAAGGTGCTACTAAACAAAAAACCATAGGCAATTTCGCATTTATATATATACACAGCGCATATCCAGATCGTGGATTGGATGATAACATAAACCCAAACAAATAACCTCATTTTCAATAGTCGAGTATTTGGATTTTCTTCAAACTGAGGCTGCGCGGCTTGCGCGGCTTTAGGTAGCCATAAATGGATTCCATGTCGCTGATGTCAAGGCGGCTGGCAGTGCGCCCAGTTCTTTGCGACTGTGTCTGCAGCACAGGCGGCGGTGCATTGTTTGTTGTTGATGCTGTTGGTGTTGTAGTTGCTGCTGATGTTGATGTTGCTGCGGTTGCAGTCATTGCTACTGCTGTTGTTGTTGCTAAACTCTTTGTTGTTGCTGCTGTGCCTGTTGTTATACTTTTGTTTTTACTATTGAATTTATTTTTGTTGTTTTTCAAGCCGTCATCATTGTTTTTCTTGGCATCGCTGTTGTTGTTCGTTAGCTGTCGCTTGCTGTTGTTGTAATTGTTCTTAGTATTGTCATTGGGTTTTTTGTCAGCTTTGGGTTGCGGCTGCTGTTGCTGTTGACGTTTGCCCCGCCAACTTGGCGCTGGCAACTTGGGCTTATTGTAGTATGTAGCCCGCCTGTCGCTAGCCTGGAAGCCAACGTCTGCGTCCAGTGATTTGTGAGGCACACGCTCATAAATGTTAACCTGCGCTGCTGCTGGTAATTTTTTGGCCACGATGCGCCGTCGTCCACCGTACATGTACAGTGAGCCCTCCTCGTTGGGCTGCTCAAAGAAGCTCTCTGTCGACTGTGATTTGTTGCGTGTGGCGAGCAGTGCTGGCGCTGCCAGCTGACGCAACTGAGCACGATCCACATACATGTCTGTCTCCTCATTGCTCTGCACAGCCCGTAGACGTTGCTCGTGGGGCATGTGGCTGGGATGACGTATATAGCCGCTCCCCGTGTTGCCAGTCATGCTGTCGTCAATGTCAAAGTCCATGTCGAAGTCATCGTATTCGTAGCTGTTGCCGTATGAGGGCACGTCTATTGTCATTGCTGTCGGCACATCCTCCTGCACCTGCTCCAGCACCGATACATCGCTCTCACTGCACCACTTTGCCACACCAACGTGCTTGTCCAGCAGTCCACCACTCAATCGCTGATGCCGTCGCAGTTGCTGCTGACTGAGGCTGCGCTGTGGCCGTGGTGCCGGAACCTGACCACAAAGAGGTGCCAGCGCATAGCAGCTGACACAATTGCAGGCGTTCTCGGATGAGAGTTGGGTGCGTTGCATGGATGGACGACGTGCGCCCTGACGCACTGCCATTGCCTCCAGATCATCATAGTACTCTGCAGGCGGATAGTATATTTTGCTCTGCGCCTGATGCTGATGTTGACGGTGGCAGTGGCGGTGTTGCTGATGCCGATGATGCACTACATGCGTATGGGGCTGGTGTGGGTGCATGTGCTGATTGCTACGTGCTTTGTGGTGCTGATGTTGGTGGTGCTGATGTTTGTGTTTGACTGTCGGCGCCAGTGCGGTGCTTTGTGTCTTGGTTGCTGTAGTTGCTATAGCTGTTGTTGTTGTGGGTGCTGTAAGGTCCGTTGGCAGTGATTGTGGTTGCATTTGCATTTGCATTTGCAGAGCGTGCGTATTGTGTTGTTGCAGTTGATGTGGTGCTAGTTGCTGGGCTTGATAGCCGCCCTTTTTATTATTATAAATACCTATGCCACTCTCATAGCTGCGCGTCTGCCAGATCTGATGGGGATGATGACTCGGTGGCTGCTGGTGGTGTACGGCGTGCGCAGCTGCCGCTGCAGCCGCCATTAGTTGCTGTTGCTGCTGCTGCTGTATATGATGGGCATGCGGATGCATGCCAGACAAGTGATTATGTATCATCGATGTCTTCTTCTGGGTAAGCGTGCTAATGCCATTGCTGTTTCCGTTACCATTTATGATGATGTTATTGCCATTACCGTCCCTTTGATCCTTCGACTTGGATGATTTCACGAAGTTAGGCACGCGTGCACGCAAGCCACAGTAATAAGGATCGTCTGAAAAAGTATAGGTTCGACTTATTTGGTTCTGGAAATACAATTTGACGGTTGTGGCTTACCATATTTCTTGTTGTCCTTGCCTTTGTCGGACTTTCCGCGCGACAATTTAATTCTGGTCTCCAAATCGATGTCATCATAGTCCGGCTGTAAAACCAAAAAAAATATTAAAAAAAAAATAATAATATTCAATTAAATTGTGAAAATGGAAAAGTATATTTTTTGTTGATTTACATTTTTTGTTCAAATATTAGCCGAAAATTATCTATTTAATATTTAAAATATAACTTTTTTTTTTGATTAGTAGAGCCTGAAAATATTTATTTTCGCTTGAATTTAGTACAGCTGAAAATATATTTAATTATAGTTATTGCGCAATATTAATTGTTGTATATGATTGTTTAAATTGTTTAATTTAGCACCACTAACAACAAGCATTAATTTTAAATATTTAAATACAATTGACTGAAAACTTTGGAAACACCAAAATATATTAAAAAGACTTAGGCAACAAACGCGATGGCTACATTTTGCGCAAGGTGCGGCAGCAATTTTTGCTGCACACGTCGCAATATCTATATGTATATAGGTGTATGTGTGCGACGCTTACAGTTAGCCATAACTGTGTAGCCTGGCCAGAGACTGTGAGGCAGAGTCAGAGGCCCATAGCATTAGCTGGTCGGTCGTTGGGCCCATTGGCAACATTCCGTGCATATTAATTACACGCGATTCGTTTGCAGTTATTTCTGTTGCTGCTGAAATTCGAATATTATTGAATGCAAGCCAAATGCTTGGTGAAGCTCAACGACGTCCAAAAGCGAAATCGTCGCCGCAACAAGTGGCCTGGTATTTTTAGCCACTCTGTCTGCCTGACAGAATTCAGCTCATTGGGGGGGAGGAGAGCACAGTACAGGGCTTAAAGCCAGAGCCGTAAACCATTTTGCAAGTGCTCGCGTTGCGCATGTAGCCAAGCATAGCCAACATACCCCCGTTATTTGTTTTCTTGCTGCTGCTGGACTAGTTGCCACACTTCTTGCTCGTATTATATATTTGTATTTATTTTAGTGCTGCTCAAAATTTTGTTTATTAAGCACGCACACAGACTTAACTACTTACAACAATTGTTTTAACACTTGGCTACAAAAAACTTGAGCAACCTGGCTGAATTTTTGTGGCTAATTGTCTCACCTTTGGAATTAGATCGTGCGCATAGACGTTATCCCTGGGTGGCAATTTGGGTGGCTTCTCGCTGCGCTTGTGCGCCAATTGCTGCGTCTGCAGTAACAATTGCTCGCGGGTGGCAGCCACATGACCATTGCTGCTGCCATTATTCAAATGCTTTCCAAGCTGCTGCTGTTGAAGTTGTTGTTGCTGTTGCAGCTGCTGCTGCTGGTGGGCGCTGCCAAATCCAGAGCTGCCCGAACTTCCATTGCTGCCATTGCCTGCAACACTGTACGGATCCTCATCTGGTATGGGTATGCGCGGGCGATTTTTAATGTCCACAATGGGACGTTGCACTGCAGGGGAGAAAGAAAAAGAAAAAGAAGACGCAGAATGCCATGTTTACAAAACGGTTCCTACAATAAATCAATAACTGCATAATTACGAAACGCACATACACACACTCTCACACACAAACAAATTGAACAATACAAATATTCAATGTGAATTTTTTGATATTTAAAAGCAGCCCATTAATTCTATTATACTTACAGTATCCTAGAACATCGATTATTATAAAATGTTTTCAGTAAAGAGTATCTGAATAAATCTGAGTTAGTACTCTTTGCTCATCTTTAAAGAATGCAGGCATAGAAACTCATACAAGAAGAGAGACAAACACTTACACACACACACACACAGTCACTTGCACATAACTCACCTGGCGGCAGTTTGCTCTTTAGCATATCCATGGCTACCACATTCACAATGAGCACCCAAATGGGGCACTCCAAAATGTCATTCTCCGATTTGACAAAGGCCACTGCCGATAGGCATTGCGTTTCCAAGCGACGACGATCTGGATAGGCACGGCGCAGTTCACGATTAACGTTCGACTGAAACTTCTTCATGTCGAAGAGCTGAAGGCGACAAAACCGAATTAGTAAACAATAACACAATTTGCATATAGTAAGAAGTACAATGTACAACTAAGTACTATTTCGATTTAAAAGGCAGCAGTATACAACTTACCTTGACTATTTTTTCGCTTTCGAGAGCCTGATTTGGCAGCTTCAATATTTCGGCACCAATGGAGGTCTCCTCGTTGGGATTGCTGGCGGTGCTCTTAACAAAAACGTTGCTCTTCGCATAGCGACGCACAAGTATGTTGCCAGCATCGTCCATTTTGATCTTCACGCCCTAGAGGTGTACATACATAAAAGAAATACGTATTTGAGTACTTAAAGTTAGCTGTATATTTCGACAGGTGGCACCGCTAATGGCTGTTCCTTGTAGTTTTAACTGTGCGCCCATCAATTCTGTTTATTGTTATCAATATATATGCAAATACATTCGGTTGGCGCCGCCGCCGAATCGCTCTTTAGCAACTGTGTCGCTCAAATTAATGAGACATAAAGCTCAATTCGCGCTTACCTGGCCGATGACGCGTTTCATCTCGTCCGTCTTCTGATCTCGCATGGGATTGTCAAAGCCGCACAAGCCAATGCTGAAATAACAACCAGCAACATTTATATACACATACAGTTAGACAATTATAAGCGTACAACAGTTTATTAATTGCAAATCAATCAGCTGCCGCATTAGGCAAAATACAAAATAAATAAATAAATAAAAGTGGCAGTCGCATTTAGCACTTTGTGGCACGTTCACTTTCAGTGGGGCCTCGTTCGAATTCGAGTGGTGCATGAGTCACTTGGCTGCTGTAGCATTTTGTTACATTAAACGTTTGACAAAACATTTGGCTGTGCTGCAGCCAAAAACAACAGCCCAGACAGCAGCAACATAACTGTGCATTCGCCTGCCACAAATTCGCATTGACAGTGATTTATGCGCTTGCCGCAATGTGTGGCAGCTGCAGCCGAAAAAATCTATAATAAACATTTCATATTTTTTCATCGACTTGTTTAATTGCAGAACGCGCCTGCAGCTGAGTCATGTTCAATAGATAGTCAAGTTTGTTGCCCAGGTCTTTTGTTTATTTAGCCTTGCCGAAAAGAAACGAAAAAAAAAACCCAAAAAAATACTGTCAAGCATATTTTCACATATTTTTATGCTGCACTGCGGGAAGCGTAAGCAGCAAAAACACTTGGCTGATGTTGTTTTGATTTTTCAGCTTAAGGTCGAATCAAATGTCGGCTAAAATGCTAACAAGAAGCTGCAGAGGAAGCCGCAAACGGCAAACCCACCAGCAGCAAGCAGAAAGCAAAACAATGAAACGAAGCTAATTGTAATTGTCGTTTGCAAAAAGGCCACCGCATGACTGAGGCTGAGGCTGCCACAGAAAATTGCTGCTTCTACTGCTGCCGGCAGCAACAGTTGTTGTTCTAGCGCTCATTGTTGTTGTTGCTGTTATCTGCACTGCTCCTGTCTCTGCTGCCAAGCTCACTTGACGCCGCTCTGTCACTATTATGTTTTATGTTAATTTGTATAATGAAGCGCTGCCTTTGCTCCAGCCAGATCGCATCAGCAACAGCTTAAAGAACGGCAGCAATTGCCGTTGGCATTTGGCCATGTGCCTTAGTTCTGCGCGTAACATCTGCCGTCGTCGACGTTGACGTTGCGGCTGCTTGGCGTTGATTTATTGGTTAAACGGTTGTAAAAACCGTTGAAATGTATGTCAAAGTTTCCATGAAATGAAATCGACATGGACTACTGCTGATGTTGATGTGTGCCTTTCAAGGTTGCCCCTAAACAAAGCGGATTTGCAGTTCTTTTGTTTTTTTTTTATTTAGATTTTTTCGTTATTAAATGCTTCGTTTAATACCAGCCAGGCTAATAAGCGTTATTAAGATGAAATACAAAAATTCAGAGCAATAGATGAACTGGTATCGAAAAGAGGGAGCCTTTGCCCAACCCCAGACAAACCCACTGTCAATCACACACATTCAGTTACCAATTCATGGCCTGACACAATAGCTGCGTTCACTTCTATATGCCAACATATAGCAACTTTTATATATATACACAAATATATGCATGCATACATATCGGTTGCAAGGTCGTCTACTATAAAATACATAAAAAATGCATATAAAAAAAAAACTGGACCTGACACGCCTAAATGAGCTAAAAATGCGAAAGGCAAAAAGGCAGACCAGCAACTGCCAACAGTCTTTGTGCTCTGTGCTGCATTTTTACGGCTGCCAATGAAAGCGAGAGTCCAAGTCTTAGCGGGTTTTGGCCAGCAACGCGAGAAGCTCCACAATTTTGGAGTTCAAGTTAAACGTGTGCAGTGGGTCAAACTTTGCACGAGGGGAGTTGCAGCTGGTGGATCGGTTGTTGCTTCTTCAAGGAAGCGGCAGCCACAATGCGGCAACTGGTTTCGAGCGCTCCAAAAACTGGCACTGACAACGCTGTGACCTGTGGCTAGTTTTGCATGGACAGGCACAGAAAAAACTAAAACAAAGCTGACAAAAACAACAGCAACAACCGGTTCAGCTAAAAAAAATGCATGGCATAATGTAAAACATGGACAGATAGATAGATAGAAAGAGAGGGAGAGAGAGAGAGAGAGAGAGAGGGAGAGAGAAAAGCAGATGCTTTAATAAATGCAAGTAAATTTCTCATAACTAATGACTTAGGCAACAAACGTGACAGCCTCAGTCGAGCTGGCAAACTAGCTTCAAAGTCTACTTAGTTGTAGATTGCTCCAATTCGATTATTTACTTGTAGACAACTACTGGTCGCACCTTAATCGTTGCGAAGGCCAATTCACACTACTGTTCTTGACTAAAAATAAGACAAATTGGCACGTGTGCCAAGCGCTGGTTCCTATCCGCTTCAATTGTAAGCAAATCCAAAGAGAAAAAAACTGTCTTTTGTGTGCTGTAAATTAAAGCGTGGCCTTGGCCAGCCGCGGGTCGCGCCTTTTTTGCCTCACTTTTGATTCGCACGAAATGAAATGTTGCAATCAAATGGTCGGAGGTACCCCGTTTATAGCACGCTGAGCCCGATATTGCCGCCAGTATTATTATTTGATTTTAACCGTTTGCCCGCAACATGAACATTTTTTGATTGGCAACGCCCACGCAACAGCAGTAATAACAAACAGGAACAGGCAACAGCAGCCGCTTACTGTCATAAGCAGTAAAATTTATACTGGCGCCGATTCAATTGTTGCACAAGATAATGGCAGACATGTAAGTGGTCTGGCCATGAGTGTTTAAGGGGTTTGCCCATTAATTAAATGCGCTTGTTGTGCAAAAAAAAAAACCTGCGTTGCAGTTGCAACTGTTGCTGATGCTGCAACAAATGTGTGGTCCTTAGCATCTGCTGCGTGTCATTTGGCGCAACGCCTCCACATCAGCCTAATTAATTAATTTACATACAACACTAGTGGCAACACACTCAAGCTATAGTCACTAGATGTGAAAATTGCCAATCGACAGCATGCAACACGGCAGCGGTATTGAATTTCTGGCACCGAAAATCAGTTACCCTTTCGGCATGTTAAAGACTATTCCAAATTGCATGCACTTAATTTATAGAAAAAATTATAATAAGGAAGCACAACTCACCTTGGTAATTTTCTACTTTACTTCTTAGCACAGTTAATCTTCATATATATACTCGCTCAAAATATATAAGTTCAGGTTAATTAATGTATATTTGCTTAACATTTTGTAGTTACATCATGGCCAGAGCCATGATACCTTACAATTTATCTACCTTAAAAGCAAATTTTCTTTTTGCCTTTTTGTATAGAATGCGAGCGATATGTTTTTCACAGTTTATACAATTTTTGGTAAATATATCTATCATTTAAAGTTGTCGCCTTTTGTCTTTAAAAACAGGTTTTCTGTGGCAACGCGTTGCTAACTTTTAATTACTATCGTCATGAGAAACAAGTAATCAAGTCCAATACGTATTAGCATACATAGTTCAGGAAGTTTTAACAGCTGGAAAAATGTCTGCAGTGAAAGTCAACCCGAAACTGGTTTCATCGATAAATGTTGGAATGTTAACGTTGCTAATTCTTAATATAATATATAAATCTGAAATTCACAAAATCTAAACTTGAAAAAGTCAAAGCTTGTATGGGTTGTGTGTCGCTCGAAGCAAGTAACTGCTAAACGCTTGGGATTCATTTGCATTTAACCAGATTTCCAGTGAAAAACATTGCGTGTGGAATAAAATGCGCTATGCATATGATAGCAAAATCTATGTAGCATTCAAATGCAATACCTATTTTTAAATTGACAAACAGCAGAGGATGGCAGAATGCTGCTTAAATGCTAACAAGGGCTGACAGTGGCACGAGGAGCAACAAAAACAGCAATTGTTTGCTAATTAAACAACAAGAGTCTGGCTAGTTAAACCTATTGCTAAAATAGACAAACGACAAGGGCAAAACAGACCACACACAAACTGAAACTAGTTGGCTGTTTGAAGTCAGCGCCATGCCAATTGATTAACTTGACACTTTCAACTGGAAATCAGTTTCAATTTTCCCCAATTTCCCTCTCCACTACACAAGATATATTTAACCTGCAATTGACATGAACAAGTAGCCAGCAGCAATAGCAACCACATTGACTACAACAACAAATATTCGTTATGCTGCTGCTACGATGAAAAAAGAAAGAGGAGCCGCCGCAGCGGCTTAAGCAGCAAACTGACAATTGCAATTTGCATCTGGCAATCTTTGATGACCTCGTCACGAACAAACGAATGACTTTCGCTATTATTTTGAATTTGTTTGACTTTTGATACCCTACACTCATACAAATAAGTAAGAGGCCGAACTAGATATGTATGATTACTTAAAGTTTTATACATTGTGTCTGTCTGTCTCATGCAAACAGAAAATGTATTATGTATATTCTAGGTATTTTTAGAAATCTCATAGCTGCAAGCTTCAAAAAATATAACGCGACAATGATGAAGTATTGTCTTTCAATAAAGGCAGGTACAGGGTATCTCATAATAAGCATTTTTTACTTTTAATTATTTATTTATCGCCTGTAGTTGGTAAACAAAATTATATTTAATCCGCGGCTGCAGCCTTTAACTGTATTGTACCTAATTTTTGCTCCACTGATCATTGTTGTGGTTTTTATTATTATTAAGTATTATTGTAGTTGTTGACATTTTAGTGGCAGCATCTTCATTTCGCTGCTTTGTGGAATCCACAAAGGAAGCCGCCATGCAACAACAATTGTAAGCAATGCCCTTTTTTGGCCTCATTGCAGCTCTTGTTATTGTTTTTGTTGTAGACGTTGTTGATCTTTTATTGCTATTGCTAACCAGATAACGTTTTAAGCAATAAACTTGAATTGTTGGCTGTGCGTTTAATCAGCACATTTATGGACTAATTCATTATGCATTCGATGCTCATTGTAGTGCATATCTGAATGTATATATACAACTACTCGAAAAGTTAACTCCATTATGCAGACTTCTTGACATTTGGCTGTAAGTAAGTGAGTGCCGAGAGCTATGCACTCCAATGTCTGAATGTGTGGGCTGTGCTGAAAATTGGCATAGCAATTGAGGCAAAAGCGTTTGGCATTTGCAATTTCTGGCACGCAACTACGAAATCATTTTGAGATGGAATATGTTAATTAGCCTCATATGCAGCAGCAGTATAGTATAGTATACCTGGCTCCGAAGCAAAACTGCAGCCAAAGCCAAAATCAAAACCACAACCAAAACCGAGTAAGTGCTTAGCTGGGTTACCAAAAACTAGAATTCTAAGAAGAAGAGAAAAAAAAATACAGAAACTTAAATTGCCGCGCAACGGAAATCGCTCATTTTATTGAAATACGCGCAATTAATAAAACATTTTTACTTGTTGTTGTTGTTGATTGTTTTTTGATGCTCGTTTTATTTTCGGGCATTTTCACATGCTACAAATTGCCGCTACGGAGTGAGGTCAGAATTGTCGTAATTTGCATTCGCATTCGTCGGCGATTTAGCTGAAGGTTCTCTTATATATATTTTCCTTTTGTGTTTTTTTCCAGATTGACAATTGTAATACTTAAGACTATAAATTTAATGGGCGTTGTAGACGCGATCCCTGGCAAAGTTTCATTCATTGCTCATTTGGGAGCATATCAGTTGTAATTTAATAAATTATTACTAAGTAAACAAAAAACAAAAACAGGCAACTTAACAAAAACATATCCAACATTCAGTAAGGCTTCACCTAATTGCTGATTTTCGTTGCCAGTGGGTCAAGGGCAAATGCTGCAACTCCATTTGAGCAAAAGTTCAAAGGCATCATTTGCGCGAGCTTTTTCCCCACTTTTTTTTTCTTCATTTATTTATATTGTAAACATTTTCCTTGCCTTTTGTTTGGTGTGTGCAATTAAAAAGGCAGCCATAATTATTTGCATACTTACCGCATGCCATCAAAGCCATCGTCGGAGCCATTGATGGTCAGCACCGGTGCACGTGCGTAAGCCTTGGCTACGCGGCGATTGCGCTCGAACACAATTACTTTGGCCCAGATCTCATCATCGATTTGCGTCCATTTATCCAGCACTTCCTGTATGTGTTCCTGCAAATCAGACAATCAGAGAAAGAGAGAGACAAAGAGTAAGACGGTGAGATAAAGTGAGGTGTTAAAATGAGAGTGTGCTAAACTGTGGCATCAACTGCTTTAGCAATACACAGAAGACTTAGGCGAGCAACTTGCTATAGACAAAAGAAAAACCAAAAATAAAAATCTGCTGCAACTATTGCAAATGCAACTAATGCCAGCAATTTTCACTTTCCATCAGAGTGCACAAGTGTGTGTGTGTATATGTATTTTTCGCCAGCCGAAGTGAACGGCCTTGTTGGGCGCTTGCGTTTGTGTTTTTATTTTCACGTTGTTGTTTTTCACTCACTTTACTTTTACTATTGCTTTTTTTTGTGTGTTGCTTTTGTATTTTTGTTACTGCTGGATGCCATTAAAAGCGCCTATGTCTGTTTTATTTGTTACTGTTGTTTTGCTGTAGTTTGTTAAATAAAAGCTAAAATCAAATCGGAGCAAATGCTGGCACGAAGCTAGCGCGCCAGCCAGTCGTGGCGCAGCAAGACATATAAAATTATAGACAACGGCGTTTACTGCTGTTATTGTTGCTATTTTATATCTCGACTGTATGTGTGTGTGTGTGCACAGATATTTAAAGTGCTGCAAGGCTTTCGATTGCACTAAGAAATGAAAATGCAACCCGTTTGCGCTTGCGTCATGCCTAAGTGCACAGCGCATATTTTACATTTTAATATACTTTTATGTAGTTAGATACATGTGTGTGCATATCTGATTACACACCTAAAGGGGCAGTTTTATAAATAATAAAATCGTATCACATACAAAAGCCATAATTACACAAGGTGCAATATAAATTTGGTAACAATCTGGATAGCAACAATTAGAGTATATTGTTTTTTCTTTATATGTTTAAAACATATATTGAATAATATATAAACTGTACATAGTTATTCATTTTATTGGTAAGTTGCTCCAAATAATATCAGTACAAAGGCATAATGAATTTATATAATTTTGAATTGCATAAATCAATGAGCTGATCCATTTAGTAATAAGATTAGCATAAGGAACTTGATAACATAACTTAATTTGAATATTTGTGTACTTCTGGTACCGCTCTCGTAATTTCATACACATGTAAATTCGAGGCTGTAAGTGCCGCACAGCTGGCCATTAAATGGCTCTACATTATCATATGTTCAGGCGAACGGATAATAAAAGAGTTCAATTAACCTGTACAAAGAACAGGGTCATAAGTAAAGCCATTAGCCCAGTAACCAACAAGCCCACAGTTTTATAGTGGTTTTCAGGCAGAGTTCAGCGTTACTTTACAAAAAGAAAAAAAGAAATATGAAAACTCAGGCAAGCAAATATATATCTAACATGGCGGTTTTGGTTCAGTTCTACATGTTGACGCTCGAGTACGGACAAGACGAGTGGTAAACTTGTCTAGGCAGTCCGCTGCTCAGATGCTGCCACTCTGTTCAGCGGGCCAGGCCGCACATTAAAAATGCAAATAAATCATGTAGTAAAACTTGTTAACCTTTTCGTATGCTTTTGGCTGTATATATAGATAAATATGTATGTGTGTATGTTTATGTATGGCGTACTCTAGCTTTAATTTGATGCTGCTGTATGTGCGAGTCGTCAGCACTTTTGATTTCACTTCAAACCCGCATAGATTCTTCTTTAGCTCCGTCTCTCGCAGTCTGGGCAGATTCACTTTTGTTGTACAGGTTTACAATTTTTTTTTGTGCCTGTTCCAAAAGAATCTTGTAGGCTTAAGTGTCGTTTGCCCAAACAAGTTACAAGCTGTAGCTTTTTATAGTTTATACAATATTTCTAGGCCGTCTTCTTCTGCCTCAAATTGTATGCGACGACCTCAAAATGTCGAAGTTCAGCTTGCAACCAATTGTGGTTAGGTTGGCTACTATCTTAGCTGTTTTATGCAGTTCTGCTTATAGTCGTTGCCATCGTAGCTGCTTCTAATTAGCCCGGTTAGCCTGGGCTGGGCACATTGCATTGGTTTTTTGTGTTTTTTGTGCATGAAAAATTAGCACAGCTTTGAAATATTATATGTATATGAAGTATATAAAAATGTGTGTGTTTGTGTATTGGCCAAAATGCCAATCGATTCTTAAAAAGCAACTGAACTGGTTTTCGTAAGCACACATTTGTTATGCAAATCATTATCGAATCTACTATGTTATTTTTGAGCCACAAAAAATTCCTACGTATATTTTAAATAATTGTTTGCTGGCTCTGACGCAAGTCGATAATCAGGCCAGTAACTAAGAATGCTACAGAGGCGTTTTAACGGACGTAAACGCACACACACATAAACCCACTTTTAAAATTTTAAAAATGAAAAATGGCCAATAAACAGAAATTATAATTCTTTGCATTAATATTAAAATAAAGTCAAAATGGTAATTAAAAAATCGAGTTGAAATTAAGAACAGCTGCCCACGTTGGGGAAGTTAGATGTGCTAAAAAACTGTTGACTGAAATGAAGTCTTTTCATGATTTCTAAACTTTCTTATTGTCCAATTATAAAATTTCATTAATATGGCCTTTAACTTTTACCACTTTTATTTGTTATTTTAAGATAACAAAATTAACTGAATTTGTAAATGATTTTTTCTTTACTTTAATCTTAAATATCTGTTACATAGGCTCTGCAAAGCTTTAGAGAGCCGATCATTTCTGCCACGCCATTTTCAGCATGTCATAAATGTTCCACAAGTTACAATTTAGTTTTGTGTGTCATTTTGTAAAGGGCACAAACGCCATTAAGGTGTAATTAAAGTATCTGTCTGCGGCTGCGGCTGCGGCTGCGACAGCAGTGGGTTTAATAAGTTCTATAATTGACACTCAACTACAATAAAAATGAAATAACAACAAGAAAAACACATGCACAAGTGCAATCAGCGCGGAAGTTTGCTCAGGTCGTTGTTTGAGGCACTCTTGAGAATCTCTTTTTTTTTTTAGTTTATTAAGTTTGCACTTTTTGTGTAAAATGTTGTTGAACTTTTGCAGTCACGACTTTGGCGCAACTGCCGATCGAAGTTTGCCGTTAGAGTTGGAGCTTAGCTTGAAACTAAAACTGAAGATGGCAACAGATGCGCTTAGCTCTCAAAGTTGACATTTAATAAAATGAATTTAGTTGGTTGTAGCGAGCTAGCGAGCGAACGATCAAGCGGCAAGCTTTGTTGTAATAGATATAATCATCATTTGAAATTATTGCAGACTTTATCAATTTATTTTTCTCTGACAGGTTGCAGTCGCTAAAAGAAATTGCCAACTTAACCATTGATATGTTTATTAATTTTAATTTGAGTTAGCCCTTAAGCGCAGATCTTCAAATGCCATCTGACCCATTTCCATAGTTTGCTCTCGAAAGCAAAGTAAATATTATTTTAAAATTGTGCGATCAAGTGGATATCGGGTTGAACGTCTGTCTTTGCTTATCTTTTGCCATGCGCAAACAAATTTATGCTAATTTTATGCATAGTTTTGTCTTGGCAGGTTAGGAGCTATAATAATAGCTGGCGGAGTCTTCCGTCAGCGCCTATCACAATGCAAATCAATCAATTTATTTTCACCAATCAGGAAACTCAGCGCAGTCAACGATTTTTATAAGGAAAAATGCCTATAAGGCATATTAAAAACGCTTGATGAAGAGGCATTAAAAGCGCCTCGGACAAATTTTCCATTGAATTGTAGGCCGACTTGTTTAAGAGCTAAATTACGCGCCAAGTTATATGTGTGTGTGTGTGTGTGTGTGGGGTGTGAGTGTGTGTGATGTGTACGTAGTGTGGTTTTTCCTGCTTGCGCCAACGCGTTTTGGCAGTGGCAGCCAATCCTGTTGTACAACTCTGGCGAACGTGGCAGCGAAACCGAAACCAGGTGAACGAGTGGCCAAACATGCGCATGGAAGTGGAAGAGGAAAAACTGCAAATCAACGACAACAGCAGCAAACAAGCTAGCGAGACGAAGCAAAAACTTGTCAGCTTGCCGAAACTGAAACTTTCATTTTCATGCCACTTTCGTCTATGTGGAAAAGTGGTTAGAAGAAGAAGAAGCCAGTCTGGGAATCAGGCAGCAACTTTGCCGTTATGCACTTAAAGTTCTGTTTGCAAGCCAACCAAGTTCGTTGCCTGAGTCTTTTGTTTGGCTGTCGCTGCGTATGTTCAACTACAAGTCTTTTGTATCTTGGCTTTGTTCCCAGCTAATAAATTTGTAAACAATATTGAAAATAGTACAGGCCCAATAGCAGCAACAACAGTTAGCATAGATTGCTCAATAAATGCCTGGCAGCTAAACAACGAAAAAAACTCTACTCAGACCAATTCAAAGGGCCCTCAAAGCTAAGCAACGACAATAGGAAAATACTGCCATAATTTGTTTTTGTATTCTTTTTTTTTTATCTGCTTCATGGGAAAAACTATACGCCTTTTGTATTGCTAAACGGATTTATATAGACGCTCACGCCAATTGCACAATGCTGCAGCGTTTTTAAGTCGAACGCGTGGGCGGTCGCATTTTCCGACTCAGACGTTTCATATGACAAAAAGAGTGTCGCGAGGCTTTTCACTTTTTGCATCAACATTTTATGGACTGGGTGAGGTCTAATGCAAATTTGTTTGAAAGGAAGAAGAAACAATACATAACTTTGATAGAGGGTCATAAAAGTGCTCAGTTTTGATTGGTTAAAATTGTTCACTGACTGAAGTTAACCCAGTTAAATTATATCCATAATATTTATGACAACAATAACAAGTTGTGGCTATAACTTTTGAGTGTAGGCGGCAGCGGTATTTGCCAAAAAAAAAAAAACAAAAAACGAAAGAGCGGGCGACTGAGGTTACGTTAATACTATAATGATATATTCTATGGTATTTTTATGTGTATATTTGATTTTTAGTTGCTTATTTTCGAACTAAAATTTGTCATTTGAAAAGTGAAAATAAAGACATCAAAATTATGTCTTGAAATAAAATTAAAATTCTTTGTATATACAGCAAATAAGAAGAAGTAATCAATAAACTTAGATTATTAAAAAATATTGTATATTGAATCACGAATAAGCAATATTGTGGTATATAATTTCATATCATCATGTTATATCGCTATGTATAAACTTGACGAAAGCGAGATAGAGCGATATAGACAAAGCTAGCGCGCATTTTGTTGACTGTTTTGTTGCTTAAATGCTGAAATCAATGAAATGCCCACACACAGACCATCGCACACACATGCACACATACACACATACTCTTATATTAATTCAAGCTCGTGTTGGGCTTGTACATTAGGGTTACGTTTGCATTTCGTTAATATTGTTGCTGCTGTTGTTAGCTGTTGTTTTTTTTTTAGCAGCGCGTCGTCTTCTTTTTTTTGTTAATGTTGTTGTTTTTGAGGCAACTTCCAAATGGCGATAGCAAAATTAAAAATGCACAACGCAATGCGATGGCCTAACGGTAATTAATGCAATTGGTCAATACAACAACTACAGCAACAACAACAAACATCGCCTGTGGCTAAGGTTTAGTGCGTTTTATGCTGACGCTGACCTCAATGAGTCCGCTGCACGTGTCGAGAATAAGCCACTGTGGAAAATGGCTACAAATCATAGAAAAGCCACTGGCCAAGCGGAAGTCAAACTCTTGAGCTGTCAGTTGTTCAAATCGTGGTCGTGCCATGGCCTCTATTTTCTTGTTCGTCTTTGTTTTTGATTCCTCGGCAAAAATATTTTATAGCTTCTACTTCTAACTAAATGAACGTTGACACACACATAATGCTTCTTGTATATACATGCATATATAAAGCATTCTAACGAATTATTTCAAATATTTTCTACTAATTATTGCCGCATCATCAACTCATTTGTTGATTAACATTTTGTTGGCACTTACCTTGTAAAGTTTGTCTTTCTGAAACCAAACATCCTCCTCTTCCTCCTGCTGCGTGAATGTCTGATCCAGGTTTAGATCATCTCGCGAACGTGATAATATTTTTCTCCGCGATACCATTTTTGTGAGTCGCCGGTCCAAGAGGGAGAGTCTGAAAAAAACCAACGAGTAAGTCATAAAATATTGTGAATATTATGTATTTAGCTTTCATGTGTGCCGCACATTTTTTTTTTGCCAAGTATTTAACCATCTAACTGTACGTCAATAATTCTTTTGGGTGCAGATCTGTGTGCTGACAGGCTTCAAACTGTGCAACACCAAATTGCAAAACAAACAGAACCCAAAACTAAAGGCAAGGTTCAACGCACTCAAGCACAATAATAACATATATTGTTTATGAGCTGACTTCCTTTATACAAGTCATCCACATGCGGCCTCAGCTGTGTAAACTTTGAGGAAGCTGCTCTTTCCCAATAATGATCTGAACTTCACACGGATACCTGCTGCAAGCCTCCACATACTCCTTGTCAGCAGTTTGTACTTTGTCCAGCTGCTATTGTGAATGTAAATTGTATTTCTGACAATATATAGAAGGGGTTGTTAAATGTTATTGTTTATTTTTCTTATACGTTTAAATCATTTTCAATTCAAATAATAAAAAATGTATACATATTTGAATTAAAAATCTGTGGAAGTTAATTAGGCTTTCTTAAGGCCAAGTTATTAACTGTGAAATTTAAGGCCCTCTCAATCAATTTTTTATATTTTAAGTACTAAAAACATCGCCAAAACTATGAGAAAACATAATTTTCAATAAAATAAACAATAAAAAAGAAAACAACAGCCAAATGTTGAATTGTGAATACAACTGTTTTATAGTAAATAATCAAGGCAAATAATATTTTTATTTTCAACATTTTATTTGATGTTGGATCACTGTGCACAATGTGAGTTTAACATTTTATATGGCCAGACACAGAACTTATGTAAAACATGCAAATTTGTATTGAATTATTTGTCGTTTTGGCTGGCTCTCAGGGTACGCACTGCAGATAGAGATACTGATACCGAAACGCCAGACAGACATATGAAAATCACCTGTAGGCCTTATACTGAACAGACAAAGAGACAACAACAAAGCAGTGGTAAAACAAAGCAAACGCCAAGTCGTTTGTTTTTTCACGGCTCAGTTTGTCAAGTTGATGAAAAAACGCTCATTGCATAATAATCACCTCTTGGGGTTTCGGAATCTGGCCGATCCACGCGTGTAGCGGCAAAACTTTTTAGCGTTTATTTTTCATTGCTCTTCACTCTCTTTTATTCCTCTCTCTTTATATATATATATATTTATATTTATATATATATACATATATATATATATATATGCTCTATGACTCTCCTCTCTCTCTCTCTCTCTCTCTTTGTCTGTCTGTCTGTTCATATGCAAATGTGCGAGGTTCGCTAACCTGATGTCATATTTACACGCTTTGTTTGTTGTCAGTAATGTTACTGTTGTTATTGTTGTTGTTGCTGTTATTGCTGCTATTATTACCATTATTATTAGTGTCTATAATTGTCTGTCAGCTTTCTTTTGCCGAAATGCCTGACTGCCTGAGTGCTTGATTGACAGCCCCGACTTTTGGTGGATGCTGTATGGCCTTTTGCTATCCATAAATTTTCAACGCCTTTTGCGCAATTGCAGCCGATGCCATTTCGAATACTATTATTCGTATTTGTACTCATACTCGATTCGTATTGTCAACAATCGGCGCCATTTTGCGCGATAGATTGCAATCGCATAACAAATGTTGCCTGCTGAATTTATGCAACAAAAGCCGTTAAGTTGTACGAATGTCTGACAATTTTTTACACCGTTCGTTGTCTCCAACTGCATCTGTATCTATCTGCATCTGTGCTCTTGTCGCCAGTTTTCTGCTAGTTTATTGAGCTGGAATAAGTGCTGCATTTTTGCACCTTTCAATTTTGGCTGATATTGTTGCTATTGTTGTATCTACATAAATGAAGCCTGTCTATGCTATTGTTATTTATGCATCCGACACTTGAGCTACCTATTTATTTTACATACACATATAGAACACAACGTCTACTCCCGTTCAGTTGTTCTGACATGGCACGTACGCCTTGTACAAGTTCTCCGGGCAGACGTGTTCTAGTTTGTGCCCCGACGAGCAATTACGTGCACAGTTTGCTAATTATAATCGGTTATAGCACAGATATATATATGTATTATTATACCCTAAATGCGGGTGTGCTAGATTTATTTTGTTATTTGATATAGAAATGAATAGAGGAAGGAACAAACTTATATGTACTTTGTAGAATTGATGCATAGCCGAACAATTGAAGAAATGAGTTATACTCGAATCGGTTCTCTAAAAGCGTATTTCAGATTCGTTTTGCAAAATACACGCTTTACTTTCTGGTTGTATAGCCATGTAGTAGTACGTACCAATATTCATATATTAAGGCCCATGAATGTCAATTAAGTTGCCTTGCAATGCATTTTTTAATACATGTTTTTTATGGATCAAATTAAAATGCTTATACTGCATTGTGTTCTCGGATCATTTTATACGACACACTGAATTGAAACGAGCTCAGCTGTCGGTCGATGGAAAGTTCTGATAACTGGAATTCTTGAGTGCTGGTAAGTGGTGCTCAAATATCCTATAGACTCATAACGGATGGAGTTCAAACTGAAGACATGATGGCATATTTCTGTCAAAAGAACAGCTTAAGCGAAAATGCAACTATGCAAACGTCTGTGTTTTAGCTCATGGGGTTCTTGAACAGTTCTTTGTCGCTGCTATGCATTATTGTTGTTGTTCTTCGGCTTCTGTAAACAAAGACAGACCGAAAGAGCCGTTGGGATCGAGTGTTGATGGACACTTGATGGCAATGTGAGAGATGGAATCATCATCTGCTGCTTGGAGTGTTGACTTTGCTGATTTTACTGCATTTTTTCAAGCACTTTTACTGTTATATTTCACATTTGACTGCAGAAATTGCGATGCAAATTGAGCCTTGCATTTCTCAAAGTCATCGCAGCCGTCGCATTCACTTTCAAATTGTTTGTGATTTTAATTTGCATTTAACTGTGTTGAGCACACGCACAAATTTCGACGACTTTCACAAAAAAAAAAAAATACAAAATAACAGTAACCTTTATCTCTGCTGCTTCCAGCTTAATTGGCATCATTCAAAGAATGCCAATTAATACTCTTTTGATATAATATTTACTCAAACCTGCCTAATAAACTCTAGCCTTACTTAAACAGATTTGCTAAATTTCAACAAACTGCCCAATTTTAACGTAAATTGACTAACGATGAACTTTCACAATTAGCAAAGACGTTTCAAATTGTTTATCAACGCAATGATTGCACATGCTTTAATCAAAACATGGTCAAACTTAAATACAATTATTAAATATTTTTTCCTCAACATTCGTGGAGTTCATTAACATCGGTCGCAGTCTCTGCTGACATTTTTGTCGCGATGCAAGCAGCCATAATAAAAATGCTTTCGCTGTTGAAATTTTTCATTTGGTCGCATGAATTTGATGATCATCGAAATAGAAAGTAAACTATTTCGCAATTTGATGCTGGGCAACTGTGAAAATTCGAATTTAACGTCAGCATAACAAATTCAAATCGAATGTGCAAGATTATAGCCTGAGTCTTTCGTTGCGGCCTACCAGCTACCAACTACCAACTTTCGAAAAGAACTTTCTTCGTCTAGGCCTGCCAAATACCAACTACGTATGCATTATTAATAAACCAGCTACACGCATTGCATATTAAGTATGCTGGTTTTATGAATGAAAGTCAAGCGCGAGTATTTTAGTTGTTTTACGAGACACAGCACAATCAATAAAGAATTTTCATATTGACGATGACAAACAATCATCAGTTAGCATTGTAGTCATTGAAGATAGACAGCGCTTGCATATTAATTATTAGGCATGTACATTTACTTTAAATGGGTGTGAAGTGGGGCTGCTGCTTGGAAATTCTAATGCGCTGCAACAGACGTTGTCGTTGTAGTGTCTTCAACACGCCGGTCATTGGCTGCATTCGTCGCTCACATTATGATGGCCACTTTTTCACTTAATATTTGACGGCTGACAGCAGTCGACTGCAAATAGTTTTCAGTTCGTTTACCTAACGTAGTCATTGTTTGTGCCGAGTTCAAAATGCAATGCGAATGCGTCACGAGATTTCTGCTGTAAACAGACAGCACGTGTGTTTGTTGCTAGTTGAAAGCATCAGCAGCTGTTGGCACTGAGCACTTGTACATATATTTTGTAGCTGATTTGTTTACAATCAACCGATGTGGGCAGCTCTACAAAGTGACTAGTTGACGACTCGACAAGTGTTGTTTGTTGTGTATGTGTTTGTGTTTGTGCATGTGGGCGTTTATGTTGCATTGAGAGCCATCACATTTGGCAAATGACAACCACGCAGTCGATTTAGCTTAACTTAGCTGCAACAGGTTTCGCCCTATGAGCAACAGCAACAACAAATATGCCAAATCATTTGCCAAATGTGGCCCAGGCCACAATATGTTAAGGTCAAACAAAATATTTTTTTTTAGAAAGTATTGTTGTTTTTCATTAGCTGGTTGGTTCATTATGTAACCAGAACCGACATAAAAGTCACGCTAATGAAGCGCATTTAAGAGCTGGGAACAAATCATTTGATACTTTCGTCTTCTTCATTTTGCTCTTTTTTTTTGGCTTTTGAGCTTGTGACAAGACTCAAGAATTTTGTTGTTGGTATGCTCTGCCAGAAACATGATTGATTGGCCACGGCCAGAAATAAACAAACCTTTTTTTATCATAAAGAAAAGAACTTAAGCGAAATTGTTTCACAGTGTGCTCGAAATTCCCGCTGAGGTCAAGCGGGGTAAGTCCAAGATTCAGAAAGAGATTCACTCAGCAGACGATAGCGGCCATTCGCCATTGAATTCTAGCCAAATTAAATTAAGCAGTCATTGACTTTAAAGCCATCGTAAAATGGTAAATGGTTAGAGGTGAGGAAATACGAGCAATGTGTAAAATCAACGCACACGCATCAAATGAGCATAATGAAAAATTATTTGAAGTATTTAGCGCCTTAATGCGTATTGTTCGAGTACTCTCGACTTGTCGGAACAGCTAGGGATATGGCTAATCAAATGATTTAATTTGCGTAACAACACCGTGAAAGTGCTCGGGAAGTCGGTACGGTTCAGTTAATCGCATGTCTTTTGTGTTTGGTGTTTGGGGTTAAGGTTTTCATTATGCAAATTGTACATAGTACTTTGGATGTTGTTGTAAATACATAAGCATATCGCGTGTGCAAATAGGAAGCTAATAGTGCAAAATATTAGTAAAACTGCAGCCGAAAAAAACAATGTGTTGCGGAACTTGATACCTGTTGATGTTTTTTTATTTCGGACATTTAACACCTGAGCACATCAGGTGTAGAAAGCATGATTATCACGAGCACCAACAGCAGCAGACAGTAGCATTATAAATTCATAAATCATTAAAAATATATGCATATTGCATTTCGTAAGCACATTTCCGTTCAGAAACACACACACAATCACAACACAGCTCACATCTGGCGGCTCTCATCATTCACGCAATTATTGAATGAACTTATGTTAAATCATAAGGCTTTACAATATTTTTGGCATCATGTAACTGTCAGTGGGTTTTTGCTTTGCGCAATAGGCGACAGAAACTCAAAAACAAACGAACTAAACGAAAATTCGAGATTTAACATTTCAATTTTGAAGATGTTTTTGTTGTTGATGATGTTTTGGACTGTTGTAACAACAGTTGATGGATTTTTATGGCTTTCGTATTTATCTTTTAGGCTCATGCGTTTCCATCTAGTGTCTGTCGTGCCCGCTCACTAAACACACTCTTAAAATAAAAACTTACAAATTACTTGACACGCTTGGAAATGCAAATGGTTCGAACATCGGCTTAAATCGAATGACTTAAGTAATAAACTGGAAAACGAATGTGTGTTATTGTTGTTCTCCTGCATTATCACTAATCCACTAATCTAGACAAAAATTATATACAAAATATACTTAATGATTCCAAAATGAGCTCAAATCGAATGACTTAAGCTACGAGCTTGCATGGTTTAGGCAAATGAGTACAAAAGTCATGCATATTTTTGTCTGCTGTCCTACTTTACTTATCAACTAAATCAGTCTACTTTTAAAAAATGGTGCACACAAATTTAATTATTACCTTTCGGACGATTAAGCTTCACAGTTACAGCATAAATACTATTGCCTAATGAGTGACGCTCTCATAATTAATCAATTTGCTAGATGAAAAAATAGTGCACAGTATGGAGCACAACTGGTTGTTGCATTTGCAACATTTGATTTCAAATTGCAGGTGTTATCAAAACTGGTTCAGAGGGCTGTCTGTTGGCAACATTTCCTCCAGCAACAAGTTGATACTTTCAGTATACGCTGCAAAAAGTTTTCCGCATTTTTTTGGTGCGTTTTTTAGATTTGTTACGTTTTGGCAGCACCAAAACTTATGCTGACCAAAAGAGACGAGTGCGGCTCTTGTCAGACCAAAAAACAACTAACAGTATATTTTGTTTTTTTTTTTGGTGTGAAGTGAAAAGCTAAGCAAAGTAACATACAACAAAAACAACACACAAAAATTACTTGCAAAAAAAAAAAAAAAAACAACAGCATTTGGCGGCTGCTTTCGTTTTCAGTTTTCAGTTTTCATTTAGCCTGCACGCTTCAACTGACTGGAGCCTGTCTGGCAACGGAGAGCTGTGGCGTGCAGCCAATGTAAACGAAGCAATTTGATCGTACCTACAACAATTTGAACAACAACAACCACAGCAAAAGCAAAATTGAGCACTAAATTTTCCACGAGCGAGTGAGTTTGAAAACGAAACTGAATTTCTTTCTTTCAACATTTTAAGAAAAAAGATGCAAGGAGAGTTGCGAGCTTCCAACTGCGAGTTACTCGAGTTACGTTGACCATCATTAGTTGGCTTAATAAATGAAGCAAAGTTGAATGAAAGCAGTGACTATTTAGGTTTTTTTTTTGTGCTATTTGTGCTTATCACACGCCTGCAATCAACAAGCAGCAAATCTGGTCAGCTATTTAGCTTTTGTGTTCCCTTGCTTTTCACTTTTCAAATGCGCTGGCCCTCTGAGAGCAACGAAAGTTGGTTTTTATTTATTATACATTGATGATGATGCCGCTGCTGCTGTTGTTGTTGAAGAGCGGAAATGTGAAGTAACACCGCATACAGATCATAATATTTGTATTTGTTAGGGTATGTATGTGTGTGAGTGTGTGTTTGTCTAACAAGCGTTTTGTTTGCCCGATTGTGGCTGGTAACCAATCCGAACAATCAACAACAAACACCTTTGTGGCCTACGCGTGCACTTAAAATGCAATTTATATTCGTCGAAACAATGGCAAATGATATAATATTTAATAAAGATGCCCAAAGCACAAACTGAGCACGGACTGCGGCTAGAGCTGGTCTTTGGTTTGCTTCTGCTGTGCTGCGATAAGCTATTAAAGGCTATCAGCTAAAACCGACACTATCTGTCTAAGTGCTTACCTGGTTAATCGTTCACAATAATAGTATCAACAACAACAAATACACGTCACTTGATAATATCTAAGTAATGCAACAATAACAATTTAATTAGCTCTTAATAGCGAGCTATGAAGCATTCAACACGTTGCAATAGATTTGTACGGCGTCGCTTTTTGTGGTTAAGAGAAGGTATCTGGCTAATAGCAAATCATGCTGATGTGTCTTAGGGGGGAGGGTGATGGGTTGAATATAATAAATTAGGCAAACAGATTTGTTAATATGATAATCTTATTTAGTTAATTTCTCAACTGGGTGACCAGATGAGAAACTGGCAATTTTCTCACAAGGGCACTCACTGAAGATTTTCTGGAATATTCGGACTTAACCTATCAAACGCAAATTTTGGCAACACGGTCTAAAAGTGTGTGTGTGTGTGTGTGGTGAAATTTGCATGTCCCTGCATCTGATTAACCTATTTTTTACGGTGATACTAATGAACAAAGAACATAAATTGTACTTTGGCAGCACAAAAACACACAGAAACAAATCAAAGCTGAAGTCTATGGAATTGAATGCTCATAAAAATGCGCAGCGCATTTGTAAGCAGAATCTAAAGAAATGCCAGCACAAGAATGAAATTTGGCTAGACAAAAGTGTGACACCGTTTTGTTTTATTTATTTATTCATTTTTTTTTGTGCGCTAAAAGCTTTGGTATCAAGAATCTCTATCTTTACCGGCATGTTGCCGATCTTAAGTCTGAGCGATTGAAGGGAGTTCGCAGACATAAACTTTGACACGGTACAAGTTAAATTTAAGAGATAATATGCACAAATTTACAAATATATACACACATATTTTTATTTATATGTATATAATGCAATGAAAAACTATCGACATAAATATATATATATAAATACACATGTACATATAAATATATACATATATATATATCTATTTTTATGTCGATTGTTTTGCATTGCGCATTCGAAGCGTTTGTTTTCGTGTCATTGTTGTTGTAGTGTTGTTTTTTGGTAGCTGTCATTGCGTTTGTAAGTTTGCCACGTTTTTTTATGTCTGCGCTCACGAAAACTCATTTGTTCATGCATAATGTTGCTGTAGTTTTTCTTTTGTTGCTTCTGAGAAAATGAAGTCAACTGTTGCCGCACGCCTGTGACTGACATTTCCCATTAAATTGCCACGTTATTGTCTAAAGTCGCAGTATTTTGTTTTTCCTTTTCGTCGTTCTTGCCATAGAAGCCAAAGGGGGATGGTGGGGGTGCGGATGCGGAAAGCAGCTAGTTGGTCTACAGACCAAGTGAACTTTGCATATCTTGGTTAGTGCATTTTCAACACGTCTCTCTCTGTGTATTTTTGACTGCCGGCAGCTTCTTCTTCTACTTAAGGTCTTTTATGTGATTGTTTACATTTATGGCTGAATAATTGGGCGCCTCTCGCTGTTGCCTTATGTTGCCCGTTGTTGTTGCATTTACATTTTTGCGCACACTAATTGACTCCCACAAAGAGCCGATGCTGGCAGCCAAGCCAAACTGCAATTCATTGCGACTTCCTTCCTCGACAATTGTCGCAACACCTACTGCAATTCTTTTTATGTTTTATTGTTGTACTTTTTGTTGTTTCGTTTACATTTTTAGGCACGTCGCTGGTTTATTAACTGCATTTGTTTCGAAGGCGTGCTGACTGGCAGAGATGATGACGACTCATCAGTCGGTGTATCTCGAATTGTTCAGGGCCAACTTGGGCTTGGGCCTAGCCAACTATCTAACTAGATAACCAGCAGCCTGAAGCACAGCTTGACATTGTATTGTTAATTCTGGATTAACAGTTTTAATTAATCCTAAAAACATATCCAGTTTTGTTTGCGGTAGCTCATAAATATACATTTAGTTAGCATTTATTTAAGTCTTGGACGATGAGTTACGAATACAACAATAACGTTGACAACCTTGAGCTGAGTTGCCTCTTCGGCTCGAAACGTACAACATATCGTTTTATATTTTAATGAATATAAAAACGAAACCAAAACTTGACTTAAAAAGTAGCAAAGGTTAAATATGAAATAAAACGTAGTGAAATAAAATATACGCGTAGCAGGAAGTGCACAACCTTACATATAAGCACACACACACACACACACACTGACAGGGCATTGCTGTGCGGCGTGTGAATATGAATGCATTCGCTTTGGGCTAAATGTTACGCATACGCCATGTTTTTACAGGGCGAGTTCGAGGGCTGTGTGCAGCCGTGTTGCATGCAGCACTATGTTTGTTGCATGCGTTTCTGACATGCTACTCACCTTTTGCTCAATTACTTTTGTTGCAGTTGCTGCTGTTGTTGCTATTGCAATGTCGAAATTATTGCAAAATTGCTGATATTTTCCCAACGATTACGTTTGCAGACGCCTGGCCCCAGCTGTTAATGTTGTTGCTGTTATTGTTGTTGTCGTTGCACTTTTAATGCTGTAACAATGATTTTTCTATTATTATTTATATTGATTTTATAATTCAGTTAGGGGATGGGGCAGCGCTTTCAATTTCAATTTCTTTCGCGCTTTTCACTTTGCCACTTTTTGCCTTTGACAATTTATTGTTGCTTTATTTTCACTCGTTTATTTGTGCTTAAAACTGGTTTAAAAAAATTTCTAAAATATTTATTTTGTCATTTTGGCGAAATCAGATTTTTTAGCGTTTATAAAACGTTTTGAAATTTTATTAAGCTTTTACCGTATTTTGTGTGTTTCTTTTTACGTATGTGTGTCTGAGCACACGTAAATTTCAAATGCCATTTATTAATTATAGCAAAAGGTTTTCTTTTCACAAATTTCTTCCTATTTGTTTTGATTTTTGGACGCACTTCAATTGCATAACGACTGCGAGCACTAAAAAATTTCGTGTATGGGAAAGACGATGACGAAGATGATGTCGATGATGAGCTTTTTTTTTCTTTTTTCTTGTTTATTATTATAATTTTGGTGATTTTGTTTGTGTTTGCTTTTAGCCACTGTATACTCGACGTACAATCGTTTTTGTGTGTGTGTGTGTGTGACTGAATGTGTGTGATTAACACTGTGCCGCACCGACAGCAACAAAAGCAACTGGCAAACGCACTCGACGACTTTCGCGACACGACTGACGACGGGTGATGACGGCCAAGACGGTCTTGGCTACAACGCTGGCATGAGCTGGGCCTGGCTTGTTGGCTGGCTGGCTGGCCTTACCGTAAGTTCGGTTACGTTGGCCGTTTGTCGATCAGGTTCGGCTTTTTTTGTACTCGTTTGAAACTTTTGCTTCATGGCTTAACTTGGCTTAATACCATTTAGCGTGTCGAAGCTTGCCGAGCGCCAAAACTGAAGCTTTTTTGCTATGCTGAGCCAAGCTTAAGAGTTGTTGGCTACTCTTTTGATTTTAGCTCTCTTAACTGTTATGGCAGCGATAAGCGCAAGAGTATGAGAAAGCATTCTTTTTGGACAGGTCAAAAGGCTGTTAAGCAAATCCCATAATTCTAAAACAAAAACTCTGTTAATTTGCATATTTTGATCATAAATCAACGATCGCACAGATCACTACAGAGCGGCCAGAGAGTCACAGCTTTCTAAGTGATAATTACATCATCAACGTTGCGACGATCTTTGCCATTTCTTTTTTACAAATTAAGTTGGTTTTTCTGACCGTGTATGCGTATTTATCATTTTGTTACTTAAAAGTCTTGCCGACAGCGCCCAGTCTAAACAGGTAGAGATGATATATAGTATACAGACAAATATAAATTCCTATAAGGGTAATTTTGATTTTGATGCGCTGTTTATTCTAATGGCACTCTGAAGGTTATCCGATCACTGGAGTGCATGTGTGCATGTGTTAAAGCTCTTAAAATGTCAAAATGCTTTTAATTAAAAAATCTTTACAATCCGCCCACAACATAGTTAACAACAAAAGGCTTTGGCGACAAACGCGACACCAGACAATCTCATAAATCAGAGCAATCAATGTTGAACTCAAAGATTTATGTGACAGCAATTAAACCACCTGAGCAATTGCACTTTTGTTGTAATAAATACATAATATATTACAAGTCAATTTTTACTCTAATTAACAGTGCAACAAGTGTAGGGGAATTTGCATAAAAATTCAAAGAACTTCAGCCCAGGTTGGCTTTGGCTTTGTATGTGTCTTTATCTCATGAACCTGCTCAGCTGCAAAATGTATTACAAAAAATAATTACAAAATCAAAGCAAGTATATGCTGGCAACGCGTCAATTTAAAATTCCAAGCCAAGAGCCAGCCACTAGTTAGTTGTCTTAGCTGATCATAGCTGCTGCTGGTGCTGCTGCTGCAGTGCACCATTTCATGAGATAAATGAATTTCTGACACCCTATTGGCACTAAAATTCTGAATGGGGTATATTCAGATCAATGTGAATGTGTATATCGAAAATATTTGAGACTCTGATCTTAATAAATTAATTATAACTCTTATGAAATGTACAAAATACAATATCTAAGATATATTTATATATTAGTTATATTTTAAATTATTCAGCTTTTTAGCTATATCTATAATATTTCAGTAAAATACTATTTATAATTTTGAAATAACATTTAAATCTATTCGATCTTTATTTCAATTCTGACTCCCAAAAGTTGAGTGCTTAAGGGTTTAACATTCCCTCTGAATAAACTGGGTGTATTGTAGTCGTAACTACGCTCCTATTCATTCATACTTGTTAACATTTGAAGCTCTTACTGCTGAATGCTGCACCCAACGGTTACCGCCACATGGGGCAAGTAAAGATATCCAATTGAAACTGCGATCAAATGAAGTTCTAGCCAGGCATGATTGACGCAGTAACATCAGCATCAGCAATAACAGCTTGAGTTTCACTTCGGGCAACAACAGCAACAATGCTGGGAATGTCTTGAAATAGCTGCTAGTTAAATTATAATACATGTTATATTCACGTGTCTGTGATTGTGGCTGTGGGTTGAGCCAAGTTCGTTGCCTAAGTCTTTGTTGTTTTGGCTGCCATTGTTTGCTGTATCAATAAGAAAACATGTGCATTCACATATTATTCACACACATTTAATTTGTTTAAATAAATATCTAACACACAAGTAAATGACTTCATTTTTGGACCAGCATTACATAATAACCGCTCAGACATAACGACAGAGACAGACATAGAGCATCATTCTCCCAGCAAATGACACTGCTTGTACAAATATCCACTATTCGTGTTTTGACACATACAAAAAGCGAAGCACGACCACTTTAAAAATATTTAGTTGGGTGCTAATTATGACAACAACACAGTAACAACAACTACAACAACAGTACGAACAACCACAGCCAGCAACTGACCACTGTTTAGGTTTTATGCGCACTTTTGCTTAGTTTAATAGACGCTATTATCAAATTATGAGCAACGCACTCATGATGGCATCATAAACGCTGTGACTTAAAGCTACTATTTCGGTCGTTTGTTGGTTTGCTTGTTGAGTGGGCGTAGCATGTCCAGCATACAAATACCAGCTGTTTGTTGGTTCGAAATGCCCCTGCATTTAACTGGAAATTATTATCATTTTAACATGCAGCGCATGGGCAAAATAAAGCTGTTTAACTCATCAACTAGTGTTGTTTCCACATTTTGCACTTGCTACACTTTGGCCGTTAACTTGAAAAAATCCATAGTTTGGTATTCACAATAAGTACATTTAATAACAATGCGGTATGCGGCATTACATAATCCATATACGATCAACCGAAAATCGATTGGACGCGTTCATGAAATGAAAAGTGAAAGATTTGGCGGTTGTGTCAAGTGAAAGACAAAATAGCCCTAAGCGTCAATCTAATTAGGTATAAAACGCTATAGAGAGATACATAATTGTTTTATTGAAAGCCAATTAAAGTCAAGTTCAAATGGCGCACCTCGTGCCGAGCCATAACAAAAGTCCCAACAGCCTCGTGTATTTGTAATTAAAATTGGGCGAGCGTTGAAAATTTGCCAAGATAAAAAAAGATAGCGAAACAGAAAAATGGGTAATGCTACAAAGCAGCGAACTGCGACTGCTTTTGAACTTGCTAAAAGCTGAGACAAGGCAACTTATAAAGTTTTTAAATATTTATAAAAATCAAGCTTCATGTGTAAATTAACTATGAAAACAAAACGTTGCTTGGCAAAGTAAAAACCAAACCAAAACGAAATTCCGTTGTAATTAGATTATTTTCGGTTTGGGCTGGATTGAGGGGAGGTGTGATAAATTCGGAATATATAAAATATGCTTAAAGCGTAGAAAACAACCATATCAAATTTTCGATCTCTAGCTTGTGCCTTTTTTTTGGGTCGACTAGGTAGAGAAGTAGATGATTAGGTCTAAAGATATTTTGTCCTTCTGCATATTCGACATATATGTATGTTAATAGTTTGTTTAAAGGGTATAATGATAAAAACAATCTGCAAAACACAAAACAATTACAGTTTAGGGCTGTAATTTTGTAATTATTTGTTTGCTGTCAGTGGCTGTCATTAGATACGACAACAGCCTTGGTTTTACCCATCTTCTCTTAATGTTTGCACTGAGTAAAAACAAATGGAATAAAATAAAAACTCATACAAGACAACAACCAAAAATAGTAATGATAAAGTAAAAACAAATAAAAAAGATACAAAGTTCAAGTCCACAGAAGATGTAGGTAACATTGACCCGCTACGCTTATCATATAACCAAGCGTCAAGCAGACGCTGCAATTCATTCATAAGCCCAAGCGAACCAAATGTTTACTAGATGCTTAAATAAACGTATTTATATATGTATATATGTTTATACTCGTACGTATATCAATGCCATGCGGCACTCATAAATACTTTATGAAATATTTTTGTAATTAATTTTTTTGGCAAATGATTCTGGCTTCGGCAAACAAAAGACTTATGGCACAAATGCGCACTTCCCTTCAGCAATCAGAGATTGGCAAATTCACAATTACAAAACGGAAATACTTCACACACTCGATTTGGTTTTCTTGTATTTGTATTTGTGCTCTGCAAAAGTTCGGCAATCAAATTATGTATGTTTAATATATGACTGGCTAAATAATATACGCACACTCACATTTATTTTTAAGCCGCTAATAACTCAACTGAGTTCAGTTCTTGTGGGCCATAAGCCAAAGCCAAAGACCAAAGCCAAAAACCAGCGCCAGTCAGGTAATCAATGTCGTTCGATCAGCGCCACTTGGTCGCCTTTTGTTCAATTGTTCAGGGCAGGCTGTGAACTTGATGCCAATATGTCACACACTCGAAAAGTACTCGAACCGATTGGCGTTAATGGTAACAAACACATACACACATCTATACTCGGTCTCAGGGAATACAAATTTTTGGCTGTTTAGCTTAATTAAATCATTTACTGAAATGATTGTGCGCTATTTTGGCATTTGATGTCATTGGCTCAATGCGAAGGCTAACAGCAAAAGACCAAAAACAAAAAAAAACAAAAATCTGCCTGCTCAGACCAACCACAGCTAAGAGCAACAGCAGTGGTAGCAGCAGCAGTCTACGATTGCGCAATGGGCCATAAAAACCCTTTTTGCTTATACTCGGATGTGGGTCAGTTTGGTTCGACTCACGGGGCTAATGTGGTTAAGCGTGGTGGACGCAGCTCTAGCAGCTGATTTATTCATGTTTTTGTGGCATGCTACAACAGGAAATCCCTAAAACGAGTTTCGACCAGGAAAAAAAAAATTTAAATAAAAAGGGCGAGGCAGCTGTGCTTGCAGCATTGGACGCACTTTCGCTGCAGATGACTCGACCTTTGACAAGCCGCATCAGATTGTGACTAACAGCGTCGCAACTTACCACCTTATAAATGTTGACTTTAATGGTTCATTATGTTACCATTACCATCCATGTAACTCAGCTAGCCACAATTCTTGCTAACGCAACGAAAATGTCAGCATTTCGTTTGCAGTTCCTGGCCAGCTACTGTTTTGCTTTTTGTCCATTTTCGTTTTTGTAGCTCCAAAATTTGCTATCTGATTTACGCTTTGTCGCGTGCATGTTATTGTTTCTATGTTGTGCTGCTATTGCTGCTGCTGTAGTTGTTCCTGTTGCTTTTCGGGTAATGGGTCTCAAAATGATATCACGTAATTTGAAACAATGTGCTTGAACAATTTATTATAAGCCGCCAACTGGTTGCTGACAGCTGCGCTTGTTAAGTGATATTCAATTTTTATATCTAGATATATACTCATATATGTATATATCGATATATATAGCGGATTTTGTGGCTGTCTGCTTCTAAGCGCGTGCTGTGTGTGTCTGTTTTTTTTTCATGTTGATATATTCATTGTTTTTTGTGTTTTGTACTTAGTTTTTTTTTTTGGCGAGGCAGGATTTGTCGGCTTATGGAATTTGTTTAAATTGCTTTTGTATACCGCCATTGCCTTTCACCTGTGCTGCACTTTTTGCTGCTGATCAGTGTTGCATAGTGCTGCACTACTAATTGCACAATTTGTGGCCCGCTTTTGTCAAGTGCTGTATAATTTCGGGGTGGGCGTTTCTTTTTCTGAACTCATTTCAGACGGGCGCGCACAAATAAAATAATAGCCAAAAGTGAGTTGGCCTTTTTGTTTGTTGGCCTGCAAGTGAAAGGCCTGCGGTCATTACACAATCAACAAATGGGCAAAAAGAAAAAAAATGAGTAAAGTCGAGCAGCAAGCCAACAAACAATAACAAAGCAGCCAGAGCTGACCCATGTGCCCAGAGTGCAATTAAAAACAACGACGGCGCCGGTTACAACAAATTGTTATAGAAAATTATCGTTGAACAATGCGCGACCGCCCGCGCCACATATAAAAAATTTGTAAAAAAAAAAAAAAAATACAATAAGTGAGAACGTTTCAGTCTGGCGTCACCGGTTGTGGAATACTCTAATACCAGTGTCCAGATTTGGTGACTAGCAATATTTATTTATTTATTTCCTGGAAGTTGCACCACATCAGCACTTTATCAGACAAGACAATATGTGTGCTAAGTTTTAAGCCCCAAGCTTTAAAAATGTTAAATTTATACAGACGAACTTTGCACAAAACAAATATACTCTCGTACTTTCAGTATCAGAGTATAAAAAACGTGGAGCAGCTGCGAATTGAATGGTGGCTAAAGCTTCAGTTGTGGCCATATGGCTTGTAAGTCCATATCTATTGACTCTGCACCTCGTTTGCTCAATCAGCGGCCGGCCGCAAAATGTAAGCCAATTAATTTGCTGCATTTTTTTTATTGTTTGTTGTTGCTCGTACTTTTGTTTGCCAATTTGCCTTGCCGTAATTGTCCAAAATATGGACTTTTAATTACATATTGTGCAGCAATTGAAACCCAATCGTTTGCCGCTCTAAAAACATTAGAAGACTGGCAACAGCAAAGCAGCTTAACACTTGAGCCCTTTTAGAGACCCAATCTTATAACACCTGACAATAGCTTCAAATAAAGTAGACTTTTGTGTGCACAGACATATGTGTGCGTTTTTATGTATGTGTTAGTGTGGCTGCATTTTCAATGTTCCATTCACGCAACAAAATATTCAAATCAAATGTCGGGCATCCACTGTGAAATTCATTTTGCTCAAGGTTAACATATGGAAAATTATAAACGTATTTTTTTTTTCTATAGCCTGTGCACCTGTACAACATTTTAAAAACAGAGGTATAACTGCAAATGTAGTAATTATGCACTAACTAACGCAAACGTCTTCTTCTTAACTATCTAGTCAATTCTTGTAGAAGGATAATGCGGAGCTATACGTGGTGTAACAAATTTGGTTGCAGTTATAAGATTTAGATCAGATTATAGTTCTAACGAAAAACAGATCAAATTTAATTTAATTTTAGCTCTTAGACTATATAGAAATGTATTAAATATAGATGTAAATACGGAGTATTCCACAGTTGAGCTGGCTAGAGTAGGGCATTCCAATTTGTTTTCTGCTGTCTAAGCAGAATATGGGTTGGGCTAAGCTAAGCGGCGTACAGATACAGATACATATATGGTTGTACATAGTTAGCGCCAAACAGACAGGGCGACAGTTGATGTTAGCGTCTGCTGCTGGGTGCTGATTGTCCAGGTCTATAGCTGGTAGTTTGTGTGCTGTGGTGCAACCTCAAAAGATTTGAGCAGTCGCAGCAGTTGCGGTTAATTTGCTTGTCATTGCCCAGTTGAGTGGCGGCTCAAACCAAACGCGGAGGCTGCCGTCCGCAATGGTCTACTATTTGAATACAAATTTAATTTGAAATTGAAACGGCTGCCGTTGCCTAGAGTTTTATTTTATTTTATCTTTTCTTATTTTGTTTTGTTTTGCTCAAGCATTTTGGGCAGCTGTTTTTTGCCACTTGTACGTGCCGTAAATTAGACACTGCAGAATGCAGCAGCACCCAGTTAATTGGAAAGTGAACGCTTGATAGACGTACATACCATGTACTAAATAAAACAAATCACAAACAACAATAATAACAACAGGCGACCTTAAAAGTCTGCATTAGCTAAGTCATTTTGCCTCATGAGTATGAGTTCGAGTACAATTTCGGCCACAACTTCGACTTTCCGCCAAAAATGAGCCCCAGTCAATTCATATCAAATTTAACCTGCATCGCCTTTGAACCATAGTTCAACAGACAGCCCCCAAATGTTAAACAATTTTGTTTAATCAACGTTAATTTTTTTTCGACTTGTACTCGTATCGCAGCAATTGTCTGAGCAGGCAGCACGAATTTTTATGGCTTTAGCTGCCAATTCCAGTTTCAGATCCAGTGCCATAAGTGAGTGGCAGGAACAGCGCTTAAATTGAAGTCGTGTTTCAGGGTTTACAGACACCCACCTGAAAGTATTAACTAGTATAATTGTAATAATAGGTAGATGGAAGATAATTCGTTCTAAAGTGGCCATTTCTTGAAAAGCTCCTTTACATATGTGAAATGCATATCACATAACCCAGCGTCAGAGAAAGTGTTGATATTATTTTTGCCACGCCCATTTTTAACCTGCTAGTCACTAAGTTAAAGCATGAGTTACCAATATTCAATATAAGGACTACAGACCGTCCAGGCCATGTTCCCATATCTAAGTCATATTGATATTAAAATTCATATATTATATGAGAGTATATGTGTTATTCTCGCCTTGTTCAGTTATTTTTGTTATTTATTCCATTTTTGCGCAATTATCGTGCACAGAGCAGTGCACAGGTCCAGTTTTTTTAGTATTGAGTATTAACGATTGAGCATTCGGTTTTTGCAGTTCCAGTTGCTGTCCAGTTACAGTTGGCAACTGTTGCTTTCGCTTCTAGCGCAAATGTAGATTTGTTGCTGATTTGCAGCACTTTTATTTTCAGCTTGTTTGTGGTTACTGGTGTTGGCTGGTGTTTTGTTGGTTTGGTGGGTTGGCGGTCGGAGGTTGGTGGTTGGTAGTTGTTAGTTGGTGGTTAGCAGCGCGCACTTGTGTCTGCTCCAATTTGCCACGCTTGATTTAGGCAGTGATTACAGGCGGCACCACCACTGTCCACCGTCCGCTGTCCGCCGTCGTCATCTAAAAAGACGTATAATTTATGTGAGATTGCGTAATCTTTGCCGATTTTTTCAGACTTCATGTGAAAATGCCACAAATACGTTGGCTATCATAAAAGAAGGTGTTTGTTAGTTTTATTTTTGTGTACTTTGTAGATAAAGTTTTCTCTGCTGGCTGCTGTGACTAATTTATGCGCCAAGGTTTAATTTGGGCAGTCGTCGGCATTTCAAATACCTAAGTTTCAGGCTGCTCTTTAAATGGGCATTGATGTGTTCATTCAGTGATCTTGATGGATGCGTGTGATTCGTAGTCGGCCCTCAATTTTATATTGTTTTGTTGAAATTTGGCGCATTAGTCTCAGGTTCGTTGCCTAAGTCGTTCGGTTAAAATATGCAGAAAAACTTGAGAATGTCACTAAATAAACAAATTAGAGCGACTTGCAGCACACTTTGCCATTTGTTTTTTCCCCTTTGTTACGTAAAGACTAACAGCCCAGAGGCACCTGCCCACCCGCTGCCCATACCCTGCTTACACTAACTAATTAAGATAAATTGGACCAAAAGCAAATAAATTTGGTTTTGATTTTAGTTAACTTAATTTTCGCTGTTGCTTTTTAATTAGTGTTTGCTTTTTTATGCATGTTATTTGAGATTAATCAAGTCTATGCCACTATTAATTGATAATTAATACAGATAAGACTTAAATCAAAAGCAAGCAAACAAACGAAGAACTTGCTGCCAACGCTGGCTGAAACTGAAACCAGTTTGTTGGCCAAGTAATTGCGGGTGTCACTTAACTCATAAATCTTATGCGACCACAACCACAACCAATGGCCTTGAATGGCCTCAGTCGCGCACATGCACCAGTCTGTGTCTTGAGTCTCTTTTCGTCCGCTTTACAGATGCCGCTCTGTGTGTCCTGACAAAAGCGCGCTTCCCTGGAATTTTGACGCGCTTCAGCTCACATCAACATGATTAATTGCTGGCTAATGTCGAAATTTGGTGTGTGTGAGTGTGTGTGTGCGTCCATTCCGTCCCATTCAGTGGCATCAATAGGACTTAATCTCTGTGAGTAATCAGTGCTTGTGGGGGCAGCTGTAACTAATCCGATTGCAGATCAACGCACGGATTGACCATTATCAATGTCTGTCAATTAAACTCATCAGCATGCCAGCACATGTCACAACAGCTAGCCACTGACCGGTCGCTAACGGTATAGCTCCCATGTTCCGCTGTCAGTCGCATTTCAACGCAACTGTCAGCCAAGGCGTGCTTAGGCTAGCAACAACAACAATCACAACAGCAGAAAAAGAAAAAACCAACGCTATGTTATCAAGCAGAGTGTATTTAAATTATGACTGCAACTGGGTTGCCTTATATTCATAAGTCAGCAGGGCGAGTGCAACAACTAACTAGTTCATAGTCGCATTGCAAATGGCCGCTTGGCTAATAATGGAAGTTCAAGGCGCAGCATATACATAGTAAGTGTGAGTGTATAAACATACAAACTTAACTGTATAATTAAGACACAGGCCACAATTAAGCTCTAGGTCTGTTGCTTTTGGAACATTTAATTAAGCAAGTTTTATGGTAAATATTTCTTGGACAAGTTTACAGCCTTTTACCCCCTCTTTTCCCCTTCCACCCACTTTAATGCATTGCAAAATTGCGCAAAAATTAATATCAAATCGATAATGTTAAGGTGTTCAGCAACTAAAACAGGTAAAACCAGCACTCGCTCTTAATCTAGCCGCTGTAAAAGCGGCGTGGTCAACGGGAACTAAAGCTTCAAAGCACACATACACACATTTATATATATATACTCACACTCACACGAGAAGCACTCACTGGCCGAAAAGCTGCAAAAAGTCTTGCAAATGCAATTTGAAAAGTGAGAGTGATTCGGCCAGCTGCTGCTTAGCAACGAACAAGATCGTGTGTAGAGAGCATGTAGAGAGCGAGAAAAGAAACTAAAGCTTTTGCGCTCTTAAGTTGCTTTGCGCATTTTGTCTTCGGTTTTGCTAAATTTTTAATTGTTTGCATGCAGAAATACACAGTTGACTGCGCCCGTTTGTAAAATATTTCAAAGCATAGTTTTCATTGCATAATTTTAGGCGGTGTACTATTTGCTGAATTGCTGATAAGTAAATAAATATAAATAACAAACGACTAAAATAATTTAAAGGTAATAAGGTCTAAAAAATTGCTAAAATTACATTGTTAGTAAATCAATATCTGTAGGAATTCAGATTGTATGTAAAAGTGTACCTACATAATATGCGAAGGAATGTAATTAAAAAATTAGGATAGACTGTTACCAATTTCTTATTTGCGCAGATATTCTGATGTATTTTTTCATTCAAACCATATTCTGAGATTTCAGCAAATGTTAAACGACTTATGAAAAAACTTGTGCATTATATTTGTGAGCTTAAGATAAAAGGCTGTAAGAATTTTTCAGGCTTTGTGTAGCAGACACATTTTGATTCGCTTTCGTTTCTCTATAAACAAGAAGTGTGTCAGCTTATTATTGGGAGCCCTCCATTTAGCAACGATTCAATTAACAAATTACCGCCATTTACCTTTTACCATTGGCCAGCCCAAGAATGCTCAGCACATGTTGCGCTTTGGCAGCCAGCCAAGTGGAACTGGAAGTACAAGTGTAATTGGTGTGGCGACTGTGTAAACACATGTTCTTGCAACTGATTGCAAATTTACGATTATACGATTACTGACTGTCGATTTTTGTTTCATTTTGAGCAGTCTTAATGTGATTTTTATTGCAACACACGTTCACCACCAAGTGGAACAAAAGCAAACCCAAAAGGAACACAATTCAGAACTCAAAGAGCTGAAATCGAAGACAAAAAGAATGGCATCTGAAATTGCATTTGGTTAGTCATGCGCAAAAAAAAAACATTAAATATAATAATAATAATTGTAAAGTGCAAAATCCAAAACAGACAATTGCGTTGCTGCCGCTAGCTATAGTATTATTGTTGCTGAGGTTGTTTTTATTTATTGTTGTTGTTGTTGTCTTTGTGCTTGTTACACTTGCCGTCAACTTGGCAGCAGCAAAAGCAGCCACCGTAGTGGTTTTAGTTGCAGTTTTTCTGGTATCTCCTTTGTTATGGCCATTAATAATGATTTAATTTCCATTGTTTTCCCGCCAGTTCTGCGCAACTACGTCAAGGACGCGTCCATTCGTCAGCTTCAATGATTTGGCTGATTTGGCAGCTTGTGTTCGGCTGATCCAAAGGTATTGCCATGACGCTTGACGTTGACTCAATTGACCTTCAGCCTGAAATTTCAAGCCAACAATTAATATGCACTTCACTTTTATAATATATGTGTCACATATACTTTAATTACATATATTTAAATGGCTGTAATCTTTCTTCAACCCTAACAACTCCAAACATGACTATTAATACTATTAGCAGCAGCGTAAGCGCCAAAATGTGTAGTTGATAGGGAAACTCTTTTTAAAACATCAATAAATTAAAATTTCAGAAATATTTTATTTATACGCTTTATATATTTATATATAATATCTCTTCAGTCCTATTCTTTTAAGGTATACGTTTGCTTTTTCTATATGTTGAAGTTTCTCAACTCCATTGACCTCCAGCCGAAATTACTAACTACATATTGATATGCACTTCACTTCTGCACAATGTGTGTCATATTTACTTTGTATATATATGCAATATAAGTTCTTTTACTTATCATTAACAGCTTCGCTTCTCAGCCGGCTTATCGTTGTATGAACTGCATGTCTCATCGTAATTTGTAGAACTTTCACCAAATGTAACTTTATAGCCTTCACTGCTGATTCAGTGGTTCTCCGCAAAAAACCACAATCAAATACTTAATGTATACACCATCATAATAAGTATAAGCATGCAAATTCGAAGATAAAAGCCCATGAATCAAGGGGAAACATTTGTGGTTAGAACAGCACCAACTGGGCATTCCAGCTGAGCAAAGAACGGTTCACTGTTTACAATGCCAAAAGCAGGTCAACTAAAGCAAAAAAAAAAACAGCAATCGCCTGTCCAATGAAATCATTTACATTACACAAAACGTTATTGACAACAATAACAACAACAATAAGAACATTTTGATCATGAACAATTTGTTCTAATTTCCTGCAGAGACTTTGGCCTAACATAGCTAACAAACGAGTTTAATAATGCTGCCTTGGCACCCCATCGTCTCATAGAATCAAAAAAATCGGTTTCATAATTGGCGCGCATGATACAGCGAATTCCCAAATGGCAACATAGTCTATGTCTGAGTCCAGGTCTATGTTCGACCATTTTTGGTGCTGCCCGTGTTCCTGTTGACCTTGCCTTGGCTCTGGCTCTGAATTTGCATAACGGCAAATATGACTTAATTGCTGGCGGTGGCCCATGACACAATTGTTCGATTTGGGCCTGATTGCTGATTAGGCAATGCAAACAAACACACAATCAGTCGTGTCGTCTCTGTCTACATGTAAGTATGTGTGTGTGTGTGTGTGTGTGTGTTGGTATACTTGTATGTGTATGTGCGATGCGGGCGCCAGGAGTTCAATGTCAATAATTGAGCATGGCGCACACAGCTCATAAATAACGGTGCAGTGTCATTGTCAACGGTCTGCCCAAACAACAAGTAGGACGACGACGAATAAAGTTATTAACAATGCGCCAACATGTACGTGGATCTCAAAATGGACGAACGTGACAAATACCAAAAGGCAGACCGAGCATACCTCGGACCCAGGCTTGTGGTCTATGCTGCAACAGCAATTGCAACAGCATCAACAACAACAACAACACATTGTCCATCATCGAGGCATGCCGCGCAGGCCTAACAGGCAGGCAACTCCAAGTTGAATAAGGGCAAATACAAGTTGCCGTCAACGCCGCCAACGTAGCTGCTTTAAGGCCTGGCTGCAGGAAAACACCGTTAACATTTTATTTGACTGAAATTGCCTTTAATTTATTGCTGACGTGGCAGCATTTGCATTTGCAAGTGCCATTTGCAATGCTACACAAAACAAAATAAATGCCATCAAATTTATAAGCCATTCATTTTTGGTTAAGAATTTTATCTGATGTATGACTTGTCTCAGATTATTTTCACATAAAAGTATAAAATCGTAAGAGCATAGTAAAATAAAGTCTTTAACTTTCTATACATATTTTTAAATTCGTTTAAAATCAATTATACACCTATAATTTTTGTTAAATAATAGTTAATATTGGAATTTTTTATTTAAGTGAAAAATGTAATGTAAATATATATTAAAAAAAAATGCTTCTCAAACTACCTCAATGTCAAGTGTGGCAATCAGATAGTCTACAAACTTTTTTCAGTGTAAGCATGGCTCTAGCTGCGTTTGTTGCTCTGGATTTGGCCGCGTTGCCTTGCAATGTTTTTATTGTTGATTTTGCAGCGTTGCTGTCAAGTGGCACTTGTTCTAATTTTTCCATTTCAAAACCAATCAGTGCATTGCTTGGCAACCCCACTCTCCACATCTACCAATTATTATCGTTGTTGTTGTAGTTTGTTATGGCCCAAAGTCAATGCCAGGGCCAAGCACAGGTCTTGGTAAAGGAAATCGACGCTTGGGACACTATGTGGCATGTCTTACATCATAAATAATGTTGAGTCTAGCATTTAAATAAATCAATTAAATGCCGCATTGATACTTTGTTTGCGGCTGCTACTCAAGTTGCACGAACCTTTTTCTCGCGGTTCTAAATTTTCGACGAGACAGTCAGCCAGGAAGCAACAGGTACATCCATGATGCTGACTGCAAGTTAAGGACATGCTTGGCCCGCAGTACATGCGCTGAACACGTGTAATACCTCATCGTATTATCTACTTATTTTTGGCACGTACATAAAAATATTACACGAGATAAGAACGAGCTGCCGTCGCCGTTGCTGCTGCTGCTGCTGCTTCTGCTGCTGTGGGTTAGCTTTGGGGCTGGCCCTGCATCACATCCGCATTTTATTTGCAAAGAATTAGAATGCTCGTGCCAAACGAAATGCGGCGTAATTAATTCCATAGCAGAGCGAACAACCCGTCAGCGGTCAAGCTCAAAATCAAAATGACAACTTGCGGTACATGTACATGCCCACGCCCACGCCCATGCCCAACCAACAAAACGACATCTGACGACTACAAAGTGGCCAACAGCATTAACACAGAACAGCAACAAGAACAATATCAACAACAGATATGCAATTAGCATATTAACTGGCTGCAACAAGTTGCTTTAAAGTTCAATACCAACTGCATTGGCACCAGTTCGACTGCTCCAAATCATTTTATGTACAAAATAACTTGGTCAAAATACTTAAGCTCAAGTGGCATTGCTGTTGCTTTGTCATCATGCAGAATCGAGCAATCGACTGAGCAAACTGGGTCAACGCCGTCAGAACACGTCAAAGTGCCATATGCCAAAGAAATTTGCGGAGGAGTTTTTGCCACTTAGCTGGGTGCCCCAGCAGCAGTAATCACCAGGCAGCAGGCACCCAGCGAAGTGTTTGACATGCTATGACAGTTTTGCACGCGCCAATTTTGATGCCACAACCAAATCCATCAGCACAATTTGCTAAAAGCTGTTGAAGGGGTTAAGACCATTTGCATATTCACATTTAGACTTTGAGTTCCATAAGTAATCTCTAAATTAGCTTATAACCTGTCACCCAATCATTCATTATAATAAGTGCATATATTCTCATTTGGTAGATATTACCTTGAATAAATTAAAATATACACTTATATGGAACCAATCATTGGTATTATAATCAAGCTGTGATTCACAAAATTACAAATTTTTAATGTAGTGATATTTGAAATATATTTAACTCTTAATTTATAAATTTAATTATTTTAAAATGTTCGCAAACTAAAACCGGAGATTTCATGTGCATTTGGTTAATTATTTCTAAATAAAACTCATTGTATTGATTGTCTGAAGAGAATTAAGAAAGAGGTTTGAAAAATTCTGTACCCAATCTCAGAAAATTAGGTAAACAACGTTTTTAAAGTTTTGATTTAAATCTTTAACGATATTGTTTACTTACAATAATGCTTTACTATTTTCCTTATCGATAGATGTGATAATAGTGTGTGGCTATAGTTCGTTTCCCATTTCCCTTAGGGCCGCCACACACACGCACACCTCGCAAGTAGATCGCCTGCAACTTGGCCCTAAATTACCACAAGCACATTATCGACAACAAGCACTCCAAGTCCATTGCCAAGGCAGAGTTGAAGACATGAATAGAGACACAGACGCGGAGGCGGAGTCAGAGTCAGAGTCCGAGTCGGAGGCAAAGGCTAACCACGACCGGGAGAGTGGCGTGTACATGTTGCAATTGCAATTGCAGCTGACCTCACAACAAGCAGCGCGGCTGTTGACATTGCCGCCTCGTTGCGCTCCTTTGACGCCTGCGCTGTTACTGTTTCTTTACCTCTCTTTCTCTCTTTGTCCCTTTGTTGACTCTGCAATTTCGACACTTTCAAGATTTTACTATAAAAATTTGCAATAAATTTGTGAGTCCAGCGTGTACAATGCGCGTATTTCTCTAAATGTATTTGAGTCTTATTGGAGTCTGTGCCCTTGCTTGTTACCAATTGCTGTTGTTGTTGTTGTTCTTGGTTGGCTGGACTCTACCTACACGTATGTCCAGCCTGATGATATGTACTTTCGCAAACATAACTGACGTGTTTGCCTAAGAGGCAATAAAATAAATCCCAAACTAAACACAAATCCAACCGAACAACGTTCTGGTACCGGAGATCGCACGTGTCGTTTGCAGCAAATGAAGTTAACTCAATCATGGGCCTTGGCAAGGGCATCGTGCCGGTCGGCAATAGAATAAAAATGTTAGAACAAACTTGTATGAAATTTATCAAGACTCGGTCGGCAAAAGGGCAGCAACAGCAGCAGCCGCAACGGTTGCGGCAACAACAGCAGCAGCAACAATTGCTGCAACAGCGACTGCCACACGCTCGAAGGGAGCCACATTGTGATATTTATGCCAATTGTTGGCTTATAAAACTGGCCAGTTACATGCGAATGCGTGTGTGGGTCTTAGAAGTGCCAGTAGATACAGCCAGGGATTGTACATGGTCATAAGACTACTACTAGACCAAGGTGGGGCAAAAAAAAAAGGGATTTTGCAGAACTAGCTGCTGTTGCACTTTAGAGCCAAAGAGTTGAATTCAATTTATTACGAGAGCATTTCAAACAACGAAGGTTGAAGTTGAGGTTCAGTGATGTTGTCGGCCCAGAAACTAGTGGACTTGGACGTCTGTCTGCCATCCTCTTATCAGGCGAGCTCATCCTTGCGGGCAAAGTAAATGCAATTATGTGTAGTTTATGCGCTCGCTGGCTTCATACGTTTGCCTGATTGACATATAAATTAGAGATGCATGCGAGACGATAGCTACTGCCTTGGATAAACTCTAACGAGCGCTGAAAGTGTGCCTAAGCAACACAATAACCGCCCTCCCCCCCCCTGTCGACTGATAAGCTGTGATTGTTTTCCATTTCATTGTCATCAGTCAAGGCGGCTAATTAAGCGCCCCAATGCAATCAATGTTTTCACTTAAGTGCAAGTAAATATCACAATCAATGGACTAGTCGGTTTACTCGCTCTTCTGCTTTCCCTGCAAAACCAGCTGTGCACAGCTGCAACCAGCAGGAAACAGCAACTGCAATAGCAGCAGCAGCAGCAGCATTTGTTTGCAGTTAGAATGTCAGGGAGTTGGATTTGGATTTGAACTGAAAGCTGGCATGTGGTCATTAGTAGTTGTCAAGTTGCTGGCGTGATTTGTGCGCAACTTCCTGGGGTTACGAGAGGGAACAGAGGCTGGAAAAACTGTCCACAGAGTTGAAGTCAGCCGCTTTTTTGTTTAATTACATTTTACATATTTTTGCGTACGCATTGACAACAGCAAGTCAAAGTCAAAAGCATTTGCCGCCTGCCCACGTAGTTGGCCAAAGAATTTATAGACAATGCAACTACTTCAATTATGGCGATAAGGTTCTATAGATGCCCCCCTCTTCCACTCGCTCCAACACATGTCCCCTTCCTTCAAACAAAAGTCCATGTCTTTTGCATAAAAATGTCGTATGTCGTGCGGCGTTTGTTACTTATTACATGCGACGACTGCGACCGATATCGATATTGTTCACAAACACACACACAAACATACACACAAACACACTCAAATTCATACACATATATGTTTAGTATAGGTTGGGCTGCTGTCCGACCTTCAACTTTGTTTGCAACCTTGTTAGTTAGTTGTTGTATGTTTCTGTATGTGTTTCAGTTGCTGTTTCTGTGTTTCTCTTCTTCTTTTTTCCTTGCACACTGTTTTACTTTGGAGTTCAGCGCAATCGCGATCACTTCTGGTGATTGTATGCGGCAAAAGAGGCAACGCCTCCAACGCCGAACCGCAGCACGCAACTGACAGCAAACAGCAAAGAACAACAACAACAAACACCCGCAACAATTGCACACGACAACTAAACAGTGTCACAACTGACTGACAACAAGCTGGAGCCTAGAGCGCTCCTCTGGAGGCTGGACAAACCTCAGTTTTGACGGCGTTTTCATTTTCGTTTACAGCAGCAAATTTGTTACACTTAAAAAAATATATGTACTATAATTTATAGAGTCTACTTTGAATTCGTCATCCTGAAAATAAAGAAAAATACTTTATTTATTTCACAAATTTATATTTCACAATTTACACAAACAGAAACATAGAGATATAAACTTATATTTTTCCAAAATTTACGTAATTAAGAAAATTTTGTTTATTTTTTGTTAAATTTTTGTAAATATTATATTTATATTCTATCATATACGAAACTATAAATCATACAATTAAATTGCCCTTTAAAATAGTTTACAACTGAAGATATGTCTTTGCTTTAATTGTAGCCAATATTTTTGTCAAAGTGTAGGCACCCCAAATGAAGCCAATCAGACGGCGACAAGAGCGCTGTAAGCCATCATTAAATTGAAAATAAAATAATGCGCCTGGGCCGCCTTTGTCACGCCAGCTTTAATAACTTTGTACGCTGTAAAGGAGCAGTTGGTGGAGTCCTGCAGTCGCTCACTATCGTTGTCCACGCATCTTTGGGGCACACAGAGAGCGCGTGCAACTTATTGCTCTATTTTCGCGCTTGCTGCCCAACAGTTTCGATTTCAGTTTCACTTTCAGCCTCTCATTGTTTGCAGCCCCATTTGCTGCCCATCATGTTAACAAGCATTGGGTTGGCAATGGCCAACGCCAACTCACAGCCCCATCAACAATGTAAACGAGCCCGTAGGAATAGCGACCCTCTGGCATTGGTACTAGTTACAAGGCAACAAAACATCTGCAATAAACAACTTAAGCGACACCGTTGTCTACTATGAGTGGGCAGCTCTGCAAATCAGCCAAGTCACAAGCAACACAGAATTGGAATCATTCCATTCACTCACATTCGATTCGAAAATCGTTCAACTGCTTGGAAATTCTGCATATTTTGCGTCATAATAAAAAATTGTTACGGTTCGCGTATTAGTCAAGATGAAAACATCTTCAGTTCGGATGTCGCAAAACTTGTAGTACCACAACATGAATATGAACATGTTGTATCAATTTCTAAATGATGTGACGTCACAAGGTCGTCGCATGATTGGAAATTCCTGTGAGGTAATCTTTCAAAAACAAAAGCTCATAAATATATATCATATACTCTACTCGACAGGCATATATCTCAACATATATATTTTTATTGCTTTTGCCCAGTAGTCAGGGGAATTAACCACGACGAGCAGCATTTTTTGTAGTTAGCAACAATATCATTCTAAATATTAATTAATACAAATACACACGAAAATAAGTATAAACTGTTTCGATCTGGTTTGACTTGTTTAACTTGCCAGTTTTTTTCAATATGATTTCAACTGCATAACGGTATTGTAAATATATACATTTTGAATACAAATTAAAGCAGTTTAGTAACTCTTAAATATACTTATTGCTGTATTGACATTTAGGATTGTCAGCATTTTGGATTCAACTTTCTGACAAAGTGTTTGTGCTGCCCCGATCATAATTTAAGTTATAAATAATTAAAAATTTTTTCTTGTTCTCATTGTATATGTAGAAGAAAAAAAGAAGAAAAAAAGTGCATTGAACTTGTTGCGTGTGTCGCATGTTTGGCCACAGGTCAAAAATTCTGAACTTTAGTTGTGGACAGCAAAAAAAAACACTCCCAATAAATTTTATTTTCAACTTGTACAATTCGTTTTCCGACTTTTCGCTAGTGTGATTTTTTGTATATTCATATTTTAAGAACTGGTTTGGGCACTAAATAAAATACTAAACACTTTTAAGCATTCAGCAGTAAATTAAATTATTATTGTATTTTTCGTTTGCTTTGTCTACGCTGATAATTTATATGTGTTTCAAATTTTTTTATTTCTCGCTCAAATTTCGAACCGGATATATAGAGTTTGGGGTGTACACCGACCCGTCTATATGGGATTATGTCATAAAAAAACAACAATAAAACTACTTGACGAGTCGTCATAAAAAAAAAAGTGAAACTGCTTCTATGTGCGTTCTCAAGAAAAGTGAAATTATTCAAAGGTGTACCGATAATAGTGATTGATTAATCGCGTATACAAATTTGCTTAAATGCAGCATAATTGCTCAAAGTTAATTCAATTAATATGTGTAGCTTTATATTTAGCCTCAGGGAAAAGCATCAATAATAATTATATAGAATTTTTGGCAGCTCCTTCAGCAATGATGATAAATTCTTTGTTTTTGGACATTGAAATTCTAAACAAATTTCAATTTAATGTTTTTATTTAAAAAAAAAAGTGTACAACAAATAATATTGCAGTTATTTTCGGGGGATAGACAACTAATGCTACTTGAGCAGGCCTACGTGCAATTAATGTCGCGTTGAGTGTGTGTGCACAAAATAATCGTCAGATTCAAATCAATTAAACAATTCAAAAATAATATGCGCTAACGGAAGTAAAAGCCACACTCAGACAGAAAGAGAGAGAGAGAGAGATGGAGAGATAAATAGAGATAGAGACATTGTTTGTTGCTTGGGTGGGTTAAAGCCATTAACATCCGCAGATGGTACAGATATGTACTCGAGTTTCATTAATCTTCCGTTCTGTTTGTTGTTTTTTTTACTTAATTTGGTGCACACAATAGATACACATACATATTTTAAATACAATTTTTTTTTGTTTATAAATAACAATAACAATAACAATCCAAAAAGCTAAAGCACACCCGTTTTAATTTTCTGCATATTAACCAAATAGGAAATCACGCTAATTGCTTGGCGTCGCTTTTTTGTTTCAAAAGTTCAATTCAATATACCCACGCCTAAAAAAAAATTCGGATCGATCATTGTATGTAGATCGCGTTTAATGCTTGATGCTTGATCATTTTAGACTGCTTGCGGTGACTGGTTTCCATTGGCGAATTGTGCTGAGTTTTTACATATTATGTGCATATTAAATTATTCAATTTGATAGCAGCAAATTAATATTAATTAAAGAACTCTGCCCAGCGCATTCAATAATAACCAGTCAAAACAAAAGTTAATGTTGGTGCCATCACTTATATAAAAAAAAGCGCTTAATAAATGTTAAAATCGAAAACAAATCACTTTTATTTTCAGTTGCCGACTACACACCACCAACTGAGCAGCATTGAAATATATTAATAATGCCCACAGCTGAGGCTGTCACAGTTGCCCAATTTGTTTATTTTTAAGCGCTTTGCTCATGTGAAACCAAGAGTTAAAAGGAGCTCAAGTCAGTGGCCAGCGCAGAAGATTCTACACACCTTTCGGTTTCTTAGCTATTCTTATATGTATATGAACTATGAAGATTTATATCATTGCCTGATGTCAGATAACTAGCTAGCATCACAAAATTTGCTTTGACGCAAGCAAAAGCCAACCAAAAAATTAAAAATTAAAAAAAAAACTAAAACCAGAAACAACATGCCGAAAAAAAAACTGGTAACAAAAGCAGCCAGATTCTAATTGTAAGATTTTAACATTGGCCGCTACTGTGGATGTCGTTAAATTAAAACTTTTGTCGCTGATTTTCATAAAATTTGTTTTGTATAAGATTTCTTCATTCAAGGCCAAAACCGACCGGGCCAGTCTGTTTTCGGGCGTACATCATTATTAGCATACTCACACAGTGGTTAGGAACCAACTTACATAGTATTTACAGCAGACAAGTATGTTACAGATTAGATTAAGCAACTAGTATGCAGATGCTTAGAGCATATTAGCAGCTACTGTTCACTTGTTCTTAAAAAACCAACAGTAAGAGTGATGTTTAGAGTCTGGGTACCTACGGTTAAGTCCAGCAATACAAGCTGCGGTTAAATCATAAATCAAACGTCTATAAATAAGTCAGCCTTAATGGTCTAAGCCAATAGCAGACTCCGAGTTGATAACGCGCCATAATCACTCACGTACGTAACTATAAATAGAGACGGCTTAAAAATATTGCTCGCAAGTTCAAAGTGTCCTTGCTCATAATTTCTTGGTTGTTCAGTCGACTGTTGCAGCCTAACGCCAGGCAATAAAACACACAACTACACTGAAAGAAATTGTATGGTTGAACATGATCTGAACAAACTTTTAAGTGTCATTGATAATTGTCTATAAGTTTTCCCCTTACTACTTATGCAGATACATAGATATATACAATCATTAAAAAAACAATAAAAATGTATTTGCATTTTTATCTATTTCATATTTGTTACAATCTACAGTCGACAAAAACAACATTGAGTTGTAGGCCTGTGATTTCTCCGAGTGCACTAGATACATATTTATCGCCTGCTACTTGTAATTGCCACAAATTGTATGACATTTTTATGCCATTTGCCGGGTTCGTTGTGTGTAATTGATTTACGTGCTGTTTGTGTATTTGCCGGACTAGCAACAAATTTATATTTATGTGCAGTAGCCGCAATTCTGAGGTGCCTTATCGTTTTCGCTTTCTGTTTGACTGCACGGCACCCTGGACCCGACATGGGGTCCACTCTGAAGTGGCCACATTAATCAGGTGGCCCCACAACGAACAGAGCAACAGAGACGGTACGCCCACACTGGAACTCGCACCCGTTTCTGTTGAGGATGCACTCTAATGGCGCAAATAAATTTAAGCAGCGGATGCACTTATGAATCAAACAATCTCCTCCCCTAGCCCGAATACAGATTCATTATTTTATGATGCTGCGGAACCGTAGTCGCCACCCATATCTCAATATCACGCGATGATAATCGTCGAGCGTTGAAACTGCAATTAATGCAATCTGCCAGTTTAATCTAAGAACATTAATTAGTTTATTTAAAGCGATTTGCAATTGACTTTGAATTTAGCTTATGGCAGAGTGGGCTACTTAATTGCGTTAATTACGTATTAGCTACATAGAATGAGGTTGAAATGTGCAAATGCATATGCAGCAATTCAAACAAATTATACTATTGACCACACTCAACAGTCAATATTGGATTTTATCGAACACGTTCTTAACTTTAAAACACTAGCAAAACAGAAAACAGAATGCATTCCGCATTACTTGCCTTAATTACATATTTAAAGCTGACATTTATTATAATTAAAGTTACAGCGAGTGTCTCGTCTGGGCTGGGTTTCTTGGTTTTTAAGATGTGCTAATTTGCTTGCAACAAGATTAATAAACCACCATAAGTTGCTATCAGAAAACAGCAGCAACCAACTCTGGACCATTCATCTTCTAGACAAAAGAGCAGGTAAGCAAGCTCCTCTTCGACTGCTGTTGCAGCCGCTGCGAGGTGCTGAAAATGAAATTCATTTGGCTGCCACGCGGCCTTGAGCATGAATTATGTGTGCAATTACTCTTCAGGTTGTCAGAATGGGGTCCCCAAGTCCAAGTCGCCATCGCCAGGTCTGGCCAGCAGATCAGGTCTGTATGTGTCTGGCCGAGATGTTGTGTTTTCTGTTGCAGTTGGAGTTGCTGTTCTAATGCCGAGTAAAAGTGCAAGTTGCCAGTTACGATTATGGAACTATGCCACTTGTTGCTTGTGCTTCTCCCCCGTCTTCTTCTTCTTTCTAATGGCGCCTTGTGGCTGACAGTATAAAGTTTTCATCGTTGGCACTTAATTAAAGCCTGCTGTCCATGTTGCAACTCAGCGTGTGTGTTGCCTGGCACGTTGCGTCGTGTGAAATGAATGTTGGCTGTCAGCAAGCTTGGTGCATGTTTGTTGATATTATCGAACACCGAGTTGGCCCAGGTTGCAACCTCTGCAATCGCTGTGCGATCGCTCGTTCAGTTTGTGATATGTGAAAAGTCGTTTGCTGACTCAGCATCTCAAAATTGTTTGGCCCCTGTTGCAGCGACTTAAGTCAAGGCTGCGCTCTCAGAAATAAGACATATTAGAACACGTGTCAGCTTATTAATAACCATTACCCATTATTATGGCCATGCCACACAATTTCATCAATTAGCGTATGCTGCGGCGCACATCTAAGACAAACATTTAAACACTTTCAACTTATGCTACGTCATCGCTATTGGCTTTTGGGTTGTTTATAAAACAATTGTTTTAACACGTTTAGTTAATATGCCAAACAAATTGTGCTTTATATTTTAACACGCCCAACAAACCTACCCATCGCCAAGAGGAGGTAAAATCTGTGGAGGTTTCCCAAACACCAAGGTTAAACAGCGCCAGCTAATAAGTTGATTTCTATACGCGGAAATTGCAAATAACTTGAAGCACTGGAGCAAAGTGCCCCACTCAGTTCAATTAACGCCTTAGAAATCTCTTTCCCACCAAAAATCCAACAACTCACCACAATCGCAAATGCTACTGCTTAACTACCCTGTATACAAAATTAGAAAACCGAGAGTTGTGCCTGTGAGTTGAAAGCGAAAATTTGGTTATTGTCAATTTTTAATAACGATCGCGCAGTTCTTAATACTTTATTCAAAGCTTGTAAGAAGCTGGAAATATTGCTAAGTACAATAGAGTCTTAAAAACACTTAAAACATGATCATAAAAACTAGTTTACGTAGAAATAAAATTGCTGAAGAATATTTCATCAAGCTTATTGTCAACTGAAAAGGCACCACTATTATAGTTATATTAGGTATATAACTAAGAATAAAGTGCTTCAAGTTTCTGCTACTTAAAACATTATTAACAGAATATTTAACAATTCAAATTATATTAAAGAACAAAATTAGAGCGCATCTCTATGTTGAGTGGCTTCTTCTGTTTTATTTAATGGGAATCGAATATGAATTGTCTACCTGACTTTTTAGGCATATGCAAACTCATTTCGGGCTAAGAAGCTCTCGATTGCAATGCGGTTTGCATGCTAAAAGTGATAATGTCATAAAATTGTCAGCATCAAGGTCTTGGATCTGTGATGACAACAGCAAAACAACGACAACCTGCCTCCAAGTTGAGCTGATTCCAACTGCTTTGACCTTAACTTTGGTATCTCTTATTTTGATGGTGTCGTTGACACTAGGCTGTTCATTTTGAATAAACCCAATGTTTTAGCTATAATTTTTGTTACGTCATTGTTGCTGCCACCATGATTCATATGATTTTGTTGTTGCTATGCTACATGATTTTCTTTCATTGTAAGAAGCATTTCCGTTTCGTTGAAGGACTCCTGATTGATGGATTGATTGAGCCATAGCTAAAGGTGAGGCGTGAAAAAGGGACAGGCGTGTCATTAGTAGGAACGTGCATAAATTACGTATACGCAACATGCGCTCAAGACGCCCACAGAGCGCCCCAACTATTTTTGTGTAATTTGCTTATCAATCATACGCAGCGTTGTCTATAACTGCTGCCCACATTGCGCACTTGAGTTGGCGCAAAGAATTTTTGTGTGTCAGCGCCGCACGAATTATGGACTTAAATCGCAAGCAGAAACACCAACAGCAAGAAGACGAGCAAATAAAATGTTGAAGCTGTTCTAGTGCCATGCGGAAATTGCTTGTAGTTGTAGTTATAGTACAATATGCAAGAAAAAAAATAAACAAATAAAAATAAAACAAAGAGCCACAAAACACGCGCAACAGACAATCAAGCAACAACACCAATTCATTATTATTATTATTGCGCGATGAGCTGCAAATAATTAAACACAAATCGTTGTTTAAGCTCCGCTTTGCCCAGCGGCCATCGCAGCTCACTTTGGGGTTCAGATTCGGCCGCATCGAAATCGATTGAATTATTCAGTGCCCGATTAGAATTTACAAATGTTTTCAGCATGTTGCTACAAAATGACATGGAGCACTGACTGACAGTCGACCAGTCGCCAAGGTCTTCCAATTTGCATATGCAACGAGAATTTATTATGCGAGAGTAGCACAAATTTGTCATGAATTCGTGTGAAATTCTAGAATTTATGTAAGTAGCTTATGCTTGTGTAAATAAAAATTGTTGTTTATTGATAACGATTAAAAATATTAACTTTATAAACAGAAAATATTAAGAGCCATTAGTCTTATATTTATTCGTCAATAGAACAAGTTTATATATAAATTTGTATTATCCGCTGAAGCATTTCTCTGTGCAAATAAAAAGCGAACAGCAAAATTAATAAATACCAATTAAAAGCTTAATAATAGAATTTTACGTACAGCTCAAATTAAACGATAAATATATATTAATTTCGATTGCTATAGATTTCAAAAATTATTTCACAGTGTTAAAAGTACACTTAATTCCCGCCAGTGCTGCATACTTCATAAGTAACTCTTATATCGCTCCAAAGTTTTGACATAATTATCTTTGCCACTTAAAGAGTATATATTTCGGCTGGGCTAAGCTAATTTGTGGTTCTTATCTTTTTGTGACTACCATATCACTCAAGTTGACACGTCGTGTTTACGATTTGTGTTTGCTGTTAGCGTCTTGGCATTTAATTTTTCCCTTCGCCTATTTCCCAAGCAGCGTCCACTCTTTTTTTTTACTTGTAATTTTACGAAACCTTTTTTGTTTTATTCGCGTGTTTTCGTCTTTCAGCAGTTTGTTTTGGCTGTCGCAAATCTGTGACTGTTTCTTTCTTTTCGTTATATTTATCAAGTTGCTTGTGTAGCAAGGTCGTTCGTTGGTCCCAAGTTGTTGTGTCTGTTGCTGTACGACGCCAAAGCAATTTGTAATGATTATTAAAACAACGGGCCCCACTTGGCATGGAATGGTTTATAGCCATGATACCCATGCAAAACGAGGCATATTTCTCTACAAATTTGTACATTTATTTCAGTGTTAACCATTCACCAAGCGCTTAACTATTGTTGTTACCATTTTAATTGAAACCAATAACAAAACACACATACACGAAAAACAAAAAAGCAGAAGGCAAAGAAAAAAAATCAGCGATAATAATAACAAAGCAGCAGCTAAAATTATATTGGATTACAACATGACCAGTTCAACAAACGACCTACCCTTCCCGTGGCCCGCTTCCACCTCTTTTCTTGTGTGGGTATTATTCTTGAGCAATTATTACCACATTGTTTCGTTATAAATTTGTGATTGAATATCCATGAACATTGATTATGACAGCCGGTCACTTAAAACATTCAAAAGTTCTATTTAAAGCAACAGGTAACAACAGGTATCAGCATTCCTATGCTATTTGCTCACTGCGAGTGAGAACTGTAAAACAAGTGGAGCTCAAAAACTTTATACAATTAAATCTCGGAATACTCATCTATTTTTGTTGGGGTGTTCGAAATACAAATTAACATTCATTTCGAAAATAAATATTAAAAGCTTAGAAACTGCTAACTGAAATATAGCAGACTGATACTGGTGACAATGAAAATTGGCCAAAATGTTGCTAATTTATGCAATTTAATTTTATTATGCATAATAAATATATAGATTTCAAGTTAGCCAAATGTTGATTTATTTGTGGACGAGAAAAATAAACTAGTTTCATAATGCATATATTAAAGAAGACGGAGTATAAAAACTGCTCGACTATGAACTACCCTGAACATCAATGTTTCAATCGTAATCTATACCAATAATGGGCTGAAGTAAATCGTATTAAATAATTAATTAAATAAATTTATAGTTACAGAATGCTTACCGGACATACTTCCATAAACTACAGATTTTAAAGTGTTTGAGATGAAAGACGCTCAGACAGAGAATTATTTTTTAAAGTCAGAGATAATTTTAATGCAAACCATTCTTAAAACAAATTCAACGTACAGGGTATACGACTGGAAGTCGACTAAAAAACACTAAATTTAGAATAAACTTTTTAAAAGTCAATAAAAAAGAGATAATCATAAATACTTTTATGTTTTAATTTTGAATTACAATTAAATACATTCTCTTACATTTTTTATGCACACCGTTTTTTGTTAAAATTGAATAAAACTTCTACTCAAATATTGCAATGAAAGCGGATCCGATGTTTATTTATTAAGTTGTTATATTTTTTAACTTTAAAGTGCAGTTAAAGAAAGATCGATTAACACTGATGCAGATAAAATTTCTTTGATGCTGACGACAGACCATTGGAAGCAGTGGGTAATTACCACACCCACCAGCAGGTAACATGAATCACGCAATCAACTGAACATACGCAAGTGAGCCGCTTTTTGCATAGTTTGGTCAGTTCAGCAAATAAATTGCATTTAGCCGCATGCCATATAAGACAATTGCCATAAATGTACGAAAACTAAGCTGAATTATGTCGCTCGTTGAGTTAATCGAAAATAACAACAACAAAAAAAACTGAAATCTATGGCCAAATAAAGCAGCTTGAAGTGGTTTTGTAGACAGAACGCTCCAGCCGGGAAATACCCCGCAGCAGTAGCAATCGAAACAGAAACAGAAACAACGGCACATCCGCAAACTGTAGTCAAAATAAAATTCACAACTAATTCACACGCCCAAAATAAACCGAAAACATAATAACAAAATTGCGGGGCCAATTGAACAAGCTGTGAATTAATTATGTTAAATTGAAAGCATCGGTATGTTTCAGCTTTTGGGGCGTGTTAGCCATGTTCTTAATGCTCCAAGCACATTAGCATAAATGCTGGAGCTGCGTGCGTCATTCAATGAGTAGCCAAAAAGAAAATCAGGCTAGCAGCGACACAACCTCAGCGTGGAACTGTTGCCAATCTTCTGAAGCTTGTGTCTGTCAAAAGACTAAACTGCAGCTGTGACTCGGCTCAGCAACACCATTGCTGTTCGGCTATGGCTCGTCTGGCGGCTTTTTGGCATTCGTGTAGAGCTTTCGATGCGCTCGGCACTTTTTGGTCGCTTGTGTGGTTTGGTGCTGTCTTCTGGTCAGGCCACACCGTTACTTGGCCAGTTAAAATACGCTGCTTGAGGCGAACGGTTCTAGCGCGCGCTTCTTGAAAAGCAACCAGCTAAAGCTAAATATAATACTAAAACACTAACAGAAGAGACACAGCAGCCGTCGTCAAGTCGCGTCGTCAATCCGTTCTAAAGCCACAGAGAGTGTTGTGCAAATAGAAATAAAATAAAAAAAAAACACATCAACAAAATAGACAGCGTGCTAAACAAATAAAACCCACAGTAGATTTAAACAAATTATAAAAAAAAATTGGAAAACTACATAAACAGATAAAATATACATATAAAAGATATAAACGTTGAATGATTGTGGGCGTTTAGCCAAGTACAAATTCTGAATCAGCAGCCGACCCAAAACTTCAGTGCGTCGCATCATCAGTTGGGGTGTTTTTGCTTGCTTGGATATTCAAACATTGCGCATACGCCGCATTGCACGTTGCACGGGTAAGTGTTCCAATTGATTTGACTTTTGTATATTTATATAAGTAGTAGTAACTATAACCTTGACATTTAGGGGATAAAAAAAATGTAATTTGTCATTCTTTGCTAATTAAAAGCACAGCACGTCCAGCAATCATTCGATTGGCAGCTAAGTTGTGCAATTATTTCTGAATTCTTTGTAGACATTGTTGTTGGATTGCTTAGTGCTTTGGCGTTTAATTAGCGGTTTGCCGTGGCTTATTAATACACATACATGCTTGGTTTTTAGAATGTGCATGTATTTGTAAGTGTTGTGGATGTGCTAAACGGCAAAGGCCACTGCATATAACATCCATGTAGCTGTTGCTGTCCATGAATATGAAATATAAACTAAAGAGCAACAACAATAACAACTACAAACAACTCATAGGCATTGTAGGCATGTAAATTACAAAATCAAGTTCGTTGCTTGAGTCTTTTGTTAGTAGAAGGCACAAAAGGTTCTTAAGCATGAAATAGAAACTAAGCCAACGCATTTAATAATCATAATAATGTTAAAAACGCATACCTGACCATATCATAGCGTACACCATACAAAGTGGATAAAAATTATTGTGCAGCGATTATTATTATTATTATTGTTGTTATTGTTGTTATTGTTGCCGCTGTTGCTGTCGCCTTGCCAACCTTCAATGTAAAAAACCCGTTTGACATCAACTTGGACTGCGTGCGCTTAATTTACGCCCAGATTAGCATTTACATTAATATAATTTCACATTTTCATTAACCGAAAATGTCAGACGTTCATTTCAATTTTTGGCTTGCCTTGACAGAATTCAGTGCCTTTTAGTCTCAGTCACAAATTGGCGATATAATCTGCAACTGATCGCATGCAAAGTTCGCAAAGCAACAGCAGAGAACACACAACTTCGATGCGTAACCCCCGTTTGGGTATCATAGTGTCGTTTTTACCTGTGAAAGATGTTTATCGTAATACCTTGCTGGGGTCTTTGGCCTACGCTTTGACTTTGTTATGAAAGAAAGCCGACTTGGCTTAATCTGTGGTTTCTTTCCTCCCATAAACATGTGACACATTCAGATTGGGTCTTTCGCTAAAAAAAGAAAGAACTACATATTTATAAAATTATATTGTATATAATATATGTGTTTCTCTCATTTACATGTGACCTAGTTCTTAAAATCTTTTTATTGATAAATACAACGTGTGTATAATATATACGTATTTTCTCCATTGTGACATTCATTTTCAATTTATATTCGATATTTTTATTTTAGAAAATCAAAACCAGTTCGAGTCTTAAGTCTTTCGCCCCTGAATTTGTTGATTACTTGCTAGAATTTTTAACCAAATTATCAAGCAATTGAATTACGTCCTACTTATGTCTTTTTAATGATATATCTTAATAATTTGTGGGCTATTTCATATTTAATTAGGAATTTGATTGTTCACACAGCTCAATTTCAATTTCATTTTCAAATTGAAACCAAAATTAATGAACTCCAATTAAGCGTAAACCGAAAACCAGAAAAACACATTGAAAATATCATAAAGACTTCAAGCTTGTGTATTGTTATTCGTCCAGCTCTCTGACGGTCTCTGAGACTGTGTCTTATTTTGTATTATTATATTAAACTGTAAGAGTTTTATATGTCCCATGTATATATATTGCTGTTCAAATTTGTTAATGATTTGCCGTTTGCTCTGCCTTTGATTGGCATGGTGTGAAAATCGGTTGTAAAGTATTTGTGATTACTTTATGATGTAATAGCGAATATAACTGGAAAATAAATGCAAGAGTATCAATCTATACTGTAGAGTGAATCATAATATCATTTACAAGTACGAGTAAATGGCAAAAATTACCATAGGCAAATTGATTGACGATGAATGACTAAGTGACTAATTGAAATGAGTTGCTGTCAAATTTCAAGCATACCGAAACACATTATTTTCCAAGCAGCTTCATAGAACATGAGCAAACATAATCAAATAACATGCTCACATCTGCATTGTTTTTGAGTGATTCTGGTTTTTTTTTTTATAAAGATTCGCCACTTGTCGCAGCCTAAGAATAGCCAAAAAAAAAAAAAACCAAGGCCCGAATCGTGCACGTTCACAACATTTTGCAAGTAATTTTATTGTGTACACACTGAAACAATGCCGTCGCGGCAATATATAAAAAAAATAATCACTCAATAACAATAACAAATAACCGAATAACAAAATAACCAAAAAATAACAAAAGCGGAAGTCAAAGTCGCACGAAAGCGCTGTGTAATTTTTGTCTTTTCTCTTTCGCGCCTTCCTGGCACGAATACGACTGCCAATGCGAATAAAAATATTTTGGTGAGAATTCTCAACAGTTGCAACAGTGGTTGGTAGGCAGACAGGCGATAGACAAATAACTTAGCGAAAACATTATGAAAGCCCAACTCGCTATGAAAATGCAAGTGAAAATAGGAATTTTTAATTTTCGTGCCATGCAGCGCGGTCGATTTTCAACCGCAAACAGGCGCCCGCGACCCCTCGCGTTCCGTGAATGGGATTGCCACCAGACACTGGCACTTGTCACTGAAGCTGCCACTGATATTGTTGCTGCCGCGGCTGTTGCTGCTGATGATTTTGATGATGATGTAATGAGCGACATGCACATCAAGTGACAGAGCACAAGTTGCACATACGCCGCATTGTACTCGCCCCGACTACAACATCACACAACACAACACACACACAAACACAACAACAACACTCACTAACTTGACAGCATAGCGGAGCAGCTGCACTCTTCAGATAACAGCGACATAAGTGCAGCTTCTGCTTTATTTTGCTCTTGTTTGCACACATCAGAATTGACCTAAAAACCTTTTTAAAAAAAATAATAAGAAATCTTAAACAAAAAATAATAAAAAACCAAGTAAACGAGCAAAGCTTTGAGGCTTATAATAAAAACAACGTATGTTTCAATTTTGGTAAGCAGAAAAATTTCTTTGGTAGTCTACCATGTCCCAGTAACAAAATATTTTAAGAATTAGTACAAATATTTTCTGTATTAAACAGATGACAAGCCAATTTCCATCAAAAATATCTTTAATAGCTACTTTTTGCCAGTTGTATGCCAGTTTTTGCATTGTATAATATGTTTGTATTTTTAGACTTATTTAATTAAAGCAACATTTATCTTATATATTTTTTCTATTATGCCTTCCACTCCTCAAGATTATTGGGGTAAACTTCATGACAAAACTAGAAAGCCTTTACCATTAAATACAACCCAAAAGATATTAGTTGTATAATTTACTGTAGCTTCTGCCATATTATTTTGACATCTGCACGTGCTGAGCGCCCAGCACAAAAGCCATAACTTCACTATTTAAGTACAACACCCGGTGCTAGCTTTGTCAGTTATATGGCATGTACTTGTCTTTTCATGATGTTGCGTGCCCCTTTTTTGCAGCAAATAGTAGTACCATATGTGCATATGTACATGTAATTTAAAATTTTTGAGTTTGGCTCACATGAAACAAAAAAGCAACAAAGAAAAATAAGAAATAAAGTGCCAACTCATAAAAATAATGTTAACCACAGTTATTGTTGTTGTAGTTGCTGTCATTGTTGTTTGTTACAGTTGCGTTAGAAATAGGAACAATAAGCAGCTCTCCGCGCCCTTGTGATTGTGCAAGCAATTCACAATTATTATTTATTTTTTCTTTTCTGTTTGTTAAAAAGCAGTCTATTTTCTATATGGAGCTTTGATATATGATTTTATAAGAAATCTTAATATAGGCTAATAAATTACACAATTTTTAATTTTGGTATCAGTTGCAGCAGATGATTAAATTTATAATTGTTTTGTGCACCAATATATATATATATATATATATATATAGTCTTTGGTGCTGCTTTACAGGAGCACTTAGCAATATATTTGCATATTTGCTAATAAAATTGATGGGCCATATAAAAGATAAAAGCCAAAAAAAAAAGTGGTGAGCGCAATGTATAGAATGTACTTTACGCGTACAAAGCAATTGAATATAAAAGTCAAACTCGTTTTAGTCAGAGTCATAGCCGGATATGTAAGCCCCCCAAGACAATTCCCCCACAACAGCAGTAACAACAATCAACGCATGAGGCATAAATGCGCTCACAGTTCAAGTCGTTTAGGTTTCCACTTTCAAGGTTGCAGCGCTGCACCAAGAACTTGCGCAAAATATATATAGAAACCGAAGTACTGCAAACAGAAAGGCGGTAACTGTCATACTAAGTTTGCATTGCATTTGGGTGTGGGTCCGTTGTGCCCCACTTTGTCCACTTGAGGTTGACAAGTCACAAAAAATAAGCGTGCGCGCGCGCCACAACAGTTTGAAAGGCGCACAGAACGCAAATACAATTATTGTTGTTATTGCCTGCTGTGGCACATGCCAAGCGATAGTTGCGCAATTTGGCGCATGATTCATAAGCGCCAATTAAACAAATAAGACAATGCCACTGTTTGTGCCAATTTGTGGCCAGTCAGCAAGTTTGTTCACTTAAGCCGCTTAGCCAAGTCGCTGACAAAGGCAAAAATTACTTCCTTCTGCGCAGGAACCGGACGGCCTTGGACCAACGTTGATGAAGTGCGCAGACGTAGTACTTTTTTTACGCACGCCGAGAACAGTTTCAAAATGCGCTGTGCTATAAATAAACTAACTGGTTGCGTTGCCTGCTTTTGGCAGCGGCCTTGAAACGGGCCCAACTTACATAATTAATTGCAATCAAGATATCGCGGCTAGGCGGTCACATTCACACATACGCTTACTACTCACTTATAAGTGGTTTTAGCGGGCATGCGGAAAATGTGAGCGTGCAAACGAAAGACTTAAAACACGAACTTGAAGGGGCAACTGCCATTGCAACTGTGACACACATCAATCGACAGCGCCGGCGTCTCAATTAACACTTAATGCACTCTTAGCCCGCAAAACGTATTGTTAGTCAATTTTGGCTTTGAACTGACCGGTATACAATTTACTTAACTGATTAATAATATAAAAAAGCTAAACAAACATAATTCAATATTTGCTTTATTATTTGTTTATAGCTGTGATGTTCAGAATAAACGAAATAATTGAGTTAAAACCAATACATTTTTTATATGTAATAATTGGTTAATTTCGATGCAGTTACCTCTCGAATGTACATATAAATGTGGCCAAGAAGATGGACAAAAGGCCAGCTAGCTAATTAAATTTCATGTATCTCTATGGGTGTGTGTGTACGTGTTTTGGTGTGCTGCTGATGCCATGTGATCATCGCTAAAAAATCAACAGCACGTTCGGCATACAAAAACATTTTATATATATTAGCAAGACAAATGGCAACAACAAGAAGAAACAAAGCGGTGAAAAGAACGAAATGTTATGCGTTGTACATTATACAATATAAAACAGATGAGTAGAAAAAAAAACGCGAAAAAAAATTATCATATAAAATGAAAAAAACCAGCGGTTGAACAAAAAACTGTTGGCTTTCTGGGCGAACTTAATCACAGCACTCTAAATAGAAGATGAAACAGAGAAACTTCATTTTAAAAAAATTACCTTCAGGTTTTGTTGGCCAGCGAAGTTATGACACTGAGGCCATGGTATCATTAAGAACTAAAGTTGACTCATGAATGAATTTTGAACTATGTTACGTATTCGTTATAAATAACAATGCAACTTTGTAATGGACTAAATGAAGCATTGATTTATTTAGAATTTCTTATATTATTGGGGTGATTTTATCTGTTTAGTGGATTTGGAATCAATTCTTATTTTCAAGCATATCAGTAAATTAGCAACAACAAAACTCAGTTGAAATTAGAAATTTATAAGCCGGCTACAGATTTTGGTATAATACGTGACATAAATCAGTTTTATGGCCATTTTGTTTGCTAATTAAAGCCCACGCCAAACCAGCAAATAGAAAGCTTCAAAGGCGTTGTGTTCACTGGAATTGTCTGATTTGACCGACGATTAAAATGCTGCGCGACCTGTCAGCTATTAAATGCCAGACTTAAATAACTGCTCATTTGGATTGCAGTACGCATTGCGCCCTTAATTTGTCACTGACTCCCCTTGATTTGGGCCATTAGATGTACGATAAGCACTCTTAAATGCTGCTGGACGCTTAGCAATGCATTGCATGGGTGGGCAGTAGTTCGAGCTAGGAAGTAACGACCATAGAAGTAGCTCGATTGGTTCTCAGACTCACTTTCAGTTCGTGTGACACACATTGCGTACAATACATACTGTATTATATTTATTGATAGATCACATTTGACTGGAGACAAATTGAATGCCAATCACGTGCGTGACCGCCAATACACCTGATATGCCAAGCTGGTAGCTGAATTTTGTCACAAAACGTTGACAATGCGCATAAGCAAATCAGCTTGCTGCCTGCTTGACTTTGAAATGGTTTTCAACACCACAAAAAAATCCATAATAAAACCAAGAAAAACCAAGGAGGCAATTGAAATGCAATGCAAGTAGTTTTGCTGACAAAAAAAGGCCAAAAAAAAAAAAAAAAAAAAGTGTCGTCAAGGCGCAAGCAATTACAGACAGTGACATTGATCATTTCATTTATATATACTAAATTATTTTCTATAAAATATCAGCAAACAATTTCAAAATTAAAAGACTTAGGCGACAAACAGCGCAGAGGAAACCGAAAAAAAAAATTTTGGACAAAGTTCATTGGCTTGCAGATTGATTGGCTGATTGCTTAATAATCTTATGGCGGATTAAAAGGTTTCTACAATAGTATACACATAATTTAATTCCTTTTCTCGTTGTATACGCTAGCAATTTAATATGCTTCCAAGATCTAATCATTTCAAATGGCGCCCAAAAAGTCATTCGCACCAACAGCGACGAAAATTGGATTGTTCTTGTTGTTGTTACTGTTGTTAGATAACTGCTAGCAGCAGCTGTAATTATACCTATAAGTACATAAAAAAAATAATAATAATAATTGGGAAAAACGCTCTTTTCAGAATAACATAAACAAACACACGAGCATGATTTCGCGTCGCAAGATTATATCGCGTTCCTTGGACAATCTGGACGCCATTGGGCAAGATGAGCGAGAGGAGGATGTTTGGCACGATCGCGAAAAGTTGTTTCGCGTAAGTAGAAAACTAAATTTGTCTAAAAGCAATACTTATGCTAAATATAAATCGTTAATGCAGGATCATATCAACGAAGTGCTGGCCAAGTGGGAGCAAATTGATGATGAAATTTGGGCCAAGATCATTGTGTTCGAAAAAAATCGCCGTGTGGCCAAGGCCTATGCGCGCTCTAATGTGATAACAATTAACGGTTCCAAGCATGGCTTCGATGGCGTCCGGTAAACCCACGAAAAGCATCATGCCAACTGCCTACTAACTGTTACTATATTTTCCAGAATTGGCTTGAACGGCTTTGAGAATCCCATGCGCGATGCCGAAACAAAGGTCATTAAAAAATCCATTGGCGATGGCTTTAAGATCAAAATGGACGACACTGGCAACATATTCATCAAGCGCTATGGCAAGAGCAACATCTATGTGAACAACACTTCCTTGGCCAACGAGGAGACAGTCATTGGAGCCGATATTATGCAAATGCCGCAAATGTCCCTAACGGCCAGCACCTCCTCGAAGTTGTTTGACATGAAGAAGTTCCAGACCAACATAAACCGTGAATGCTCACGCAGTTATCCGGAGTGCAGCCGTTTGGAGCGCCAGTGCCTGTCCGCGGTTTCTCTGGTCAAGTCAAACAATAATCTACTCAATTCGCCACTCTGGATTATGGTTGTCAATGTGGTTGCCATGGACATGCTGAAGAATCGCTTGCAAGCGCTGCCTAAATCATTGGATGCGTTTGGTATGCGTATTCCACTGATACAGACCAGCGAGGATCCATATTCAACCATTGAGAGCCAAGTGGGTCTCATCTATCCCACGCCAGCCGCCTCCGATGATTCCCAAAACTCGAGCAGTTCCAGCAAGGGTAGACGCAGCGTCTTCAGTGCGACCTTCCTAAACGAAAGTCCCTATGTCCCGAAGGTAAGTTAGAATTGAGCTCAATGAGTATACCATGTATACTCTATTTAAATGTCTCGACTGACTCGAGTCTTTAAAATTTGAGTGCTCATGAGGACAAGTAGAGATGGCAAGATGAACTTAAACTTGTCAAATAAAAATACTTGCATCGCCCTTACCCCTTTTACTTGAGTTTATAAAGTATACTTGCATTTGGTACTCATTGTGTTTTCTTTCTTATCCTAATGTAGCCGGACTACGAGCTGGCTGCATCCACGCCGCCGGCTTATGCAGATAAGAAGCGTCAGAAGAACACACAACAGCAACGCAAAAAGCAAGATGATCCGTATTATTGTGGCTTGCTTGCACGCATACCCAACTTCATCAAGTCATCCAAGCAACAGTGCGCCAGTAAGCCCAAGAAAGAGCCGAAGATCTCGCGCAAGATTTCGGCGCAGCATCATCAGTTCCTCTTGACCGCACAGCAACAGCAGCTGCAGCAGCAGCAGTTGCCGCAGACGACGACGCCCATCCCAATAGCCACGTTCCATCATTCGTATTTCCCTTACAAGCTCCATCCTCCGCAGCATCGGCTCTCACAGTCGCAGCTGTCGCTGTGGGATGCGCGTAGTCTAATCAGCGCACATGGTAGGTAGTTCAATCAAATCTGCTTTCACTCTCTCCAATTCTCTCTAATTTATTCTCTTGCAGAATGAAACATTCGATCTGGCCCTAATTTATTCATCGCCTAGCATTATAATATAATATTTAGTCAAAGCATACGTTTCAAATTTTGGTCAGTGGAATGCATTTCGCTCAGTTTTGTGATGATAAATTATTCGAAATGCAGCCATCTTTATCAGCATACTTTTGGGCGTATCACTAATAATACGCAATAACACTTATAGTACTTATTAACCACAATTAATGATAAGACACCTGAGATGAGATTTAATAATTATGCAATTTGTAATAATTAAAATTAAAATTTTGCCATAGTTTTTAAATCGTTTAAGACTGAGAACGTCCTAGAGTCGACTTGTGCACAATAAAAATGCGAATATAGAAAAGGAAATTTTTAAAAATTTGCACTTTCTGAAAACAAAGAAGTAAGCAAGAGGATTTGTTGTCATAAGCAGATTGTTTGCTACTTTAGGCGATTAACTTTTATTGTTTTATATCTTGTAAATACATTTTATATGTAAATAAGTTTGAATATTACACACTATGTAAACGTTTATGCATTAAATGAAAGTTTTCCAAACTGTTTGAATTTATTTATTAATTGGTTTTAAAATGGAACAAGGAAGAAAAGCCTTGAATACTGACTTTATAGACTGAAGTGTATCTGATCACGTACAATAACTCATAATTCAACAAATAGTTTCCAAGGCCCGCTACAGGACTTACCACTCAACGACAAAATTATGATGCGGTCTGTATACAAATTATCGTTGGCCCAATATCAAGAACAAATGAATGTCAAATAAAGTTCTTTTACAGTTAATTTCTGTTATTATATATTTTAATTAATTTATTTTAAAACTATCGGATCATAAAAATCGCCGATTACTTATCGAATGCATTGAGATTTGATAACATATCTTGCAATGTTAGCTAACATATCAAATCGATAATTTAATGTAGATGCCATTGTGCAACCCTATTCGACTGCCAATCCTCAAGCGGCGGCATATATCTTGTAAGTTTTAGTACAATTTTACAAATCTCTGATACAAAATAAAATATAATCGAAAAGTGAAGCCTAAGTATTTAATTTGCTGTAAAATAATCTTATTTTTGCACAAATTACATCAACTCCGGGGACACAAATGAAAATGATCGAGTTCCGTTGGAGTTCAAAGCTAGCTAATAAAACCACATCAGGTTCTCTTCGTAATTTTACTTATTTATCGATGTAAATTCTTGTTTAATTTTGGAGAGCTCAAAATTTCAAGTACCTATCAAAGTTTAAAGTAACTTGTGGACCTGTAAGGCCGAGTGACAGTGCGTTCAGATTAATTGCATTTGTTCCAAAAATTATCGATGAATTATTTTTTGTATACTCCAGTGCAGTAATGAACGAAAACTACATGGAAGTGTGCAATTCAGACTGTGTTGGAGTCAATCCAGCAACTGCAATAGCTAGAGCGCCACCGAATGCTGACCTGGTAGGGACGCCGAAAAACAGGCCCGCAAACAATGCTCAGCAAACGCCCCAAAGGACGTCCAAACGGGATAACCATCTTTTTCACTTGCAACGCGATCTGGACAGCCCCAGTGCCGCTTTACGCATGCGCGCCATACGTGCCTTGAAGTAAGCACACATTTGCAATATGAACCCATTGTTAATTTAATTGACTAATTTGAGTATTTTCTGTGTAAGCAGAAGTCCCGACAAACATTATAACAATTTCGATGTCCCACATAATGAAATAAGCATAATCACTGCAGAGGAGCGCAATCCGTGTCCACCACCAACTCTCTTCGAAATTTTACAGGACGTGATAGTCTACGTTGAGGTGCGCACTGGCAATGATAATCGTTCCGAGGGCGTGAAGACCATCATTGCCAAGCTAGGCGCTAAAGTAAACGATCGTCTGTTGCGGTAAGCTCAAGAAAGCCAACTGAAAGAGAAATAATAATAATAATATATAATTCTAACAGTAATACTACACATGTGGTCTTTAAGGACGGTCTTTTATCTACATACAAGCTCGCGCAGCGCTGGAATATACCAATTGTGTCCATATTGTGGATAGAAGCCTGTAAAGTACAAAAACGGCTCTGTGAGGCCAACCAGTTTCCCATCAGCAATATCCATATATATGAATATCCAGAACTATATGGTAAAGTGAAGGTGAGTGCTGTATATTATATATAAACTTACTTGATCCCGTCAAATTCGGTATCTACTCCTAATTGCAATATATCTAAGCACATATATTTAAATCTTAGTTTCTTCAGTCATAAAACAAATCTCTAAGTACCGTACTCAAAGCTCGTGGCTATTTAATTGGCTTATTACCGCCATATAATATCACTACAATTGATTATTGATTATTTATTATGTTTGCTAAGCATTGGCGATAAGGCGAAAACAAAAACAAAACAGCGTTATCAAAACCACGCCGATGAATCAGATATGAAAGTGATATCTTTTGTTCAGCTACTGCATATGTAGTAACTTGAGCATTGTTAATGAAAGTGATACAGTAGATCATTTCCGATTTCGACATAAAGTAAAAAGAGCGTTACCGCATTAAGAAAAAAAAGATAATTGAATTTTATGAATATGAGTTTACAAATCACGTGTGTATATATGCCACCTTAAACTTGTTGTATATACAGCAAACGATTGCCCAACTTGAGCATACCCTGCTTACCAAATAGTTTGGCAATGGGTATTGCAAAAATGGCAGCTGCAGAAATCCCCACTTAAAATAAAAATAATAAGACATATACTTGGTTTTTAGTGCCGTCTGCAAGTTCACGTATTTTGCCGAATACAAATACGTTGCTTGACGGACTCTTATCACCGACAACAAAATGTCAAGCACTTATTGTTTGTCCGCGTTGGGTTATCTAATTCAATTTGTGTGTAACAACGTTTTGTGTCTTCTGTGCTTATCAGATCGTACGAAGTTGGTAGGAGCAAGAAAGAGCGCATCACAAATAACTAAATATGTTTCTTCTTTATACATTTTGTACTATTATGTACAGACATTATGCTTTATTACTTAAATGTTACGACAGTTTTAAAAGACACGCTGATCAACGCTGACAACTTAAAACCTATTTCACATGCACGTCTGTTTACCGCAGCAGCTTCTCAAGAATACAAACTATAAATATTAACTCGTCTTCCGTGTCATTTACATAACTCGCTGGAAAAGTACAATATTGCATCTTGCATATTTATATAAAAAAAATAAAATATTTAGTTAAAATTGTTGGGTATTTTTCTTCTCTCTTCTTCTATTTGGGGCGGGCGTTCAACGCGCTGTGTAGGCAACGTTTTTTCTGAGATTATATCAAGTTTACATACATTCATACGTACATATACAAATAGGTGTATTACTGCATTACAGTTCAAATTTCATGCTGTTTGCTAATTACATACAAGAAATGCGCAATAAGTACGTGCGAATTTTAAAATGTACATAATAATGATTGATGGAGTCCTTTGCTGTCCGTCTGGAATGCATTTTAATATCACGCATAGCAACATGTGAGTGGGGGTTGTTTGTTGTTGTTGAGAGGTTAGATCAGGAGAGAGCAACCTCAAGGCACATCATTATCAAGAATCCCGATATGGTGCCCCATGTGGCAATTGTGCCATTGCCGCTGGCATGCGCCTCCGGTAGTATATCATCGGCCACAATATATATCATGGCGCCTGCCGCAAACGACAGCGCATAAGGCAATATGAGATTAGCAAACGTAACCGCAACAGCACCCAAAACGCCAAAGATCGGCTCCACCATGCCCGAAAGCTGGCCATACCAGAGGGCGCGCCGTACACTAAATCCTGCTGCATGCAATGGCAAACTAACGGCCAATCCCTCAGGGAAATTTTGTATGCCAATGCCAATGGCCAGATTGCGGGCACTCTCGAACGTCGAGGTGTTTGTGCTGCCCACAGCACCGAAACTGACACCCACCGCCAGTCCTTCTGGTATATTGTGCACAGTGATGGCCACCACCAGCAACATGACATGTTTCCATTGGGCGAGTGCCTCCTGAGCCCGCTGCTGTTCGATTGTTGTATCAGCCGTGTAAGTGCATTGCTCCACCTCACTAATGCTTCCTTTCTTGCGACGTCGAGACTCTCCGCTGTGCTGGACACTCAGGCAATCGGAGAAACTATCCAGACTCTTAGAGGCATGACGGGCACTGGCGCCATTGCGCTTAAGCTCATCAATGGCAATGTTCGCCTTATCCTTGTTGTTCTGTGTCATTTGTATCATCATGTTGGTGCTGTTCAAACCCAGGTATGACATCAGCTTGTCACAGCCGTACACAAAGATCGAGCCAAGCAGGAACCCACCGGCCACGGGCAGAAATGAATAGACGCCATACAAATGCGATTGCTCGGACAATTTAATGGCCGGCCCAAGTAGCGACCAGAACGAGGCGGCAATCATTACGCCGGCCGCAAATCCCAGCGCTGCGTCCAAGGATCGTCGCTGGGTGCCGCGCACAAATATGACCAACGCTGCACCAGCGGCCGTCAAGCCCCAGGTGAGGAGGGTGCCCAGTAGGGCTTGCGTCACCGGTCCATAGCCAGGTATCATCTTTTCGCGTCTATTTGGTTTAGCTGCTTTACTTCTAGTCTTGTTGTTGCTCAGCGACCATGTATGACTTATATACGTGTAAGCACGTTATCTCGCTGCAATATCGGTAGTCTAGGGGAAAAAACTAGTTTTCTTAATTATTTTTCCAAGCAGACGACACGATATCGGCATGCAAAGGCGGCGTCCTCCCCTTTTATTTTAACTTGACTGCAAAGTGCCACGTTCTTAGTTCCAGATCTGCGCACTGATGCTCATTTTCTTTTCGCGTTTTCTTTATGCTTTAACTCCAATTTGTTTGACAAGTATTGACAAATAACAAAACATAACAAAACCAAAACAAAACTTCAAAACATTTTTAAGATTGTTTATATCTCTCAGCTGCTGAATTAATTACGACGTGATGGGGCGAGGTGGGGTTACACACTTGTTGCTTATCGCCAGCGTGCGGATTCGTTCTTTGGCATTGAAATTTTTAATGTTTGTTTTTAATTTGGGTTATAATACTGCTTGATTGGTTTTACTTTTCTGTTATAACAGTCAGTTGAGCGCGACGGACAGTGAATGAGCCGCAGACTGAGGCTGATGGCTGTATTATAGCAATTTTTATACGATAGCGGTGGTTGCTCTTTCTGCGCTAGCAGTCAGAACGGCGCATGTCCAGTGAGCAAAACCAGGGCTGCACACGTGAGCCAGTGTAACCACACTTTCGTGTGGGGAAAAATTAAAATACAAATTCAAGGCGCAATTCAATACGATTAAAAATTGTATATTGTCTAAATTAAACATATATTAATAATTAAACATTTATTCTATGTTTTATATGTAGTCCTGCATAAAGAGAGCTCTCCAAACCGGTTTTGTTTTTTAGAACTCTTTACGACCAAAGAGAATGATAGAAAGATAAAAATCGCGCTAATATCAACGTTAGCCCAACGGCGACAACATCACGTCACGTACATTATAAACAAATAAAGCAGTGGTTTTAGCTAAAAGTGACTGACAGAACTGAGTTGCGAACACAGCAGCTCCCTTATCACTTGACCTTGCGTCTAACTAATCACACTATCGCTGTTTATTCCAAATTCATTGCAGCGCGTTCGTTGCATGCAACCAGATTCTGAACTAAATAAGCGGCCACGCAAGCGCCATGGAACACCGACTGGCACTAAGGATAAAGAAGTGGCCAAGAAGGTTTCAACCCTGGACACGCCCACCACAACGCCAAAGGTAAGCTTTTATTTCTTGTTAGCCATGACAATATTTGAATAAAATGTTCCTAAACCTTACAGAACGACATAACACGCTTCTTCAAGCCTTTAAGTCAGAATAAGCAACTGGCTGAAAGTGAATCAACCGAATCACCTGCGACCAGGTTGCTAAATAGGTAAGTAATAGAGTAATTGCCCGCAAAACAGAAAACTTCGCTTAGCAGAGGTTATTCGAATTTGCAATTAAGTTTTTCCATATTTTTAAATCTGATCACACAAAAGTGAAAATTTCCGCTCCTGTCTGCCACTCTGTGGGGTGGATTTTCTCACATTTTCACATAATTCTTTGTTAAAAATATTCTTGAGCTCGATAAAAAAAAAATAAAAACAATAAAAACGACAGAGAAAATCACTTCAGTTGGGGAACGACTAGTTGAAATTCCTGTGGAAGGAACATTCTGTGCGTTGGTCACCAGTCTTAATAATATATTTAGAATCATATCAGAGCATTTACCACAGTCTAAATTGTATTGCTTTAATCTGCAGAATGACCAACGGATGTTTTCCACCGCTCATAACGCAGACCCAGCCAGATGTACAAAAGGCCAAAACCAATGAGACTGAGTTAAACGACAACGGACCAGCAGCCAAAAAAAGTTTAAACTTTAGCCAAGGAAAGCCAGTAGACAAGCCCCGAAGCAGTTCGATGACAGTGGTGCCGGCACAAGAGATAATCCCGCTACGTGCCAGTCGCCGTAGCACTTCGATGCACGAGTCCACTAGAGAAGAGCTTAAAGAGACCCAAGTGCAAACAGAGCCGCGCTTGACTCGGCGACGCAGCTTGTTAAACATGAGCCAAATGTCCAGTCTCGATGAAAATTCGTCTCAGTCAACACCACAACCACTGCCACAGCCAGAGCCGAGAATGACACGTCGCCGGAGCTTGCAACTAGCTGCAACATCTAATATAGAAAATAGTCCAGACTCGCCAGTTCAACGAGATTCACAAATTTCGCGTCGTCGCAGCTTTACAACAATTTCCACCGCGAAGCCCAGCACACCAAACGTGAAGAAGAAGCCGTCATTTCAAACCATTGCCGAGGAACCATTGGTGGAGACCACATCTAAAAATATGTCGCTGGAGATGAGCACCCCAACCGCTCAAGCAACCACGTCAGTTATCAACAGAAGCAACAATGTGCAACAATCAATGGAAATTAGCATGTCCCGAGCGGTCTTAATCGGTGAAGCAACTGGACGCCGCACACTATACACTACAGGTGCTATGGAAATAAGCGCAGTGAACATTGAGAACGCTGAAAACATAAACCCATATCTGGATTACAGCACCCAAGCGAATGTAACCACGCAAACATCACTAGACAACATTGGTGAGCAGACGCCTGTGCCAATTTTCAGCTCGACACGACTGCCAAGTAGCGCTGGATCCACCAGCAATCGTCGACGCACGCTCTTCCACGTCGACATGGATCTGATCAATGAGCGCATCAATACGATAAACAGCACTTCGCAAAGACGCTCGCTTGCGTTGGCTAATGAGGCCGAGCGGGGCGAGAGTCGCGCCTTGGCTCCACTGCAGGCGGTGGTATCCGAACAAAAGTCGGCAGAGCCAAAAATGCGACGTCTGTTTACGCCAAACGAGGAGATTGTCTTATCATCGTCATCTAGCTCAAGCAAGAGATCACGGCAGAGCATTAGCGGCAATACCGCCTCAACCGGCACCGTCAAGCGTCGTCGCTCTTTGGCAGCGCAGAAGCCCACGGCGGCCGTTGGACCAATTTTGCAAACAAATTTCCAGAATAATGATGAAAATGAGCAGGACACCGAATTGTATGTGACACCAATCGCTTCGGTTGACACCATTGACAGCGCATCAGAGTCGCATGGAGATAGCGTGATGCGTACAACAAAGCGACGTACCATACACACCTTGGTGCACACCAATATGCATAGGGAGCAGGTGCAGGTCATCCACAAGGTTGGTAATACGGCAGTGAGGCGTTAAGCGACATTTTTTCGTATTTTTAAATTTATTATCTTGTATGTATGTCTTCTAATTATATAGATTCGATTACCCCTTGCCTCTATGTACCCTAGCTTGTAGTTTCAAAGTTTCTTAATTGTTATTATTAATTGCAATAAGTTCAACAAAATCACAATTGGGTTTAGTTTTAGTTTAGTTTCTATTCAATCATCACGAATTCAGTAATTATTGATAAAACTTAGTTAACACGCAGTAGCAATAAAATAATTTCTTCAGCTTTCACACAAATAAATTAAACATTAATATTGGCAAAATATTAAGTGGTCTTAATTTGTCCTTGATTACATTCTTTCTCATTAATCTATACATCCACTGAAGCATATATATAAATCCTCCCGCCCCCATATCAATTGACCTTCGTTTCTGGCACGCCATCCCAGGCCATACGCAAACTGCGCGGAGTGCGTTTGGATCCCACGGTCACTAAACGCACCACACACCTGGTTAGCTTGGAGCCACGTCGCACGCTCAATTTGCTGCGTGGTCTCATACGCGGCGTCTGGATTGTCAGCTACGAGTGGATACTGGAATCGATGCAGGCCGGTAAATGGCTAGACGAGCAACGCTACGAACTAACCTCATTCTCACGTGCCGTCGTGGTGAGTCGGACAAATTACATACAAATTATACACATATAAATGCCTTATTTACTTGCATTTATTCCTTGCCAGATTTGCCGAACCGAACGGCAAGCCTTTGGCACTTTCTATCGCTGCGAACTATTCCGCTACATGGAGGTCTTCTACGTGTCATCTTTGTGTCGACCCATCACATTCAACAACATAAAGGAGCTGTTGCTCCTTGGCGGCGCCAAGTTAACTGAGAATCGTTTCAAAGCCAAGTTCATTGTGGGCGATAAGCGACGTGCCGAGGATGACCGCATTTATCTGTCGCCTACCTGGGTCCTGGATAGTATTTCCTCAATGCAAGTGCAAAAGTTTGGGAAATACCTGATGAAGTGCGCCATCGTTACACCCCATGGCATACGTTATGAGGATCCGTGTCGGGAGCACATCGAGAAACCAGGACGAAATTTGAAAGTTTGTTACAAAGATCCGGCGCTACTCATAAACAAATGAGCAAATTGACATAAGATAGTTTGCAAGTCTGTAAAACTTAGTTTACTTATCCGACAAACTTTGGTTAAATAAATACCACTTAACGTTCCAAGATGCAATAATTTTATTTCGGTTTTTTTTTGTCAATCTCTTGCATTTTATTCAAGTAAATGAGGTAAAGTATTGTTGTATAGCTTGTTGCAGTTCATTGTACTTCTTGTCGTAGTGTGTTTGTACTTACACATTTTGGCGATGATGTAAGCGGCAAATGATAAAATGTGAAATTGGGTTTAAAAAGGCAAATTTAAAACCTGCGCTGAAACTGAAAAGTAAACCAAAAAAGCATGTGGAAAATCTTTCATACTTTTTATGAAAAACGAATAAATAGAAAATGTGGGATTTATTTGTTGTAAATAAAGTTATTTATCTCATTTTTTTCTTCTAGTATTGTTTTTGTTTCAAATGTAGTGTACAAAGTAGTGTGCAAAAAAAAATAGATAAGATTTAGAAAATCAAAAGTTTAATTTAATCAAATACACGATATATAAATGCTATACGCCTGGCTCTACTGCTACACAATTATACGAACTATGAAATATGATATTGTAATAAAATCAATTTATTAGAAAATCATAAGTATATGTAGGTAAACTTAAGATTGAGGTTAATGTTTCTGTTTCGTATTCTGCTCTTGCACTCCTCCCCTCTCAATCGTCTAGGCGGCTTCGACGGCGTGTAACATTCGTATCCGACGAAATTCTTTGCGATGGAAAAAATTAAACTTTTGCTTTTGCTGGAACATCATCTTATCGTTCATGTTGCCCAGGAAAGGTGTTTGTGTCTGGCTACTATTGTGCTTATCATTGTTGCTGTTGCTGCTGTTATTGTTGCTGAGTTGTGGCTGTTTCATATTGTTGTTGTTAATATTGTTTGGGAAGGAAACCAGCTACTTCTTGCCCTTGGTGGCCTTCTCGGCGGCCTTGGTGACCTTGCCACCGGAAGCGTCCTTGAAGTTGACAGACTTGATGACACCGACAGCGACGGTCTGTCTCATGTCACGCACAGCGAAACGACCCAGAGGAGGGAACTCCTGGAAGGACTCAACGCACAGAGGCTTGGAGGGCACCAAGTTGACGATGGCAGCATCACCAGACTTGATGAACTTGGGGTTCTCCTCGGTGGTCTTGCCGGAACGACGATCGACCTTCTCCTTGATCTCAGCGAACTTGCACGCAATGTGAGCGGTGTGGCAATCCAACACTGGTGTATAACCGTTGGCAATCTGGCCAGGGTGGTTCAACACGATGACCTGAGCGGTGAAATCGGCAGCACCCTTGGGGGGGCTGGCCTTGGAGTCACCGGCAACGTAGCCACGACGCAGCTCCTTGACGGAGACGTTCTTAACGTTGAAGCCAACATTGTCTCCGGGAACGGCCTCGGTGAGGGCCTCGTGGTGCATCTCCACGGACTTGACCTCAGTGGTGATGTTGGCTGGGGCAAACACAACAACACAGCCAGGCTTCAAGACACCAGTCTCGACACGACCGACGGGTACTGTTCCAATACCGCCAATTTTGTAGACATCCTGCAGGGGCAGACGCAGAGCCTTGTCGGTGGGACGGGCAGGTGGCAGGATGGCATCGAGAGCTTCGATGAGGGTCTTGCCATCGGCATTACCATCCTTGCGCTCCACCTTCCATCCCTTGAACCAGGGCATGTTGGTCGATGGTTCCAACATGTTGTCGCCGTGCCATCCGGAAATGGGCACGAAGGCAACAGCCGCCGGGTTGTAGCCGATCTTCTTGATGTATGAAGACACTTCCTTCTTGATTTCCTCATAACGGGCCTCGCTGTATGGTGGCTCAGAAGAGTCCATCTTGTTGACGCCAACAATAAGCTGCTTCACACCCAAAGTGAAGGCAAGCAGGGCGTGCTCGCGGGTCTGGCCGTTCTTGGAGATACCAGCCTCGAATTCACCAGTACCGGCAGCAACAATCAAGACGGCACAATCAGCCTGGGAGGTACCAGTGATCATGTTCTTGATGAAATCTCTGTGGCCGGGGGCGTCGATGATGGTCACGTAGTACTTGGCAGTCTCAAACTTCCATAGAGCGATATCGATGGTGATACCACGCTCACGCTCGGCCTTCAATTTATCCAAAACCCATGCGTACTTGAACGAGCCCTTGCCCATTTCCTGAGCCTCCTTCTCGAACTTCTCGATGGTACGCTTGTCGATGCCACCGCACTTGTAGATCAAATGACCGGTGGTGGTGGACTTGCCAGAATCGACGTGTCCAATCACGACAATGTTGATGTGAATCTTTTCTTTACCCATGTTGGCTTATAGGAGCTATTGGGTTCAAGGTTTTTTTTTTTTGGTTGGGAATTCACAGCGTGCATTCAGGTTTGTATGTATGTGTGTGTGTTGTGTATGCGTGTGTAAATGGGTTCATCACACAGGCACAATCAGCAAATGGGGAAGAAACAGATGGGTAAACAAAATTTGTTAGCAAACAAATAATTAACAGGGGTAGAAATATTAGTAAATATATCAGGGGAAAATTGTCTTAAATTGTTCTATTTTCTTCCTTTTTTTTTCAAACGTTAAATTTTCGAGTGCCAGCAACTCAAACCTAACCCCAAAACGAAACGTGTTTGCTTTTGCAGTTTACACATTTTTGCTTTGTATAGCAAATTCTGCTTTGAGGTTATGTTTAGCCGCTGCCGCATGTCTCTCGGTGGTGGAACAGTTTGTGTATGTATGTAAGAAAGCCACAAGCGAAACTGGTAACAAAAAGGAACGTGCAAAGAAAATAGTCAATTATAAAAAAATCAAAACCCCCTATTTAATAATCTCAATTTTTCAGTGATTTTGGTATTTTTGCTTTCGTCAAAATTCTTCAGTAGCAGAACTGAATAGATATCATCATATAAAATCGAGATAATTAAAATTTAATCAAGTGAAATTACATATGTAGGCATGTGTGCTTTCGTATGCATACATACACAACACACATACTTATAATTCATATGAAGAAAGAAATTTCCAGCAAATTTAATCTAGACATGTGGCTGTGTGTGCGTGTGCTTGTGCCGCTGTTGCCGGCCGCCGTTATACCGCAAGGGAGCGAGCGAGATAGCAAAGTAAAATGGCGACGGAGCAATGATTCGAACAAAGGCAAACGGGCGATCAAGCAATGGTAAGCAGCGCGATAGAGATGCACTGATCAAGAACTAAAGTGCACTACAGGTCGGCCATTTTGGGCTGAGCTCATGGAAAGATAACAAATTTCACCAGTGTTAAAATCGTGACGCTAGAAGCAATTTCACAACATTGAATAAATTTAATTTGCACCCGTGGCAGGCTTCTGCAAATGAAAGTACATTCTTTTTGTAGCTGCCCAGCACTACTAATTTAGGCAGACAGCACACACCATCGCTTGTGCCGCCATCTTGAAATTCTACGCCCATACGTATAGAGAAAGGCCGCAAATTTTGCGCATGCAAAAATAGTCCACGTTTCTCCAGGTGAAATTTTTGCAACTGAAATGCGTTGCATCAAGCAACATGCATTACAAATGAAATTTAAATTGAAGGTGCTTTATTAAGGCCAAGCAGACAGGCGACCACCCACACATGTGGTATGCATATGGTGCATGTGGGCGTGGCATCAGCAGCAATTACACCATATTGCAGAAGTGACTCATTTTAGCCATGATATTATAAACAATTTTTCGTTGTGCAATTAACACTGCTGCTTGCCACGTGTTTACGCTTTAGCCAGCGTCATCACCTTTCACTTTGCCTCTTTTAGGTTAGCTTTGAGTGCAGCACTCACACATACACAGGCCAATAACAAATATGCAGATTTATTAAGTCCACTTGCATATTTGTTTATAAACTTATCGACGATTGCACTTTTGCTGTTTCATTGGACATATTTTATACACTTAAATTTATTTTCACTTGCCTAGCAAAACTTACTCTCGAATAAATTAAATGAGAAATCACAAAGTCTATGCTATTCCGGCGACAGACTTGAACAAAGTGAACGAGCGTTCGGTAAAACAGGAAGCTTGTAGCCTCGTTTCTGCTAGCGTGGCGTTGTCGAGTTGCTTTGAATAGTTGCTATCGAATAAATTCAATGTACAGTGTGACCATATACAATTATCGTGCAACTGTTACTTAACAGTGCATATGTATGTTATGTGGGGAGCACATTATGTTGGAATAGTGGAGTAATTTTTCGCAACAGTGATATAAAATGTCAATGACGTGGCCCTCGCCATAGAAGCGAATTCAATTCTCGTAAAACATTTGACCGGCCTGGTCGTACATCGTTTTCGACCAGCAGGCGGTTATTAGACAGTATTCGTAAAATATATATTTCATATTAAAAATAAAAGATACCACACAAAACTAACAATATGAGGCATTCAGTAGCTGCAGTGTTTATATTCGCTTTTATCGCAACTGTGGCCGGTGCTGAGCATGATGTGCTGGATCTCGGTGACGATAATTTCGTCTCAACTTTGAAGCAGCATGAAACAACATTGGTTATGTTCTATGCACCCTGGTAAGTGCGGGAGTGTGGGAGGTGGGCGTGGCACTTGCAAATGCTAGTTGGCAATTAATTTTGTGCGAATCAAATGTACACGTCAGCGCTGCAGCGCGCGAAGGGCCAACAAATCGGGATTGACAGTAGTCAGTGGAGTCAGCCATTTTAGTGGAGGTTCTGTGAACACATACATACATTTGAAGCGTTGTGTGGCTGTATGCGTGTGAGTGTGTTTGTGAGTTTATAAAGTAAGCTGTAAACTTGCTGCTTGAACTTGTGCATGTATATGTGTATGTGTGTGTATGCTTCTGTATGTGTAGTGTGTCTGTGCAGACAAAGAAAATATAAAGATATTTAGCCGGCCGGCAGTTCATATTTCTTTCTAATGCCACATCTGAGGCGAACCTTATCAGCTGTAGCATGTATATAAGCAACTTACACGCATTTAATTGAGTCGCATTTCAGCTTGTTTGATAATGAGTACAGTTAATTTGGTGGCCCCCGTGATAAGGCACGCAACAAAAACTAATTTCTATACCTACTACAAATGAGTATATGGGGTATATAATTAAGTTTTGTGATAAACAGAACTATTTTTAATTCAGAAGTAGAAATAAATAAGTACACAGTATACACAGTCGAGCTTTCTTACATTGCTAGTTCTTTTCGAAGAAACAGAAACAAGAATAATTGAAGAATTGTGTGACGTGTCTCTGAAATATACATTGCTATATACTTTTAGGTGCGGACACTGCAAACGCTTGAAGCCCGAATATGCCAAGGCGGCTGAGATCGTCAAGGATGACGAACCGCCAATCAAATTGGCCAAGGTAAGCTTCGCTGATATTTAACTATATATACATATACATATAATACAAAATGCGTCTGCTGCACACAGGTCGATTGTACCGAGGCCGGCAAGGAGATTTGCGGCAAATTTTCAGTTAACGGCTATCCAACGCTGAAGATTTTCCGCCACGATGAGGTATCCCAGGACTACAATGGACCACGCGAGGCAATTGGCATTGCGAAATATATGCGTGCCCAGGTGGGACCCGCTTCCAAGCAAGTGCGCAGCATTGATGACCTGGCGAAATTCTTGAACACCAAGGACACCACTATCTTTGGCTACTTCAGCGAGAATGATTCGAATTTGGCGAAGATCTTCTTGAAATTCGCGGACAAGAATCGCGAGAAGTATCGCTTCGGCCACAGCGAAGACAAGGACGTGCTGAAGCAACAAGGGGAAACGTAAGTGAGGGACGAGAGTGGAAAGGCTGCATGCTCAAGTTTCAAGATGGGTAGCATTCATAGCATCCCTAGCTTCATTCATCCATTCTCATACATCGCATATCATATATATTTCTTTAGTTTAATAAACAGTTTGTAGTTTGCAGGACCATTGCCATAAGTTCCAATACATTGTATTTATATATATGGAACGTAGCTTAGTTAGTGATGGCTGTGACCATCACGGACGGAGATGAATAGAAAATCAAGCAGTTAATCATTTTGATTAACGAAACCTTTATCGAATATTTACACAACTCTTAATAACACGTACTTTATTTTTTATTTTATTTTAACAGCGATAAGATTGTTCTAATTCGTGCGCCACACTTGAGCAACAAATTTGAGTCTTCCACTATTAAGTTCGAGGGCAACTCCGAATCCGATCTGAGCACATTCATCACAGAGAACTTGTAAGTAACTCTGCCATCTCCTCGCGCTCGCTCCTCTTTCATATTGCGTAAATGTTCGACTTTTGTAGCCATGGTTTGGTCGGTCATCGTACACAAGACACATCGCGCGATTTCCAGAATCCTTTGATCACCGCTTACTATGCCGTCGACTACCAAAAGAATCCCAAGGGCACCAACTACTGGCGTAATCGTGTGCTTAAGGTAGCCAAGGAGTTTGTCGGCCAGATTAACTTTGCCATCAGCTCAAAGGATGACTTCCAACATGAGTTGAATGAGTACGGTTACGATTTTGTCGGTGACAAGCCCGTCATTTTGGCCCGCGATGCCAAGAATCTCAAGTATGCATTAAAGGAGGAGTTCTCTATGGACAGTCTGAAGGATTTCGTTGAGAAGTTGCTGGACAACGAATTGGAGCCGTACATCAAGAGCGAACCGCTGCCCGAATCCAATGATGCGCCTGTCAAGGTTGCCGTTGCCAAGAACTTTGACGAGGTGGTCATCAACAACGGCAAGGATACTCTGGTCGAGTTCTATGCCCCATGGTGTGGTCACTGCAAGAAACTGACACCCATCTACGATGAGCTCGCCGAGAAGCTGCAAGATGAAGATGTGGCCATTGTCAAAATGGATGCCACTGCCAACGATGTGCCACCAGAGTTCAATGTGCGCGGCTTCCCCACGCTCTTCTGGCTGCCAAAGGATTCCAAGAACAAGCCCGTTAGCTATAATGGCGGTCGCGAACTCGATGATTTCGTCAAGTACATTGCCAAGGAGGCAAGCACAGAACTGAAGGGCTTCGACCGCAGCGGCAAGTCCAAGAAGACAGAGCTGTAAGCTGCGTACATCTAATTTTAGCGTGTAACTAGTAGCATTTCCATATTTTTGTAAAATCGAATGCATTCTCAAGCCAACAGTCAAAAACGATCAGCAAACGCAATAATAATAACAAAACGTGTATTAAATTATATAAAAGTGTGATCGATTTCTTGAAATTCAATTATTGCTGTCAATAAACGTCAAAACTATTTTCTTCTTAATAATAACAAATTTATGTCGTTTATCTCGCACTCAGAAATGAAAACTAACTTTAGCGTTCAGATGCTCCATGTTCTCCTCCAGCATGACGCGATACCAATCCGGTATGAACGAGTGAACATTGCGATCCTCGGTGACTCGATAGGTGATGTGGCCATTGTTTGCGTTGTAATCCAACAGATACACTGTGCTGGCGGAGTCCACATGAGCCACCAACTTCTGTATTGTGCCCAAAAGACAATGCAGGAAGTTCCCACATATATTCGGGGCCCAATTGGTATCCTTTAAATTCAGAATACAGTTGTAGTTTATAAATAAATTACCTAGCCTTAGATCATTTCGAATACTTACGCACTCCCGATAAAGATCGCGTGTCTGTTTGCTGTTGATCCTGTGCACAACGCCATTTTTATCGTGGTAGGCAATATAAACTGTCTCTATGCCCACCAGGAAGCATTCGGCCCACCATTTAAGGACATCGTGGCGATTGTGCGCGAACCACTCGGCACGATTCATGGTATCCAAGCGAAAGTATAGATCTACAAATGTTTCGGGCATTCCTATGCTATGAATATGAACAATTAAAAAGGAAGTAATTTTAGGGAATGCCCAAGACTAACAGCTATGGACTTACAATGGATTTGAGTTGTACTGTGCAATAATGGGCGCATCGTAAAGAACATTTATACCGCATATATCAGTGGTAAAAACACAGTAATATTGACCGCTCAGATCTTTTGGTTGACCAGAACTCGGTTGCATATTAACGCCATCTGTTGACAATATGCGTAAATTGACAATAGAATTGAAGGATTTTAATTCATCTACCTATTGCCACAAGGCAGTGCTGCCGGAGCACTTTCATGTAAGCAGCCGTAATTTCTTGCCTCAGACGCTCACAGTCAAAGTGTGATGATGAGCCGACCTCTGAGTTTTGCACCTGGCACATATAGATGGTGTTGCGATACTTGCTCACAGCTATCGTCCAGTTGACCTTGTCCTCGTACGGAGTGCACATCATCAGCTGCAGCACCTGTCGGGTGCATACAATATCCATATTCAGTTCAAGGAGTCCGCGAATGTTACGCTTAATAAATGGCTCCAGTCGTGCCGATCGCAAAAATAAAAATAAATTGTCCAAGTAATTTTGATGGGAGTTTGATATTTTCGCTTCTGCATTGATTCCGTTGCAGTTTGCTTTCAGGGAAAAGGGAAATGATTCCTTTCCTAATTTTGCTAAGAAATATAGGCGCGAAGCGGAATTCTCAAAAAAGCCATCGGCGGACAGAGAGTATCCGCCTACACGTGAGGGCCGCTGTAGGTTTGGAAATTCTTCTTTGTTAAACAAATGGCCAAATGAACGCGCATTGATGATTGATTGATTCAAAATGTTATTATTGGAACACATTTTATTTATGTTATACTCGTGTTTTACGTTATTTGAATGGTTCTCAAGATACAGTTACACGCGGCACTCTTCTTTTACGCTAGCCATTCGCTGCGAAAATGTAAACAAACAACCAGCACTGCCAGCTGAATGGGTATTAAGAATTTGGTATTTTCACGGTTCACGGTCACACTACCACCGGGCGATTGCACTGCACGTGTTTTAAAACTCGCATTGTTGATACGTCTTTTTGTTGCATGCTGTGCGTTGAAATTCAATTTGAATGCAAGTGGAGACAAAGCTATGGACGTGAAAATTAACAAGCTGCGACGCAGTGTGCAGCAGCTCTTGCAGCTAACTGCCAGTGAGCCCCAGGACGATGTCTTTGTCTTAAACTTACAGAAATTCCTCAAGAAAAAGGTTAGTAGTACTCAGCTTACAAAGAACGTGTTCACAGCTTTTGAATTTATTAAAGCGGTACGTGGAACAAGATGTTGAGCGTTTGTTTAACAGCCTCAGCCAGCAACTAACGATGCCGGGCTACACTGTGCCCCTGGCCCTGAGCTTCGAGGAAGAACTGCTACTGCTGCTGACCATGTCGCTGCGCTGGGATCCAGCTGCTCACGTGGATCAATATAAATCGGAATGCATTGCTTTGGCCAAGTTGTTACAGCTTTCGGTTGGTGCTAAAAGGTAAATCTCCCCAATAATGTGCTACCTTTGTACATATCTACATATAAGTTGTGTCTATACTTTTTCGATAAATACTCACACAGATTTGCAAAGAGCTACTTTCGGTACCGGCCAGCACCATTCGAGAAGCAACAGAGCAATGATCGCGTCCCGATATCCAGTAAGAGGACAAAAAAGACGCATACAAATGGCGTTCTGGAAACGAAAGAGCAGCCGTTGGACTTGGAGCTCGTTAAGTGCTGCTACCAGCTATTAAGCAGTGATGCTGTCTACTACCGAGAATTATGGGACTGGTCACAGTTTTTGGTCAACTATTCGGATCATAGTGTTAAATGTCAGCTGTCGCAGCTTTACTGCAATCACATAATGGCCATGCTGACGGATATGTCGAGCACGCAGCTGCACACGCTGAACGCCCAAATATCCGTCAAGGTGCAGCTTCAATTTGATGAGGAGCAGACGCTGGCTACGCACACAAAATGCGATTACTCATCAGATCTGCCGGAACAGCAGTTAACGCTTAAGCTGGAGAAAGCCAACCAATCAGTTACCAATATCGAAGGTGTAATCTTGCCCATCTTCAACAAGGATAATCAGCAATTTTATGCAGACACCGATGGCTGCTATGATCGCATTGTGAAAGTGGACTCAAGCATTGTGAATTTGCGTAGCATTGCTCTGGGCGTGGCTGCTGCCAAACCCATCTGCCTCTCCGGTCCAGTTGGTTGTGGCAAGACCACGCTAATTGAGTACTTGGCGCGTAAGACTGGCCGCATTTGTCCCAAACCAAAGGAAATAGATACACGCGACAAAGCAAAGCGGAAAGCGGAAGAAGAAGATGAACTACTTAAACCGAAACGAAAACAGAAAGCTCTTAAAAATGCTGGAGAGAAGAGAAAAATCGCTGAAGTACCCATGGAAGATTTAATGGTGCTGGAGGATGGCGATGGTCTAGCCCAAAGAAATGGATTTTTGCGCATACAGTTGGGTGATCAGACCGATAGTAAAATGTTGTTGGGTCAATATCGCTGCACAGATGTGCCCGGTGAATTCGTATGGCTGCCCGGCGTTCTGACGCAGGTAAGCAAGTGTATTACAGTGGTCGCTAACAAATGAGGACTGTGGCACTTTAAAAGCCATTTAATTTATAACTCAATTAATTACACACAACAATTTTCATTTCAGGCTGTCATGCATGGCTACTGGCTGCTGTTGGAGGATCTGGACGCCGCCACTCAGGACACATATACGATATTAAGTAGTCTTCTGGAGCGCAACTATCTAAGCGTACCTGGCTTTCGCGATTGTGTCAAGATAGAGCCTGGGTTTCAGCTCTTTGTAACAGTGCGGTATGTGTGCTGAATTATTACCTTTGAGCTATTAACCAATTATAATCTCAACAGGACCAACAAATCTTCAAATAACTGCAGCCAGAAATCTCTATTTTCGCTACTTGAAAAATATTTATATACCATCAATATTCTGCCGCTGTCCCGCAACGAGCTGTGCAAAGTTGTGAGTACCAACTATGACAGGCTGGCCACCGTTGCCAATCGCATTGTGGACGTGTTCTTGACCTTCTCCAGTGGCGATCACATGTCTGCCGATCATTTACGACAGCAGGAGAGCAGCGATAAGGCAGACACCACGGAGAAATATGTGGCACTGCCTTTTGAACAGGTCGCAAGCAACGGCATGCCCAACTCGGGTCGGCTGGTGTCCACGCGGGATCTGATCAAGCTGTGCCAGCGTGCGAATGCTCAGTTCTCCGTGACCAGCGCCGAATGCGCTTACTTTGTCTTCCAAAATGCCGTCGATGTTTTCTGCTCGTATTTGCCGCAAAGCAAGGAGAAGACAGCTCTGATCACAAACATTGGCGCCAAACTGGGCATCATACGATCACGCTGTGAGCATTTTGCCAATGAATATAAACCTGATGTAGAGTTTGGCAAGCAAAGCTTTAAAATAGGCCGTGCGAGACTGCCCACAATATCTGTCGAAGAAGAGGAGGAACTCAACGAGAAACAAAGTGCCTCAAAGAGACAGAAGCTAACATTGCAGACGCAGAAAACAATTTCCAAATCCTCAGTCAAGCGTGCAACCTTCTCATTTACCCGCCTGGCCAGCTGCATCCTGGAGCGTATTGCCGTCTGTGTTAGCCATTCGGAGCCAGTTCTGCTGGTGGGTGAAACTGGTGTGGGCAAGACGTCCTCAGTGCAGTACCTAGCTGAACGTACAGAGCATAAACTGGTCGCCATTAACATGAATAATCAATCGGATGTCTCAGATCTGGTTGGCGGCTTTAAGCCCGTCGAACTTAACTATGTCCTCGCACCGTTGCGATATGAATTCGAGCATCTATTTGGCGAGACATTTAATGCTGATAAAAATCTACAGTTTCTAAGAATATTTGCCACCCACTTTAACAATGGAAGACACAGCGTCATCATACGCACCATGCTCAATGTAAGCAGCAGCATATTAGGCAAAGAGGAGCACAAGCTGAATCCGCTGTTGCCACGCTGGCGAACGCTGCACGAGAAGCTGCAGCGACTGCAAACGCAGCTGGAAAAGAGCATTAACATATCCTTTGCCTTTATACCTGGCTCACTGGTCAATAGCATCAGCAATGGTGACTGGGTGCTTCTCGATGAAATAAATTTGGCCTCGGCCGAAACTCTAGAATGCCTGTCCACTATATTGGAGCCGGAGGGCTCTGTAGTGCTGCTGGAACGTGGCGATTTTATGCCCGTGAAGCGTCATCCCGATTTTCGCATATTTGCCTGCATGAATCCCAACACTGACATTGGCAAAAAGGATTTACCAGTTGGCATACGGAATCGCTTTACTGAGTTCTTTGTCGATGAGCTGACCACAGATGCGGATTTGGGTCTACTGGTCGGCGATTATCTGGCCAATACGGGCATCCAGCGCAAATCTGTGCACAGCATTGTGCAGCTTTACAAATCGCTGCGACGTCTCTCCGAGCTGCAGCTCAACGATGGCCTCGGCAATCGTCCTGTCTACTCGCTGCGCACGCTCTGCCGCAGTCTGCGCATTTGTGCCCGAAATTTATGCGGCTCCATTGAGAGAAATCTGTACGAGAGCTTCTGCTTGAGTTTTCTCACTCAACTGGATCCGGAATCGCATCAGTTGGTGCTGCTGCTCATACGGGATGCACTGCTGCACAATGCCAAAGTGGTGCTGAATCAATCGCTGCCTCGACTGGGCGAGAATTATTTACAATTTGAGGGTTATTGGATCCAAAGCGGCAGTCTGGAGTTGCAGTCCTGCGAACTCTACATATTGACGGGTAGTGTCAAGAAGAATCTACAGGATCTGGCGCGCATCATTTCCATTGGCAAGCTACCCATCCTGCTGCAGGGACCCACCAGTGCCGGCAAGACGAGTCTCATCGATTATGTGGCCCGGCGCAGCGGCAATCGTTGCCTACGCATCAACAATCATGAGCACACTGATCTGCAGGAATATATTGGCACCTATGCGGCTGATGTTAGCGGCAAGCTAAGCTTCCGCGAGGGTGTCCTCGTGCAGGCCATGCGTCATGGCTACTGGATCATTTTGGATGAACTGAACTTGGCCTCAACGGACATTCTCGAGGCGCTCAATCGAGTGCTGGACGACAATCGGGAGCTGTATATTGCCGAGACGCAAACGCTGGTCAAAGCGCATCCCAATTTTATGCTATTTGCCACACAGAATCCTCCGGGTCTTTATGGTGGCCGCAAAACGCTCTCGCGCGCATTTAAGAATCGCTTCATTGAGCTGCACTTTGCGGACATACCACGCGCTGAGCTGGAGATTATATTGGAGCAACGTTGCCTGATACCCGCCTCCTACTCACGCAAAATGGTGCAGTGCATGACCCAGTTACAACAGCATCGCAAGAACACCTCCAAGCAAGTCTTCACGCTGCGTGATCTGTTCCGTTGGGGCAATCGCTATACGCTGGCGGATAAATCGCTGCAGCAGGATTACAAATACGATTGGAATCAGCATCTCATTGAAGAGGGTTACCTGGTGCTCTCCGCCAAGGTGCGCAGTAGCGAGGAGCTGCAGCTGATTGAGCAGACTCTATACGGGAACTTCAAGAAGCGCATTGACCTGGAGCTGCTCTTTGATATACAAACAAAGCGGGAGAGCTCTGCTGTTAGCCGGCACATTCTCGACGCCATACGCAACTTTAAGCAGCGCGGTGATATTGTCTGGACGCGCAACATGACCCGCATGGCGGTGCTAACGGCCAAGGCACTGCAGTTCGATGAACCTGTTCTCCTAGTGGGTCCAACGGGATGCGGCAAGACGACTGTATGCCAATTGTTGGCGAGCATTGCGCAGGTGCGTCTGCGCATACTCAACTGTCATATGCACACGGAGGGTGCAGACTTTTTGGGCGGATTGCGACCATGTCGAGGTCAGCAGAATGGGGAGCAGCAGGCGCAAAAACTATTCGAATGGGCAGATGGACCGCTCATCTATGCCATGCTGGAGGGCTCCTATTTTATGGCCGATGAAATATCGCTGGCTGAAGATTCAGTGCTGGAACGTCTCAATTGCATACTGGAACCAGAGCGCAGCGTTCTTCTAGCAGAAAAGGGAGGTGTAGTCGAGGAAGATGTGACAGTTAGCGAATCCAATCTAAGTAAGGACTTTATTGTGCAGGCCAAGACGGGCTTTCAGTTTCTGGCCACGATGAATCCAGGTGGTGATTTTGGCAAGAAGGAATTGTCGCCGGCACTGCGCAATCGCTTCACTGAAGTCTGGTGCTTGCCATCTGATAACAAATCCGATCTCATAGAGATTGCACACAATTGCATGCAACGCGGATCAGCAACCAGTGTCACATCGAGTTCGTCGCATAAAATAGCTGAATATTTAGTGGAAATTGTGCTCTTTATACGCGATTCAAATGAAAAATTCAAGTTTTCCGTGCGCGACATACTCGCCTGGGCCAATTATATGGTCAGCAACTCGCATCTGACATTCGCCGAGCAGGCCATCTTTGGACTGGAGACCATCTTTCTGGATGCACTTGAAATGCTGCCACATGAATCTCAGACGCAAGTCGAGGCACTCAAGTGCAGGATCATAGACCATGCTATTAGACAGGCAGCTGTCATACTTGATGAGCACTTTGATCTCTCGCATGTTGAAGAGAAACGTGGACAACTGGTGCAACTGGATGATAATCGCTTCGGCATACGTCCCTTCTTCATTAACGTCAATCCGGAGCGGCTGATGCCCGCCAATGCCGAGTTCTTGTTCGATGCGCCCACCACAAAACAGAATCTATTTCGTTTGCTGTCCGCACTGTCGTTGCAGAAGCCGGTGCTGCTCGAGGGGCCACCAGGCGTGGGCAAGACCTCGATTGTGGAAAGTATAGCGCATGCGATTGGCTATCAAATCGTGCGCATCAATCTGTGCGAGCACACCGATCTGGCTGATCTATTTGGCACTGATTTGCCCGCCGAGGATAATCTACTGGAGCGCGTCGAGGCTCAGAGTCAGCTTGGCAGTTTTGTGTGGCGCGATGGTCCACTGCTTGCCGCACTGAAAGCTAATCGCACTTGGATATTGCTGGATGAGCTGAATCTGGCACCGCAATCTGTGCTCGAGGGTCTTAATGCCGTGCTGGATCATCGTGGCGAGGTGTACATACCGGAACTGAATAAGAGCTTCCAGTTGACAGACTCCACACGCATCTTTGCCTGTCAGAATCCACTTAAACAGGGCGGCGGACGCAAGGGTTTGCCTCAATCCTTCCTAAATCGATTTAACAAGGTCTATCTACGCAAATTAACCACCGAGGATCTGCTCCATGTGGTGAATGTCAAGTATGCCTCGTATTTTGATCAGTTAAACAAGTATTTTAATGCACTGCTGGATGCGGAGCAGCTGCCCAAAGGCAATGTCTTCGATTTGCACAATGGACACTCTTCGGAGATATCTGCTACTGAAATGAATTTCGATTTGGCTGTGCGCCTGGTGCGCTTCTCGGAGGTGCTGGATCGCGGTGTTGCCACCATGGAGTTTGGCTATAAGGGTGGCCCCTACGAGTTCAATTTGCGCGACATTCTACGCTGGTGTGATCTGCTCCACAATCCGGCCACCGGCTACCTTATGCTGCCTGGTGTCAATAATTTCCATGGCGCCTTTCAGGACTTTTTACTAACACTCTACGAGCGCATGCAGCTGGTCTACTATCAGCGCATGCGCTGCGACCAGGACAAGCTTTACATACGCAATGCCTTTGCGGGCGTTTTCAGCTGTGATGCGGAGCAGTTGAACGCTATTGCTGAGGATGTGGCGGTCTATTGGACCGCTGATAAGGTCTATCTCAACGATGTGGTGCTGGAGCGCGAGCAGTTTGCTTTCGGATCAGCGGCACAGCGACAGGAGCAGGCGCCCCTGTTGCTGGCTACGCAACGGCAGCAGCTCAAGCAAATTGTGGAAACGGTGCACATGGAGAAGCCACTGTTGCTCTGTGGTGCCACGGACAGTGGCAAAACCAAACTGATCGATGCGCTCTGCGTTCTCTCCAATCGTCTGTGCAACTCGGATAACATTGATGATTCCGTAACAGGAAGTTTTCAACAGGTCAAATAGCTAGCACTTTTTTTTTAGTTGACTTCTTATTTAATTCTTGTTATTTTTAGGTCGATCTCAATCGTCACCTTGAGGATATCTATAAAAATGTGCAGAGTTTGATATTTGCCGTGGCACAAAAAGCATTTCTGCAGCAGACGGAGTCGGCATTTGTCCAGCAACTATGGAAAACTTGGAGCAAGTACAATCAGTTGATTCGACTAACCACAGGTGAGCAGCTACTTGAAGTTTCTATATTCGATTACTGATCCATATCTTAATCTACCCTTCTTTGAAGAATCACAACAACATAGCGTTGCAGAGGAGTTGCAGTTGTTCGAGAATCGTTTGGTTGCTCTAGACGAGATCATTACCAAGCTTGAGCAGACGCCGTTGGAATGTCGCGTTCCACTCTTCGACCAACTGACACAAAACAAATCTCAGCTCCTGCTATTGCAGACCTACATAAAATCAGCAGATTCGCTTAACACTGGCGGCTCCTTTGAGTGGGTTGATTCGAATATCGTGACATCTTTAAAGTGTGGCCAATATATATTGCTGGAACATGTTAATCTTTGTTCATCCGCAGTCTTGGATCGTTTGAATCCAGTGTTTGAGCCCAATGGCAGTCTCTTGATAGCGGAGAAGGGCATCAGTGCACACGACACCGCAGAGGTAGTGCAAAGATCGCCAAACTTCCGCGCATTCCTCACCATCGATCCCAAGAATGGAGAATTATCACGCGCCATGCGCAATCGTTGCGTCGAACTGTCGTTGTCCGTGTCCAAAGATGCCTACAGCATTGACGATATGCGCGCCATTGTCCATGGCCAGGGAGTGCACCATACAGCAGCCATTGACTGCATGCTGTCCATACATAGGAATATTGCCCAACTAACTGAGTTCAACTCATATACCATATCGCACCTGACGCACTTTGCGTTCCTAAGTGCCGCCTACAAGCGCATTGGCTATGATCTCAAGCGCGCCATCTACGTGGCTGCCATGGAGGTTTATGTGTACGCAGCAAGCATGGATTTAATGGGCTATGGTCTGGCCTACTATCAGAACAAGTTGCGCGACGTGGTGCTGGCACAATCGGAGTCTTTTGTGGATGGTGGAGAAGAGCAGGAGGATTACCTCAACGATGTTATATTGCGCACAGATGAGCTAAATGCTCTGACACTCATCAAACTGCAGACGGTGACTTTAAAACTGCTGCTGCAGTCGCCAACCGATGGAGAGCTGCCCAAAGCGCAGCTAATGTCGCTTTTTGAGTCCATGTCAGCGCTGGATTTAAATCGGTTAAGCGTCAAACAGATTAGCCGCTTCCTAATCCACATGCTTTACGAGATGAGCGCCTTTGGTGAGCTGCATATGCGACATATCTATATACAGCAGTATCTTAAGGCACAACCCGAACTACAGCAGCTCTCATCCAGCTTGTATGCCTGCTTGATGCAGCAGGGAAAACATTTCCAGACCAGCTTAACTAATCTACCCTGGCATAGAAAACTATTTCCACGTCTTCGTGATTATGCCACACAGCCACCATCAAGGGATGCTGGCCCAGACTCTGCCTTGGCGCTTAGTGCGTCCTTGCTGGCTCAGCTGCTGGTAGCTCAGATTCCCAAGCGAGTTGTGACTCAACTACAGCACATAAATGCTCTGCAATACTCACAGGCACTGCGGGACAAGAAGATTACAGAGAAATATAGCAACGATTTTCTGTGTCATCTATCCAACTTCGTCGATAACATGCAACTGGCATTGCAGCAGCATTTGAGCGCAGCCAAGTTTGAACTATCGCAATATGGCAAGTTTCTGACCAAGTTCCATTGGTTTAATCGCCTGGTGGACACGGCCCAACAGAAGCTGCTGCAACACAATGAGCTGCATGCTCCTTTGATGCACAAGCTTGTGCTTCATTTCAAGTGGCTGGAGAAACATTTGCTAGCTGCCATTTTGGAGGCATGGCCCGATTTTCTTCACATTCACGAGCCACTGCGAGAGAGCCTGAAGCAGCTCACTTCCTATATGCAGGACACCAAGCGTCCCATGAATGTGTCCTGCAAGATATATGCTAAACAATTCACACAGTTCCAGCCCTATTACCTGGAGACTCAGGTGAGTGCCACATAATACCAGCAAGTATATAAATAATATTTATTCATTAATCATTATTTACAGATAATGCTGCATGAGAAAGCGTCGCAGCTGCAACAGCTGCTGAATGTGGTGCCGCAGTACGGCAACATGGATAGCAAATTGTGGCTGAACAAATGGCTGGCCCTGCAATCGGATGAAGCGCATAAGTGGCGCACCTTTCTGCGCACCCACATCACCAGCTGTCAAATGAAACAGTTTGAGCTAAATGACGCCTCCATTTCCAATAGTGAATTGCAAGCAACGCTTCGTAGACTCCAGCATCAGTTGAAGGAACAACAACAACAACAACCAGAGCAGGACGAGAGCATATTTATAGATATCGAGCATGTAAGACAGAAGCTAAGTGCAGGCAGGGATGGAGCTGAGGATGAGCATGTGGTTGATTTAAATGCCGGCGAGCTCAAGTCCTATCAGCTGCTGCAGGCCGCATTGCGTGATTACTTCATGGAACGGGCGCTGAGCAAAGCTCTTCATCCGGATTTCGATGAGCAAGTGAATCAGCTGTACAGCGAGCAGCTGCTCACACTAAATGGACATATGTGGCAGTGCCTGAATACGCTTAGTAGTGCTACTCATGGCAACATTATGTTGGCCTGGCGTGAATTGTCCCAGGAACAACGCAGTCCGGCGGAGTTTGTGTCGCTGTTGCAACAGCAGCTTGGGAGCAGCAGTTGCTACAAGGCGCTGCGCAGCTATCAACGTCAGTTTCGCCAGGCGCTCCAATGCTATCAGCTTGAGAATTTGGCTACACGCTTTGAGTGTGCTCAGGTGCCCACCGATGTGGAGCTTGGGAGTCGTTACATCTATCGGGGACCCGCTTTGAGCAATGCCCTGCTGTCACTAGTTTGCCAATCAAATGGACAGCTGCTGTCGGTGCCGCTCAGTGAGCTACAGCCCTGGCGTCAAACACTGCAACAGACGCGTCAACTGCTCTGGCAGAATGCACAGCTGCTGAGCCGTCGGCACAGCCCCGAGGTAAACAATCTGCAGCTGGTGCAGGAGAGTGGCAGGCAGTTGCTCAACGAATTGGAGTATGTGACACATGTGCAGCAGGAGCAGATGCAGCAGCAGCAAACGGATGCGGGCTTTGAGCGTTGCATTCAGGAATTACAGCAAGTGCTGCAACAATTGCAGGTGCCGCAAGATGAGACTGAGCCACTGAGCTCCACCTTTAATGCGGCACTGGCCAGCACACTGATTGGCGTTCTGGAGCTGTGCTTGCTCACGCATGCGCCACTCATCGATCCCGTGGAGAAGAATCGTCTGAAGAACCTGTACATAGCCGAGGATATTGATTGTCTCGTGCATTTTAGTGCCGCGCACGATTTTATGCGCATCATCATGAACTACAAGCACTTTGGCCAGCAGATCTATGAACAAGTGCAGCAGCGCCTGCAATCAGCGCAACAGCAACAACAACAACTCAATCAGAAGCTGGCACTGCGTCCCGATGAATGTTTGTATGCCAGCCTGGTGCAGGATTTGATGCACTTCCTCAAATCCAATTGCGACTGTGCAGCATTGCACAAACTGATTGCAGTCATACGCGAGAACTGGTCCCACTTTTTAGGTAAGCAGGCAGCGAGTGAGCAGCAACTACGACATGGTGCAGAGTTGCTCAACAAGCTGGAGCTGTGGCTGGCGAATGCGCAACGATTTGTGCATCATACGCTCGCCCGATATGACGCCTACTATCAGGACTTTGTACTGCCCATCAAGTGTGCTGTCAATCAAATGCGTTTTGGATTGGAGCAGCTTAAGCAGCTTTTCAGTCGTCTCATAATGGCCGGTAGCGCAGCGGAGGCCATCAAACTGGAGAAGACAATCGCACAGATTGGCGAGTTTCCCGCACAGCGTCCATTGGCCATCAGGAATAGGCATGTGTATGGACTGATTGGCAAGCTGCCGCACAGCGAGCACGAATACTTCCGTCTGCTGAAAGCGAAGCTGAGCGAGCTGCGCAACTTCATCAGCATTGCCTCGAGCATTGATGAGACGATATTTGCGGCCTATGATGATGCGCTAAGCATCTGTAATCGCACGTGGCAGCAGGAGGAGGAGCGTCGCAATGAGCAGCGTGCCGAGGAGGAGAGTCTCTACAAGACTAAGACACTAGGTGGCGTCGAGGATGAGGAACTTGAGGCGCTGCAGGAGATTGAACAGCATTTTCCCACCAACCTGGACGAAGATTTTGCTGAATTTGTAGACCAGCCCACACTGGAGCAGGTGCTCAAGCTGGACAAGAAGGCAGTGACAAAAGCGAAGCTAGCACAGATAGTCAACGAGCAGGATTATGAATTCCTGGCACGCAATTTCATAGAGTCAATGACCAGATACACAACTGTTAGCTACAAGGACCGAGAGCAACAGCAGCGGGAGAAGCAAGGATTGCAGCTGATTCAACCTTATCAGGCGCGTCTGCAGGTCTTTGTACAGCTACATGGACACTATAAGACTGCCATGGGCGCCACCTTGGATGACAGCGTTTATAATGCTCTAACATTTGCGCTGGCGGTGCAACAGCGACAGCTGCAGGACATTCACCTGGAGGAGAATAACAGCAGTCCAACTTATGACTTCTATAAGGACTCCAACATTATGGAGATCAATGGCTGTTTAGATGTCATGGAACGCATTGAAAAGCGCGTGCTGGAGCAGCTGGAACTGTATCCGGAGCATGCTGGTCTCGCAGACATTAAGCTGGTCATTTCACGCATCCGAAAGCTGCCGGCAAATGCTAGCGTGGTCCGCTTCAATACTGGCTTCCAGCTGCTGCGCCAGAAGCTGGCGCTCTGGAATGAGCTGGCCCACAGGAACAACAATCTGGTGGCGGAGGAGATCGAGGTGGCGGAGTTTGTGCAGCGCTGGACAAAACTGGAGCTGCAGCATTGGCGCAACTGTCTCAACCAAACAGCACAACTGGTGGAGTTGCGAGCCTATCGCTACTGGTTCTTTATCTACAATCTGCTCCAAGGGGGAGCAGCCGAGCTGCCTGAATTGATACGTACACTGCGTCAGTTCGTGGAGGCATCATGCTATGGTGATTTCCATGTGCGTCTGCAACTGCTGCATGGTTTCGAGATGTACCTGCATAACGTGGAGCGTGCGGGCAAGGCAAAAATGGATGTGCCACCAGTCATTGCAGCGCTGCATAATCTTCAATTGTACTTTGCACAGTTTGCTCAGGAGGTGGCGGACACTGTGAAGCTTCGCCGAGTGCCCATTGAGAAGAAGCTGCGCGAATTTGTAAAGATCCAGAGCTACAACAAGGATCTGAGCTACTTTAGCATGCGCAACAATGTGGCCAGTGTGCATCGCAATCTGGGCAAGTTCCTTAAGGAGTATCGCCTGCTGCTCGAGCAAAAAATCAGCGAAGTGTTCCAGCCCAAAGATTCCACCGTCAAGGATTACAGCATGGATAAGAGCAGGTACAACCAAAAATCCGTCCTATATCACCTGGACAGCCAGCACTTTGTGGCGCCGCAACAACTGCGCGACAAGTATGACGCACTGGACTTGTGTTTGGATTCAGGATCGGATTCGCTGTCACTATTGCAACAGCTGGGCAAACACTTTGGCACCGCACGTAACATTGTACGCCAGACATTAAGCCACACGGAATATGGCCCGCTCCTTACCGAACTGGACGAGTTGGTCACTGCACAGCTGGATCGTTGCGAGCAGCTGCGCAATTTGAACGTCGATCGGAGCAAGGAGCGTCCTCAGCAGAAACTGCAGGCCAAACAAATATTGCAGCAGAAGCGCAAAGCCTTAACCGATCTCTTCAAGGTACTCGCGCGTCTGGGCATTAGCTATAAGTCCGGCCTGATGGAGCTCTCGCTACGCGGCGAGTTTGAGAACTTTGAACTGGCGCCGTTCTGCATTGAGGCAATGCTGCCCCAACTGCACTCCAGTGGACGACAGTTTAATCAGCAGCTGGATCTTTACTACATGAAGAGCGTATTCAAGCTGAAGCTGCTGCAGAACATTATGCTTACACCGCTTTCAGAGCTGGGACCACCCAACATTGAGCGCATCAAGGGTTTCGCTGTGGATCTGTTTCTTCACGTGCAGGAGCAGCGCGAACAGTTATCTACTGCCACACGGCAGTTGCATGAGTTGCGCAATGCACTCCACCAGTTGCGCCACGTGGCTGATATTGTGCTGCCGACGGAGGCAACCATTGAGCAGCTCAGCTTCTCGCGCAATGCGGACGAGTGTGTGCAGTTGAAGCATAAACTCTGCCAAATACAATACGTCATCCGGCAGTGGCAACTGCTGCTTCATTGTGCACCATTGCAGGCTACCAGTGAGAACAGCGTGCTGCTTCCCGGTCGAACACTTCCTCAAGCCGAGCTGCTGGAGCTGTGTGGCGTGATTTTGAGCGGCAGCCAGGCATTGCTGTTTGAACTCGAGCGTGCGCCTGTGGAGTTTCTGGACAGCAAAAAGCTGTCTCAATATCAGCGCAGCTATCAAACAATTTTGGACAACATGCAAAACGCCTTAGCCCATCTTAATGCTGGACATGAGGAGCACTTGCCGTTGGCACAACCGCTTCTGGCGCTGCTTGCTCAACTGGAAAGCAACACGGAATGTGATGTGTCATCCGGTGAGCCCGTTGAGCTCAACAATGTGGATGCGGAGCTAGCTAACATAGCTCACGGTGTGCTGTTGGCGCTGCAAAAGATTTACAAGCAGCATGGCAAGCAGCAGGAGAAGCAGGAAACCGAGGACGAGGCCGATAGCCTCAAAGAGCATCATCTAAAGCAGCATTTGACAGGTCAATTGAATGCCGACTGGCAGCTCTTAAAGATGCCACGCACGCTAAGCAAGCTGTCCAATGTGCTGCTGGTCCTAAAGCATGCCAATCCTAGCGAAAAGCAACTTATTTGCTTGCGGCGAGCTGTGGCCTTATTGCCAATTCTGGAGCAGTATCAGTTGCTGGCGGATTATGTTCTTTTGCAACAGCTGGGCACGCATAAGGTCTCAGCGAAAATGCTTTCAATTATGTTGACCGCATTCGTGGAGATCGGCAGCAAGGGTTTCTGTGTGCCACCAGATCTAATGCAGGACGAGGAGGGTCAGTCCAAGCAGGATTCAAAGAATGGCGAGGGCTTTGGTCTAGAAGATGGCACCGGCGAGAATGATGCGTCGGATAAAATCGAGTCTGAGGATCAGCTGGATGATGCCAAGCGTCCGGAGGACCGCAAGGATGAGGGCGACAAAGAGGAGCCCGACTGCAAGGAGGAAAAGGGTATTGAGATGAGCGATGATTTCGATGCAAAAATGCAGGACGTGGAGAAACCAGAAAACGAGGAAGATGACAGTGGTGAGTCCGAAGATGAAGATGAGCTCAACAAGGAAATGGGCGAAACAGAAGAGGGCGCCGAAAAGCTCGACGAACAGATTTGGGGCGATGATGAGGAAAAGCAGCCCGAAGAGGAGGAGCCTGACATGAATGAAGAGGACCAGGGAAAGGGCACCAAAGATGAGAAGGATGACCATAACGATCTGGACACCAAGAACGATGCGGCAAAGGAAGATGGTAAGGACGAACATGAGAAGGATGGTCTCGATGCGACAAGCGAGCCAAGTGGCGAGGATAAGCGTAAGGAGCAGGCCAAGGACATTGATGATATGAAAGAGCCAGAACTAGATGAGGAGCAAACGAATGCCATGCACAATGAACTCGAGGAGCCACCAGAACCCGAGGAAATGGATTTGGGCGATATGAATAACGTGGACGAAGGTCATGACAAGGACGCCGACGAGCCAAATGATGAGAATCCTTTTGATATCGACGCCATGAAGGAAAACATGCAAGCACCCGATGAGCCCGATGAGGCAGACGCCGCCGAGGAGGAAGCTAAGGAGAGTCAACCCGAGTCGGATGATAGCGACTCCGAGGCTGAGGAAGGCGGCACCGAAAATGATACAACTCAAAATGCCAAGGACAATGCTGATGAGGAAGAAGCTTCTGCCGAAGATGAAAAGGAACAGGAAGAGCCCGAAACACAAACGCGTGGTGAATTAAATAAAGAAGAGGAAGACCAGGAAGAGCCACCAGCCGAGCCAGAGGCACGTGAGGAGAAACCAGAGCAGCACACACAATCCAAAGACAAGTCCAGCAAAGAAGACAATGTGCAATCTGTTCCTGATACCGAGCAGAACAGCTCAGCGGAACAGATGCAAGAGCAGCAACAAGATGAAAATATCAAACAGGAGCAAAAGATGGACGAGCAGGAGACGGGCGAAGAGAAGGATGGCGTTGGACAGGCCGAAGATGATGTAAGTTTGAATCAATGCGAAGAGTTTTTCTATTCATAATCATTTGTATCCCAGACAAACGATGGAGGCCATCAGGGCGTAGCCGAGACTAAGGAAACAATCTCCAAGGAAGAACGTAAAAATGAAAAGCAAACTCAGGAGAAGCGTAAGCAAGGACGCACCAATGAGGAACGCACTTTAGGTATATATAGCTAAATATATATACATTCACACTGTTGTTACGAGACTCTAATTTCAATACTCTTCACAGGAGAAGCGGAGCAGACCAAATTAAAGCAGCTCAAGACAATCGACCAAATGAAAGAGTCCAAGCAAAATGAAAACGAACAACAGGATCAAGAGGACGAAAATGTTGAGGCCGATGAATATCAGCATGTCAAGGATCCAAAGACCAGCGATAAGACAACATTGGACAATGCCACAGAGGAGCAGTCCAAGCAAATCAAACATCAAGAGGATGAAGAGGCGACAGAGGACGAAAACGTGGATGCGGAAAATGCAGATGAGCTAATGGCCGACGAAGCGCCAACAGCGCATGAGGAGGAAGATGCTCAATTAGAGCAGCTTAGCTCTGAAAAAACTGACCAAAAGTCTGAGAAACCCTCAAAGACAGAGCAAGCAAAGGAACGCTTGGAAACACCGGAGCAAATGGAAATAGAGGGCGAGGTAGTGGCCACAATGACGGTACCACGCAGCACAGAGACCACTGCGCACAGCAAGTAATGCCAAATTATAATGCCGTATAATCATATACAATCGTAATTAATAAACATTTATATTTGTAGTACAGACTTGCTGCTGGACAAGAGCGCACTGGCCCAGGAGCTGAGCACAGCCGAGCAAATTGAACTACGTCAAATGTATCAGCAACAATTGACCAGATCTAATGCTGTAAGTTAAATCTATTTAAATTAAATTTAGATAATTGCTAAACACAATAAATATTTTGTAGATTTTACCACATCACGAGGATTATGAGAGCTGGTCCAGCATTTCAAATCGCATGACCCAAAATGCTCGAGAACTATGCGAACAGTTGCGTCTTATATTGGAGCCAACGAAATGCACACGCCTCAAGGGTGACTATCGAACGGGACGTCGCATCAACATGAAGAAGATCATACCGTATATTGCGTCTCAATTCCGCAAGGATAAGATTTGGTTGCGTCGCACGAAACCGGCTCAGCGTGACTATAAAATTACAATTGCCATTGACGATTCCAAGTCAATGCATCATAACAATTCCAAGACACTGACACTCGAGGCAATTTCTTTGGTGTCACAAGCGCTGACACTGCTGGAGAGTGGCCGTCTGAGTATTGTTTCGTTTGGAGAAGCGACGCAAATAATTCTAAACCATACGGATCAGTTTGATGGACCGCGTTTGGTGAGCGCCCTTAACTTCGCTCAAGACAAAACCAAAATCGCGGGTCTTCTCGACTTCATACGCACCGTGAACATTGAGGAAAGCGGTCTTGGTGGTGATAATGGACTATTTGAGAATCTGCTCCTCATATTGAGTGATGGTCGAAACATATTCAGTGAGGGCAATCAAAAGGTCAAGAATGCCATTAAATTGGCACGACTGCAGCGTATATTCCTCGTTTACATTATCATCGATAATCCGGAAAATAAGGTATGCATTTTAAATATACTCGAATTATGGTTGTCTCTAATGTATAACATTTGCTTATGCAGAATTCCATACTGGACATACAGCACGTGGAGGTAAATGCTGATGGTTCGGTCAAAATTAACTCATATTTGGACAGTTTTCCTTTTCCATACTATGTGATTGTGCGTGACCTAAACCAACTGCCACTGGTGCTTAGCGAAGCCATGAGACAATGGTTCGAATTAGTCAATAGTGAATAATAAATAAGTTTTGTATATAGTAAGCGTATTGGACGCAGTTGAGCCAATATTCTATTTTGACCAACTTGTACAGATTATTTTAGGCTTAAGTGTAGAGTTCGTAATATCATTTTATTTTCTTTTATGGCCACAAAAAAATAGAGCCTTTCATTATATTGATGGAATTAAAAAATCAAAACGATCGTCAATATTTTGAACAATTCGTTTGTATATTGTATATAAATATAAATATATATGGTTGACTTATTTACAATTGAACATGAATTTTAATTCATATGCAAGTTATATGTAATTGTTAGTGCAATACTACTTGTAACTCAAAAGGATATTCTCTTGAGTTGAGACCCTGTCGGAATAGCTGTGTATGCTGCCAAGCCACATCACCCTTGCCACCGCTTAATTTGGCTACAATCTGGAATTCATTGGCGTTTTCGATGCACTGGTTGCCATCGTTGGTTTCCACGCTCACAATTATTTTGCCCTCACCAAATGTTTTCGTCTCGCAAATAAGTTTATATGATTTCACCTTAAGATTTGTTTTGGTTAAATTAAATTTCCAAATGATTTCAGCGCTGTCCGTATCCTCTGCAAAAAATAAAGATTTTATTAGTCTTTGATGGATGGTTAATTAGTTGAGGAAGGGGGAAGGGGGAGGGGGTTTTTACCTAAGCGCGCCAAATAGGCCATTTTCCAGTCACGCTCTACCTTGCGAAAAATATTCTTCGACGCAAATTGCGCACTCTGCCATGTTTTGTACGTCTCGAGTACGTTCACCCGTTCGCCATCTATCAAAAGAAAATAATCGATCGTCAGTGCGAATAGATAACAGTTTTGGCCATTAATGTGCTCTGTTAAATACCTTTGGTATATCGTTCGTACGTATCGTTGGCACAGCTGTAGCGTAGATTTAACTGACGCCGCTCCAGCTCGGTGTCGTTTGGCGTAAAAACAAAAATCTGCAATTAAATGATCATGATCATGTAGATAATTAAGCACGCAATTACATTGGCGCGCTGCTGCTGACTCACATTGGTGAATGTGTGTTCACCTCGCGACTGTCGCCACGTCAAGCTGCCCGAGCTTCTGCCCTTCAGCTCACTTTCCGTTGGGGTGCTGTGCAAGTTGAAAATGTGTTAAGCACAGCTTTAGCAACAACAACCAAGAACAATAACAAGAATCAATGCATACCGTTCCACGGTCATTGAGATGACCTCGCACATGTTACGCTGGCTTAGGAACTTTTTGCGTTCGACTGTTGCGATTTGCTGACGCTTTGCTCTAATCATATTCAGCGTATCGATGAGCTCCTTTTCAGTGCAGAGTTTACGTATCTGCAGTATTTGCTGATGATTGTTGGTATATCGCCAGGTCACGTCCTGTGCATCATCGCGCGAGTAGCCGAATACATAGTCAATGCTCCGCTTCCAGCCATGTTGATACATGAGCGGCGAGTCCACCACATTGTCCGATGGATCGACATGCAGCCAGCGCATTTGCGTCTCTGAATAGACCTCAGTCCAGACATGATCGAAGTGGGAGTGCACTAGCCGCGCATCGTAGTCCAGACAACGGCATAGGAATGTAAAGCAATTGGCGAACTCCCCGCAGCGCCCCTTGCGCGACACCAAAAGCTGTGAAATGTCATTGTAGCGATGGAATTTTGTTTCTTGGCCACAGCAAAAGGTGACCTCGACACGCACATCACCCTCGGTTTGGGTACGACGCAATTTGCCGTCCTCACTGCCGCACACCTGACACGGTATGTTATTGACCCACTCGAAAAATTCCGTCTTAAACCAATTAACCAATTCCACAAGCAACAAATCACGAATACATGGCTCCTTTTCTTGACACTCGCCCGAGCAGATCAGCTCCTGCATGGCGACGAGCTTACTGCTGGCATTTGTTGTCAGCTCATCAACGGGTATGAGACTGCGACCGGTGGCCAGCAGCGCCTCATCCTCATACTGCATAACGGCATCGCTGTACAACTCCAGAGACTGCAGGAATCGATTCGGTGTGCGCTAAACGTGAAATTGTATCATTAAAAATTGTTATTTGTATGTAAATTATTTACAGTAGTCGCTTTTTGAAATATGGTATAGGTTCATTAGTTTCGTCAATTTTTGTACGTTTAGCAATCAGAATAATTTGAACAGTGGCCTAGTAAATATATATTCTACATAAATTATTACTGTATACTAACCAGTACTCGTGGAAAGGTAATGCGTTGTTTATAGGGCACTGAAGGTTGAATGAACAAAGGCGTTGCACAAACAGCTGCCATTTCGCGGCGTGATGTTGAGACAGGCTTTGCATGAGCATTAATTGGACCTACGAAACAGGAAAAGAAAAAAAAAAACATTTACACATCAATTGAAATGATTAAGATAAATATCTGATTTATTTACTTTTTGGAATTGCGCCGTTAAGCCATGCTTCCCGCCGCGTGCTTAGGACGTCTTTGTATTTTTGTATTTGCTGCAGCGGTACCTCGCTTGGCAGCGTGTACACGTTGGAGCTAGGCGTGCGTCTAAAACCGATTGCAATGAGAAGCGGCTCGCTGCCCGGCAATGAGAGCAGCTTCTCCTTGATGGCCTTGTTCTCCAGACGTATGGTGCGAAACTTAAGGTTATTTGGCTGCCTGAGCACATTCTCCAGTAAGACGAGCAGTATGCGAGCAGCCTCCAGATACTGCTGTTGCTGTTGCTCTGTGGATGTCGCCCGCTGTGGCTCAATCAGCTCCACGCATTCCAAGTTAATATCGACCATGTTGACGAAAGCACGGCGCCTATCAAATAAGTCGCAATGCCGCTTTCGATTTCGGGTGGTGTTATGTGTTGTGGTTGGGTGGGTGGCTGTAGCTAGACTAGAGAGGAGCTATTTGTTGTGAAAATATATCGAAAGCGCTTTATTAATTAAACAAAGAATGTATATTGCACATTAAAATCAATTAAGAATGAAAAAACACAAATCAACAACAAAAACAACAACTCAAGATCGGCGGCTTAGGCAGCTGTTTTTCTCTATGGTTTATCGATAGACGGCATACTTTGGCAATTTCTGTATGGTATTTTTTGTATGAGGTGGCAACGCCAGTCCAACGGCGAGTTTCAACCACTTTTGAAAAAAGTAGGCGTCGGTTCAATTGTGAAGCGTCAGTCATTGTGCGAAGTTTGCGCAGCGGAGAATTCGTTAAGAAAAAAAATACATTCGTCTCTTATATTTCCTTAAAAGGTAATAATTTCAGTCTTTCTTTGTGCGTGTGCGTCGTCTGAGTTGAAGTCTGTACATCGAGTTCGACGGCAGTCTGAGTTTGTCATTTCAAGTGTACATATTTTGGCGCGTGCCTTTTCTTCTCTCTTTTCCACAGAAAACTAATAAAACAGCAGAATAATGTGTGACGAAGAAGTTGCTGCATTGGTTGTCGATAACGGTTCCGGCATGTGCAAAGCCGGCTTTGCCGGTGATGACGCACCTCGTGCCGTTTTTCCATCTATTGTCGGTCGTCCCCGTCATCAGGGCGTAATGGTCGGCATGGGCCAGAAGGACTCCTATGTGGGCGATGAGGCGCAGTCGAAGCGTGGCATCCTCACACTCAAATACCCCATTGAGCATGGTATCGTGACCAACTGGGATGACATGGAGAAGATATGGCATCACACCTTCTACAATGAACTGCGGGTGGCACCCGAGGAGCATCCCGTCCTGCTGACCGAGGCTCCCCTCAATCCCAAGGCTAATCGCGAGAAGATGACGCAGATCATGTTCGAGACTTTCAATACGCCCGCGATGTATGTCGCCATTCAGGCTGTGCTCTCCTTGTATGCCTCCGGTCGTACTACTGGCATCGTTTTGGATTCTGGTGATGGTGTTTCACACACCGTGCCCATCTATGAGGGTTATGCCCTGCCACATGCCATTTTGCGTCTGGATTTGGCTGGTCGCGATTTGACCGACTATCTGATGAAAATCCTGACCGAGCGCGGCTACTCCTTCACCACCACCGCTGAGCGAGAAATTGTGCGCGACATCAAGGAGAAGTTGTGCTATGTCGCTTTGGACTTTGAGCAGGAGATGGCCACCGCCGCTTCCAGCTCATCGCTTGAGAAGTCTTATGAGTTGCCCGATGGACAGGTCATCACCATTGGCAACGAGCGTTTCCGCTGCCCCGAGGCTCTGTTCCAGCCCTCATTCCTGGGTATGGAGGCAAGTGGTATTCATGAGACTACCTACAATTCAATCATGAAGTGTGATGTCGATATCCGTAAGGATCTGTATGCCAACACTGTGCTCTCCGGTGGTACCACAATGTATCCAGGCATTGCCGACCGTATGCAGAAGGAGATCACAGCTCTAGCTCCGTCCACCATGAAGATTAAAATTGTTGCGCCACCAGAGCGTAAATATTCCGTCTGGATTGGTGGCTCCATTTTGGCCTCTCTCTCCACATTCCAGCAGATGTGGATTTCGAAGCAGGAGTATGACGAGTCTGGCCCATCCATTGTTCATCGCAAATGCTTCTAAGCTGCAAAAAAAAAAAAATGCCACCGTTGGGCGTGGTTCTGTCTGTGCTACAAGCCTCATACCCAAAAAACTGCCATTGATTTCCATTCACACAAAGGAGCAAAGGGTGCATAAAAAAATACCAACAGCATTGCGAGGCAGGACATGCACCAACAGAAATAGCAACCAAATCAACAGCAACAAAGATAAACTAATCTATTTTTTTTCTAACAATTTTATACGAAGTCATACCACATACACTATTACACATAAGCAATAGGCTCTTTTTATGTTCTATCAAAATTCACGAGTTCATACGCACACATTGGTATTATAAAAGTAATAATATTTGGCATTAAACCTCCTCAAGCATTCCTCAATGTATCGACATATATATGTAATACACAAAAATATATAAAAACTAAAACTTATTTGTAACCGCTTCAAAACAATAAAAAGCGATGAAGAACTGAATATGGCTAAACGACTTGTTTTTATGTCTTATTATTATTGTTGTTATAACCTGAAGTGATTAAAAATGGGGAAAAGGGTATGTAAATGTCAAAAGGACGAATCTCCGACCGCATAAGGTATATATTCTTTGTTGTACCAAAACCCTTAGTACTGGATTTCTCCTAGTCGCTTTTTCTTGGTTAACTTGTTTCATGTTTGAAATGACTCAGAGTTAAAACTCATGATAATAATATTTGTCATCACACGACCGCTGACGATAAGGCGCTTACTAATGCTGTGTTAAGCAATTATCGTTTAATATCGTTCCTAAAAATAAACAAAAGGCTTCGTACAGGCGCATACATATTTTGCAGGAAGTCTTTGATAAACAAATGTTTAATTCATCTCAGTTGCAGCTATTGTTTCTATGGCAAATGCGGGGCAAGTTTCGGCAGCGGTCACCGTTTGGTGGCTTATCAGCGTAACGGACCGCACCCCTTGCCGGCATACTTCACATTATCGATTGCAAACACCAAAACAGCTATTGGCACTATCGTTTACCTTATAAGGCAATAATATGAACTATATGTATATGTACATGCTCGTCTGTAGTAGTAATTGTAGTTTGTGCACGAATTAATCAACGACTGCAAAATCGAAAACAATAACGAGCAGCCAGTGAACGCTCTGCTTGACTGACTCACCCACAAACGTTAGAAAACGGAATCGTCATCAAGTGGTATTGTGTGTTTTTATTTTTTTTTGCTGTGTGTCTGCTTGACCACATGTGGAATACACACATCCAATGACATGGAGAAGGGGAAGCGGAGAGATGCGGTAGACTGGCGAAAAAAAAATACACAAACACGACATTTTAGGCAGGGCTTTCAATGCGATTGTTTTTGTTTTGGCTTGAAAAAAAAAGTCGCATTGACCAAATTCAATCAACTATTGAACATTTTTGTGCCTCACACGCCCAAATATGGGGCGTGGCACAGACATACATACATCCAAATGTCGCAATGTTAAGATCAAAAGCGTTTGCCTTTTAAAAATACATATATACTTGCTTATATATACATATATATATATATGCTTTATTATATAATCAAATTGTCAAATTGTTGCATATTTTTGTATTATACATTTTCGAAGTACACATATAATTCAAAACTCTTTTTGTATATATATACCATATATTTATGTGTATAGGTGTGTTTACAGAAATTATTTATTGCAATCGTTATACATATGTTTTTTATTAACTCGCCCTCAAATGTTGTGTATGTGTTTCTAATAAGCAGATTTCACACTTACATATTTTAAATGACAACTTTATAATTAAAATGCACACATTCTCATTTTCAAATAGGTGCCACAAATATTTTAAGGGTTCTTTATAAATGAAATCTCATTAATCTTAAAATTGAGTGTCTTGAACAAATTTGAATACAATTGGAAATGATTATTACTTATTTTGATTACAAATGCATTTCTTTGTTTTTTTTTCGTAATTTTGTGCATTATAAGTATAAGCAAACGTATAATGGAAAGCATTTTGATACATACTAGATAAGAACACATAAGTACTTAAGTTAGCATTATAAAATCAGCCTTCAATTCATGCTTTCTTGGTTTAGATGTACGTAGATTAGGTATTTAAATTAATAGGATCATAATGTATTCATAGCTGAAAATGTTATTATTGCACTTCTTTCAAAACTGAAAATAAATTATGATTGGGTATATATGAATAATTGGGTTTATAAGAATTAAGTAATACTCACCAAAAAAATAATACAAATAAAAATCAAATGCACTGGAAAATCAAAAAAATCAATGAATATTTTGTAACTCTTGAAACTTCCACAGGTGATTTTTTTTTATAAATTACGATAATAAATTTTATTTTGATGTTTTGTTCTAAATGTACATGGATTCGTGTGTGTGTATGTGTTCTGTGTGTATACTTTTTAATATATAATTTAATGGTTAAAAATTACAATTAAAAGGTATAACATTAATGATATTGATTTTAATTTATTGCATTGCATTATGTAATTGTATTTTTTTTTTTTTACTAGCATTTCCTTTTGTTATTTTGTGTTTTCTTTTCTTTTTTGCGTTTTACACGATTACACGATAGAGATAAAGCATATATGTCGTTGATTATGTTGAGTGTGTGTATGTGTTGTGAATATAAGGTAAGACACGTAATGTTTTAACTAAAAGCATAAATATTTAAATATCGTATATAATGGCTATATAACTAAAAGAAAAATATGCATATTTATATGAAGATCCTATATAAACTGTGACTTTATGCGTTTCTTGTATATATAATTATAATTATAATTATATGTATACATTTATATGTATGCATGAGCCACATAACCTTAATTCATTTGAAATATATATATGCGATAAATATATATATATATAATTATATATATATATATATATATATTTAATCAGCGTTCAATAATAGCGCCTTATTATAAACACACCAGCATAAATCATTGCCTTTCGCATGCATACATATGTATAGAACATATATTTAATGAAACAAAATACGTGTTGTATTTAAAATGCCAATTGAATTATTACTTATACTTTCATCCTTAGCACGCTGCAATCATCCTGCCCTTATAACTAAATTTTGTCTCCCTTAAACTCTAATAACATGTATTTCTATATATTTATATATTTTTATATATATATATATATATATATATATATATATGTATATTTATATATATATATAAATTTATATATATATATTGATACCTAGACGTACACTCAGTCCCGTGCGGTATGTGGATACAATTTTGTTGTTGTTGTTTTGTTGTATAATGCTTTTGAAAATCTGTGCAAAACTGAAGTAAGTAACTAAATAAGAATTGTCCGTGTTGGGATGCTGCTCATTCTTCGATTTTGTTGCTTTGCTCTGCTTGACTGGCAGCAGCACCGGGCGCCACTTTACTGCAGCTGCCGCGTTTGCCAGCGGGCGCATGAAGCTTTTATCAGTAAGCCTGTGCCTCCTTATAATCGCTCTGGTCGGATGTATAGAAGTCCTCGAGCTTCCATTGCAGCGTCTCGAATGTGGGTCTGCGCATGGGATCCTTGTGCCAGCACTCTAGCATTATCTCATACAGACGCTGCTCACAATTGGGTGGCATGGGCATGCGATAACCATGCTCAACTTGGGTTAATACTTCGGCGTTGGTCATGCCTGCAATTGATGGGTCAATAATAAATAAACTGATTTATAAATTTCAGATTAGTGTAACTAACCTGGATAGGGTATGCGTCCATAAGTGACCAGTTCGGTGAGCAAGATGCCAAAGCTCCACACATCCGACTTAATGGAGAATTTACTATAATTGGCCGCCTCCGGCGCTGTCCATTTAATGGGGAAGCGTGCACCCACACGTGCCTCATATTCATCCTCTTTGATGAGTCTGTTGATAGATCAGAAATAAAATATTGTTATAATAGTTTTCTAGTAAAGCTAATTGGTTTTGTATTCAGTACTTACCGGGCCAAACCAAAATCGGCAATCTTTACGATATTCCCATCACCAACGAGCACATTACGCGCCGCCAGATCCCTGTGTATGTAGTTTTGTGACTCCAAATAGGCCATGCCAGCGGCTATTTGGGCAGCCATATCAATCAGCGTTTGCATTTTGATACTACGACATTTGCCTGCAATTGCTAAAAAAATTAAAAACACATACATCAATTTTTTAATGGCAGATGATTGAAGCGGGGCAGTTTGGTGTATGCACAAAATGTTTGTACAAGTTGTTAATTAGTTAATGCAAGCGTTTTTTATGCATTATGTAATTTTTTAGTATACCTTGCAGATATTCCAAGAGGGAGCCGTGTTTCATGAGCTCTGTAATAATATAGATGGGCTCCTCGACAGTGCACACCGCATATAGCTGTATTAGTTTGGAGTGGCGTAGTTTCTTCATGATTTGAGCCTCGGCCAAAAAGTCCTTGGGGTCCATTGTGCCTGTAAGTTGGAATACAGAATTTAGTAAAGTGTGGATATACATTGAAATTCTTCCTCGTCTTACCTGATTTAAGGGTTTTAATGGCCACGGGCGTTGTGTTGTTCCACAGACCCTCCCAGACATCGCCAAACTGTCCTGAGCCCAGTTTGCGCACGAATTTCAACGAAGTTCTATCGATTTCCCATTGATCACGTGTTCGATGCGACAAGCCCTCGGTAACAGGCTTCTCGATCTATGAGTAAAACATACAAGATTAGTGTGTGTTTGATAAAATATTGCAGCATTTAGGGAGTTAATTATTTCTATGGTATGTGCTTATAGACTGGATTCAATGATTGTGCCAATTGAGAGATGGTTAAATGTGGCATACATTTAGGCATTATGTACAAATTTCGTATTTGTTTGTTTATTGTGTGGGTAATTCAAGCAGAGTTGTTAAGAGTTTAAATAACGTTGTAATTTGGCTGCCTAAGTCAAAGTACAAGTGTAATTTGTTGAAGTAATTTAAATTAATTTGATTTTGAATATTATATATTTATTTTATATTATTTTGTATTTTTCCAAGTTACTGACCCAAAGAGCGCATCAAATTTGAAGTTGCATTCGTCGAAATATATCCATTGGTTTTCTTTATTGCAAAATTAATCACGTGATTTAGCGATTGCAATATATATATATATATATATATATATATATATATATATCCATTGGTTTTCTTTATTGCAAAATTAATCACGCGATTTAGCAATTGCAATATATATATATATATATATATATATTTATATATATATATCATACACTCCGTGAAGCCATTTTCATTTGAAGTTAAGTTCAGAACGTTCACCATGCCGTTATTATACTTTATATGCATTTATAATATCTAGTGTAAATATGGCATGGAAAAGTTCTAAAAATAATTGATCAATTATTTAATATCCACAAAATTATTATTATTAATTAATTTAACTTCTCATTTAATTTTATATAATTTTTATAAGTTAGCCTAAAAATTGCTCTATTATATTGTGAATAAATTATTTTTGGGGATTTTTGTTTTAACTGCACGTTGTACTTTGACCATAAGAGTATTAAATGAAATGAATGGGTTATTTTTTTTGGCGTAATTGTGTTTTTTTTTTTGGCAGTAGCAAACACACACACACACACACACACAGTAAATTGAGTGCTTAAATACAAAATCCTACCTCAAAAATACCCGAAAATGAATTTGTCTTTTATTTGTTAGTATTTGGTATTTTATATAATTTCGTTAGTATTTTAATTAAAGATAAAAATATAAAAAAAAAAACATTTTAAAATCATTTTCGTTAAGTATACGTATAAAAGAAATGAGACAATGAGAATTGACTATAACAATGTTGATGTAATGTAAATGCCATGTTAATAATGTTAGCGCGACAGGAATATGGAATGTTAAATGCGTGTTAAGTGCATGTTAAATGTATGTACGAATAAACCATAAATCTAATAATGAGTTCGTAAATAATTTTTAAGGAATTCGGCTTACCTGTACACAGGGTTTGCAGAGATTAACGCATAGGCCATCGGAATCCTTGGAATAGTGCTCGACCAGCTCTTGTAGGGTTCTGTTTTGTTTGTGAACAGATACATTTTGGTAAGTTGACTGTTTAAAGAAAGAATATTTATCGACTGCTCACCTGAATGTTGTGCGTCTGGCAATGAAGAAGCCGCCCTCATCCAATTGTCTGATGCGGTAATGTTTAACCGTATCGCCATCGCGAACTGCAATATGCAATCATTTAAATTGTTTAAGTATAGGAATTAAAAAAACAATATTCAAGTAAACGACATTTCGTATGCCTTTTATAGCACCCACCTGATAGCGAGTAGTCATTGTGACGGCTCTCGGAATCGCGTATTAAAAATGCGCCGTGCTCGTTCTCTGGCAGTAGCAGTTTTTTCTCAGCCTCAATGCGTTTGATTTTGCGGAAGTACCAACTGCAATTATAAACAACAACAACAAAATTAAGGAAATTGTCGTTAGTGAAATGGATGTAAATGCATTTAAAATGTTTAACGGTAGTCTCATAAAATTGTAGGTTTTATTAAGGAAACTATAAAATCGAGGCTATCAAATTGCACATCGATCGGGTGGCATCGAAAGGAGGCACGTGCGTGGGTGTTTCCCTTTTTATTTTATTTTTGCTTATTTGCAGATACTACTTAATTGAGTCATTTCACACGGCTATAACTTTATAATAATAATAATACGAATAATAGCTATACATCAAATATTCGGAACGTGTTAAATTCTATTTTCTGATTTTTATGTTTGCTATATATGTTTGTTAGTTGCAAGTTGCGCGAAATTAAATTATTATGCAATTAATTTTAATCTGAAACGTGCACAATTTATTTAAATTATCTTCTCACTTTTCAATTATTAGTGATTTTTTTTTTATTAAAGTTTCAAATGTTTTGTAATTTATGACCCATTTTTTTTAATAGTATGCATTAATTCATTTAAATATTGATTTTTTCTTTACCATTTTTAGCGACAAAAATATGAATAAATAAAAGCATTTTATATTCAACTTTAATTGTGCTTCCGAATAGAGAATTGCGGAACATGATGAAGCATTATTTGTTTTATTTAAATTTTAAGTTGATATTTATGGGAGGTGAAGTTTGATAGTTGCTGGGTAATTATCTATTTGAATTTATTCAAAAACTACATTAAATCAGTTTAGTTTTATATTTAATATAATATACATAAGAAATGACTATCAATCTAGGTATAGCTTAAATATATTATGAATTGATGTACTATTACAGTCTTCCGCTCCTAAATCCTTAACAATTCAATTATGCACGCATATAACATAAGTCGCATTTTTGTAGTGTTGTCAAAAGTAGCTTTTCTGCCAGTAACATTGACCTTAATAAAATAGTAACTGATATTTTTGTTTATCTTTACCTATCTTTCTCTGTGCTCTGATACCTTAAGCAACTGTTGTTACAATTAAACTGTGTGAAAGAGATTTAAGAGATTTTTGACGTTGTATAACCGAACCGAATCGAAACGAATTCACATTTTGAAGTTCGTGACAACAGGCCAAAATATGCCATATCATAAAAATGCATGTAAAATAAACATAAACAAAATATGTTCATCCTTACAGTTACGTTTCAATAATTGACACACACACACACTCATTTGCATACATAGATATACATATATTTATATATATATATAAATATTCACGACTTTATGTATAGGTATAGACATCTTTTATGTGGGCCATGTAGAAACGAAGCCATTTGCGATCTTTTGTCTATACATTCAAATGGGGGCTTTATGCACCCCTCACGATTTTGCTACCGACCACTAGATGGCGTCAATGCGATAGTGGAAACTCATCAACAGCAGCAAAACCGGCAGCAACGCAAATCATTTTCTGGGAAGACAAAACTTTTCATTTCAATGGATTCGACAGCAACAACGGCATAAAGCTCGACAGCTGGGGGCGTATGAAGTCTTGAAACGTGGTCTAAGTGGAGAGGAGTGAATAACAAAAAGTAAAAATAAAATTGCTGCGAACAAGGATATGCCCATAAAGATGTACACAGGCAAAAAAACCGATGCCTTAAATTAAATTTTCTCGCTTTAAGTATAACAAAATATGTATGCATTAATAAATATATATACGTGAATCAAATTAGTCTAAAAATTTCTGAACTGTTCTCAATTGAATCGTTTGCGGTTACGTTTGAATTAAGTTGACGATTAGCTTATCTGGATTGGGAGTAGCTTAATGAGTAATCAAGCTCATAAATATTAATGTAGATTAAATGCAGAGTAAAGCTATCATAATTAAATGAATCAAACGAAAGAACACCGAAATATCAAGAATTCCATAGTTCAATAAAGAACTTTTTGCTGTGATTAAGATAGTTCGATTTAATAGACTGTATAATCAAAAACGTAAATTTCTTAATTTTTTTTTGTGTGTATGAATGTGTACACAGAGCACATAGGGGCATACAAATACCAAGATGATAGCTCTTGCTTGGAATCCAGTGCATGCACAGGAATAATCATATTGCCCGAAATGCCCAAGCCATAAATATAATATACCAAGCTACCGCACAGAATTTGCGCAAAAAAAATAAAACAGAGTTAGTGGACTGCTTGCTTCTAGCGCCAGCTGACAGATTCAGCTGCATACGAATAGGGTAAGAAAGTAACTTAAACAGTGGTTTGAAATACTTTGCCCACAAAATGTGTTCAAGCGAACGAAAAACGAAAAACTAAAGGATTTTAAACAATATATATATAGTAATTAAAACAATTCATAAATTACATATTGTTTCTTTCATCAAATATAATTATGAATACCCTATATGTAAAGTTGCTGGGTATACAAATATGCACAGCAATTGGCAAGATAGGACTGGATGCGATTCTAGATGGTCTTCATGGTGCATGCACCGCTCGCAAATGGCATTTGCCAGTTCTATTGAATTTTACTTTGGCTTAGAATGCAAACAGACTGGGAACAGAGAGGCGACAGGCGATGGGAATGAGTTGAGTTGAGTTGAGTGCGTGTTGATATTCCTTTTTATTAATTTTTTTTTTTTTGTGTGACTACGGCCTAGAGCCATTTAGTTAGCTGGTATTCAACGGGCAAAACTGCAAGTAATCTGATTGCGCAAATACCATTTAAAGCTATTATTAAAAGAATCTTATGCCTAGCACTCGGACTCGGACTCCGACTCGAACTCGATTTCAACTCAAGTCGACGCGACTCTTAACTTGGCTGGCACTTTTAATTGGCTGTCTGCCGCTTGTGATGCCAGGACGGCAAAGTTAGGGGAGTTGTTGTTGCTGTTGTTTAGTTGATTAGCACATGCTGCAGTTGTCATCAACCAAACGGTTGTCTGCCATTTCCATCATCATCATCACCATCATGTGCTTTTGCAACAAAGTTAAAGCTGATCAGTAATTTGCCCGTCAACAGTCGGCAGAATGCCATGGAATGAGGCACCATGGTTGCTGCTTTTGAATGGGAGGAACACCATCAAGTGCATGCACTTTGATTAATCAATCAATCATATTAATATAGCAGTGAATGCGTATGCTCCAATGGAGCACGTGTCTATAGTGCCAATGGCCATTTATTAGACGCCATTACAGCTCATTTTTCTGTTTGCTGTCCAGGGTATGCCAAACAACTGGCCCATTATATTTAGCCTATTTATAGATACAACGATTGAGGGCCGTTTAAGTTATGGGCATGACTTTCATAAATCTGCATCACTTTAATTACATACACACAGTCCCAGCGCAAAGCCACAGGCATATTAGGTGGCTAATGTGCAGTGAACCACTGCACCACTGCTGACTGTAGACGACTATGAAGTAATCTTAGCGGAGTAATGGCAACATTTTGCGATCCAATCAAAATTTAAGTCACATTTTAGAGAATTTAGTTCTTGAAACGATAATTGAGATCTTTAAAATTTAATTGCATTTATTAAACTTAGTGAAATTTGCAAAATGAGAAATAGAAAACGGAATTCGGGAATACCTATTGACAAATACGAGTATCTGCAGGTATTGGCGAATATATATAACAAAAACATAGTTCCTTGTGTTCTTATCTTTAGCAGTTCTAGACAGCTCTCTCTCTCTCTTTGCTCAGACATATATCTATATATTATGCTCAGAATTGCAGTGCATAAGCAGAGCGTAACATGAAAAATTGTTCTAAAAAAGTGTAGTTTTATTTATAGATTGTTGGTTGAGCTTGCTACAACCAAAAGGCTAGAAACACATTACGAGTTAACCAAAATCAAATGTGTTGCGGCAAGGCGCAAGCGTAGCTTGGCTAGTTGCTGTTGTCGGCTGAGCCGCAACTATTTTTAAACAACGCAAACGCAACGTAATGTCTAAAAATATACACAAGCTGCTGCTGCAACACACAGCGAGCCAAAGATACTTGCTACATGTTTTGATCGCTTTTTTTTTTATTTTTGTATTTCTTAGCTATTTACAATTTTCTACAATTTTTCTACGTCAGCAATGGTTTGGTGGCTTGTTTTTGGCCATGGTTACTGGAACGACAAGCGCGCACCGATGGCTGTGCGGCGAGTGTTGTTGTTGTTGCTATTGCCACTTGCTTGGGGCCAACATGTTAGGCTTGTTTTGGCTGCTAACTTAATTGCGGCGCTGCATTTCATGCACCAACAAGGCGTTTGACATGCACTTTGGAGTTAAAATTAATTAGATGCAGCAACCTGACCAAAATAGCCAAAGACGAAGACGCAATTGCAGCAGCCAGAGAGCTGTGTCCGGTCCGCACTTTGCATATAAATTGGCATATTGAGGGGCATACGGCTTGGCTCACATCTTCATGAGGCCTGCTCCAATTTGCCTGGCCAAAACACACTTTGACGTGCCCACTTGAGCGTTCCTGCACTTCTATCTGGATACCAGTGATTGACACTCTCGGCTGCATGTGAATGCCAGTCTGTTTATTTTGTTTATTTTTTTCTTTTATTTTCACCGTGCCCAATTCTAGACAATTGAGGCACAAATTGTGCCATTCCAGACCAGGCCTGGCCACTAACTAACTTTGGCAGCTAAATTCAATCCAAGCAACGGTTTGGACGTTCCACTGTCAATTGTAAAGCGGCTGCCCCAATTGTCAATTGGCAATTACTTCGGATTTATTGAAGCAGGTCATGACGCTGTTGCATTGTTTGTGTAATTATCATATATTATAACCATATCTATGTGATTATTTGTATATATGCACATGAAATTTGCGCTTTCAGTTAGCGTCCGTCTGGTAAACGAGTTTTGTGAAGAAACGTCACGCATGATTCAGAGGCTGTGAATTAACTTGGATTACCTCAGAAAATTACTGACGCAGTCGCCGAGTGAGCAGATGCGTACGTAAGAGACTTGGCTCAGTGGTTGTTGTTGCTTTTGAGCCGGTCCAAAGCGAAACGCCATCAATTTAACCACTGTTAATTTGGCTGTGTTCAAAAATTTTTCCTCGAATACGAGGCCAATTTGTTTATTGTGTTTTGACTATTTCCATTTAAGTTTTTTTTATATGCATATAAACTTTGTTTTGTTAATGAGTCTGAAGCTTTAATTCCTGATTTGGTTTCCACTTGTTTGTTGCCAGTGTTTCTCTGCATATTAATTGGAGTATGTAGTTTTATTTTTATTTATTTTCTTTCTTTGCATGGTAAAAATGTGTGCAAGACACTTTCTCTATAATAGTTAGTCATGTTTTGATTATATTTATATTTATTTGCAACTGTTTTGTGGTCACTTGGCCTTTGCATGTTCCGATATTCGCCCAGCCTGACGCATTCACATATTTATTTAAAAAAAATTCAATTAGAAACCTTATAAAAACTCAACTAAACATCGGTTAAACAAAAAAATTGAATCCAATATTTGCACAAAAGTCTTCATTACTTTGTGACACTCAAGGCATATGCGCAATATAAGAATGTTACCCATAATCTTAATAATCTATGTTATACTTAGCCAACATGTTTTGGTTTTAGCTTGTTTCAACATCAGCTTTGTATAGAGCGCACACTTACCTGTAAAGAATTGTGAAAAAATTAATTAGCCAAAAGTAGTACCATTAAAATTCAAATACGTATTACATTTTTTATATCTCAGGGAGCACTTTTGACACGCGACAATTGTAAGTGAAACAATGCAAATATAAAAAGTGATGGCTAATGAATTATTTATAAGTACAATATTCAGTCCAATGTAATATATTATATTGTACCTATCTGGGTAAAACACACACAGTATATGTCTGGTTATTGATTCATTTCAGGCGATATGTTAACAGAGTTGGGGAATATATGAATGAACTTGCTGGATAGTCAGCTAGTCCAGTCCAGCAGCTATGCAAATAGTTGGACACAACAACAAATTGCACTTGGAGACGCAAGTCATGCTGGCTACGTAGTGCAACCAGTTGTAAAATACATATTTAATTGGGGCAATGGGTGGGGAGAAACTGAAGATAATGCATTAAGGTCGAATATATGCCATAACTATTTGTCTATTAAATATTATAACCATGTCACAGCATACCAAATGTCATTGATATATATATAAACTTTTTTCGACATACAAATAGAATATGTAATTTATCGTTTAATATGATATATTCACCTTTGATAAGAATTTGCTTAAGAGATGAACAGATTTAAAAGGCTTACTATTCAATTTTATTTTAATGAAATATCTAAAATGAGTCAATTATTTATTTTATGAACACATTAATGTTTTAAAATGGTTTATTGGGCCACTATAGGGTTAAATTTAATCAAATCATTATTGCTAAAGTGTGAATAGGCTTAATTAAGTTTAGTTCATTCAGTATTTGAGTGCAATTAAGTGACTCCTTGTGTGTGTACAATAATTGGGTCAGATTTTAAAGATACACGAATATATAATACAATTGCAGGCCTTATATAATGGTCGTTAAAAACAAAACAGATGTTACTTAAATCAAAAGAAAAAACTTGATTTCTATAGATATATGTAATTGGAAAACTAGTATTCTTGATAATACACCAATGGGTATTTGAGAGACAAACAATTGCTGATAAATAATACTCCAGTTGAATTTTCATTTCCTGTATCTCCAATGAATGCATTTAAGCGTTAGCCACTAAAGCCTATCACAAACAAAATGGACATGGGAACACGCACCACAATTGAGAAGACCACAATGGGAGCAAGTGTCTATTTATAAAACCAAACCACACACATTATTGCTGTTGGCGCCAATTGAAGCGAACTTCCATTGAAGGAGCAGCCAGAGCTGGAGACAAGCTGGTTGAATAAGCGCTGTGGAAAATGAGGAAAAAAATGGAATAATAATAACAAGCTGGCCAGCCAATGGCAACAATGTTGTTTAGCTAGTTACTGTTTTGTGATGCTGGTTGGATTGTGGTGGAGAGGCACCACTTAGGCAAGTAACAACAATATAAACGCCATAGCGACCGCAGCCGCCGTTGCCGGCGTTTATTTAATTGTTGTTTGCCAGCCGCTGGCCAGGACAGGATACGAGCCTAACACGACTAACAAACGACATTTATTTATTTTAGGAGTGCGGCATGTATGGCATGAAAGAGATGGGGTTGGCTATTGCAGTTCGTGCGAAACAAATTTCAAATCAATGCAGACGAACACTTGGCTACACTTAATAGCAAAATTGCCAGCTAAAAATAGCCATACAAGCAACAACAAAAACCAACTAGCATTTACCAGTTACTATCCTGCTGCGACTGATGCGGCTACAGTTGCTGCTGCTGCTGCTGCTGTTATGGCCAATATGGCCAGGTACAATTTTATGCACAAATAATTTGTTAATGCCAGGCTTTCGATTTTGCCGCAACTGCAAGTTTCAAGTTGCAGTTCTCTCTTTTTCAGTGCTAATGCGACGAACAAGCGTTTTAGAATCTGTCCTCTAGCGTCGGTTTGCATCTGGCCATTTAAGCAGTGAAAATGTGTAAATAGAAACGACCACAGACCATAAAATGCATTGTAAGTAAATAGCCAGAGGCAAGAAAATTATCAAGTTCCGTCAACAGGCTCTGTTTGCTGACCATTTTTTCATGAGTTGGATAAAATAAAAAAAACCAACAAAAAATGCACTTTCCAGATAACATCAGAAGCAAAATGCAACAAACTTGTAGCGCACCTAGCCATAAAAGAGAGAAAGAGAGAGAGGGAGAGAGAGAGAGAACAGCACGCAAATGTAATTTGAGCCCCGGCTGCGGCTGATATTGACAATTTGGCTAGCAAATTATGGCTAGCGAGAATGTCAGCAAATGATATTTATAAGCAATTTGTGTATCTATTTTAAATCAATCGCAGATTTTTGTTTGTATATATTTTGTGTTACTAACTATAGAGCTTTGATCAGAGCCAAGCTGTGCGCAGTTCAATGTCAATTGCATTGTTCAGGCGCTGATTTTGGCTCGATAGAAAGGAAAAATATCATGAGTTTATTGTCGTAGTTATACATTGTATATACGTAAATGTTGTATTTATTCTTCTGTATATGGAAGCAACTGTAAACAATGGGAAGCGGCTTGAACTGTGTGTGTTTTTTTCGTTTATTATTTTAAGATATCCTGTAGTTGACTTGAATGACTGAATTTATCAAATTTTAGCTGTGAGCAATAACACTTTTTTAAAGTCGAAAATAATACTCTATTGATTTTGCGACGTCCGAGCCCCATTCATTTTAGAGTTCATCACCTGACCAATATTCTATTTTACTACTAATCAATTATGTCAGTCCAGGTGAAATCTTATTAAAATTATCGATAGTTTTAGAAAACAGCCAAGAAAGTGCTTAGCTATAGGACAATTAAATAACATTAAAAATTAGGATATTTTAAGTGTATTTTGCGTTGTTTGTAAACTCAATTATAAGTTGCAGGATAGGGGCAAGGCTTTACTATCTTGAATATATACACGCCTGTCCTATTCTACGTTTTTATGTGGTAAATCAAAGACCCCAGCCCAAATTATAGCAATAATCCAATTGCATTTACGAGTCCGATAGTCAGTATACATTTTGCGGAGGTCCGAAGGGCGGCAACGCTTCAATGCAGTCCGAAAATAATTGTCAAGTATTCAATTGAATTAATCACGTGTTGCACGTTGCATTTCGCGCTCTTATATAATAATCCGATCAAAGCAAACGCAGAAAACTAATGATGAACATTTGGCCGAATAGGCGTTACAATGCCATTAGCTTGATGGGTGGGTTGACTGAGTCACATACACAGACACACACATAACACGCACACACGCCCACACACTCAAACACACGCACACACGCCCACACGCCCACACACTCAAACACACGCACAAGCATATAAGACAATGAAATTAACCGCACCTAAGCAATTTTGCAATCGCAAATTAACGGGTTTACATAGAAGCAGAACTATAGTTAAAACTACAATAGATACATATATAATCGAGTAGTAATGCCAGAAAAAACTGTCAACGAATTGCAGTCAAGCAATTTTAATTGCAGTCGCTTCAGCTACTTATAATGTGATTTTAATTTGCTTGTTTTTAGGTCAATTAGGGCTCCTAGAAATGGAGGTAAAATCGATAGGAACAGAATATAAATAATATAGATCATGAATTCATTTAAATATTTAAAAATAGTTTTGTTTGCATTGCGATAGATTGAAAGCGCTTCATTATTCTATATTTTTCATTGACAAACTCCCATTAAATAGACAAGATGAAAATTAAAAACCCTCCACCTACTCTGTTTATCAACAGGAAATGTCGTCATTTAGAGTGCATTTGCACTTGGGGGATTTGTGGTGGAACATAAGTTAACAATAAAAGTCGCACCTTTTCAGGCCACAATAACAACGACATGTTAGATTCACATACAGCTGTGTGGTTTTTATTTGTATTTTTATTTTCATTCCACATATGTGTAGTCCAAAAACGTATGCAAACATTTTTAGTGCATGATATGACTTTCATTCTGTAGAAAATGCTAGGGGAAAACACAATTCATAGCAAAGTGACTAATAACAATGCAATTAGCATTAGCGAGGCACTTGACCATTGAGAAATAGTAATAGAAAAATAATATCATTTGCTAATGAATGTCAAATGCAAACGTCACACAAGCAAGGCAAAACACACCCATGTTGTTCAGATCAGTAGAAGCCCAGAGCCAGGCGTTTTTTTTTTAATTTTGTATTTTATATGAATGGCTGGCTATACAAGTGCCCGATAAATATTTCTATAATGCGCAACAGCTTCTGTGTAAAATCTATGCCAGTGTGTCTCACTCTCTTTCTCCCTCGTTCTCTCTCTTTCCTTCTTCAGTGGCTTCGATCTTTCGTTAAATTGTTTTCATGTTGTAATCGACGACGACGTCACGTCTTTATGTTATTAACCTGCCAATTATTTGGCTATCAACAGCAATGTACGTGGCTCTTCCTCAATATACCTTGGGGTATTTGTAGCACCGTTTTGTTTTTGTTGTTGCTATGCCTCAAAATGTTCATTAGGCATACGATGATAGCAAAAAATAAAAAGGGGTAAAAGTCGTGACAATTTTCAAGACACGCTGGTTTTAATCAAGCGTTAAACAAACATTGCTCGCCACATAAAAATTTTGTTTTGTTTTTTTGGATTTCGATTTTGGCTGTGTTGTGTTTTGTGGTATTGTGTGATGTGTAACATTTGCTTCGTTTCTTTGATATTATCAACAAGTTTGCATTTGTTTGCCCCCTTGTCTGGGGCTTGTCTTTGTTTTTGAGTTTTGATTTTCGGGTTTTGGTTTTCGGGCTTTTGCCCAAAAGTGGCCAACACGTGTGGCCCAAGTACAACAAATTTGTATCGTATTGATATGCAAATTTAGAGACTGAACTAATTTGAAATACTTTGGCCTTGAAGTTGACTTGAATTCAGTTTGTTTGACGAGTCAAGTTGTACATATTTATGAACAACTAACAAATATCTGCATGGTAATGAGAAAAGTCTTCAATCGATGAAGATGATTTCGATAGATAATATGTAAAACGATTTTGAGATAATTAAGAAATGTTAAAAAAAATATATGAATATTGGCAAACTTGGATCCAGTTTCGAGTCGAATGCCAAAAACGTTCAAGGAAAATATAAAAGGAAGTGTGCCAGTGCTAAATTATAGAAAGAAATCACTTACTAAACTTAATGTGATAAGTCGTTGAAAGCTCTCTAGGCAATTTCTTATTAAAGCTATGTTTATATAAAAAGTAAAGAAAACCAGATATGAATTCTCCGTATGAATTTCTAAATCATATTTTTTGAATAAGTGAATAATACTCGCGTGTTGGCTTTAATGACCAACCAGCGATTTATTGCAATGGGCGTAAGCCGTTAAATGAAAGAATATCATAAGGCAAAATCGCAATAGTATCAAATGGATTAGTTTAGTCAATCATAAATGAATGCAAACACAGTGTATTTGTGCAGTGCGAGGCTGGAAACTTACGATTTTTCATTTAAAAATTCACCCCGCGTAAATTCCGAAAGTCGACGCGATTTGCCTTTCTTGATCGGTGCAGTTGACGTTGTTATTGTTGTCGTTTTTGTGTTATTTGTTGTTGGTGCTGTTGTTGCTGCTACTGTTTTGCTGTTAGACTCGGCACAGCCGGCAACGGCTGCCATTAAATTGACGCACGTATGCGAGCAGGCTGTGGGCAGCGAGCGGCACTTCTCAATGACAGACAAGGCGGGCGGCAGCGGCAACGGCGGCGGGGTAGTTGGGCAAGTGCAATGGCTGATGTTGCTGCTGTTGTTGTTGTTGCTGTGAGAGTGACTGCTTCTGAGCTCCTCGAACGTATGACAGTTGCATTTGAGCTGCATTTGATTTGACCAGCGACGCTGGGGCTGTTTCGGCGCCGCCAAGCAATTATCAAGCGAATGCTTCTTCATCAACGGTGGCAGTAAATTATGTTGTTGCTGCTTCTGCTGTTGCTGCAGGCATTTGTGCTGCTTGAGACTGCGACGCGGGCGTGGTGGCGAAGGCGTTGCCGGGGGTGAGACGGCTACAGACATGGAGATGGCATCCAATGAATTGGATTTAATCAACGATGCTCCGTGACAATCCGCATCGCTGCTCGAGTTGCTGCTGTTGCTGTTTTTGTTGTTGTTGCCGGCCCGTCGCTGCTGTGCAATGATGCGCGTGTAAAGCTCCTCCGAGTCCAGTGGCAGCAGCAAATTGCTGACGCCAACGCGCCGCTTGGCCTGGCTGCGTTTCGCCTGCTGCTGTTGTTGCTGCTGCTTCAGCACATTCTCGCTGTGGTCAATGTTGGCGGCAAAGTGTGGCGTATTGTTGTGGCTGTTGTTTGATTTACTATAGCTTAGAATATTAGACAAGCGTCGCATTTTGCTACATTTGCTAGCCTGCTGCGGTGTCTCAGTCATTGCAGCAGCAGCTGTAGCAGCAGTTGGAGGTACACTCAGCACATTGTTGCTGTCAGCAGCGTGAAGTTGTTGCTGCTGTTGTTCATCTACATGGCTGACGATGAAACGCGTTGTGGCAACTGAATTGCTGCTGGCGTTGTTGGCTGTCTCATCGCTGGCTTCCAATTTCTCTCCTTGTAGGATGTCATAAATTGTGCCATATTTGTGCGTGATCTGCGTGACCAAATTATTGGCGTCTGTTGTTGCATCCTGTTGGTGCTGCTCCTGCAGCAATTGCTGCTCCAGTCGCTTTTGTTCCTCCATTTCGCGCTTTTGCTGCTGCTTTTGTATTATATCATAAATAATATCATTTGATTTATGCATTTGCACTGCTGTTCTTGTTGTTGTTGTCGTTGTCGCTGCCGTGTCGCGTTCTAAAATTGAGCTCAGACTCTTGCGCTGCCATTTGTCGTTGCTGCCAGTAGTCAAGGAATTGCTGCCCTGCATTGGCGTCGATTTGCGATGCAGTATTTCATAGATGGTGCCATAGGTCATGTATTTGTCGTACTTCTGATACGTTAACTGATAGATATCGTTTTTGCGCTGTATTATATCATAGATGGTGCCATAGACCAACTTATCATAGATTTTAAAATTGCGCTTATAGGTGGCACTGGAGCTAACACTCGAACAGCAACTGTTCCTGGCCGCCATTTTGGCATATGCCTGCAACTGTTGCTGTTGCTGTTGCTCGTTCTCTGCCTCATTCTCAGTCTTTGGCTCTTTGTTGGTCGAGTTGCGACGCGGCAAAAAATAAGAGGCAAAGCTTTTGCGCTGACGCGAATTTTGACGCTTAAGCGGCGATGTTGTTGCTGATGTTGATACTATTGTTGTTGCTGCTGTGGGTGTGTCCACAAGCTGACATTCCAACGTTAGTTGCTGCTGTCCGATGTCGCCGGCATCGATTTCGCGCACGAGACGCTTGAACTCCTCGTACGAAGTGCGTCGCTTGTGCGCTTTCGCCCGCTGTTCCTTGGCCGCCAATTGTTGATCAAGTATTTGCGATAGAATCTCAGAATTCTTGCGCATTGCTTCTGTGGTGGTGGCGGCAACAGTTGTTGCTGATGTTGTTGTTAGATCGTCGCCGGTATCCATTTCATCCGTTGTTGTTGTTGTTGTTGTTGTTGCTGCTGTCGTAGCAAACTCGTTTACGCAATCCGGTTTGCTGTTGTTGTTTGTGGTTTCTTGTTCTGATATTGAGGCGAGCGTTGTCATTACAGTGTTATTGCTGTTGCTAGTTGTTGCTGTTGTTGCGTCATCTGCCGCCACAGGCATGGCTATTGTGGCCGCTGCTGTTGGTGCCACCTCAACAGTTGTATCCGCAGGCTGCTGCTGCTCCTGCAGTGCACCACAACGTCGTCGCGTCAGACGCGCCAACGCTTCGGACGACTGCGTCGACTCGGCAAACATGGCTTTGAACTCTTCGTAGGATTTGCGACGATTGCGCGACTGCGTAAGGCATTCTTTGTAATTGCGTCGCGCGATCTTCTCACCATTCGCACTGGTCGCGGCGGCAGCGGCCAAAGCATCTAATTTATTTTGCATCTCCATGAAACCAGAGTCCATGGAGCTGATCGTGCAGGTGGAATCAAAGCTGGTCTTACGACTCGAATTGTTGCTGCCCGGCGAATTGGGTTTGGGTGGCGTGGGTGGTGGTGTTGCCTGCAATGACACCAAGGCGGCATCATCGGCCGAATCATTGGGTGCGCACAACAGATCCACTTGAGAGTTGTGGCTATCACAGTTAATATTAGCTGTTGTTGTTGTTGCTGCTAAATTGGCTAAGCTGGCATTTTGTTGTTGCTCGACAATATCATCATCCTCAAAGCTGATTAGATCTTCAACTGCTGCCGTTGTCAACGTTATGGGCTCTTCGGGTACGGCAGCTAACATGATGTTATTATTATTGCTGTTAGAATTGTTGTTGTTAGAACTGTTGTTGTTAGTATTTTGATTGATCGTATTGTTATTCTTTTCATAGTCTTCAACGATCGCGTCACGCTTCTTGCTCACAATCGCATAGAGCGGTGTTCCGTTGGACAGCTGCGATGTTGACAGTGCCGCTGTCACCGATAAACTGGCCGATGCCAAGCGGACGCTCGCTATAGTCGCTGCCGTTGCTAGTGTTGGGGAACTGTTACTGTTACTGTCACTGTCACTGGGAATTGTCGTTGTCGCTGACGTTGTTGTTGTTGTTGGCACGCCCACGCTTGCAATACACGCGCCATTGAGCGTCGTGTAAGTGCTGCGATTATGAAAAATTTTCACACTGTGCATGGCTAATTTGCCGTGGTGATGATGATGACGACTGTTGCTGTGACGATTACGTGCAATGCCCATCGAGATAGTCGCCAGCTGTTTGTGACGCTGCTGCTGTTGCCGTCTTGCATATTTGCTGGCAATGCTGCACACAGGATCTAGATCCAATAGCAGTTCATTGACCTCGTTGTTATTTTGGCTGTTGTTGCTGCTTCCCCCGTTGCTGTTGTTGCTGCTACTATGCTTCAAGAAGCGGTGCAACCGTCGGCTGGCACAAGTGCCGTTATGACCCGTACGCTGCTCATTCATGCACTTGGCACAGCACAGGAATTCGTACAGGATCTCATCGCCCGGCTCGGTCTCGGCCAGCGAACTGGGCGGCGAGTTGGGCGGTGTCAATGTTGAATATTTTGGCTCCAGCAAAAATTCCAATTGCGCCGCTGCAGCAGCAATTGCTTCCGGCGTGCATTGGCCATTGCTTATTGTGGTTGCTGCTACTGCTGCTGTTGCTGCTGTCGCCGTCTTATTGCTCACGGGCATTAGTATGTATGTATTCTTGTGATTCTTATTATTGTTATTGTTGCCGCTGCTGCAGATAATGTTGTTGTTGTCCAAGCGGTTGGCATCGTTGGGGCTGCCATTGCTGGCCGTCTGTTTGCCCGCATTGGCCAATATGGAGCTCTCGATGCTGAGACCGCTGTCGAGCAGCATAAATGTGCCATCTGAGGGCAGTATGAGGCGGCCCTCTGCTGCCGCATTGACCATTTCACGCAACGCATTTACCTGCTTCTCTGTCACATTACCCTGCAGCTGTATGCCGTGCAGGGCAAAGGCTGTCGGTTTGTTGTTCACCGAGTTGGGATCGGTGCACCAAACCACTGGCATGGTGGTCATCTTGCTTCGATTGCACAACCACAATGGCACAGTTCAATGTTCGCTCTGGGCAAATGTTTTCTGAATCTCCGCCAAGGAGAGAGCGAGAGCAGCGAACGGGCAATAAACTGTTAGAAGAAAAAACACTTGAGTATTTAGATTTCTTGTTGCTATTGTGCCTTAACTTTCTCGCTTCGCTTGAACTTTGCTGGTTTTTTCGCTTTGACTATTTCGTGTTTTGGTGCTTTTACTTGCTTACAATGTTTTCAGTTTCAGTTGAAAAGTCTACACAAATATTTGCTTTAGGGCAGTGCCGTCACTACTACAGAATTTTGGTTGCATAACATCTTAATTATAACCTGTAAAACTATTTAACTTGTTTTGCGTCCAATGTTTTGGGAAAACGAAGCAATTAAAGAAAAACTCGAACTGTACAACTCTTATCTTAAAGGAAAAAAACAATTAATATGTGAACTTCCTAAAATGAATAGCAGACTTCCAATTTGCACTAATTACAACTAATCTTTTGATTTATTTCACATTTTCTGGCTCACAGAACTGGTGATAATTGAACTGAAAAACAAGTCATAAGTCATTTAACAGTGCTCCGATTCCAATCAATTTTTTTTCCTTTGTTAGTTTTGCAGTAGATAAACTTCAATTCCTACTGAGACAACCTTGAAAAAGCAAAAACAAAACAATTGCAGTGAATGCACGAGAGATACGAGTACAATATACATTTCACAGTTTACGACAAAGTACTATTTGTGTGTATTGTGTTTGTTTTTTCTTCATTTTCTGAGTTTGGCATAAACTGAATACAAAATTCAAATGCTGCCGTCGTGTGGACGCCATTCAAAATGATGGCGCTATGTATGGTATGTTTTATGGGATTTGCATGTGATGGAATTGGGAGTGCTATGAAATGAGTGTGTTTATACTGACAAAATCGTAATTTTTCGTGTGAGGAGCATTCGAGTTGTATTTATTCAAATAGAATATCAAATAAAAGCGCTGTCGGCTTAATTTACAATTTATCTAGGTACCTGATAATATTGATTTCTATTGAAAACATTGAATAACAGAACTTTAAATATTTAATATAGCATAATATAAGAGTCCCACATCAAAATAAATCTTAATTTTTCAGTCGGTAAGGTAATATAAGGGGATTTTTAAATAAACAAAAATAAACAACGGTGAATACAAATGTGTTTAGCATTATGTTATTTATAATCGAATAATTTCCAAATTCCACAACATATTTATCGACTTGAATATACAGCTGTTAGTTATGGCAATTAGCTAAAGATAATATTAAAATTGCTAAATTGCCAGTTCAAAGATGTCACAGACGGCGTTCTGGTGTTGATTTCGACAACATGAAGTTTGCAATCAGCTAAGCAAACAATTCTATTAATATCATTCTTGCTGGCAGCAGTGAATAGCAGTAAGCTAAAACAAATATTATGATTTCCATTGTCAATTCCACGAAAATATTAATTATGATCTTTTTTGGTTTCGTTTTTTTTGTCTTTTTGGTTGTGGGCAGTTTGAGCTTGAAATAATTGGTAATAATTAAAGCAGAAACGCAAGTGTATGCGTCCAATAACCACAGCGACATCTAGAGAAACAAACCACTGAAGGTGGGCTTCATTAGCTGACCATTGAACTGTTTTTTTTTTTATTATTATTATTTTTGTTTTAAGCCATGTAAATGTATAAGAGTGAGTACACAAATACATACATATAAATGGTACATGTATGTAAATAAGTTTGACTTCAAGGCTGTAGTGCCGCATATGGAAATGGAAACTACTTGGACTTGGCAGCAGTCGCAGAGCAGTTCAAGTTTACGGCGACTGACTGACAACTTGCCGACAAAGTAAATAAAAAAAAAAGTAATAATATAAAAGGGATAGAGTGGGGAGTTGGGAGAGGGGAGTGATCGAGGCCAGGCATATGCACTTCAGACAAAACGATTTAGAGAACTCACTGGACGCAATGCATGCATTGGAGTGGACATCCTGGGAGACAGGCTGGAGACAAATGGATGTACTTACAAACAAGCACAAGCCACCTCCCCGCCCTATTCATCCATTGTTTGCATGGGAATGGAACGGAGGCAAAAAAAATAAAAATGTATATATAAACAGCTGCTGAGCAACAGAATCAGCAAATGTCAATGTCAGCCATAAAGAAACCGAAAAGAGCAAACAATACGAAAAACGAAACAAGAAAAATACATCAAGGCATCTTGTTTTTTTCTTTTTCTTTTTTGTTTTGAGAATAAATTGAGAATCATTTATAGTCAGTCCATTATCAGCGTTTGATAAGCGCTGCTAAAGTTTTGCAGTGACTCACTTGGCACAAATAAGCTGGCTTAAAGATGATGTGAGAAAGGCGCTTGAATTAAGCCAAGTTGAATCATTAATGCTCTTCTAGGTCAACTATAAAACGGTCTTTAACAAAGGTAGAACATTATTGAATACTTTTAAGTTTGTTTTGTAAAAAATACCACTTCAAAGTTAGATAATTGAATACGATAAATGTTTACAGCACTCATTAAATACGTGTATGGTACATCTTGATAACGATAATTAAAATTGATTGATTTAAGTTATCCGCTCTAAAATCTTAAGCAATTTGTAAGCAACAAACAAATAAGAAAAAAATTAAATAATGTTATACAAGTTAAAATATATATAATATTAATTTGCTTGTCAATTCTTAGTGTCACAAGAATGTCGACTTATCTAATTGAGTGATATCTTTATTTAAGTAAGACGAGTAATATTATCGCACGGAAATTCTTATATACGGAGTATCACACTTTCCGATTTTGAATAGGGTATTTTAATATATTAAAGTCACATGAGTACATACTGTTTCTGTAAAACACATGTCAACCATAATAACAACAATATCAATATAATATATACATACATATTTATATATATATTTTAAAGCACGCACAAACCTGTCGAACCAGACGCCCAGATAAACGTCCCTGTGTTGAAGTTATTGTTAGTGTTTATCGGCTGCATTTTGCCATTAGAACTAGTCGCTCTTTGTTTTTGTTTTATTTATTTTATTTTAATTATTTATATAAACGGAAACTCAATTAATGTGCTACCGTTAAGAAATAAAATATAAAAAAATTATATGCATTAGCACAAAAAAATGAGCGGGTTGGAAGGCTAACAGTAGCCAAGATAATCAGTCAGACCTATGAGTATACAAAATGAGCGCTAATAGATGTTTATTTAATAAACGATTTATTTCTAGGTTTCTGAAGTGTCTTTCAGCGTTTTGTTTCATTGGCTAATGGAATGCCAATGCGTTGGCATTAGAACCAACAAGGTTAGTTGCGAAAGGCCTTAAGGGTGTACCCACCCCCCTCGCCTGCCTCCTCTTGAAGACTGACCTATGCTAACCGAATCCGAAATTCATTACAAAACCAAGTCGAATTGAGTGTGTTGGTGTTTCGGCTTGATAGCGCGTGCCAAGACAACTGAAACAAGACCAACATAATAACCACCATAATGAGTGAAGTGTTGCCTATTATTGTTGCTGTGGTAGTTGCTGCTGTTGCTCAAAGGTAACAATTGCACTCAAAAGTACTACGACCCAATTTGAACCGGTTTGTTTTTTCTGCTGATTTTTTATTTAATTTTTTTTTGTTTTTTTTTTTTGTTAGCTTTTTGCTTATTGTCTTTTGAGTGGCGTGTGAGAGCCATTTGATGCCGCAACATTGTTGCCAAACATTTGTTGCCAAGCAAATTATGAAACCCCAAAGCATTGTCAGTCAAAGCGACACGCCCCATACAAATTAATAATAATCAACTAAATTGATACACGAGACAACGACAGCAAAACTCAATTCGAACTAAACCTAAAGCTTACGGATAAACACATACTTTCTCCGCCTTAAAAAGAAAAAAATAATAAAACTGACCGTGTTTTGCTGTCTTTGACTCTGACTTTGCCGAAAGCACAGTTTCCAATCATGTGCAAATTAATACTAAGCAAAAAAGTTTTAAAATAACGTGGCTAAAAACAACGTTACTCACGAAACCTATGCAAAACATACACACACACACATACATCAAATGAGTTTGAGTTTGATTTGGGTCATTGCACAATGGTAACGAGAGCATCAACTAAATTTAGTAGCGCCAAATAACTTTTTCCACGCGAAGCCAGTTCGTCAGCCCCCCAAAAGAGCACACCCAAAAAAAAAACCATACATACACATACATATATAAAATCAGCAGACACTGACGAGCATTTTGGCAGCCGCGGATGTAATTATTGTAAATGACCTGGAAACTGTTTTAGCTAGACTCAATAAAAAAAAAAATAAAAAAAGGGGTCTACACAAAAATCGAAAACTGAGTGAAGCCTCAAGTATGAGATAAAAGTGAAGCTCCTTCGACAACCAGTTTCGAGTTGGAGTTATGCTTCAGCATGAAATACGTCCGAAAAAAAGCTTTTATTTATTGGTGTTGAATACCAAGAAGTTAGCGTCATTGTGGGAAATTTCCACAGCTTAAAATTCGCACTAATTCAAAGAAGCATACAACAATTCTTCAAATTAACCTTACCGCTTATTATCTATAGTTGAATATTTATTTGAATAATTATTTGAGAATTCTCAGTAATTGTCAAAGTTTAAAGAAGTGTTTATAGTTTTTACTATTATTGAAAATAATCATCAGTAATGCTAGCAATGTCAGCATTTATAGCTCTTGTAGAATTTATGATTCTTGTCATTAAAACTTCAACTTCATTAAGCTGAAATATGTAGTCATCAGATAAGTCTGCTGCAAAATGTCAACAGTCAACTACAAAACAATTGCACTGTATTTCTCTTTATTTTGTTTTATACTCTATAACTCTTTTTATACGCTTTGCGCCCTTTTGAGCTGAAAGCAATTTTTATGTGAAATACAAGTAAATGTCTGTACGTAAATAAGTATTTGTGTTTTTATCGCTTTACCGTCGACTGACTGACTGACAACAGCATGAGTCATGGACAGGAAATTTACGAACCACAAAGAAGAGACAACAACAGCAGCTGCCGCAGTAGCCACACGCCAACTGTGACGCAAAGTAACTGAGAAAACAGTCACAAAAGATAGTGTCAGGAGCGTGTGGGAATCTGCAAAGGTTTCTCGAGAAAACCAAACAAAAAATAAAAAAAAAGCACGACAACATATGCCCTATACCGAACAATAAAAAATACTTAAATACATTTTTCGGTTTAATGGTAAAGCAGAGAAGATTAAAAGCAAAATTGATATAAGCTATGATAATCACATAACCCGCTAAATTTCATATTTTTGTGACTTTCATAAAATCCTTTTAAAAGAATTTTATTTTTGAGAAACTACAAAATATAATTGAAATCTCTCTTTTTCAGGTTTAAATTTCTTTCTAATAGCCATAAAACCAATTTGCAAAGAATTCTTTTTTTTAAACATATTCAAAAATAATCAATTTCTTTTACAAATCTTATAACTTTTTCAACTAAAATTGTAATTGGTTTAAATAAAGTTTATTTTCCATTGCACATCTATGCAAACAATAGTTAAGAAGAGGCAAGCGTCACAAGTCTCTTGAATGGCGATAAGCGAAATCCAAGAATTTTAAAAGTCAATCAACTTAAAGAGCAACAAAACATGCCAACCATGTTGTGGAACCCGCTGCAAACTTAACCAATATGCTACCATATAAATGTATGTTTGTATGTGCAAAATAGTGCAATTTGTCCAAGTCACGTAAGTTCAAAATTGATATGGCGCAGGTTGTAGCGAAAAAATAACTACGGCAATTCAAAATGTCAAGTAAAGTACGAAAACAAAAAGAAAAAAAATAAACGAGTAACAACTAAGTATTTATATCGCTAGCTGAGTCTTTTTTATGCATATCCAAGCATACAAACATATTGTACTTTGCAGGCATCGCAACGCTCTTCGAAAAATGCGCCACAACTGCTGCTTGGTGCAAAGTGGCTTAAAATATTTACATTTTAGCACATAGCCGCAGATAAGAGCTGAGGATGTTAATGAATGCAATACGCACACAAATGTATATATAGATGTATATTACCTATAGACCTAAAATTCCATTTGGGCATTACGTAAAATTTCTAATGGCTGAAACTTATTCTCATCAGGCATTTCAACGGTAAATGCTGAAATGCTTATGAAACTTGTTCATTGAAATTCTAGCGTCTACAAAAAGCTATAAATATATATATGTTTTTTGAGTAGTCGTATTGGATATAAAACCATAAGAGCACCGCACGAAATAGCAAAGAAAATAGAAAGTTCTGCGCCAGCGCGCAACTTGACAAAGCGGCAAAACAGATAACAACAAACACAGCTAGAGCTACAGCAATAAATAAACAAATACAACAGCTATAATAATCATATTGTGTTGCACATTTGCTTCTTGTGGCGTTTGCCACTTTGTCAAGTTGTATTTCTGCTTTAAGCTCATATTCTTCACTCTACCTCTGATCGTGTGCTGCGGCAACATGTAGCTAAGCTATGAATTGTTGCTAAGAGGCCCGTTGCTGCTGCTCCATATCACATAGTAAGTGCACTTTAAGCACATATACACATTACACACACGCGCGTATATCACAAATACTAACACTCGCGACCGAACGAACGAACGAACTTTACAGCCACTGTTGAACAAAGAAAAACAGTCGCTGCTAAAAGTATGCCAACATGCCGCGCACGCGTGCAACAAGTTTCTGTATGTATATGTTGTATATTTCAGTGTGTTGTTTGTTGCCAGGGCCTCTAAAAAGCTCAGTTCCGATGCTAATATCGATGCGATGCGAAAATCAAAATAAGACTAATTTCTAACACTCACGAACACGACGTTAAAATCACAATAAATAATTGGCACTTGCGTTTGATATTTAATTTCCTATATACATATATGTTATACTTTATTTATTGTAAAATCACACGAGATATGTACATATTGTGTGGCGTTGTAAGCCACCTTCCGTTTAACGTCCGTTTTGTGCACGGCTTCGCAGACAACTGATACGTTTATGAAATTTTTATAGAAAGGTTTTAAGCAGCACGACTCGACGAATCGGCGGTACGTCTTACACACACAAATGCCGTCTGACTGCGTGTGCATGTGTGTGTCTGTATGTGTGTGTATCTATGTGCACATCGAACGACAATTGAGCCAAGCTTTCGGCTTTGTATGCGTGAGTCGATGAAGGTTTGCGCTCTTTGTGGCGGGCTCTTATACGCCAGATAAGTTGTCCAATGGCAATGGTCAGATTTAGGTACACCCGACAAGATTTGCGATCTGCAGCTGGGAAAACAGCTGATTGTTGTTGTCTGCTCTCAATTGTTAAGCTCTTCTAACATAACAAAAGAGTCGCAAACACGTTTGTGTTGTCTCTTTGTTGTTGGTCGAGTCGTGCTCTTAACAGGTGCTGACAAGATAAATGAGTTAACTTCATTTTACAATTACGTGTGTAATTAGTCATAAAGTGCGTTGATTGTAAAGATCAGCGTCAGTCTAAATATAATTAACTTGTTGATATTGTTGTTTGACATTTTGTGAAGTAATTCGCATTTGTATTGGTTTATAAATATCAACATATTATAAAGGGGATACATTATAATATACGCCTTACTGTCGTCGTTGAAATATCAAATAATGCGCTATAAATGCCAACTGTTGAGTTCTTGTGAACGCTATTGAACTCGTAATTGTTAAAGAATGCTAAAATCAAAAAGTGTTGCTGCTGTAGTGTGTTTTTAGACCGCCTCAGGCATATTAAACGATCCACGTTCAAGCGAAAATTTATGATTACACAAGTGCATAAGACAACTGTATCAAATACACAATTACCTTTAGTTATATATTGATATTAATTATTTACATCAGTTGAATGATCATGGACTCAAATACTTTTTTCAGAAATTGTACCATCAAAAGTGCTCCAGATTTAAGAGTGGTATAAGATAGATAACTTACCTAGAACGAAATAAGAATAAATATACATAAGCAAAGAATCATTAGAATGTTAAATGTAAATACAGATATCTTATAATTATTCTATAACTGTCTTTCATTTAAATATATTAAAGTATAATTAGATATTTTATATTGTTAAATACCATATATAGTATAATTGAACAATAATAAAAATCAAGTTCGGCTAAAATGGACTTGGTTATAACTGTGAAGTAATTCCAGTTCCTAAAAATTAAGCAAATAACTTATTGGGAAGTTAGAAACAAGTCGCAACGAAACCTGAAATAACCCCATACAGTACTTAGCTTAATGACGCACTGGCAATAACTAAATTGGCCGTAAATAAACACTTGGTTAACAATTTTGTCCCCTATAATTATCGAATCGCGTGTAAAGGCCATCAGGAAAGCAATAAAAATTCGAATTAATTGCCAAAACTTAATGCAAATCCTAGTTGAATTAGTTAAAAAAAAAACAACAGTACAATCTTAACTGTAACTAGAGTCTCCGGACAAACCAGACAGCTCAATTAGTTTGACAACAGTTCGACTGACAAATTAAACAAAATTGTTTATTAGAAGCTCATAAAATCATCGTTTTCAATACAGTTTCGGGTGATGTTACAGATTTTGTTTATGTTCAACTTCCTGAGCTAGTTCTACGAAATTGATTGAAAGCGCAATCAAACAGTTTGCTGTGCAAATTATTTAAATTTTTTAAATGAAGTTGTGGAAATATTAATCAAAAAAACATTATTTAACCTTGCTGAAGAGCATTGCCCGCGTGTCGCGTATCTTCTGTTGCTGCTGCTGACAATTTTTAAACAATTGTTTTTTTTTTCGTTTTTTTTTTTTGTTTTGTGGCATTCTATTGAATTCTGGTACATGCCACATATAATTGAACATTGCGCTGTCTGACAGAAACGTCATCAACGTTGTCGAATACAAAACAGCGCAACATGAATCGAATGAAACAAAACTGTATAAAAATGAATAATATATATACATTTATATTATATTGCTGGTTGGCATATAGAAAATATGAAAAAGGCAGACACGCAAAGCATAAGCAAGCCGAACCCAACAGCAATCGCCAATCAGTTCAATGACATTTTATTTCATATTCAATAACAAACAATTGCAACGGACACAAAATCATAAACAATCCAAATAAGCATACAGAAATTATTAAATGTTTGAATGATTTTATAATTATAATTTTCCTTCTCTGATTCCACGCGTGATTACACTTGTTTTCTATATAAAAAATGGACTCATTAAAATTTGCCCAGAATGCATTTGCATTTCAGTCAATACAGTTTTCATGTTAAAATTCCCACTAGTGATGACGCACACAGAAAATGTGAAGCACGCCGTGCGCATAAGTAATATTGAACAGAATTTAATCAAATAATTATTAGATTCTTAGGTGCGAAACTAATATACACTGTGTGAGTTAGGTTCGTATTCTCAATGATCAGTTAACATCTATAACATTACAGTCTGTGTTTAGAAAATCTGCGGCCAGATGGCGAATACATATCCATATGTAGATTGAGCCAATTACATAAATCCGTTTTGAAGCTATTTGTGCTACTGACATTGAAACTGGGCAACCAAAATTATTGGCAAAAACACAAACACAAATTTCGCTGCGACAATTTTAAAGCAACTACAGCCAATAAAAATCAAAATAAATATATATAAAAAAAATCAGCAGCTGCGGGTGGCGTCGCCTTCCGCGTCGGAAGATAAGGTTGGATCAAAAATATACAAACATTATATAAATATATATATATTATTTATATACATGCATAAAATAAAAACGCAACACAAACACGAATCAATTCAATCGTCTAACTAGGCAGCTATCATGTGGATAGCAACCAAAACAAAAACAAAAATAATTGTTAATTGTAGATTTGAATTTTAACTTGCACTTAAGTAAGTTTCGCATTTCAATTGAAACGTCTGAAGATTACTAAATCGGCAAAGAAACTAAAAACTCTATGCATAATTGTTGTGAGTGCGGTTCATTCTCTCTATATATATGTATACATATATATAACATTATCATTATACAGAGCCCGCTGTTCGATAGTTTATATTTGTACAAATTGCTCTGAGTGTGATTAATTAGGCATATAAATCTACATACTAAATGTCATATACACTGTTTGATATTTATTAGGTTTATGGGTGGCTTAAAGCTCGAGTATGTATTGGGTTCAACGCACTATAGAACTTCCGATATGGTTTTTTTTTCCGATGCGCCTCTTGATCGCCAGCTTATTGGCAGTCAGCTGAGACGACGTATTATTAGCGATTTATGTGGCCAGATAATGGCCATTTGCGATTTTACGGCTCAAACGCTTAGCCAATTGCCAAATAGTTTGCATTCACGCCGTTTTTCCCACCAACGGAAGTCAAAAAAAAAAAATATATATATAAATAACCAAAAAAACAAACAAAACGAAAGCGCTGAGCACGCATACAATTAGCTGACTCTGCCAGGTATTTCCCCACCAAAACAAAAATATCACAAATTCGGAAAATTCACCGGAATTTAATCAAGTTTTAGGCTCGTCTTGTCGAATGGCGCTGTTCACTCTTAAGGCAACTGACATCATCTGCAGTTCAGTGCACCATCATTTCGTTCCCTCCTCTGCCCAGCACCGTCTTTTTGACCTACATATGCATATTTCAATTGTTGTGGCCTGCGACTGGTTGGCAGCAAGTTGGAGTGCCTACTATCAGCTCATTTGTCGTTATCGAATGCATACGAAGTGTGTTGAGAATTGGCTATTGACATGAACCAGCTTTTAGACCACGCCCTAAACCCCTTAAGCAAATGGCTTTGACAAGAGTCATTCACTTGACTTAGATTATTAAATGGACCTCGCGCTGACCATGTTTCTATAGCATTGCCAGTTCTTCTTTGTGTGACTTTCTGAAACGTTTTACTGTCCACGTTCACAATTCTCCTACAATCAGAATGTTAATCGATTAGATTAAACATTTATGCAGTTCTTTAGCACACAAACTTTCTTTTGTAAGAGCTGTGAGTTTTTAAGAGATGACAACTTTTTTATAAAGTCTCCTGACAATGCGGAAGCAGCTTCAAATTTTGAATTTTAAACAACTGATTCAAGAAATTAGAGCCAATAAGTGTTTAACAAACACAACGACATCAGCAGAATTACGGCTAAAATTACGCAATAACAATTAATAACAAAAGAAAAAAAACACACACACACACACACAGGTAGAAAAGATGTAGGAGACACACTTCTCCAAAGATGTACAGCTTTTAATGTAAATTTGCTAAAATTGAAAGAGAGAAAAATAAAAAATGAAAGAAATTGTTAAGCATGATTAAAAAGAAGAAAGCTCCTGGCCAGAATACACTTAAATACAATTTATTGCATTGCAAATAAATACAAGAAATTAACGAAGCGAGCCAGCTTAATGCTGAGTTATGCATACAATTATATGACGACAGCAAGCGGCAAGCAGCAAGCGGCAACTACAATTGGCTACAATTAGGCCAAAATAATATTAGCAACAGCAACAGGCAACCACCAACTGGCCTTGAAAATGCTTAAGAAATGTTACATGAAATGCATAAAACTAATGCACTACTGGGAATTTCAGTTAAGCTAAACCTTCGCGCGGGGATTTCGAGTGTTCCTTGATTTTAAAAAAACATTGTTAAATATTTGTCTGCTCCAAGTGCTGCATGTCAATTCAAGTGGCTCCAAGAGCGAAAGAGAGAGGCTGGGTTACCGTTATGGACAACAGAGCGGCAGCAGCGAAAAGATAAATTTAATTAATGATGATTTTTGTATTGTGTATTTTTTCGTTCGATTTACCGGTTTTTGAACTTTTCCCTACGCCCAGACCAGTCAGCCATTTATTTAAATATCCCTCTCTCTGTCTCTCATTCTCTATAAAGCATATTCGTATCCCTCTCTGTAATTTATGCTTATCTTCGCTGTGCGTTTCATTTCGTTTTGGTATTCGGTGCTTTTTCTGTGAAATGCATTTCTCTGCTTGGCCCGGAATGTGTGTCAAAGGCTCTAGAAGTGATCCTTAAGCATTTGCTTAGCACTTATTGACTTAAATCGACTCGAAATTGGGTCAAGTCTATTAGCTGAGCCATTTCATGAGCTATTTGAACTTGACACTGACACACGTTCAGTTTAATTTTCAAATCAAGCAGAACATATGCTATGCTATATGAGACGAACCAAAAGAAATAATAGTTGTACAATAAATAAATAAATTTAACGACCCACCGACTGTTGTAATCGAATATAATGTTTACGTTTTGGATAAAAACAATTGATATGTGGCTTGCTGGCTGTTCATAAGGTTGCTCATTAAATCTATATCACTTTGGCGGCATACTAATCCCAATACGAGGGACGCACATGATGTAATGAAAACTAATTAGCTTGCATAAGTGGCATTATATTAATTAATAAAATTGAGAGCTGTTTTATGGCACAACATTAAAATTCATAAATGGAAGCCTTTAACGCGCAACTGACTTTTTGGGTTATGTTGTGTTCTTAAAATACAGCCTAGATCGGTTATAGAATATAAATAAATGTCATACAAAATTACAGATTATTAACTTTTAGTTTTCGTTTTGTTTGCTTATAAACTGACATAGTTTAAAAAAAAAAGGAAATCTCACCATTGAAATTCCGCAAAATATCAAAAAGTTTGGCTGTTGTGTCAGTTTTAATGGTTTTTTTTTTGTTTTTTTATTTTACTTTTAGATATTTCAATATGTATGCCATAAAAGCATATATGAACACAGTCTGACGGCAGCCACGACATGCGTTATTATAGCAACAAAAACAATAACAAAATTTGCCAATTGCCCATAGCAGCATTAATAACAAACAAAATGGATATGAATGAATGCAAATTAAATACAATATGCAAATCAGATTTCATTATAAAATTTAATGTCTGCTTCCCAATGCCCGAGGGCAAAAAATGTTGCATACATTTAGGCCGCGATACATTTAGCGAATGCCACAACCAGAGCTATACAGTGTCTCAGAGCTTATTTGGATCCTGTATATGAACATCAACCATAATATTTACTAGGCAGTCAATCAGCCAAACAAAATCGATTTCGACCCGTATTAAATCTCACTGGCTTTAACTAAATTTTCAAATTGAACAACCGGGAAACCTCTGAGCGTGTTTAACTGCGTTAATATTATCTACCACAGATTTCTAATTCTCTTTGCTTTCTAAGCGTTTTTAATTTCCTTATTACTATTTTGGTCTGATTGGGCTTTTTACAGGTTTTTCCAATCCTTGCCATAAATAATGGAACTTTCCATTTTAATACTTTCTGGTTAATTATATCCCTTTATTTAATTTTAAAATTGTATCTTAAGTTCTCTCTTTAAGTTTTATAACATTTTTATTTTTATTATATTAAACCGATAAATACGAGAAAAATTGCAGAAAATTATACTTACGGTTCGGCTTCAATGGATTTCAATTTGGCCACATAGTTGGATGGTATATAGCCTTCTTGGCGTGTCTTCTTGCTGCGTGCCAGCCACCAGTCACCCTGTAAATGAGACAATAAGTCAATACAATTGCATTAAGTAAATATCTATGTATTTATTATTTAGATTAATGTATATACAGAGAGATATAATGTGGAAAAACATGAAGATAAAGCAATCAAAAGGTTGCTAGTTAATCAATTGTTTTGGATTAGTTGTAAGATAAACGACAAACATTATCAACATTTTATATATTGATAGATAGCACTAGAAAGCAGCTCAACTGCCAAACATATGCCATAAACTGAATCATCACTTAAAAATACTTAACAGGAAAGCATCAGCAATCAACTTTGCAATGGTGGCGAAATGTCGCTAATCAGTAGACAGCTATAGTGAAATCTGTTTTTTTTTTTTTTGCTCTCGTTGGCTGCAAGCCTTCAATTACCACGAATTGAACCTAAGGTTATCAAAAGGCTGAAAACGCAACAATATATTGTCTGATCATAAAATTTGCTATATATGATTCCTAAAGCATGATTATCGCTAATTTGACAAGTAAACATTTCACAAGAAAATGTAAAATGCTAATTTCGTTGATGTTTAACAATTTTGTGATTAATTAACAACTCCAGTTGCTGCCGCTTTGATTTGATTGCTATTATTGCTGTTGTTGTTGTTGCAATGGACAACATTTCACACAAAAGCTTAAACTATAATTAATTTAGCTGTCGTCAACAGCGAAATAAAAATGAAGGCGAAATCCAAATGAATTAATAGGATTCGGATAATTTCATTTTAGTTTCAATCTCGGAAATGTGAAACGTGTTTCGCAGTCTTTTGATCGAACCACAGCCAAGCAGCTAACAACTATAGAGAGTTATATTTGTATGTACCCATAGACCCATCAGTTTTGGAGGCATGTATATATCGCCAGAGCGGCACTTGTCCATTTGTAGTTGGTAGTTGGAAACACATAGTTCATATTTGTTTGGGTGGGTAATCAACATTCTCTTGATTGTGCTGGTCGACTCAATCAATTTACAGTGGGCGACGCGTCGGCCCAGCTGCTTAAAACATCGCACACTCACTCAACCAACAGCAATAACTGTGAACAGCAACAACATGAGCAACAATAAGCAGAAGCCAGACACGCAAAGTCAAAGTTTTTATGTTATACCGCAAAAGCAACGTAAGCAGTGGGTATATGCATTTATATGAGCAAAAGTCTAGATTTTAATTACAAAGGATTTGGTGATTTATCTTAAATGTTGTTTGACTTTAGCATGTATAGTATTCGTTTAACATCGCTAGCTTAATGGGTGTTTAGAGTACTTCTCTATTATTACTCTATAATCCTTAAGATTATTTTATAAGTGTAGATTAATAAATCTATAAAAAAAATTACATTGAGAGTTGGGCAACTAAACAAAACGTTTAATATAAAAATAAAATGAATGAAGAAAAAATAACGCAAACTTGTTCTGCGCTTGGTATACGAGAACCTATATTCCAAATTTGAAGTCTCTAGCTCTTACAGTTCCTGAGATCTGCGTGTTCATACAGACGGACGGACGGACGGACAGACGGACATGGCTGTATCGACTCGACTATTGATCCTGATCAAGAATATATATATACTTTGTGGGGTCGGAGATGCTTCCTTCTGCCTGTTACATACATTTGCACAAAACCATTATACCCGTTTTACCCAGTTTTAATGGGTTCAGGGTATAAAAAATACAGTATACAACACTTTGCATATTTTTTTTACAGGGCACCGCCATCTCGCTAAAAAATATTTTCATATATTTGCTTTTTTTTCTCTTAGCAATTTTTATTACATATTGTGCTTTATATTCGTGCAGTTTACCATTCACGCATTGGTTTTGCTTCGTTACGATTGGCAAAAATTTAAAAAAAAAAACAAGTAAAAGTGCTGCAGTCGAGTGAACTCGACTACTATATACCCTGAACCCAGTTAAAAAATATATTCTATTATTATTGGCAAATTCCCCTTTAAAAAGATTTACACTAACACGTGAAACACGCAATCGTAGGTAGCGGGGCTCATGCCATCCCTTTCTCACACATGCGCTCGCATATTCATGCATACAGAAAATGCTTGCGGCTGCTGATAGAAATGAGATCAATATGAGAATATATTTTCGACTATATCTTGGGTGTTTCTTATCCGATCTTGACGATCTTGGCATTTGGTATATGTATGCATATGCATATCATATATTAATTAGAAGATTCTGCCTTTAAAATTGTGGCATTTATTGCTATCGGAAATTTAATTTATCGATAATTGATAAACGAAGGCAGTTATCGAAAAAATAACGCAAACTTGTTCTGCGCCTGGTATACGAGAACCTATATTCCAAATTTGAAGTCTCTAGCTCTTACAGTTCCTGAGATCTGCGTGTTCATACAGACGAACGGACGGACGGACAGACGGACATGGCTATATCGACTCGACTATTGATCCTGATCAAGAATATATATATACTTTGTGGGGTCGGAGATGCTTCCTTCTGCCTGTTACATACATTTGCACAAAACCATTATACCCTGTTTACCCATTTTTAATGGGTTCAGGGTATAAAAAAAAAACAGATGAAAAATAAGAGTTGAAAATTAAATTAAAAATTTATACAATCGGTTCGCTCGTCGGTTGTTGGTTTGTTTGGTTCGCTTACGCGCTTTCCATGTCTGGCTTGGTATTTGTTAAAAAGCTTGACAACAACAACAAACCATAACAATAACAACAGTAGAAACTGGCTTTTGCCAAATTTGTGCAGCACTTTGGTTTTCGCGTTGCTGGGATAAAAGACAATAACCGTTAGATATTCATCATATTTAAACTTGTTTTTTTTTAAACAGAAAATTGTTAACAATAAATTGCAATTGGTTTGCTGATTACAAACGCATCGCACTTGATGTATGGACAGACAGATAGCAACACCATCCATTCCCCCACCTTTTAATTGTTGGGAGTCAAGTGCCTTTGCTATCATTAGCCTGGTGCACGATAAACTCCGTGAAAGGTCAATGAACCATATCATTTTAGGGTTCACTGTTTATTTGTTGTTTGCTTTGATTTTGATGTTTCTCTTTCAAGCATGCACTACTTGCCCCTATTCTTTCTGCTTTAGTTACTTCACTAGTGCATTTCATAATATGTTGTTGCTTTTTTTTGGTAGCTACAGTTGCAAGTATTTGTATACAAATTCATGCGGCTTGATTCCAGTGAAAATTAAAATAATTTTTATTCTTAGATGCGCGTTTATTGGACATTTCTATGATTAGATTGTAAAAAAGAAATGGGATTTCTTTTGTTGTCAGCTTAGTTTAGACTCCAGATTTATATTCATGAGTGCTGTTCTACTTAGGATAGGTCCAGATTTTACAGCTAACCAAAGACGTAGTTAAGCCATTGACCCAAGTCGAGACATTCACTTAGCTTATGATTGGATCACTTCTCGAATCAATGGCATACAAAAGCTTTAAAAAACAAGGTGATAATAATTTAAATTATTTTTTTTTTCTCTGAGTGTTCTATCTAAAAAGAAGCGATTAGATTTTAGCTGTACACCAATTCATTTAAATTACCTTGAATTGAGTTTGGTTAAACAATGTTTGTATGTGTACGTCACATGCTCTGAATAGTCATATACATAATCTGAAAACTTTGAATAGAGCTAAAAGCGTATGCATAATCTCCGACTAAGAGGCTGCAACAGCAAACAAAAGAAACTTGCAAGCATAATGCAGCAGGCATAGAGTAAAGTCTCGCTAGAGGGAAATCCTTGAAGGGTTTCACTGAGTTTCCTGCTGCTTGAGAGCCAAGCGCAAATGAGTCAAGCGGCTTCTTTGCTGCAATAGCAAAGGCATGAAAGCGATTCATTTTTCTTTCACTTCTTGCGCGCGGAGTATAAGAGAGCACCCAAAGAATATGCAATGTGCAAGGCGACTAAACTGCAACTGTGTGTGAATAAATGAGCGTAAGCTGGTGTGAGTGTTGTTTTGTGTTGTGTTGTATGTTGAGTAAATAACAATGAAGAGTAGCGACGACGACGACGAAGCTGACGAGGCACACCCATAAAATATTTGAACATATACAATTTTGATTTCTATGCATGACGTTGAGCTAAGCGAAGTTGTTGTAAAAAAGTTTACACGAAAGGAAGTCGGGCAGTTTTTTTTTTTTGTTTACATACCCTGTAAACACTAAAGAGTTTATAGAAGGGGTATCAGGAGCTAGTGAAAATGTATTTATCAGGCAGAGGAAAACATTGTACAGCACATATATCTGTTTTTGATTTGTAAAACAGAGCAATATATGCAGCCATATGTTCCTACCACAAATTTGATAAGTTCTTCGATCAAATTTATATCCCAAATCGATTATTATCAATTCCTACCCCTCATATTTAGGTTACGAATTTATTATTTCATCATGAACAACATGCCGTTACAGTTTCCAGGAATTTTTTTCAAAAATTAAAAATACAAACTATTAAAAGCTAAGCATTAATAATCTTCCAGTCGTGCACTTTCGATTAGAGAAGTTTACGGTCAGATTTTTGTTTGTTTTGCTGTTACTATGAAGTTGAAAAGCTAAAAGTCTGGTTGCTGTTGTTTTGCTTATACTTTAATTAAACGCGTCTGCCGGTTGTACACAGCTACCGGAAACGGATTCGAGCTGCTGGCTGGTTACTTTGGTTGCTTGGTGACAGCTGCGAGAGAGAGAAAGAGAGAGGAAAGAAGCGTACATCTTAATGGGATGGGGAATGCGTTCAGAGTAATCAGGGCTACACAATTGCAGCACATCATACAGAATCATCCGAATGGCCATTCCGCATTTGTGAGTGCGCAACTCTTGGCCGACAGCCAAAGGTGGACGTCATGCTTTTAGGCGCCGCCACTTGTCTGAGCAGTCAGCCAGGCGGCCACAATTGGCCAAGCGGACACAGCCATAAGGTGGTCAGGGCTGTGAGTGCTGACGTAAACGCTTTAAATATGCATGCCATAATTTGATATGTGTGTTTATGTGTCGTCTTCTACAAAAGTTGAATGCGCCTTATGTCACAATAGAATCACAATCTGCCCCAGTCGGTGTGGGTGGTGTGGGATTGTATTGTAATTCGGCCTCCAAGGAGCTAATCATAGAATGTGTACCAAAAATATGCAAAGTATTTGAATGTTTCGGTGCTAGCGTTTGCTTGGCCTGCTCTCATTGTTGGTCTAACTTTCCAAGTTGAGCTGCTGCAATGGTAATTTTAGTGCCAAAAATAAAAAAGGACTGCAATCAACCGATATTTGTATGCTCTTTTTAAGAGTAAATAGGCACTTGCTACTTTAATAACTTCAACTAATTAAATAATTGCGATTATGAACAATAAACTCGCTAAAATTTATTGTTCATATATTCCCAAAAGTGTGGGCAGTTTGTAATTAGCTTTTATATAAAATATTTTATTTTATTCTATTTCCTATTGCAAGTTAGAGTAGGCAGACTATTTCAAGTAAGTGTATGCATACTAAAAATACAAGCCAGCTACAAAAGAGACGGATGGATGTGCATACAAAACGCACAGACTGGGCTCAAGTTTAGAGTTTGAGTTTTGTTGGCTGCTGGTTTTCTCAGTCGGTTCAAGTGACGAGTAGCAAGTCGCAAGTGGTGGCAACGTTGGCCGCAATTACAGCGTCTGGTTTGATGCCAGCTCAACATGCCCCCCTTTTCCAGCCAAAAACAGAAAATATATATATGTATAGCCACTGACATTGAAACAAAAAATCGTAGAAAAATGCAGAAAACGAAACAAAAAATGAAAATGAAAAAGATACAAAGTTTGGTTGAAATTGTTGAGATGACGCATGACTCGAAATGTTGGCAATAGAGAATTTAATTCGAGAAGAGCTCGCTAATAAATTATAATTATTTATGTGAAATGCATAGAATCTTATGTCTATAAATAAAATATGAGCAAAATTATTTGCAACAATCGATTTTATGTACAACCTGAGCCAAGTTTTTCATTAAGTTTAATTTGTTATTTATGTACATCGATAAATAAATCTAGCTAACGACAATAAGTAGTATATCCATATATGACTTTACAATAAAGAAATCAAGTTCCGCTAAATTGTAATCAAACAAAAAACATGAACGTTTCTGCTTTTGTTTTGATATAAAAATACAATTGGTTTAGTGATAAGTCAATCGTCACATCGTCGTTTACAGCACTATAGAAAACAACTGATTGGCATGACTAAGACGAGTTTTGATGATTAAACCGCAATTGCATTTGGCGGGTTTATAATAACTCTTGAATAATCAAAGTACTCAGGAAGTATTTATACAGCTGCAAGTTATGCATAGCTTTCCAAAGGCAACGTTTGGCAAGCGAGTTGGATCAATTGGATTAATGACACTCAGACATATACGAAAATGGAAAATGTTGTTGATAAGATAATATTCGAAAAACTTAATTGCTCAGTTTGGTTATCACTCCGCTCACTCTCTTTCATTTCTTTCACTCTCCCATTTTGTGTGATGATTCACTCACCTGTGTGTCATTCAAAATCTCCAAGTGCTCACCCTTGCGGAAGCTCAAGTCCTCGTCTGTGCGCGCATCGTAATCGTAGAGAGCGACAAAGATTTTGGCATTCGCATTGGCCGCATCGCTTTCGGGTATCTGCGGCACTGGACGAATCTGCTCCGCCGGCTGACCGGGCATGGGCATCGCTATCTGTGGCACTCCAACGCCGACTCCGACACCAACGCCAATGCTGGCCCCGGGATCATCGAGGGGATTGCGTACATCGCCCGTGTGCGGCTTGTCGTTGTCCGGTTTCTGTGTGCGCAAACAGTTGCCCATGATGAGGCAGATGGAAGAAGTTGTTGTTGCTGTTTCGCTGGAGCAGCAGTGATTTGTGACGTACGATGACGTAAATGCAATGAATGGAAGCCAAGTTGTTTGTTGTTGTTGTTGTACGAGTGTGTGTGTGCAATAACTGTTACTTTCACTCACACACAGACGCAGCTGAATGCACACCAATTACAATTCAATTGCACTCGTTTGTTTATACTGGGGACAACACACTCACTCACACACACACACACACGCACACACATATATATATGGACATACACTATTTTTTGTTGTTATTGTTGCTGTTGCTTATTTGCTCACTCGCGATCTACATGGGGTGTTGGCACTTATCTCTCTTTCTCTCTCTTGCTATTTCGGCTATGATTGTAGCGCGTCGTCAGTTAAACATTTATCTAAAATGTTTGTTGCCTTATTGCTGTTGAATCTGTATGTATTGTGCATGTATAATTTTACATGTATATTTTTACTCTCTAACTAAACCAAATGCTCACACTATGCTCTGTTGTGAGTGCGTATTGATGTATGTAGTTTTCTGGTATTTTTTGCATGTATGTATGAGTGTGATGCTGGGTGGCCAAACAACAGGATTGGACGCGACCATTAAGAAAACAATTCAAAAACACTGATACACTATTGAGGCACATGCATACATTATTACACTATTCTGCTTGACCATTTATTGCATTTTCTTCACATTTTTAAGTCATTTAATTTACAAGTTTCAGCTGCAGTGAAAATGGCTCCCCGATGAAAACCTACGCGACAGTCGATAAGCACTGCTACATCGATAGCTTCGATACATGAGTGTCAGATACAGGCATGCAAATAATAATAATCGCTGTACATCTCTGTAATTTTTCACATTTGTATCGAATAATGTTAAGCAGCAGATGTCTATTAATGCTATGTTAACAGCTGGTAGGGACTGCTTCGCTGCTAATTCGTAAAAACTAAAACGTGTTTAAAACTAATTTTTATATAAAATGCCTATATATTATGATTACTTTAATTAATCTACGCATATGTGAGAAATTTTTCTCCAAATTGCATTTATATTATTAAATATCTAGATTCTTAGCTGTCAAACGGTGTCAGCTGTGAATTATTTAAATCTGTGCAAAATGTTGGGTTGCTGATATCGAAAATGTTCGATAGATGAATCAGAACTTGGTTCGCTCACGAATGTTAGATGGAACGGTTGAGAAGCGTTTCTTAATTCTCATTCTGCATTTGACAAGCATTCTGGGCGAAGGGAGATTAGTTACATTAATTCAAATACAACTATTTTTTTTGTTTCATTGATTAAAATCTTTGCACAAAATGGATATAAAATCATTTTTATTTTCCTATTGTGCAAAGAACCAAACGGAGCCCAAGTTCGAAGTACGTCCAACTGGTAAGTGCCCACAGAATGATTAACAACAAGCCGGCAAATAACATTTGACGAGCATTCTCGATTCCCTTTTTAAGGACCAAAACATCGCCAGCGTTTTCTGTGTGAGGTGCGCGTTGATCTGTGCTCCTATGTCGCTGTGGGCAACTCCACCAACAAGAAGGATGCCGAAAAGAATGCTTCGCGTGATTTTGTCAACTATTTGGTGCGCGCTGGCAAACTGAATGTCAAAGATGTGCCACCAGACGCCGTTGCATCGCCAGCATTTGCCGTTTGCAACGATGTTGATAGCAATAATGCACGCATGCCTGGCGGACAGCAGCGTCGTGTCTTTGGTGGCGCATCGGGACCGCAAGATTTGGGTGAGGCATATCGTCCACTTAACCATGAAGGTGGACGCGAACGCTTCAGCCTTTTCGATCATGTCCAAGAGCAAAAGGACATGAACGAGGCGGAGTCAATTGATGTGAACGCGGCCATCCATGGCAACTGGACCATAGAGAATGCCAAGGATTGCTTGAATATTTATAAGCAATCGAATAACATTCGTGAAGACTACAAGTTTACGCCCGTTGGCCCAAATCATGCCAGGTAAGTGTGCGTCAGGCATCCTCCACTGCATTATCCACTGCCTTGCTTTCTATTTTTCTTTGATGGCGGATTTTTTTTTTTTGCGTCTGGTAAGCTGCGCACTGGATTTGGCGTTTGTTAGCCCAAATCTGGAGCGCAGCTCGTAGTTATGGCGATAATGCCGGGCTGTGCGCAATTTATGAACAGGCATCGGGAGTCTGAAAGTAAATGCACACAAGCACAAAAATACAGCACACGCTCGAAAAGGTGAACCAATCAAATAAGCAAAACTTTCCTATTTGTCGAAATGTAAATTGTAAACAATCGCTTAATAAAAATTATTCGCTTCGGTGTGCCGAGGATTAAATACCCTTGCAGATACAGTATGTCAAGAAAGTATTTGGACACAGGAATTAAAGCATATATTCTAATATTTATTGAATTTTTGGAAAAAATTGTTTTCAGTGACATATTTTTTTCTTTAAATTTTTCTACTATTAAGTGGACTTCATAAAACTATTTTAAAAAAATTTACAAAATTCATTCATCTTTAAACCAAAATAATACATTCTTTGGGCTGTCAAGAAAGTGTTTGGACAACGGCAGTCTACGATTACAACATTTATTCTTAATTTTTTTGTTAAATAGTTTTAAGAAATTCACTTAATAGTAGAATAATAGGAAAAATATTTAAAGTCAATAATACAATAATTTCTTTTGCAACAGAAATGAGAAAATATGAATTTTTTCTTGTGCCCAAAAACTTTCTTGACAGAATATATGTGTATAATAACTTTTTAATCAAACAAAATTATAATAATCCGATGTTGATAAAACGGCTTAAGAAAATAATAACGCTCTCTGCAAGGGTATATGTAATGTATTTTTAGGTTTTAGATGTTGTCAAATCTAATCTGATTTTTCGCTTCTCTTTTGTATGCATACAGAATGTAGTTAGTGTATTTTGAAAGAGTGTTCACTTTATCGAGCGTGCACTGTACATGATTAGAACTGTGCCGAGCGCGACTGGGCTGGGCTTTCAGAGCAACTTGGCACAACAAATACAAAAGACACCACGTCCACACATGTCAGACAGCAGATTGGCTTGAGTCCATTAAGCTCCAACATCCAATCGCAGCCATCATTTTGGCTGCATATATATATATATATATATATATATATATATATATATTGAGATATGTGCACATTGTAGCTCTGAAAGTCTGGCATCCGTGAGTAACTAAGAGAAAAAGAGAGTTGCATCAGTTGCGCACAGCACAGGTTGAGTTTTGATGTCCTTGAACGTAAGTTGGTAAGTGTGGCAGAAGCAAACAGCTCCAGTTAACAATTAAACCATTCTCTCTATCGCAATGTGTGTAGGAGCTATATGGCCGAGTTGTCCATATTTGTGCCGGCGCTAAAGCGGAAGGTTACCGCACGTGAGACGGGCTCCAACAAGAAAGCGGCGAGCAAATCTTGCGCTCTTTCCCTTGTGCGTCAACTCTTCCATTTGAAAGTAATCGAAGCATTCAGCGGCACGCTCAAAAAGAAAAAGGATGAGGAACTAAAGCCATATCCAGTTAAGCTGAACCAATTGCTCATCGATGATGTGGATGAGGTCATCAGAGATCTCGATCTTCCTGTGGTCAATCCACGCAACATTAAAGTCGAACCAGATGGCATGCCCATGTCTCTAATTGTGAGTAATTGAAACTAACATTGAATCACTGAATCCCTCATCAAACTCATGTGTTATTTGCAATCAGGTTACACCAGCTCGCTTGGATATGAACCAGGATAGCGAGGGGCGTCAGGACAACATTGCTGTCATTCCGTGGGCACCACCGCAGCCCAACTGGAATGCATGGCATGCGTGCAACATTGATGAGGGCACTCTGGCCACCGCCTCGCTGGATGAACTCTCTGATGACTTCGAGCGCCAATTGCGTGATCGTCGCGAGAGCGATGCCGAATATCGTCAGTTTTTGGAGTTTCGCGACAAGCTGCCAATTGCAGCCATGCGCTCCGAGATCATGAACGCCATCAACGAGAGTCCCGTGGTGATCATACGCGGCAACACCGGGTGCGGCAAGACCACACAAATTGCCCAATACATCCTCGACGATTATATCACATCGGGCCAGGGTGGCTATGCCAACATTTATGTAACCCAGCCGCGTCGCATCTCGGCCATTTCGGTGGCTGAGCGCGTCGCACGTGAACGCTGCGAGCAACTGAGCGATAGTGTTGGCTATTCGGTGCGCTTTGAGTCCGTCTTTCCGCGTCCCTACGGCGCCATCCTGTTCTGCACCGTGGGCGTCCTGCTGCGCAAACTGGAGGCGGGCCTGCGGGGCATCTCCCACATTATTGTCGATGAGATACACGAGCGCGATGTGAATAGCGACTTTCTTTTGGTCATCTTGCGCGACATGGTCGCCACTTACCCGGACTTGCACAGTGCGTTATCAATTTGAAGACTATCTCTCATCCTTGTGTCATCTTTGACTATCCAAAAATAACATTCTCATTCTTTTATTTTTAGTTATTCTTATGTCGGCTACAATTGATACGACTCTCTTTTCCAAATACTTTGGCGACTGTCCGGTGCTGGAGGTGCCGGGACGTGCATTTCCCGTGCAACAGTTCTTCCTGGAGGACATCATTCAGATGACCGGCTTCGTGCCATCCGCAGAGTCGCGTCGCAAGCGCAAAGAAGCCGATGACGAGGAACGACTTCTGCTCAAGGACAACGATGAGGAGGGCGAATCGAATCTGAACAAGGTATGCGAGGAAAAGTACTCGCAGCAGACTCGCAATGCCATGGCCTTGCTGTCCGAATCGGATGTCAGCTTCGAGCTGCTGGAGTCTTTGTTGATGCACATCAAATCGAAGAATATACCCGGTGCCATTCTGGTCTTTCTTCCCGGCTGGAATCTGATATTTGCCTTGATGAAATATCTGCAGAGCTCGACCAATTTTGGCAATCCGCAATATCGCATTTTGCCCTGCCATTCGCAGATACCGCGCGATGATCAGCGCAAGGTCTTTGAATCGGTGCCTGATGGCGTCACCAAGATCATTCTGTCCACAAACATTGCCGAGACATCGATTACCATTGATGATATTGTGTTTGTGGTGGACATTTGCAAGGCACGCATGAAGCTATTCACATCGCACAACAATTTAACCAGCTACGCGACCGTTTGGGCCAGCAAGACCAATCTGGAGCAGCGCAAGGGACGGGCTGGTCGCGTTCGTCCTGGCTTCTGTTTCACACTATGTTCACGCGCACGTTTCGCCCAGCTGGAGGAGAATCTGACGCCGGAAATGTTCCGCACACCGCTGCATGAGATCGCTTTGACGGTGAAGCTTCTGCGCCTAGGCGCCATACATCATTTCCTATCCAAGGCACTGGAGCCACCGCCAGTGGACGCTGTCATCGAGGCGGAGGTGCTGCTGCGGGAGATGCGCTGCCTAGATGCCAACGATAATCTGACGCCATTGGGCAGACTTCTCGCCCGACTGCCCATTGAGCCACGTCTGGGCAAGATGATGGTGTTGGGCGCTGTATTTGGATGCGCTGATCTCGTCGCTGGAATGGCCTCCTATTCGAGTACCTTTTCGGAGGTGTTTGCTTTGGACATTGGCCAGCGCCGTTTGGCCAATCATCAGAAGGCGCTAAGCGGACGCAAGTGCTCCGATCATGTGGCCATGATTGTTGCCTCGCAGCTGTGGCAGAATGCCAAGCATCGTGGGGAGCAGGAGGAGGCGCGCTTCTGCGATTGGAAGGGACTGCAAATGTCGACCATGAATGTGATGTACGATGCCAAGATGCAGTTGCTCGATCTGCTGCAGCAGGCTGGCTTTCCCGAGGAGTGCATGCTGGGTCATCAGGTGGATGCCAATGTCAATGATTCTGAGCTGGATGTCGCAACGGCGCTGCTCTGTCTCGGACTGTATCCGAACATCTGTGTGCACAAGGAGAAGCGTAAGGTGCTCACCACCGAGTCGAAGGCGGCTCTGCTCCACAAGACTTCGGTGAACTGCAGCAATCTGTCGGTGAGCTTCCCCTATCCATTCTTTGTCTTCGGCGAGAAGATTCGCACGCGTGCCGTGTCCTGCAAGCAAATGTCCATGGTTACGCCGCTTCAGGTGATGCTGTTCGGTTCGCGCAAAATCGATCTGGCGCCCAACAGTATTGTGCGCGTGGATAACTGGCTCAATTTCGAGATGGACCCTGAGCATGCCGCCAAGATTGGTGCCTTGAAGCCGGCTCTCGAAGATCTCATAACCATTGCCTGTGATAATCCCAGCGGTGTGCTACAGATGGATGACCGCTACGCCCGCCTGGTGCGCGTGGTCCGCGAACTCTGCGAGCAGAATGCTGGCGATTATGGGCTGCATCGTGAATCTGGTGTGATGCCCTTTATGTCTCGCACCTTCCGCGACAACAATAGTGGATTCGGTGGACCAGCCAAGCGTGGACGTTTCGATGACGGTGGCTATGGTGGAAGAGATGGTAGAGATGCAAGAGATGCAAGAGACGCAAGAGATGGCGGTGGAGGAGATTATAGAGGCAACTTCGGTGGTGGCGGTGGTGGTGGCAATTTTGGAGGTGGCGGTCGTGGCTATAGAGGCGGCCGCTCGAGTGGTTTTGGAAATCGTTACGGCGGCAACGGCGGCTTCAACAATGGACGATTCGGCGGTGCGTACAATAATGGAGGAGGAGGTGGTGCGTATAACAACGGAAGAGCAGGTGGTGGCGGCGGCAACGGCAGCAGTGGCTTCAACAGTGGTGGAGGAGGTGTCAGCGGATTAAACAATGGAGGTGGAGGAAGTGATGGCAGCGAATTCAACAACGGAGGTGGAGGAGGCGGTTTCAACAATAGAGGAGGAGGCGGAGGAGGAAACGGAGGTGGAAACCTTGGCAGTGATAGAAACTATGGGGGAGGCGGCGGTAGCGACAATAACTGGCGTGCCTATTCCTATCAAAGCTTTTAAACTATTCTAATCTAATACTCTTACAATTACGATTTAATAAAAATGCATCAGTTAACACGCGTAATATAGAAAAAATCATAAGTTGGCATCATTTAAAACTGTGGACTAGGAAATATTTTGATTTTTTTGTGAATTTTGGTAACAGTTCAGAGCCACTGGCTGTCATTTTTGAATAGGGGCTGTCAAATGCAGTCGCCAAGTCTGCAGAGTAATCGATAGTCAAGCCGACTCGATAAATTCAATGCTCATTATTTTATGGTAATTTATAAAAATATATACCAACTATATTATTACTATTGTGCTAATAGTAAAAGATTAAATTAAAAAGCATTCACATTTGGCTTAAGCGGCATAGCTACCTTTTTAATAGCAGTTTGTAATAATATACCAAAGGTTGATAACTCTGCTGCTTTAGTAAATTTACCTGCGTACCCCGCACTTATGCTATCGATAAAGTCAACGATATTTTTTTTAATGCAGTGCCGCCATTCAATTAAAATAAGCGTCATTTGAGTTATTTTCGCGCGATTTTTGTTTTGATTTAGTTACTAAATTTTGTGCATTGAGAGTTCAAGATAGGTATACAATGGATTTCGATAATGCCAAGGAGAACATACAGCCCTTGGCAAGTGGACGCAATGTGTGCCTCCTGCAGGCCTCGCTTTGCCAAGACGCCTCCGAAGAGCTGAGCGCACAGCGGAAGCAGCTCGAGTTGAATATAAAAAATTACAAGGGCGACGATCCGTTGGAGCCGTGGTATGCCTACATATGCTGGATTGAGCAGAGCTATCCGGCGGGCGGCACCAATTGCGGCCTGCAGAAGGTCATGCAGAAATGCCTGACCCGCTTCGAGCAGGATGAGCGCTATAAACAGGATCGAAGGCTGATAAAACTCTTCATAAAATTCGTAAGTGCGCGTGTAAAGCTGTAGAGTTTTGTCATAAAACACTTGCTACTCATTTACTACTACAGATGGGCAACCAAGGCGATCAGATTGAGTGTTATCAGCAGATGTACAACAGCGGAATCGGCACCATGCTTTCCGATTTCTATATAGCCTGGGCCTATAGCTACGATCTGAGCGGCAACATGCGCAAAGCCAACGAAATCTTTCGCCTCGGCATCGAATGCCGTGCCCAGCCACTGGAGGAGCTTAAGGAGGCCCAACTGCACTTCGGCTATACGGTTGCCCAGCGCTTGCTGTATAATGAGGGCGAGATATCCGCTGTCACCCAGGAGCTTAACGATCGCCGTCTAGCACTGCGCTCGCTGCATGGCCAGAAACGTGAGAACACCGTCACAGTGGGCAGCGTGCGGACGGGAGCTGCTGTCAAAAGTAATATGCCCGGCGTGGTGCAAGTAAGTTGAATTCTCAGAAAAATAATGAGATAAATCATATTTATCACAGATTATTTGAGTTTTGGGCATAGCCATTTAATCTTCATCAAGCCGAAGCTAACACTTCTCTCTCATCGGTAACATGCAGAGCTCTGGAGCCAGCACAAGTCGCGCCAGTCGCAATCCCAACCGTCAACTGGAAGTATTCAATGATGAGAATGCCGATTTGAATGTGCCGCCAACGGAGCAGCCAGCTGATAGTGAAACAGAGGCCGCAGCTGAGGGAAAGTCCAGTTTACATTCGATTATTGATGCGACACGGCAACAGGAGAATCTCAAAGAAACCATAGCCTGGAGCAAACCGCACAAGCACGGCAGGATCTTTGGCTCGACGGCTGCACATGATCCGGCCTTTGCCATTCACGTGGATGAGAAGGCGCTGCCGCCCATCATTGATCCCGAGGGCAACGACATCAAGCCCTTCAAAAATCCACCGAACTTTGTACCGAAGAATGCACCGCAGACTGCTTGGCTGACTCCCGTTACAATTGAGGATGAGCCGGACCAAAATACGCTGCCGTGCTACAACAAATGCATGCTGTATCCACGTCCCAACATGGAGTTCTCGCCGGAGGAGTATCGTACCTATTGCTGGCTCAAAAGTCGCAACGATCAGCATCCCTATGTCCTGCGCAACGAATCCTGGTGGAGCAACGGTCCAGCTCACGGTGTCCGTCGATACCCGAATTTTGCAAGCGTCTCCAAGCCGCAGGCACGCGATGAGCTGGATGCCTACTATAAGCCGCCTGTGGCGCCGTCTATAACCACATTGCTGGACAAGATCTACAACGATGAGGAGCAGCAGGAGTATCAGCTGGAGGAGCTGGTGGCCAAGTGCCGAGAGAAGAAACTCGGTGCCCAAGGCGTCGCAGACATGGAGGAGACGGTGTGTCTGCCAGGTGAACAGATGCCGCGGCGAAAGAGTTTCTTCCCAGCCGTGCAGGCGGGATCTAGTAGAAAATCCGTTATGCCCAGAATATCGTTTTTGAGAGAAGAGGAAGAGGATGAAGAAGAGGAGCTACAGCAGCAGGAGCAGACTGAGCCGGTTGCTAAGCCCAAAGCACCTGATCCAGTGGCCAACCAAATATGGGTAGATCCTGCAGCAGCTACAATCAAAACCCTAACTCCAACTCCAATTCCAATTGCAACTGCAATTCCAACTGCTGCTCCAACTGTTCCTTCACCTTTAGAGGATAAATTTGTAGTGCCAGCGCACCCCACACTAAAAATAGAAATATTTGAGGATGAGGCGATGCCACCACCACCGCCTGCAGTAAAGCCAGCTCCGAGCGCATTCTTCGATGCGGATGAAACGTGCTCCACGCAAATGTTCAACATATTCATTACATCGCAGGCAGTGAGCACGCCCAAGGCGCCACAAAAGCAACAGTCGTCGCGTCAATTTGGCACCATACTCAAGGAGACACTAGCGGTGACTCCACCGACTCCGACAACGGAGTTGGAGGCTGCACCTGTGGGTTCGCCTATTCTGCGCAAGCAGCTCTCCACCATACTGGAGACATCGGAGCATGCCATTGGTGGCAACACCAAATCGACGCTCACATCGAATGCCTCCGCTTCGCACGGTTCGCAGCTGACAGGAAAATCGGAGGCATTGCAGGGTGACGAATGCACTCCGGGTCCAACGCGACTGCAGCGCCAACTGTCCATCGTTGGCGAGGAGATGCCGTCCATTACTGCTGGCAACTTTCAGCGTCCAGAGTTGTGGGAACCGAATGCGCCCAGTGTGCCGTTACTGAAATCGCTGCGATTCCAGGAGGATAAGACGGAAACGGTGACCCGTCCACTGTTATCCTGCTATCAGGAGGATAAAACCGAGACGTTGCCCCGACTGCCATTGACCATGCCAAACACATCGCTGCATCAACGGATGGCGCAGCCATTGGTGCCGCAGCTGCCAAAGCAGAGTGACGAAGATGACATTTGCGGCTTGTTTGCCCAGTCGCCGCCAATGTCCAAGGCATTTGGTTCACCACTCTACGCGGCCAGCTCGAAGCGCATTTGTAATCAGCATACGCCGGACCTGATGAGCACGGCAAAGAAGCAATCTGAGCAGCCCAAACGGAATTGCTTTGAGGTGTTTGACGACCAAGAGTTCTCGCTACCTGTGGCCAAAGCTAGCATTAACAAATTGACCGACTCATTTATGGCTGACTTATCCTTTGTGCCAGAGACGCAGTTGCCGCCGAGAAGTCAAGCGACTATTCAAAAGAAATTGGAAATCTTTTTGGATGATACAATGCCTCCACCGGCGCCGCCAGAGGTGCCGCCACTGATCAACTGCACATTGCCGGAAACTCAACCAGACTTCGAAGTCCTTGGGCCGGCGCACTTGACTGCCTCGTTTATGAAGGATTGCACGCAGCTAAGCATCTGCCCGGTCCCGGATAAGAATAAAACGACAAACAAATTCGATGTATTTCGGGATGAGTCCAATCCACTCCAACTGACGCTGCTGCCGCCGCCGCCAATCGTCTTATTGGATTGCACATTGCCCGAAACGCAGCCACAAGGACGAGGAGGAGCTGCTGCTGTTGTAGAGCAGCTGGAGACCATTGGACCCGCTCACCTGACTGCCTCGATTATGGAGGATTTCACAGAGCTAAGCAAATGCCCCTCAACACCTTCCAGCACATCAGCAGCAACAACCACAACAAAAACAACAGCTGAAAAACAGCGTAAGTTTCTTCAGGTTTCGAACTCGCAGTCGGAATCGGATAAGCAGTCTAGCTATTACTTTGAACTAAATGCGGCGACCGAAATGTTTGCCAGCAACAACAGCATGATCAAGAACTCGACGGTGCTGTCCGAGGCAAGCAGAGGCAAGCCCAGCAAATCACCGGTTCAAATTCTGCCTGGTCCGACGATTATCGTAGAGGAAGCCATCGAAACCGATTTCGATGATAGGAGCATATATTACAAGAAAACACCGCTGACGCCAAAGCAATCGTACAACAATTCCTGGCACGAGTCGGTGCCAAAAGAGAACTTTGAGCATCGCAAGGCCAGTGTTCATGATTCCGTGCTGAACGAAACGCTGGCCAGCCGCAATGTGAATCCATTCAGTATGGATATTATAAATTCACTGCTCGACTCCATTGAGTTTTCGCTGTATATTGAGAAGCTGCCGAATTGCCAGCTGCAGGGACATGTACAGCGCCTGAAGCCACAGTCCACGCTCGAGGTCAATGGCGACAGGTTTGAAGTAGACAAAATGATAGGCAAGGGCGCCTATGGTTCCATATTTAGCGGTATTCATTGCAAGTCGGGCAAAAAAGTCGCCTTCAAACAGGAGAAACCCACCAACTATTGGGAGTATTACATCTGCCTGGAGGTGCACTCTCGACTGACCAGTGAGGAGATGGTAAAATATATATTTTATAGACGTGTATCTCACTGCAATACTTAACTAACTCGTTTGTTTAATTTTGTATAGCTACCCGCATATATTCACATCGATTATGCTCTGGTGGGTAATAATAGCAGCGTTTATATAATGGAACTTTCGACTTACGGCTCGCTGATCTGCGTGTGCAACAAGTACAAGAAGCACTCCAACAAGAATTTGGATGAATATATTGTGATGCATCTCTGCTGTCAGCTGCTCGACATTGTCGATCATTTGCATGCCTTGGGCATCATTCATGCCGATATCAAAGCGGATAACTTTCTACTAACGAGACCGTAAGTAGACAACTGAATCCGATTTCAAACATATTCCATTATTATAGATATTGAGGCTTATACTACTCATTTTTACACTGCTGAAATATATATTTGATGATAATAATAATATTTGCACTCTAATATTTAATTATTAATTCAATCATTGAATAAACAGTTGGCAGCAAATATTTTACTGCCTGATGGATTAATATTATGTGGCAGATAAAAGACTTGTCTCGCATTTAATATATAATTTCTTGATTATCATCAAAATCGAAGTAGGTTTAATAAAAAATGTGGCCAAGTATTTTTTCGTTTTATGCTTGTATCTTCAATTTATAAATATCTTACTGCTCTTCCCTGAAATCGATACAGATTTTATTCAAAAATAGTAATATATCATTTATATTCTGTATATTTAAGATTGAAGCGAAAGTAATTTAAATATTGGTTTTCCATACTCTCCTTACAGCTTGAGTGGTCAACCAAATGAGCTCAGTGTGCAGTTGATTGACTTTGGTGTGGCAATTGACACCAAACTTTTTCCACCCAATCAGACGTTCGACTATGTGAACAATGAGGATGCCTTCAAGTGTATTGAGATGCGCACCCAACGCCGCTGGACGTATCAACTGGATTTATTTGGTCTGGTGGGAGTGATGCATGTGCTGCTCTTTGGCAGTTACATGGAAGTGACGCAGCGTCAGTCGGGCGGCGTTTGGATGCCAAAGACTATAATTCCACGTTACTTTCATCGTCAGACATGGGAGTCCATATTCCGGACGCTGCTCAATGTACGCGACTGTCGCAGCATGCCAAATTTACAGGAATTGCGTACCCTGCTCAAATCTGATCTGGCTGAAAACGAGAAATCAGCGGAGGCGGCCATAGCCAAATTCAATATAATTATGAAAAGTGCGAAATGAGGATAAATGACAATGGGAATTGCGAAATCCGGTCATATAAGTTTTTCTAAATGTTTAAATTGTATTGTGTTGTTTTTTCAAAATAGTTAACATTATTGTGTATGCAATTTATCAATCTCTGTAAAATTTCGCATATTTCTGTTCAAAGTCATCAAGAATTGTGTCTAGATAATTTAGGTTTACAGATAAGTCGTGACCAACATATACATTTGTCTTGTGTCCAATAAACATATATATTTACTACTATTGGAATAATATTAAAATGTTCTTTGTTCGCCACAATTGAATACTTTGTGCCGTTATAGTGGCGGTTTTATTTAAAATTTGCAATGGCTTTTGCGCGTATAAACAAAATAATTGCAACGTAATTAAGCGGTTTTACAAAACTTTTACAACGCCGCGGAAACCGAGCATTGACCAAATCGTATCCAAACATGCTTCCTTGCAGTTGCTCAATATGCTGCAGCAGTGGGGCTTCCCCGAGGAGTGCATGCCAATCAAGCGAAAGAGGTAGTAGTTATGGAGGAGGAGGAGGTGGAGGTGGTGGCGGCAATGGCAGCGGAGACGGCAACTTTCGCAGTGATGGAAGCTATGGGGGAGGCGGCGGTAGCGACAATAACCTATCAAAGCCTGCTCCGATCAAAGCTTTTAAATTATTCAATTCTTATAATCTTAAAATTATTATGATTACGATATAAAAAAAGTTGGCATCATTTAAAACTGTGAACTAGGAAATATCTTGATTTTGTGTGAATTTTGGGAACAGTTCAGGGCCATTGGCTGTTATGTTCAAATAAGGATAATAGATAGTCAAGTCGACTCGATAAATTCAATGTTCTGATTATTTTATGTTATTATATTAAAATATATACTAAATATATTATTACTATTATGCTAATATTAATAGCTTAAATTAAAAAGCGTTCAGATTTGGCTTAAGCGGCATAGCTACCTTTTTAATAGCAGTTTGTAATAATATGCAAAAAGTTGATAACTCTGCTGCTTTAATAAATTTACCTGCGTACCCCGCACTTATGCTATCGATAAAGTCAACGATATTTTTTTTAATGCAGTGCCGCCATTCAATTAAAATAAGCGTCATTTGAGTTATTTTCGCGCGATTTTTGAGAGTTGAGAGTTCAAGATAGGTATTCAATGGATTTCGATAATGCCAAGGAGAACATACAGCCCTTGGCAAGTGGACGCAATGTGTGCCTCCTGCAGGCCTCGCTTTGCCAAGACGCCTCCGAAGAGCTGAGCGCACAGCGGAAGCAGCTCGAGTTGAATATAAAAAATTACAAGGGCGACGATCCGTTGGAGCCGTGGTATGCCTACATATGCTGGATTGAGCAGAGCTATCCGGCGGGCGGCACCAATTGCGGCCTGCAGAAGGTCATGCAGAAATGCCTGACCCGCTTCGAGCAGGATGAGCGCTATAAACAGGATCGAAGGCTGATAAAACTCTTCATAAAATTCGTAAGTGCGCGTGTAAAGCTGTAGAGTTTTGTCATAAAACACTTGCTACTCATTTACTACTACAGATGGGCAACCAAGGCGATCAGATTGAGTGTTATCAGCAGATGTACAACAGCGGAATCGGCACCATGCTTTCCGATTTCTATATAGCCTGGGCCTATAGCTACGATCTGAGCGGCAACATGCGCAAAGCCAACGAAATCTTTCGCCTCGGCATCGAATGCCGTGCCCAGCCACTGGAGGAGCTTAAGGAGGCCCAACTGCACTTCGGCTATACGGTTGCCCAGCGCTTGCTGTATAATGAGGGCGAGATATCCGCTGTCACCCAGGAGCTTAACGATCGCCGTCTAGCACTGCGCTCGCTGCATGGCCAGAAACGTGAGAACACCGTCACAGTGGGCAGCGTGCGGACGGGAGCTGCTGTCAAAAGTAATATGCCCGGCGTGGTGCAAGTAAGTTGAATTCTCAGAAAAATAATGAGATAAATCATATTTATCACAGATTATTTGAGTTTTGGGCATAGCCATTTAATCTTCATCAAGCCGAAGCTAACACTTCTCTCTCATCGGTAACATGCAGAGCTCTGGAGCCAGCACAAGTCGCGCCAGTCGCAATCCCAACCGTCAACTGGAAGTATTCAATGATGAGAATGCCGATTTGAATGTGCCGCCAACGGAGCAGCCAGCTGATAGTGAAACAGAGGCCGCAGCTGAGGGAAAGTCCAGTTTACATTCGATTATTGATGCGACACGGCAACAGGAGAATCTCAAAGAAACCATAGCCTGGAGCAAACCGCACAAGCACGGCAGGATCTTTGGCTCGACGGCTGCACATGATCCGGCCTTTGCCATTCACGTGGATGAGAAGGCGCTGCCGCCCATCATTGATCCCGAGGGCAACGACATCAAGCCCTTCAAAAATCCACCGAACTTTGTACCGAAGAATGCACCGCAGACTGCTTGGCTGACTCCCGTTACAATTGAGGATGAGCCGGACCAAAATACGCTGCCGTGCTACAACAAATGCATGCTGTATCCACGTCCCAACATGGAGTTCTCGCCGGAGGAGTATCGTACCTATTGCTGGCTCAAAAGTCGCAACGATCAGCATCCCTATGTCCTGCGCAACGAATCCTGGTGGAGCAACGGTCCAGCTCACGGTGTCCGTCGATACCCGAATTTTGCAAGCGTCTCCAAGCCGCAGGCACGCGATGAGCTGGATGCCTACTATAAGCCGCCTGTGGCGCCGTCTATAACCACATTGCTGGACAAGATCTACAACGATGAGGAGCAGCAGGAGTATCAGCTGGAGGAGCTGGTGGCCAAGTGCCGAGAGAAGAAACTCGGTGCCCAAGGCGTCGCAGACATGGAGGAGACGGTGTGTCTGCCAGGTGAACAGATGCCGCGGCGAAAGAGTTTCTTCCCAGCCGTGCAGGCGGAATCTAGTAGAAAATCCGTTATGCCCAGAATATCGTATTTGAGAGAAGAGGAAGAGGATGAAGAAGAGGAGCTACAGCAGCAGGAGCAGACTGAGCCGGTTGCTAAGCCCAAAGCACCTGATCCAGTGGCCAACCAAATATGGGTAGATCCTGCAGCAGCTACAATCAAAACCCTAACTCCAACTCCAATTCCAATTGCAACTGCAATTCCAACTGCTGCTCCAACTGTTCCTTCACCTTTAGAGGATAAATTTGTAGTGCCAGCGCACCCCACACTAAAAATAGAAATATTTGAGGATGAGGCGATGCCACCACCACCGCCTGCAGTAAAGCCAGCTCCGAGCGCATTCTTCGATGCGGATGAAACGTGCTCCACGCAAATGTTCAACATATTCATTACATCGCAGGCAGTGAGCACGCCCAAGGCGCCACAAAAGCAACAGTCGTCGCGTCAATTTGGCACCATACTCAAGGAGACACTAGCGGTGACTCCACCGACTGCGACAACGGAGTTGGAGGCTGCACCTGTGGGTTCGCCTATTCTGTGCAAGCAGCTCTCCACCATACTGGAGACATCGGAGCATGCCATTGGTGGCAACACCAAATCGACGCTCACATCGAATGCCTCCGCTTCGCACGGTTCGCAGCTGACAGGAAAATCGGAGGCATTGCAGGGTGACGAATGCACTCCGGGTCCAACGCGACTGCAGCGCCAACTGTCCATCGTTGGCGAGGAGATGGCGTCCATTACTGCTGGCAACTTTCAGCGTCCGGAGTTGTGGGAACCGAATGCGCCCAGTGTGCCGTTACTGAAATCGCTGCGATTCCAGGAGGATAAGACGGAAACGGTGACCCGTCCACTGTTATCCTGCTATCAGGAGGATAAAACCGAGACGTTGCCCCGACTGCCATTGACCATGCCAAACACATCGCTGCATCAACGGATGGCGCAGCCATTGGTGCCGCAGCTGCCAAAGCAGAGTGACGAAGATGACATTTGCGGCTTGTTTGCCCAGTCGCCGCCAATGTCCAAGGCATTTGGTTCACCACTCTACGCGGCCAGCTCGAAGCGCATTTGTAATCAGCATACGCCGGACCTGATGAGCACGGCAAAGAAGCAATCTGAGCAGCCCAAACGGAATTGCTTTGAGGTGTTTGACGACCAAGAGTTCTCGCTACCTGTGGCCAAAGCTAGCATTAACAAATTGACCGACTCATTTATGGCTGATTTATCCTTTGTGCCAGAGACGCAGTTGCCGCCGAGAAGTCAAGCGACTATTCAAAAGAAATTGGAAATCTTTTTGGATGATACAATGCCTCCACCGGCGCCGCCAGAGGTGCCGCCACTGATCAACTGCACATTGCCGGAAACTCAACCAGACTTCGAAGTCCTTGGGCCGGCGCACTTGACTGCCTCGTTTATGAAGGATTGCACGCAGCTAAGCATCTGCCCGGTCCCGGATAAGAATAAAACGACAAACAAATTCGATGTATTTCGGGATGAGTCCAATCCACTCCAACTGACGCTGCTGCCGCCGCCGCCAATCGTCTTATTGGATTGCACATTGCCCGAAACGCAGCCACAAGGACGAGGAGGAGCTGCTGCTGTTGTAGAGCAGCTGGAGACCATTGGACCCGCTCACCTGACTGCCTCGATTATGGAGGATTTCACAGAGCTAAGCAAATGCCCCTCAACACCTTCCAGCACATCAGCAGCAACAACCACAACAAAAACAACAGCTGAAAAACAGCGTAAGTTTCTTCAGGTTTCGAACTCGCAGTCGGAATCGGATAAGCAGTCTAGCTATTACTTTGAACTAAATGCGGCGACCGAAATGTTTGCCAGCAACAACAGCATGATCAAGAACTCGACGGTGCTGTCCGAGGCAAGCAGAGGCAAGCCCAGCAAATCACCGGTTCAAATTCTGCCTGGTCCGACGATTATCGTAGAGGAAGCCATCGAAACCGATTTCGATGATAGGAGCATATATTACAAGAAAACACCGCTGACGCCAAAGCAATCGTACAACAATTCCTGGCACGAGTCGGTGCCAAAAGAGAACTTTGAGCATCGCAAGGCCAGTGTTCATGATTCCGTGCTGAACGAAACGCTGGCCAGCCGCAATGTGAATCCATTCAGTATGGATATTATAAATTCACTGCTCGACTCCATTGAGTTTTCGCTGTATATTGAGAAGCTGCCGAATTGCCAGCTGCAGGGACATGTACAGCGCCTGAAGCCACAGTCCACGCTCGAGGTCAATGGCGACAGGTTTGAAGTAGACAAAATGATAGGCAAGGGCGCCTATGGTTCCATATTTAGCGGTATTCATTGCAAGTCGGGCAAAAAAGTCGCCTTCAAACAGGAGAAACCCACCAACTATTGGGAGTATTACATCTGCCTGGAGGTGCACTCTCGACTGACCAGTGAGGAGATGGTAAAATATATATTTTATAGACGTGTATCTCACTGCAATACTTAACTAACTCGTTTGTTTAATTTTGTATAGCTACCCGCATATATTCACATCGATTATGCTCTGGTGGGTAATAATAGCAGCGTTTATATAATGGAACTTTCGACTTACGGCTCGCTGATCTGCGTGTGCAACAAGTACAAGAAGCACTCCAACAAGAATTTGGATGAATATATTGTGATGCATCTCTGCTGTCAGCTGCTCGACATTGTCGATCATTTGCATGCCTTGGGCATCATTCATGCCGATATCAAAGCGGATAACTTTCTACTAACGAGACCGTAAGTAGACAACTGAATCCGATTTCAAACATATTCCATTATTATAGATATTGAGGCTTATACTACTCATTTTTACACTGCTGAAATATATATTTGATGATAATAATAATATTTGCACTCTAATATTTAATTATTAATTCAATCATTGAATAAACAGTTGGCAGCAAATATTTTACTGCCTGATGGATTAATATTATGTGGCAGATAAAAGACTTGTCTCGCATTTAATATATAATTTCTTGATTATCATCAAAATCGAAGTAGGTTTAATAAAAAATGTGGCCAAGTATTTTTTCGTTTTATGCTTGTATCTTCAATTTATAAATATCTTACTGCTCTTCCCTGAAATCGATACAGATTTTATTCAAAAATAGTAATATATCATTTATATTCTGTATATTTAAGATTGAAGCGAAAGTAATTTAAATATTGGTTTTCCATACTCTCCTTACAGCTTGAGTGGTCAACCAAATGAGCTCAGTGTGCAGTTGATTGACTTTGGTGTGGCAATTGACACCAAACTTTTTCCACCCAATCAGACGTTCGACTATGTGAACAATGAGGATGCCTTCAAGTGTATTGAGATGCGCACCCAACGCCGCTGGACGTATCAACTGGATTTATTTGGTCTGGTGGGAGTGATGCATGTGCTGCTCTTTGGCAGTTACATGGAAGTGACGCAGCGTCAGTCGGGCGGCGTTTGGATGCCAAAGACTATAATTCCACGTTACTTTCATCGTCAGACATGGGAGTCCATATTCCGGACGCTGCTCAATGTACGCGACTGTCGCAGCATGCCAAATTTACAGGAATTGCGTACCCTGCTCAAATCTGATCTGGCTGAAAACGAGAAATCAGCGGAGGCGGCCATAGCCAAATTCAATATAATTATGAAAAGTGCGAAATGAGGATAAATGACAATGGGAATTGCGAAATCCGGTCATATAAGTTTTTCTAAATGTTTAAATTGTATTGTGTTGTTTTTTCAAAATAGTTAACATTATTGTGTATGCAATTTATCAATCTCTGTAAAATTTCGCATATTTCTGTTCAAAGTCATCAAGAATTGTGTCTAGATAATTTAGGTTTACAGATAAGTCGTGACCAACATATACATTTGTCTTGTGTCCAATAAACATATATATTTACTACTATTGGAATAATATTAAAATGTTCTTTGTTCGCCACAATTGAATACTTTGTGCCGTTATAGTGGCGGTTTTATTTAAAATTTGCAATGGCTTTTGCGCGTATAAACAAAATAATTGCAACGTAATTAAGCGGTTTTACAAAACTTTTACAACGCCGCGGAAACCGAGCATTGACCAAATCGTATCCAAACATGCTTCCTTGCAGTTGCTCAATATGCTGCAGCAGTGGGGCTTCCCCGAGGAGTGCATGCCAATCAAGCGAAAGAGGTAGTAGTTATGGAGGAGGAGGAGGTGGAGGTGGTGGCGGCAATGGCAGCGGAGACGGCAACTTTCGCAGTGATGGAAGCTATGGGGGAGGCGGCGGTAGCGACAATAACCTATCAAAGCCTGCTCCGATCAAAGCTTTTAAATTATTCAATTCTTATAATCTTAAAATTATTATGATTACGATATAAAAAAAGTTGGCATCATTTAAAACTGTGAACTAGGAAATATCTTGATTTTGTGTGAATTTTGGGAACAGTTCAGGGCCATTGGCTGTTATGTTCAAATAAGGATAATAGATAGTCAAGTCGACTCGATAAATTCAATGTTCTGATTATTTTATGTTATTATATTAAAATATATACTAAATATATTATTACTATTATGCTAATATTAATAGCTTAAATTAAAAAGCGTTCAGATTTGGCTTAAGCGGCATAGCTACCTTTTTAATAGCAGTTTGTAATAATATGCAAAAAGTTGATAACTCTGCTGCTTTAATAAATTTACCTGCGTACCCCGCACTTATGCTATCGATAAAGTCAACGATATTTTTTTTAATGCAGTGCCGCCATTCAATTAAAATAAGCGTCATTTGAGTTATTTTCGCGCGATTTTTGAGAGTTGAGAGTTCAAGATAGGTATTCAATGGATTTCGATAATGCCAAGGAGAACATACAGCCCTTGGCAAGTGGACGCAATGTGTGCCTCCTGCAGGCCTCGCTTTGCCAAGACGCCTCCGAAGAGCTGAGCGCACAGCGGAAGCAGCTCGAGTTGAATATAAAAAATTACAAGGGCGACGATCCGTTGGAGCCGTGGTATGCCTACATATGCTGGATTGAGCAGAGCTATCCGGCGGGCGGCACCAATTGCGGCCTGCAGAAGGTCATGCAGAAATGCCTGACCCGCTTCGAGCAGGATGAGCGCTATAAACAGGATCGAAGGCTGATAAAACTCTTCATAAAATTCGTAAGTGCGCGTGTAAAGCTGTAGAGTTTTGTCATAAAACACTTGCTACTCATTTACTACTACAGATGGGCAACCAAGGCGATCAGATTGAGTGTTATCAGCAGATGTACAACAGCGGAATCGGCACCATGCTTTCCGATTTCTATATAGCCTGGGCCTATAGCTACGATCTGAGCGGCAACATGCGCAAAGCCAACGAAATCTTTCGCCTCGGCATCGAATGCCGTGCCCAGCCACTGGAGGAGCTTAAGGAGGCCCAACTGCACTTCGGCTATACGGTTGCCCAGCGCTTGCTGTATAATGAGGGCGAGATATCCGCTGTCACCCAGGAGCTTAACGATCGCCGTCTAGCACTGCGCTCGCTGCATGGCCAGAAACGTGAGAACACCGTCACAGTGGGCAGCGTGCGGACGGGAGCTGCTGTCAAAAGTAATATGCCCGGCGTGGTGCAAGTAAGTTGAATTCTCAGAAAAATAATGAGATAAATCATATTTATCACAGATTATTTGAGTTTTGGGCATAGCCATTTAATCTTCATCAAGCCGAAGCTAACACTTCTCTCTCATCGGTAACATGCAGAGCTCTGGAGCCAGCACAAGTCGCGCCAGTCGCAATCCCAACCGTCAACTGGAAGTATTCAATGATGAGAATGCCGATTTGAATGTGCCGCCAACGGAGCAGCCAGCTGATAGTGAAACAGAGGCCGCAGCTGAGGGAAAGTCCAGTTTACATTCGATTATTGATGCGACACGGCAACAGGAGAATCTCAAAGAAACCATAGCCTGGAGCAAACCGCACAAGCACGGCAGGATCTTTGGCTCGACGGCTGCACATGATCCGGCCTTTGCCATTCACGTGGATGAGAAGGCGCTGCCGCCCATCATTGATCCCGAGGGCAACGACATCAAGCCCTTCAAAAATCCACCGAACTTTGTACCGAAGAATGCACCGCAGACTGCTTGGCTGACTCCCGTTACAATTGAGGATGAGCCGGACCAAAATACGCTGCCGTGCTACAACAAATGCATGCTGTATCCACGTCCCAACATGGAGTTCTCGCCGGAGGAGTATCGTACCTATTGCTGGCTCAAAAGTCGCAACGATCAGCATCCCTATGTCCTGCGCAACGAATCCTGGTGGAGCAACGGTCCAGCTCACGGTGTCCGTCGATACCCGAATTTTGCAAGCGTCTCCAAGCCGCAGGCACGCGATGAGCTGGATGCCTACTATAAGCCGCCTGTGGCGCCGTCTATAACCACATTGCTGGACAAGATCTACAACGATGAGGAGCAGCAGGAGTATCAGCTGGAGGAGCTGGTGGCCAAGTGCCGAGAGAAGAAACTCGGTGCCCAAGGCGTCGCAGACATGGAGGAGACGGTGTGTCTGCCAGGTGAACAGATGCCGCGGCGAAAGAGTTTCTTCCCAGCCGTGCAGGCGGAATCTAGTAGAAAATCCGTTATGCCCAGAATATCGTATTTGAGAGAAGAGGAAGAGGATGAAGAAGAGGAGCTACAGCAGCAGGAGCAGACTGAGCCGGTTGCTAAGCCCAAAGCACCTGATCCAGTGGCCAACCAAATATGGGTAGATCCTGCAGCAGCTACAATCAAAACCCTAACTCCAACTCCAATTCCAATTGCAACTGCAATTCCAACTGCTGCTCCAACTGTTCCTTCACCTTTAGAGGATAAATTTGTAGTGCCAGCGCACCCCACACTAAAAATAGAAATATTTGAGGATGAGGCGATGCCACCACCACCGCCTGCAGTAAAGCCAGCTCCGAGCGCATTCTTCGATGCGGATGAAACGTGCTCCACGCAAATGTTCAACATATTCATTACATCGCAGGCAGTGAGCACGCCCAAGGCGCCACAAAAGCAACAGTCGTCGCGTCAATTTGGCACCATACTCAAGGAGACACTAGCGGTGACTCCACCGACTGCGACAACGGAGTTGGAGGCTGCACCTGTGGGTTCGCCTATTCTGTGCAAGCAGCTCTCCACCATACTGGAGACATCGGAGCATGCCATTGGTGGCAACACCAAATCGACGCTCACATCGAATGCCTCCGCTTCGCACGGTTCGCAGCTGACAGGAAAATCGGAGGCATTGCAGGGTGACGAATGCACTCCGGGTCCAACGCGACTGCAGCGCCAACTGTCCATCGTTGGCGAGGAGATGGCGTCCATTACTGCTGGCAACTTTCAGCGTCCGGAGTTGTGGGAACCGAATGCGCCCAGTGTGCCGTTACTGAAATCGCTGCGATTCCAGGAGGATAAGACGGAAACGGTGACCCGTCCACTGTTATCCTGCTATCAGGAGGATAAAACCGAGACGTTGCCCCGACTGCCATTGACCATGCCAAACACATCGCTGCATCAACGGATGGCGCAGCCATTGGTGCCGCAGCTGCCAAAGCAGAGTGACGAAGATGACATTTGCGGCTTGTTTGCCCAGTCGCCGCCAATGTCCAAGGCATTTGGTTCACCACTCTACGCGGCCAGCTCGAAGCGCATTTGTAATCAGCATACGCCGGACCTGATGAGCACGGCAAAGAAGCAATCTGAGCAGCCCAAACGGAATTGCTTTGAGGTGTTTGACGACCAAGAGTTCTCGCTACCTGTGGCCAAAGCTAGCATTAACAAATTGACCGACTCATTTATGGCTGATTTATCCTTTGTGCCAGAGACGCAGTTGCCGCCGAGAAGTCAAGCGACTATTCAAAAGAAATTGGAAATCTTTTTGGATGATACAATGCCTCCACCGGCGCCGCCAGAGGTGCCGCCACTGATCAACTGCACATTGCCGGAAACTCAACCAGACTTCGAAGTCCTTGGGCCGGCGCACTTGACTGCCTCGTTTATGAAGGATTGCACGCAGCTAAGCATCTGCCCGGTCCCGGATAAGAATAAAACGACAAACAAATTCGATGTATTTCGGGATGAGTCCAATCCACTCCAACTGACGCTGCTGCCGCCGCCGCCAATCGTCTTATTGGATTGCACATTGCCCGAAACGCAGCCACAAGGACGAGGAGGAGCTGCTGCTGTTGTAGAGCAGCTGGAGACCATTGGACCCGCTCACCTGACTGCCTCGATTATGGAGGATTTCACAGAGCTAAGCAAATGCCCCTCAACACCTTCCAGCACATCAGCAGCAACAACCACAACAAAAACAACAGCTGAAAAACAGCGTAAGTTTCTTCAGGTTTCGAACTCGCAGTCGGAATCGGATAAGCAGTCTAGCTATTACTTTGAACTAAATGCGGCGACCGAAATGTTTGCCAGCAACAACAGCATGATCAAGAACTCGACGGTGCTGTCCGAGGCAAGCAGAGGCAAGCCCAGCAAATCACCGGTTCAAATTCTGCCTGGTCCGACGATTATCGTAGAGGAAGCCATCGAAACCGATTTCGATGATAGGAGCATATATTACAAGAAAACACCGCTGACGCCAAAGCAATCGTACAACAATTCCTGGCACGAGTCGGTGCCAAAAGAGAACTTTGAGCATCGCAAGGCCAGTGTTCATGATTCCGTGCTGAACGAAACGCTGGCCAGCCGCAATGTGAATCCATTCAGTATGGATATTATAAATTCACTGCTCGACTCCATTGAGTTTTCGCTGTATATTGAGAAGCTGCCGAATTGCCAGCTGCAGGGACATGTACAGCGCCTGAAGCCACAGTCCACGCTCGAGGTCAATGGCGACAGGTTTGAAGTAGACAAAATGATAGGCAAGGGCGCCTATGGTTCCATATTTAGCGGTATTCATTGCAAGTCGGGCAAAAAAGTCGCCTTCAAACAGGAGAAACCCACCAACTATTGGGAGTATTACATCTGCCTGGAGGTGCACTCTCGACTGACCAGTGAGGAGATGGTAAAATATATATTTTATAGACGTGTATCTCACTGCAATACTTAACTAACTCGTTTGTTTAATTTTGTATAGCTACCCGCATATATTCACATCGATTATGCTCTGGTGGGTAATAATAGCAGCGTTTATATAATGGAACTTTCGACTTACGGCTCGCTGATCTGCGTGTGCAACAAGTACAAGAAGCACTCCAACAAGAATTTGGATGAATATATTGTGATGCATCTCTGCTGTCAGCTGCTCGACATTGTCGATCATTTGCATGCCTTGGGCATCATTCATGCCGATATCAAAGCGGATAACTTTCTACTAACGAGACCGTAAGTAGACAACTGAATCCGATTTCAAACATATTCCATTATTATAGATATTGAGGCTTATACTACTCATTTTTACACTGCTGAAATATATATTTGATGATAATAATAATATTTGCACTCTAATATTTAATTATTAATTCAATCATTGAATAAACAGTTGGCAGCAAATATTTTACTGCCTGATGGATTAATATTATGTGGCAGATAAAAGACTTGTCTCGCATTTAATATATAATTTCTTGATTATCATCAAAATCGAAGTAGGTTTAATAAAAAATGTGGCCAAGTATTTTTTCGTTTTATGCTTGTATCTTCAATTTATAAATATCTTACTGCTCTTCCCTGAAATCGATACAGATTTTATTCAAAAATAGTAATATATCATTTATATTCTGTATATTTAAGATTGAAGCGAAAGTAATTTAAATATTGGTTTTCCATACTCTCCTTACAGCTTGAGTGGTCAACCAAATGAGCTCAGTGTGCAGTTGATTGACTTTGGTGTGGCAATTGACACCAAACTTTTTCCACCCAATCAGACGTTCGACTATGTGAACAATGAGGATGCCTTCAAGTGTATTGAGATGCGCACCCAACGCCGCTGGACGTATCAACTGGATTTATTTGGTCTGGTGGGAGTGATGCATGTGCTGCTCTTTGGCAGTTACATGGAAGTGACGCAGCGTCAGTCGGGCGGCGTTTGGATGCCAAAGACTACAATTCCACGTTACTTTCATCGTCAGACATGGGAGTCCATATTCCGGACGCTGCTCAATGTACGCGACTGTCGCAGCATGCCAAATTTACAGGAATTGCGTACCCTGCTCAAATCTGATCTGGCTGAAAACGAGAAATCAGCGGAGGCGGCCATAGCCAAATTCAATATAATTATGAAAAGTGCGAAATGAGGATAAATGACAATGGGAATTGCGAAATCCGGTCATATAAGTTTTTCTAAATGTTTAAATTGTATTGTGTTGTTTTTTCAAAATAGTTAACATTATTGTGTATGCAATTTATCAATCTCTGTAAAATTTCGCATATTTCTGTTCAAAGTCATCAAGAATTGTGTCTAGATAATTTAGGTTTACAGATAAGTCGTGACCAACATATACATTTGTCTTGTGTCCAATAAACATATTTATTTACTACTATTGGAATAATATTAAAATGTTCTTTGTTCGCCACAATTGAATACTTTGTGCCGTTATATTGGCGGTTTTATTTAAAATTTGCAATCGCTTTTGCGCGTATAAACAAAATAATTGCAACGTAATTAAGCGGTTTTACGTAAATTTTACAATGCGGCGGCAACCGAGCGTTAACCAAATCGTACCCAAACAGGCTCTCTTCCCCTGCCCTTTCCCTTCTATTCCGCATTCCTCATTCTGACCAACTAGTCGATTCAAAGTACGATGGTATTTTTGGTTGATTCAAATAATTTGGGTTATAGCATTGGCATTTTGTGGATGTGAATTTTGATGTGGCTGTGTATGTGGAGGATGTGGGCGGTTGCTGACGCCATTTGCGTTTTACGAGAATTTGTCGTTTTGTGTCGTAGTGAAGTGTGTGTATGTGAACTACGTTATGGGCGCTAACCGCTGCCATATACGTTTCCGGGCTTGTCGACATTTGTAGTGGCGAGTGCGTCGCGCAATTGGTCTGTGGTCTTATGCATATGCACAGCATATAAATCAAAGCTAAAACAGCTACACATGATTCACAAATGATCAAAACAGACGAGCGTCCTGGCACAGCTCGCACCAACAAAGCGTCGCCATATGAAAGTCTTATAAATCAACTTGCTGTTGCTCTTGTTGTTTGTTGGCTGCTGTTTTAGCCATGGCCAGTGCCATTGCATGCGGTTGACTTTTTGACTGCCACTGCTGATTCAGCACAAAATTTTTTTTGGTATTAAAAAAATTTGATTGCCATAACCAATTGTTTTGGGGCGTTGCGTATACGCCTAGTTGGGTAAACTTAACAACTGATAACTGGTTTTATTATGAATGCTATTGCTATTGACACAGGTATGTTGTATTTATTCTATATGAGATATATATTATATTCCATGTATATATTCTTTACGATAACATCACTAGAAATTGGGGAACATTTTAAAGTTTTAGTTTCGCAGCAACAACTGTATTTCTAAGCCTCTTTAAATTCGGTTATAAAATATGATTTGCGATTTAGTACATACATATGTACAAATGTGGCATATGTCCTTATAAATTTCTTGAAATCTAATGCAGCTGCTGTCTTAGTCTACCCGGACCTTTATTTACCAAGCAATTGTTGTGGTTTTATTTAAGGGTCCACACTAACGCAGAGTGGGTCTCACATGGACATACATGATTTATGCAAATTGAAAATGACCTTAGACCCTGACACACACACACACACACACACACACACACACACACATGCAACACAGTCAAAAGGCACTGAACATTGTCCATTTACCATGTCATGCTTGTTTTATACACACACAGACACACACATATATAAATATATATAAATATGTGCATATGTTTATGGATGTGTGCATTTTTCGACTCCTGTTTACTTGATTGTGGCAGCTGCTGCCCGCTTAGCTGCTGTGCGGGCCACATCCACTGCATCCACAGCCATTTGTAGCTGCACAGCTTCACAGCGTGTCAGTAAGCCCCTAAAAATATAAAGTGGAGGGTGTTGCTATAGCCACCATGCCATGCATTTTGTCATCATTAAGTATTTTTGCAACATATTTCATGAAATTCACATTTATTTTGCAGCTGTTCTTCGCTTAGAGCGCGTCCTCTACTAACAAACAATTTCTAACATTGGTTATATAATTTATAAATTTATATATTATATATATTTAATTTCATGTTCATGTTTTATTTTGTGTGTTTCAAAAAACAAACTGCTTTTGTTGTTAGCAATTTCAGTTCTTATTTAACATTTTTTTTTTAAACAATTTTGTCATAAAGGTTTGAACGGATTGATCGAAACGTTCCCGATCATATAAGGTGAATTTGTATTCTTGATCGGCATCGTTAGCCGAGCGGATGTGCGTCCTCTTTTATCTATAAAACTTGGCACATTAACCCGCTAGATCTGCTAAATTTATGATATAGCTGTAATGGAAACAGTTGACTACCTTATAATTTGATGCGAGCAATCGGTTGGCTTCTAAAGTGACAATGAATTTATATGCTAGACTCCAGTCTGTAAGGGTATCTAATCTTTTATATGCCTAAGATAGAAGCTGTTTATTGATTTATGGGATGGGACGGAACACCAAGCGAGATTTATTAATTAAATTAATTAATATTCATTGTTGTAAGCCTAGTATCATTTTCTGGCTAAGCAGTTTTTCATTGTTGCATTAAAAATGTTTTTTTTTTTTTGATATTCACGTTCGATAATATTTACATATGTTACTTTGAAATAATTGCTTTACAAATTCGCACATAGTAAAGAAAACGTAATTTGGTTGTTATAATGTTTTATATTATTTGTATTATAATTATAGCTGTTATATAATATGCTATTTGTTCCGTGCTTATGTGTTGATGAACCGAATACAAAAAATAAATACCAGCGGTTATCGTACATATTGCGAAACAGTTTAATTGACTTTATAGCTAAGAACATTAATAAATGCTTTGTAATCTTAATATACAATTGCAGTAGTATTGTATATGACTGGGGGCTTTGATAACTCTCAGACGTATTTCTGATATTGACAAGTGTGGACGCATCGTGTTTGTAGACTGTCTGGCTGTGAACGTATAGCATTTTAATATTTATATTTATGTATACACGCATATACAAAATAAACTAATTTGATAATATGAGCGCTGTTGTCGAAAATACAGGTGAATATTTCCAGTGAAAAAGGATTATGTAGTTCATGTGCAAAAAGTGAATGATAAAAGCACCAGATTAGATTGTGATATTTTATATGGAGATTTTTTTCTTGTAATGCTGGTAAAGCTGTAATAAATACATTTTAAAAAGTATATTGAGTTTGTTAAAAAATTGTGCATATTAATTATTATTTTTGTGAATTGAAACATAAACAAAATTATGCTAAACTGTGCTGGGAAAAATGCTCTTATTAAATATGAATTTCAATACTGTGTTTATATTGTAGTTTGCTTCAATTTTAAATTTTAAATTTTATTGTGTTGTCTGCTTAATGGCATAATGGAATGTGTTCCATTTTTTTTTTGTGGTGTCTTCATAAACAAAGTTTTCTTTTAAATTTCAAACTTAATTGCATTGATTGGATGAAACAGATGAAAATCCATATTTGCTTTGCTTTGTAAAATCAAAGGTCTAAAACATATTTGTTCACGATAATATAAAAAGTGAGTTCCTAATCTATTCCACATATGTATTTTATATACAGGTTGTATTATTAGATGTCAATTAAGCTTATCGTCAGTGATTTTAAATAGTCCACTATAAAATTTTAGGCTGTTCCAAAATAATCTGTTTGCTTATCGAAAGTGTGCTGTAAAATGCTTGGAGGTTAATAAATTTCGAATTCTATTTGTGTCCGAAATTATAAAATCAAAAATATATTATAAATTGGCAAGTGATTAAGTGAGTTATCTCAAAATAGTCAAATCTAAGGCAATTAAAATAATTTTTGGATACTCATATATATATATATATATATATATATATATGGATTTTTATTAATTGTAATAGAATAATCATAATTTTTTTTACTTTTTGTATGTTAGTTATTTTTACATATTTAGTAAATTTGTATCTGTTAAACTACATTTGGATTTGTTGCTCTCATCTCTTAAGGGCCATTAATTGGTATACGACATTTGCAGGCAGCTTTGCTCTTCGTGGCCATTGTTGTCAATTATATTGCGCGGCTCAATGTCAGCGTTGCTGTTGTGGCCATGACGAATTCGGAATCCTCCAATCCGGATTTCCCGGTATAAATACAAGACATGTATTTCTAAAATACAGATTTATAATAATTTTGTGTTTGCAGGAATATGATTGGACAGAGGCGCAAAGATCGTATATACTCTCGAGCTTCTACTGGGGCTATATATTGACCCAGTTTCCCGGTGGTTTTCTGGTGCGTCGCTTTGGAGCCAAGATCATGCTCTTTATACCCACTTGTGCCACAGCTGTGCTGAGCTCCCTAACGCCCTACTTCATCAGCTGGGGCGGCTGGGTGGCGTTTAGTGTGCTGCGCATTGTGATGGGTCTGTTTCAGGGCCTCATATTTCCCTGCATACACGAGCATTTGGCGAAATGGTCTCCGCCAAAGGATCGCAATCGCTTGGGCGTATTTGCCTACTCGGGATCCGATTGTGGCACCGTTTTTGCCATGGGCTTAAGTGGACTAATTGCGAATAGCTCCATGGGCTGGCCGGGTATATCGTACGTTTCGGCAGGTCTGTGCGGCACCTGGTGTGTGCTCTGGTTGCTCCTTGGGGCTAACAATGCTCCAGACTCACGTTTAGTTGGCCAACTGGAGCGTGATTACATTGAGCGTTCCATGCGGCGTAATGATGGCTTTCACGAACACAAGATACCCATACCGTGGCGTGCGATTTGGACATGTGTACCGTTCTACGCACTGCTGATAGTGCGCAGTGCCCAGGGCTGGGCAAACTCAACAATGCAGCTGCAGACGCCCGCCTATATGCACGGCGTACTGGAGATGGATATTAAGAGTAATGCGTTATATTCGGCACTGCCATTCCTGGCCATGTGGGGCATGTCGTATGTGTATCTAGCGTTTGCAGATGTGGCTATGTCGAGGCAATGGATGTCGCTGACAACGTTGCGTAAGTCCATCAATACGGTATCCTATTGGGGGCCGGCAGCGGCACTGATTGGCATTGGTTTTCTGGACAAGAGCCAGACGGAGCTGGCCATTGCGCTGATGACCATCAATGCGGGCTTGAATGCGGGTTCCGGCATTGGCAGCATTCTAACCATCATCGATATGTCGCCCAACCATTCGGGCATGCTTATGGCCATCGTGAACGGTATTGGCAATATTTTTCCATTGCTAACGCCGTTGCTGGTGGGCGTCATTGTTACCGATACCGTAAGTTAAGGTTATCATCAGAAAGACGACTTCAAATATAATTGTTATTTCGACTTTTTGTTTCAGAGTTCGCGCAGTCAATGGCAAATTGTGTTCGCATTAACAGCCATCGTTTTCTTCATTGGCAACTTGGTGTACCTCATTTGGGGCACGACAGACCAGCAGCCTTGGGATGCAGTGGACTTCCTCAAGCTGCACGATACCGAACACAGTCCGAATATGCTGACGATGAAGTGCGACAAAGAAACAGTAACTGAAATGAAATCGGAATAGGAAATTTATTGAAATATTAAACAAACAATCGAGATTAGCTGTGAACTTAATATAAGTATAAATTAAGCAACAACTAAATATGCCGTTTAGCATTCGGCGTATACGCTATGTATATATGTAAATATTAAGTATATATCTGGTATTGCGTGGACCGCAATGTGGTTAGACATTGATTAAACCGAATTGTAGGCATTTCTTTTAGCCAACGACCGCGTCGTTGATTTTAATTAAAAATTCTTAAAACGTTTTTGCTTGTATTTTAATTTCTTGTTTTGCGCGGGGAGCTTTTTTGTTCCTTTCTTCTTCTGCTTTGGCAGCCACAAAATGTAATAGAAAATTCTTACTACTATTTCTTCTTTGAATGAATTCATTTTCTATTTTTGTGTGTTTCGGCATTTGCATGACCAGCAGCAAGGCAACCAGCTAGAGCCAGTCACTCAGCGCCAGGCGTGGTAAAAATTAAAAAAAAAAAAAAAACAACATCGAAGCTTTGCACACAAATCAGAAAAATGGACACTTGCTTGAATTTATGCACGAACGCGTGCGCACAGTACGCTGTTCGTCCGGGAATTGTTTGCCAGCAGCCTGCAGAGAGCTGCCCAACAACAAGGCCAAGTGACAGCCGCAGCGATAGGCCCCTAGCGACATACAGCCAGCTAGTAGCAAGTGGGAACTGCAGACTGGCATACGGAAGTTTTTTTCTTTCCTTTCAGGCCCTCCATCAGCCAATCCTTAAACCGAAGCCCAAGCCAAAGCCCAATAACCCAACCGAAAACAACCCGAAACCAAAACCAAAACGAACATGTTTTTCAATTAAAACCGTTGAGCAGCGCACAAAAATTCATTTGAATTGCCCACAGCGAAGAACAGCCAAAGACAAGTCATAAATGACCACTTTCATTCACCACACACGCATACACACGCACAAGAATATCCATGTCCACACACAGTAGGTATATATCCGCTCTATTCAACCAGAAATACAAAAAAAAAAAACTTTTGCGGAAGCTGACTGGTTTGGCGTAGGTGCCGCAATACAGTCAATTTATAATTTATAAATATAGACTAATTATTATTTGAATAAGATTTCTTTAAAAAAAAAACAAAACCTTTTAAAAATAAAAATAAACTTCATGAGGCAATGAAAACTTAACTTTTAATTGTGTAAGAAGGATGAATTCTCCGATCTTCTAATTAGAATAAATGCTAAAGGCTTTCGGTTTAACAGAGAAGCTGCGGGTTTCAAGAAGTATATAGAAAATATATGTGTGAAATATTTATTTTTCAAGTTATAAAACAAGTAAGACAAATCTCAAAAAATTGAATTTAATATATTGAGCTCAGAGCGAAAATATTCCTTATTATACCTTTTGAATCTATCGGTAAGCTGTAATTGATAGAGTATTCCTAATGTTGGTATTTCAGTTACTAGTAAATTTTAACATTTACTGAATTGAAATAAGATAAATAACTGAAATCAAATGGAAGTCAAATAAGTACGTGTCTACAAGCAACAAATTTAATTTTCATATTAGATTCAATAGATAGATGTTTCCAACGAGTTGAAATTCGTATTAATGATATGACCGCAAGAGCTGCAATAAGGACACTTCATCAAGCGCCAACATCAGCAAGGGCGATTCGACTGTGGCATGCAAATTGTTATTTAGTTATCATCAATATTATTTGTGTGTATTTGCATGTGTATGAAAGTCAAGATGCTGTTCAGTTTATGACAAGCTGCCCCAAAGTATTGTATGCATGTCAAATTAATGCTCCTTGCAAATATTTAAGTTGGTGAATTGGATTGATGCATGAAATTTGATATATTCCTTATTGTTGGGAGAGTATACTCATAATCGCACTCGTATTTCAGCTACTATTATAAAGTGAGACATGCATTTGTGTCGTGCGTAAATTGCAAAATATAATTGATGGAACAACAACAGCAGCAACAGCAACAGCAACAACTACAATAGCACTTGAGGACAACATTACTGAAAATGGTTTCATTGTGTTGCTAGTGCTCAGAGCCGGTGCATGAGTCAGAGGTATAGTCAGAGTAGAGATGTATCCGTGTCACGACTGAAAATGAACCACACCATTCAATCATTTCGATATGATAAACTATCTTGAATATTTGATTTCTAATGTTAAGATGGTTGTCTATATATATTAATGATACTATTCTATTTAGTCAATCGCAACTGTGAATGTGAACATGTGAATATGAAAATTTGAGGCCCATCTGCAATGCTATTTATTATTTAATAAATTTTGAAATCAGAAAATTATTGAAAACATTATAAATTATGAGTTTGGGGTCAAGTCGTATTTATACTATCTCTTAAAGTAAGATGTAATCGAGCTCAACTATAATTTTGCGTCAGATCAGAGGCAGAGTCTGTGTTGGGCCTGGTCCAGCTACAGCCAACTACAATGTCACAGTCACTCACCAGCACAAACACACACTCACACACATACACGCACATACACACACACACACACACACATCCACGCATCGAGTGCCGTCAAGCACAGCAAGTGCTGGAAATTTAATTTATGCCCGGCGCTTTCAATTGGAGCAACAATAGCTGGAAATTAACAGGCACAAAAGCACCAGACACTCTCCGGGTTGATCTCTTATTGCTGCCGTTGCTGCAGCTGCAGCTGCTGCTGTTATTACATGCCACGAGAATTCTACATTCTCGTGCTGATGCTGTTCTGCAGCTCATATAGAGTCGTTAGTTGGTGTGCTGCGTTGGCCAATGGCCAGCAAATAAGTGTGTCGTTGAATTTCTTTCTTACAATTTTTGGTTCTTAATTAATATTGCATATACGCAGGCGCAGGAGCTGGTGCAACTGGCTGTCGGGGACATGCGGCAGCTGTTGTACGTTGGCCGTTCACAGTCCATAATTATGATCTCACTCCACATAAAGGTACACAAATACAAGCATTTACTCCTTGCCTGAACACGGGGCAAATTTGTGCAATGCGTTTTCTTTTGTTCGACCAATATTTATGATGTGCCATGACTGATGGCTTTTTTCTTTGACTTGAATACCACGGGAAAGGGAAATCGGCATATTTTTATGCAAATGCCAATGGTTCTGTGGCAAATTGTGGTCTATTGTGCAATTACGTTTTCAGCGTGGGCTGATTGTATTAACGCAGCATTGATTTAAGGGTTGAACTGTGCACTGCTCAATTTCTAAATTCATAGAAGTATATTATTCATTTTACTTATTCAGAAATACCTTAAAAATATTTATATTTTTTAAATGCATTTCAACCTTAATAAACTGTCTTGCTAAAGTGTTGTTGTTAATTAAGTAATGTATTGTTCTTAGAAAGAGATTTTCGATATTTTTTTTACATTTTCATAAACATAAGTTAGAAAATAATATAATAAATATTTTTAGGTATTTAAAATCGCCTCAAATTCAAGGTACTCTAAGCGTAATGGGAGTGTATTATAACAATACTTTCATGATGAAATTGCAATCGATTTTAATCAATGTTGGCAGCCACAATTTTATTTGACATTTGCATTTGCATATTCATTTGCATTTGCATTTCCTTTTTCTTTACACTTTTAGTTCCTCAGAGGTGCTGTTTGACCTTGTTTCAAGAGTTGGCACCTACCGCGCACGTTTTAAATAAATGAAGTGCAGATCAGGGCGCTTGAGCTACAAACTGTAACAGCAGCAGCAATAACAAAGGCAACAATGTGGCGCCACATTATATTGTTAATGTGATGACTACAAAATTCTGTCGACTTGTGTGGCAAAGTAAAAAGCGTAGCCAAATGCAAGCCAACAAAATGCGATGCCAAACGGCAGCAGAGCTAGCAAAAGGATTTTTAGAATTCATTGAATTTTAAAACATAACAATAAAGCACTCAGCATTTGCCATGTGCCAAACGATGCTAAGGATGCGATACATATGCACGTGTGTATATATGTATATGTATGGAGAGAAAGAGGTATATATATATATATGTATATCTAACCGTGTTTATCTGTGCCTTAGCCAAGTTTGCTGCAAGCGCAAGTTCAACGAGCTTGAAAATTTCACAGCAAATGCAGTAAAGTTTTTCGCGCTGCTGCTGCTGCTGCTGGTGCTAAAAGGAAAATCGTATTTTGTAATGAATCGCAGCTGTTGCGTTGTTGCAACATCAGCGGCAGCGGAACCAGCTAAGAAGCATTCGACTGACGTGCAATTCATTCGCATATGCCAGCTGGTGCATTTGCTGCTTTCAATTTATACAAATTTAAAAGCTATATATTTTGGGGCATTACCAACATATGGAATAATGCTATCTATATAACCCATATACATCTGACGAACTCAAAAAGCTCGACACGACTCACGGCTCCAAAATACGTTTACAGCAATAAACGTGTTGATTTATTGATTTTACTCGTCGCATAATTTACTTTGCCTGCATGACAGGATAAAAAACAAAAACAACAACATAAACAGTAAACGTTGCAACACCAACGCCAATGCCAACAAGCATTGCAAATGAAAACCTGTGCTCCTGTTTATTTCCCAGGCATGCACGAACGGGCGATTCTCATATTTCCCTTTTTGTACTCTGTTCGCAAAATAAAAAGTGCATTTTTAATTTGCGTCTGCTTTGAAGTCCGCCTAGAGAATTAAAACTTTGGATGGTTTTCCTAAACATTTGCCAGTAATTGAGCTAACAGGTTTAAGAGAGTACACAATTTAAAAGATTAGTTTGTTGGTTAATTCCTTTACAAAGCTAAGCATATTTTACCCATTTAACCACAAACATTTATGTGGTTGATTATTGCTAATCAGTTTTCCCACACATGTTCCGCTATTTCGCAATGGTATCAGTGTATTACACCGTCGGTTAGATCCGATTGAAATATTCTCACTTTTTTCTTTTTACTGTATTTCATTTCTCGCATTGCCGGCGAGCAGTGTCTGCCTGATTGTCATCTCGTTGCCTGGTTGTACGTCGCAGTTGCTACCTTTTTACACCTATCTCTATCTGATGGCTGTTGCAGCAACTCCAACAGCAACAGCAACAGCCCACCAAGCAACCAGCAGACGCCCAGACGTACGCCATTTTTAAGTTGTTTCTTGAAACGGAAACGAAAGCGGTTTTCATATGCATGTATGCTCACACTATTAAAAACATTGACAAGTGTGACTGTGTGTGTGTGTGTGTGTGTGTGTGTGTGTGTGTGTCCTGCATACACTTTGCGTTGTTAAGCTGCTTCTATGTATATGTGTGTGTGCCTATGTGGGTGGCGACAATGTGGAAAAGAGCTGTAGCTCGAGCAGTTTTCTTCCTGGCTTTCCCACAACCGTTTGCAAAATGAATGTGAAATTGTTTTATTTTTGTATATTTAATACCCATTAATAAATTGAATTTAAAAAGTTTTAATTTCTCTTTATAAATGCTACTATTGCGATGCCCTGCCTGTGCTAATTGCAGCTCTTAAATTTTTAAGTAATGTGTATGCTTTCAAAGTTTTAAAAATTCATTTTATTATTAATGAGTTTGTTAACTTTCATATAATTAATGCCAAAATTTAAGCATGTCAGTAGTCAAGTGAACATATTACTAAGTATATTAAGAAGTTTGTATGTTACTCTTTTATATAAATAACTTTGTTCACTGTATCTGCTTTTATACAAATACATTTTACAATTCATTTCAAGTATACACATGAATATATACGATTAAATAATAATAATAATAATTACGTGATAAATTAAAATAATAATATTATTATTTTTAACAACAAAAAAGGAAAGTAATTTAAAGTATATAAGTCAAATAACGTATTATATATTTGCTTCTTCACCAAATACTCTTCTATGTAATGTCCTTCATTGATTGCTTGCTGTAGTGCTCCGTGCAACTGCATATTTTGTTATTGTACTCTTAGCCACCATTTGCCCCTGCACCCTCGGTGACTATCTCGCTTAATCTATGCTACAGACGATGCTTCTGCGAGCATGTTAAATAAATTTGCATATTTTAGTTCATCGTTAGTTTGGCCAAAGCTCAATTTTCTATGCAAAAATTCAACACTGAGGACAAAAAGTGAATGAATTAAAAAAAAAGCATAAAAAATAGAGAGAAAAGCAAGAAAGATCGAATGAAAAGGCAACAAAAGACAATTTTTGCTTTGTGACTTTGCAGTTGAAACCGTTTTGCATGTGGCGTTCGAGAATTGGAAGGGAGATAGGAACAGGAATAGAGACAGGGACAGGGAATTGGTCCACAACTGGGGCTTTGAAAATGCTAATGATGCATTTGTTATGCTGTTCGGTTTTCGGGCTGTTTTTACCGCTCTTTTTTTATATGTTGTCTCGTATGAATGATTTGGCACAGGCCAAAAAAGAGACAGAGAAATGTGCTCGAAAGCTGTCGGCGTTTCGTTTGATTTATAAGCCGCATTCTGGGTACATTTTTTAGTGAATACTGCTCAAATCTAAGCTTTGGAGCGTGGCACTCTTTGTTTTGTCCTATTGCATTGTTGTTGTTACTTTAATGACACATTTAAGCGCAACCGCAGCCTGAAGCAACAACGCGCCATAGCCAAAATAACAGAAATATGTGTGTGTGTGTGTGTGTGTGTGTGTGTGTGTGTGTGTGTGTGTGTGTGTGTGTGTGTGTGTGTGTGAGTGTGTTTCAGTGTGTGGGTACGGCTTGCATGTGTGCATTTTATATACTGCGATGCATGTCTGTGTTTTCTACGCGAGTTGCTACTGCTGTTGATGTTGTGTGTCGTGTGTTCTTTTTGTTGTTGTTGTTGGTTTAGCCCAAAACTGTTGGTTAAAATGCCGAGACACACGCTTGCGCGAAATTTTATGATAGTATTTTGGTGTAATGGCGTACCGCAGTGTAGCAACGACAACATAAGCAACAGCAACAACAACAATAGCAACAAGAACAGCTGCTGCTGTAGCTACAACCACGGCATTGCCTGTTTGTGTAATCTAGTGTTGAAATATGGTTTTAAGGTAGATTCAAGGCAATTTACCATATTGGCCGCAATACAATTTCCGCTCAGCAGTAGCAGCAGCAGCTACAACAAGAACTGCCGCATAAAGCCACATAAATAGCCAACAGCAACAACAGCAGTAAGAGGCTGTATTCCACCAGCTGCAATAATAGCGACATGTGTATTTAAATTTGCTGCGGCTTATGTTATTTGCCACCGTTGGATAAATGTTGATATTATTTTGGTTCAGCTGCAGCAATAACGACAACAATATCACAAACATCTGATATATATATATATATATATATATAAATATATATATAGTATGTACATAGCCGCGAATAGTATGAGTATAAGTCCTCTGGCTAATTTAAGGGCACGTTTAAATCAAGGTATGAACACAAAATATGTGAATTCTGTTAGTATATATCATTATTCTGAGGGCCAAGAAGCTCCAGCCGATGTATACATTACCTGTGGTGGTAATTTATTAAATAAATTTTATTATATATATAGAATCATATTTAATGTGAAAATATTTTCTGATAATAATTTTGTTGGTTTTTCTTACGCATTTCAAAGAGCGTCTGTTTTTGTAGCATCTGTTTGAAATTTAAATTTAATAACCGCCCTTAAGAGTATGCAATGAATTTTTGTAAACGCTTTAAAGTATTTTCATATTTATCCAATTAGATTGTGTTTATTTTTCACACAGTAAAAATTTTAAATGCATTTATTTATCCTATAAGCCCAACTAGAGTTTAATAATACCATAACGCAATTGCAAAGAAGTATCGAAATGGTCAACTCAAATTAATGCTGCCTGAAAGCTACGAACTTATATCATGGCTTAACCTTTTGGCGTAATAATGCTATTGTACAGTTCTAAAATATGGTTCATATAGTGTAGGATAATAGTACATAACCTTTACATACCCTTGCGCAATCCGTTCCTTTTAAAAAGCTGCATCGGTCTGGTTAACTGCTTTCAAGCTTTTTGCAAATAACCTCAAACAACTGACGCTGTCTGCAATGACAAAAAAAAAGGAATATCACCTCGCCCAAATACCCTTGCAGACTTGAGTCTAACTGCTCACGTCCACATTTGAATATTAATTGTAACAAGATATTTGGCTAATTCGGGAGTTTGATCATAGGTAAGCTTGTATCTGAAAACTTATTTTATAAATTTGATTAAGTCTCGATACATAATACACGACAAAATGAAAGTACCCAGTGCAATGCTTAGAAAGAGTGTCGAAGGAAGTGGTGAAGGGATTGTGCAAATCTTGACACTACCATTCGCCTAGCAAGCAATTCATTTGAGCGTGCTTTGGCATTATTGCCACCCCCCAAATTTGGAGTGGTGGCCAAACCCATTCCCGGACCCATATAACGAGTGCAAAGAGTCAGCTGCAAGCCACAACTAGGTTTTAGATGCCGCCCTCCGTCGTTGCCCTGTCGCTAGGCAATTTGTTTGTCATTGCACATACACATGTGTGTGTATGTGTTGGGGTGTACATATATGCAGTATTTTCTTTTGACTGCCACTTTCCGTCTGCTGACTGCCAGTACGAGCTTTACCGTTCTTACCCTATCTGAGTGCGTTCCTCCGCCCCCGCCTCCGCCGCCGACCGTGCTCCACTTTGCAAACTCTCTATGGCCAATTGTGCTTGGGACTGTGTAGACAGACGGGAGATTTATGCGCTTGCCAAGCTGCAAGCAAGAAAACGGACAGCAATTAATTTGCATTCTAGTAATTAATTTTGCATTGCTGTAGTCCCTCGTTTTTTTTTTGTTTTTGATATGCTTTTTCTTTGGCTTTTCGCTTGTCATTTGGCAATTTGCTGATAGCGTTTTAAAAGGGCATCGATTCTCAAGCTAACAAAGTGCCGTTCTCACCACCGCGCCCACCACCCGACCAATTCTCTTAACTGCTTACCTGTTGCTAAATATTGCTGAAATCAATCAGCAGTCAATGCGTTCCATTAATTATGCACGTGCCCTCCTTCAACAACACTTTTTGGCCTGTTAACAACTAAGACAACTAGCTGAATTTCCACTCTTCACTCCCCAACCCAAGCATTCTAGCAAATGTTTGCATTGTCATTTACAAGCTGAGTACAGCAACTGAAATTGTTAGCTCTTAACGTAAAATGCAATGCGACTACATGCTCCAGAACGAACTGCCACCCATACCCCAAACTCCAGCATAGTTATGGTCATAAAGTTGATGCACCGCCCACTCGCGCCTTATTATGGTGGCTAAAAGACAATGATTGCAGTGAAACTCATTCTGGCTAGCAGTTGTTGCCAGTTTGCGAGTTGCACTTCTTGCTTATTTGCTATTACTACAGTACCGAGTGACGGTGCAAGCGGCATTCTCAGTTTGTGCAAATTAAAGCAATACTTTAAATAATTCACCATGTCTAATGCATATTGTAATATATATAGAGTTACTTGAAGTGAGTGAATGTGGCACAAATATACTATTTTATTATTATCGTTGTCATATTTGTTTGACTCATTTAATTTCTTATCATTACTTACTTTATCGGAATATTAGTTTTGTGTAAAGTTTTTGTTTTTGTTTTGTATTGTATGCTCCATACTTAAGGTAGTTTCGGTCGGCTTCAATATTCTGTTATTCTTGTGAGTTGGAAATTGGACAGGTCGTGTCAGAGCTCACAAAATGGTTGAGCACTTTCGCACATATTAAGTTTTATTGTTGTTGTGAATCACAGCAATGCAATTGTCGCTCTGTTGTTCTGTTGGCTGTCCAGGCTACTTGCCAAATGTATTGGCCTTTGGCACCAGCTGCGAAAACGAACTCATTTCGATGAAGTGTGTGTGTGTGGGTGTATGCTGTCGGTGTGTATGTCAATGCAGTTCATTATTTTGCTCATTTCCTCTTAATGACAATATCAATTGCTATTTTACGCTATTGTCTTGCACTTCTATTGTCTCAGTTGGGTTTTATTTTGTTTGATTTTCAATTACGTTTAATTAATTAAGTGTAAAAGCGTTGAAATACACACACACATTTATATATATATATATATATATATATATGATTACAATCGAACATTCAAAGGACCCCGTCAAAGGTACCCGTCTCACTTGGAGTTGGTCGAAAGGACTTGCAGCAAATGGGGCGTATAGAAATTGTTCAATGTTTTGTAAGCATCAGTGGATCTAATGTAAGTTGAATGAGCGAACAATACGCATACATATGTATTCATATAAAAATTAAGTATACGCATGCAATTAACAAGAAATACCAGACCAAAGACACAAAATTAAGAAAGTTTTATCCGTCGAATTCAGATTTAAAAAAAGATTGAATTTATATGGCCTAATTTGCCCTTGTGCTGCACCAAAAATATATCATAACGGTCTCACAAATCATCATAATTGCAGTGCAGAATTACAAATACTCTGTAATAAAAAACACACTTCTCTATTTTTTTAAAATCAAATTCAATTTTAAATAGTTGGGACTTGCTACATAAGCGGATTTCCATAAAGGGATATACACTCAACACATTATGGGTATATGAAAGTTCAGCAAAACCTTGAAAAGGTGACTCATTCGACACATTTGCGATATTTAATAAAAGCAACAAACCACTGTTTTAAAAGTCCTCGATAACTGTGGCAACTGTAAGGTTAAATACTTTTCTGAAACAGTGCAGAGAAAAACTTATATTTGTTATGCAGTTATGTGATGGGGGAAAAAAGAATGACAAACTGCACTCAAAAAGTTGTGCGTCGTTGGTTGCTTGACAAATTTCTAGGGAAATATCCTATCCGTATCCATATACGTATGTGCCCCATTGGCCCCTTGCAACTACTTTATGCAAGCCGCGTCCCCGGGCAATGCATTGCAAGTTAATTTAAGTTTATTTACAACATTTTTTATTTTTTTTATTATTTTTTTCATTTTAGTTTGTGTTGCTTTATGCATAACCCTTGGCACATGGCATAGTAATAAATTCATTACAAAATTGTCGCTCTAAAAAGAGATAAACAAATGAGGGTTGTGGAAATATGGGGTGGTGTTTGGTGATTTTGGTCGAAAAACATTTTTATGCGTTTGCAAGCGGGAAGTCAAAACTTTGGCGCAACGAGAAAATGCACTCGAAAATGTAAAAGCAAGAACAAAATGAGAACCGAAAAGCAACAAGAAACTGAAAAATTTTCGGAAAATATGTACAAAATGCATAAGCAGAAATTTTGAAAGTTATACTATTTGTTTTTGCCAGTTGAAGTCGCTTAATGTTATTTATGAATCATTTGAAGTTCATACAATGCGTATGAGTAATTTATGGAACTTATTTTATAGCTGCTGCTCCTTCTGGCCCAGCAAAACAAGCGATTGCATGGCTATATCGTACTCTCAACAATAAGAAATGCGTAGAATTCCTTTAACCGTGCAGAATAAATATACGCTAACATAAAATTCATTCTTAATACCACCCACCAATTCAATATGTTTAAATGGAGAGTATTTGGGAAAAATAATAGATAATAATAATATTATTAATATATAAATTAAAAATATTGCAATGTATTATTTAGAGCTTCAAGAGAAATGTATTTTAAGCAAGAAATGAAAATTTCATATTTAATAAAAAGCTCTAGCCTTAATGCTGAGCGATGAGAACAACTTTCAGCACTTGTGCGAAAGCAATGGTAAAAATTTGTCTTTGACTAACACAGCATAAAACTCTACACGTATGGCTTAACATTTTAGAACGCCTTTTAAGCCACGTTCGTTTTAAAATGCTTGGAGCAGTCAGAAAATAAGAAAAGTATAAATACGCAACTCGCTGCCTGCCTTTGGCTCTGCGTGTGTGATGACAAAAGAAGCAAAAAAAATTCGCATATGCTTCAAATATAATCACATACATATATTCAGTAAAAACACAAAAAAAAGGATTCTACCGCTGCTGCACTTTTTTTTCAACTTCTACCGCTGCTGCTGCTTTTCTGGGTCGAGACAAAATTTTCCAAGTACTTGACTCGGTGATTGCAACTGTGGAGTTCGCTATTTGGCTTACAGCTAAATGTGTAATAGATCTTTATGCCTTTAGCTGTTGCATTTAAATGGCATACCCAGCAAAGGCAACACAAAGAGTATCTAACAAGTTATTTTATGTTAGCCAGTGCCGGAAGCAGTTACTGCGAGTTAACCAGTTGGGCAGTCAACCAGTTTTTTAATTATACGACTTAACTTGAAATTCATGTAGGTACATCTAACGTCAGGACGGGTAAAGCTAGTGGTCTTTTAAGCCCCTTTACATCTCTTCATACCCCCTTTACACCCGTTTTATCCTCCCATCCTCTGTCCCCTGCTCCTTTGTGTGTGTTTTATTGTACTTATTGTCTGCACAACGAGACGTATGCTTCATATGTGTAGCAGAGCGCCACAATTCGTTTATAGAAAATATACCAACGGCTCTATTATGACTTCTTCAAAAATTTACAGTCTGTTGCTTGACTCAAAATAGAAGAAGCGTTTTTATATTGCTTGCATACACACACATTCACATACTCACACACACGCATATATCATGCGCATTTTTCACTCGGTTTTTCTCTACTTTTGCGTACGTATTTGTTTTTGTGGCAAACCGTAGCCAAGTTTGCACTGCAATTATGATTGCCGCACGCCTCCATACAACCTCCACCTTGGACAGCTACCCGTGCCACACAATCTGCTGTCTCCACATCACTGTGGCCGTTTACATGCCTTCTTCGCTCATTTAATGTATTTCGCCAGTTTTTTTTCGCCTTTTTGTCTTGCAGCTGACGCTTTTTTTTGTTTGGCAGCCGACAACGACGACGTTGCTGTTGCAGCGCTTTTGTTTTTTAGCCGGAAGTTGCTCAAGTGTTAATAATTTCATTATTTCCGCTATGCTGCACACCATACCCACACACACACACTCCACTATACACCTACACGCGGGCACATATGTGTATGTTACAGCTGCGGCTTGCAGGCTTTGCTCTTCTGACTTCAGACGTTGCCCGTCTAAGTTTCAAATACCCTGACACAGGATTAAGTGTACTTTTCTGATTTTGCTTGTTGCCGTTAAAAGAGAATTTATAAAAATATATATTACGCTGTACAGATGTAAAGTTGAAATTAATATTTAAAACGTATTAAAAATTTAACGTTATTTTAATTATATTAAGTGCATCATTCTTAGGACAAACATTGAAAATTCAAGATGTGCTCATTAAAGTTAATGGTTTTGGGTTTGACATTAAATCTGATAATTATAAGCACATTCATTTATTACTTATTTCCATTAGTGTTATTTTGAAATTAGCAATGAAATTAATAAAAAATTGCATAGGTTACTTAATATAGAGTACTAACTCTTCGTTATGCGCTTAATCGCTTTGCTCATTTTTCCCGGTTTTGTCTATAAAAAGGCCAGCAAACTGCTGCATGTGTAATTTTTACGCTTTTCGTGTAGGCGGCATCTAGTTTTTTGTTGCTGCCATTTTATTTTTTTTTTTGCTTAATTTTTTGTATTTTTTTTTTGAGTTTCTTATGTGGAAAAATTGTAATTACATACGCCAAAAGTAGTTGCACGGCTTGAATTGGGGTTGGTCTAAGCACAACAGAAAAAAAACCCGGCTAAAAGTTGGCAAAAGGCAAGCGAACCAAAGAAATATATGCTCTACATCAAAGGATATAATTTAAGGGTCTTAAATAAATTAATACGCCGCTTGGTTTAAATTTGAAACTTTTTTAATCTGCTTGCGCCGTCTGTCGATGTGTGTGTGTGTGTAGATATGTGCGTGTGCCTGTAGATAACAGACTACCGTTCATTCAGCTTGAGGCTAAAGAACTTAGTTAACGTATTTTAGGCACATGTCAAAGGCGCCGGTAAAAAGTTTTCAACTAGTTACAAATTAGTTTTAGTTGTTAGTATTTTTTAGGTATTCTGACTATGATAAGCTGAGTGGGAGTGCAACAAATGAGAACTGTATATGATAAATCATCGACAAAGCCACTTAACCTCCTTGAAAAGGCAACATTTTATAATTGGATGATTCTTTCGGGCCTCATGTAATTTATTGTCGTAGTTAAGGGAGTTTTTCTGCTTGTTATTAACAGTATTATTTATTTACCATCAGATGAACATGCATTCTTAATATATATTTTTGATAACTTTGAAAATTCTCAAAAGTTTATATTAATTTCAAAATCAAAAATTGTTAATTCCCTGCAGCTAATAGAGTAAGAAACGGGTCTGTCAAATGCATTCATCTTAACTACTACAAGCTACAGAAATATTATCGAAATTCAATGCACTTTTTGCCATATAATGTAGAAAACATTGGGGTTTTTGAAATGGCAGCATTGCTTTAATAAGATTAAAATAACAGAAAATATCTGAGACGAGTATATGCATTTCACATGATTCTGGATTTATGAGCAACAAAAATGAATATCAAGGATTGCCCCTCTACAACCACTCACCATACAATACAATGTTTTCAAATGCATGATTTTTATACATATTTGGCCGCAACAAATAGGGCGAACAGTATGGCAGTGCCTACATTTGTTCAGCGAGCGCATAACTACCGTATGAACATGATGAATTCATAAATATAAATAAACCTTTCATACCATATGCAATCATGTGTATTTGTTGCTATCGTTGTTGTGTGTGGCGTTGTTGTTGTTATTGTTGTTATGCGGCAAGCAATGGCTATTGTGAAAAATGGCTTGTAGTTGACCCAAGCCAACAGGCAGCAGCAGTTGGCAGTCAGCAGTGCAATAACTAAACCAACTCGCTCCAACCCCCATTAGGATGGTTGCGGCATCAAAAGCAAACGAAGCAATCAAAATAATGGTGGCAAATGCATGCAATGAAAATAATTGCCGGTAATCCTTGGCTACTAATTTGTGTACGCTTCTCTGCTGGTGTTGGATTTGCTGGTTGTATTATTGTTGTTGTTGTTTTTTTTTACTAATTATTAAAAACGGTCGCAGTTTTAGCTCCCCTCGCAACGCCATTATTCATTATTTACGAAGGATTATTTGGCATGAAAGCAGTCTGAAATGCAGCACAGCAACAGCTAATACACACACAGAACAATACACATAAATTTCCTACACACCCGTAGTTTTATATATATATGTCTGCTTTCTGTGATTACCTAGCGTGTGTTTACGTATGTCCTTAAGCGTTTGATTAAAATCCTTCATTATTTAATAAGCCAAAATTGGTGCAGACAAAGTGCAGCAATATTTCGAAATTTATGTTAATATATAACTTGTATGACTATTGCAAGCTAATGGGAATATGTTTATTGTTGTTGTACACAAATTAGAGAGGTTATTTAAGTTTTCATTGTAACATACTTGCGTTCTTTAAACAGATTACTTAAATCATGAGGTTGTTTAGTTATGCAGTCTTCAAGTTACGGAACGGTATTTCTAGGAAATTTAAAACCTAATAAGAGTGCACGTATTTATCATTTATAAGTTTCAATAGAAACAAGAAAATAACAACAACAAAAAATCTAATTTTAGGTGCAGAATTTATCTGGAGGACAGACTAAGGTCAAAAATGTTGTCAACATTTATTTGCCTTCTTGGAAATTGATATTTGACTGAGAGCAAGAGAAGAAGGCCAAGTTAGGTATTATTTCGGTTATTTACCTTCTTTTATCTCTAAAACATAATATAAAATGATGTACTCACTCTGATAACTAATCCACTTCTAGTCAGAATGGCAGAGTCTTGCACATACAAAAATATAAATTATTTAAAATCAAACATATAACTAAAGCTTGATGGATATGTTGAGAGCTGTGTATAGTTACTTAACCTAATAATATTTAAACCAATGTATGATTATGCTTTAATGGTCATTTAATTAAATTTGAATGCTCACATGACTTTTAAATTGCGTGGCTGCTGTGCTGCAGCGTCTGTTGTCGTCGGGGTTGTTAAATTTAATTACTATATGTGTGTCGCATAAACAAGTTGCCAAAGAGTTGCAAATGAAAACAGTTCGGCAGCAGTGACAGCAGCAGCAGCAACAGCAACAAACAGCAAAAACAATTTGACAGCCGCAGCGACTACAAGCGACTAATTTTAAATGCAAGCGTTGGAACACCGAACAAACATAAAAAGGAGCAGTTTACAATTTTCTAAAAACATGAACAAAAAAAAAAAATGAAATCAGAATTTGCGGTCCAGCGCAGAACATGCAAGACTCACCAACACTTAAAAATGTACGCATACATTTTCGAGCTGCAACGACATAAAATTCGTGTTAGAATGCCACAGTTAAAGTAATTCGAATATAATATGCCCTATGTGACGAACTTTAAGGTAGATTGACAATAATGTATGATTACAAATTATAGCAAATAAAGCCATAAGTTTTTTGAGTGCAGTTTTTTCGTATTTGTGTGTTTCGTAAAACACATCGATGAAGTCAAAGCAATTTTACTGACTCTGTTTAAAAATAGTGCGAATCACATATACCCTATACAAATTTTGCAAATTTGGTATAAACATTTATAAACACTCGATACAAAAAACGAAACAGGCGCAGATAACAAAACTTGTTAAGCAACCATTTTGGACTCCTTGTTGTTGTAGTTTATTTCGTGTGCTGTTTTATCGTTGGGCAACACTGCCGGCTGTTCACACACACGCACACACACATACACACACACACTAACTGGTGGCAGGCGGCCGACGGAGTCGCATGGGCATGTGCTCGTGCTGCCCTAGTACTGCGGCTAGGACACGTTGCCGGCGCCACGCCGAGCTGCTGTCTAATGCTGTGTATACATATACACACATCAGTTTTTATGTGTGCCTGTGTGTGTGTGCCTGTGTTCGCCCCATGGGGTATATGCATGCAGAGTCGTGTCCGGCATTTTCTTGTGGCCAGCTTTTGTCGCCATTTGGCCGCTGGCTGGTGGCTGTATTTATGGCATGTCAAATGGACACTGCGACGTCCAGCGTCCAGCGTCCAGCTAATAATTTCAATTTCAGGTTAAAGTCTCTTGCATTTGGCGATTCGCCGACTTAGCTTAGAACACTTGCGTGCTCTCATTTGGCAGGTCCCAAGCCACAAAGCCAAATACTTAACTTTCGAAATATATATCACATAAATTTGCACAACTTGCCTTTGACTATGCGATTGCTGATGCTGCTACTGCTGCTGTGGAAGCTCGGGCAGAGCTTTCACTTTTCGCGCTTAAATTAATCCTTGGAGTGTTGCTGACTTTTGCTTTTGCTTTGCATTTCGCTTTTGCCTCTTCAAATTATCGTTCCCCAGTTGTGTAGACAAATGTGCAAAGTCTCTTAACTACTTGGCAGGGAAATTGCAGTGTGTGGGGGCATTCAATCCCATCATCCTCCCACTCCTTATAACTGATTTGAACAGTTGCATTCACAATGCCGGTCATAAATTGAATAAAGGGCGGGCAAACACTTGCTGGCAACAGTGTAAATAACAATCTCGAGGCATGCTAAGTAAACACAATTAAACCATTATTTTACCAAATGAAAATTACAAAATTTTCGGAAGTACTTGGCTGCTGGCATGGTTAAATTTTGTGGCCTCTGAATTATTTGTGTCTAATTGTATAAAGGATTCGATTGACACAAGTTAGTCTCAATAAAATTTGACTTATTGAAGTATTGCAAGGCTCAAAGCTATTTGTGCAATTAATTCAATATTAGAAAATTGCATGCTGTGTAGAAACTTAATGCTAGCATATTTGAATTTGTACATTTTGTGAGAGCAATTCAAGACTTATTATACTCTATTTAACAAATGCTTAAGTGCCAAAGTGTCGTGTAAATAAAATACTAGGAGCATCAGAGTTGCGTGTGCAGTTTTAGTTTTAACTAAGCAAAATGTTACTTAATGTAATTTTTTTATTGAGTCTTAACTATACAAATTTAGTGTTATTCAAATGTCCGATCTTTTAAATTATCGATCTATTATTTTTCTATAATTTATAACACTTTTTCCCATTGTCTCATGTGACCCAACTGCATAACCAGCATTTCGATAGTTTGTTATTTATGTAACTTGTAATACAGACATAAATATATCTTCTTGTATTTGGCTATAATTGCAAAGTTCTGGCCTCTGGCGCTGGAGATTTTCTAATTAAGACACATTCACAAAAGTGAAGTCTCCATTGTAATTGGCGCGTAACTTTGCATAAGCATACATAACTACAATATACAGCATTAATTACATAGTGGATATTTGTTTTTGTTCTTGCTGTTTGTTGGTAATGCAGTACAAATGCCAATAAAAGTCAATTAATGGCTTGCAATTTGCTAATGTAAATTGATTAGCAGCTGTAACCTCAGAGTCAGCGGTTGCGGTAACTAGTTCATTAAGCGCCAAAGTTTTTCTATTTTTTTTTACTTTTAAGCCAACATAAAAAGCAGCAAACATATAAAAAGTTGTGGAAGGTATTTTTTTATTTAGTTTTCCTGTTGTCAGCACAATAATAATGTAAATAAAAAACAGCTCGTTAGAGCTGGGTCAAAGGTAAAAATCACACAAATTCCATTAAGTATACGACACGTTGGCGTGGAGATATTCAAAAGGTGCGCGCTCACATAAAGCGACGAATGGAATGCAAATAACATTAGCTAACGCGATGACAATATCAACACCGCAATAACAACAACAGCCCCAGCCGGTCCATTATGCTTGAAAGGATTGAAGACAAGAAACATTGTTGTTTCTGTTGTTGTTGGCTGTTACACTTGTTGTATTATTGTTGACGTAACCCGTTTTAAGTGACACTTGCGTAATTTCGACAGGTGCTATGAAAGCAAAATACGACACTTCACACAAAGCATTGAGCAAAACAAAAGAAAAGCAGCGTATAACCCGAAAACGAAAAAGAACCTTGGCAGCGGCAGCAATGGCAACAGCAATAGAAGGAAAATGCGGAAAACGAAAAAGTTCGTTGAACAACAATTACAATGAGCGGCTGTTGTGGGTGGGTTTTCTTTTTGGGGCTGGGGTAACATTGTAGTACAGCTGTCGTATTGTTTCCAGCAGCAGCAAAGAGTGTAACAGCAAATAAAAAAATAAAAATACTTTTCTTATTACACAATACAATAATAATAATAATAGTTATAAGCGTGGCGCACAATGACAGATTTGTCTTCCGTTTTTCTTGCCGTCCTGGCGCAACACGTGCGGATATAAATTGCGACGTTGCTATGAAAAAACGACAACGGATACAGTCGCTGTAAGCAACAATAGCAACACCAAAAATAATAGTAGATTCCAGCAACTGACAGCAATACAAATTTTTGCAAATTAGTTGCACTTTAGTATTATTTAGTGCATAAAATGTCGCGACTCGCAGCTGCATGACAAATTAGCAGCAAAATAAAGTGGTCCACTCTGGCATTACTATAAGAAAAATACGAAATTCTTCTCGTGTTTGTTGTGTTAAATATATGTATATAAAAATGCTAAAACATATAGTAGCCTAGCAGATACCCTGCTTAAAGGACTGCAACAGATTATAAGAAAATTGTCGACTGCCTTGTATTGTATTGAATCTAAGGAACCCAAGAAGAGAAGCGCTAGCCTTGATTTTATTTTATTTTATTTATTTATTTTTTATTTTTTATTTTACTGATTTTTTCTAATTTAATAATCAATTTAATTGTAAGCAATATTTATAATATTTTCTGTACTAATCTTCATCGCATTTTGAACGAATGTAAAATGAGTACAGGGTATAAAGTTATGCAATTGCCTAAAATGTGTTTGTAGATTAAGAGAACGAGCTCCATTTCTGTCACTGTATTACATGGCAGACACAATTGCCACGCATTGACACTACTCCATGTGTGGCGCCTGTTAGTATGCTTTTACATACATATATACATATTTCCAGTTTGTGGCAGTCCAGAGTCGTTAGACGTGTGTCGTTTTGCTTTTTTCTAGTGTTTTGCTGATGTTGTTGCCACTGTTGTGTTTTTCAGCGTTTTTTGAGTTTGCTACAGTTAGCGGGCTGGCAATTGTTTGGCCCCAAAGTATGCTACTTGTTTCAGTGATTTCGTACGTACAAGTGCACACACACACACACAGACTCGCACACATACGCATACACAAATAAACACATATACATACGAGCTAGCTGCAAAGACCACATAAAACTCACAAAAAAAAGAGCAAAACGGAAACCGACAACGACATACAAGTGAGCAGCCGTCTGCAGTTGTCGACGTTGAAGTTGCCAACGCAACCGCAGGCCAACAACAACAACAACAGCATTATTGACAACAACAATAACAATAACAACAATAGGAAAACGAAGCAGCAAAATCGTGTATACAAAAGTTTGACAAAGTTGCAGGCAGTCAGTTCATGCTGATACACACACCAAACGCCCACACAACTCTACACACGCCCACAGACACACACTGTCTCTCTTACACACAAAAACACAAAGATATTCAGATTTAATGATAAGCATCGTTTATACGTATTCTTGTTAAATATTAATTAAAATATGTACTTTTGTATTTTTGTTGCATCTTGTTTTAGTGATTTGCAGTTTGTGTCCCATGGAAAAAGCTCAAATACTCATTGAGATTGCTATTACTAATACCTATAGTTAATAGTTGGAAACTATGAAACAGAGTTTTGAAATATATGTAATTGCCTGGTCAGAATTTCAAACTCCGATCATAGTTATTTAGTTGCATTCCTTAGATAAGTTTGTTTACACTAAATTGTTTTGGAAACTTAACTGACCTTAATACCTAGTTTTATTACAGCATACCCTGTCAAATGAATTTCGAAGCATTCGCAAACTTTCGTTTTTTTCAGCATTTTGTTTTTGTTAGTTTTCTATTGTGTTTATTCATGATATTTTATAGGAGCGCTGGCCAGCACTGGTTGTTTTTTTTTTGTTAGATCGATTTAATTCCTTATATAAAGCTCGAAAATATTAAGTAAATTTTTGCCAGCTGGTAACATTTAACTACAACTTATCTCTCCTATATTGTTATATTTGATTACATTATCATCCTACCTTTATATTTAAAGGGATATGCAAGTTTTAGTTGTCAACTGTTTGGTTGTTGTTTCCCTGCTCACCTGAAAATACGTGTTGTCTTGTCAAATTGTTTATTGGACGGCTCTGCACAACACTGCACAAAATAACAGAATACATGAACACATCCGATTTGGGTTACATGGTTTGGAGTAACCACAAGCTCTTGGGTAATGACAATGGTGCTGTCAGCTATAAGCTGAAAATTCAATTTAAAATATTTTTGAACTCTTCTTTTTGTTTGGTTTTTTTTTTTTTTTTTTTTGATTTATTCATTTATATATTTATTAAGATTTATTAAGCTTACATAATAGCATACATAACTTTTAGTTTTGTGTGTTGTTTAGGTTTATTTTACTAAATTACATTTTGTGTTGGTGTTGTTGTTGTTCTTGTTGCTGCTGTTGCCAAAATATGACGCACTTTTTGATTGCATTTGCATTTCGCTGCCAATTTGCTTAACTTTATTTGTTGATATTGTCGTTAGCCTTGTTTGCGTCACGTAAAAATTGTAATGGAAATAAAATATGCAAGCCAAAACAAATGAAAATAATCGTATAGCAAACTGCAAGCTGGATTTTATAAAAAAATATTTGGATATTTTGTGCGTCCATAGAAGAGAATGCATAATAATTCAGAATAGTAAATATATATATATATTTGTATTTTTGTAGTATATTTCTTTTACATCTTTTGCTGCACGTCAATCTCGTATCATTACCGAGGTGTGTGGCAGGACGCGGGATTAAGGCACAGCAATTGGCATTAAAAATATAATTAACTTAATTGCAGGCATTTCATTTCACTATTTAATTGTATCGACCGCCTTTCCGATGAGGGGAGCGTGTCAAAAAGTGGGAAATTAACAATTTATGTAAGTTATGTCTTTATATAGTCGATATTTTGGCTTACTTAAAGTTGGATGTGCGTGATTTGTTATGTGTGTTTCATGGCAGCAGGCGCGGATTGAAGCGCCCCATGAAGAGTATCATGCCTGTCGGATTGTGGCGCACAAAATAGAGGAACGGCTTATCGAAACGGAGCCGGGGAGCATCCGGCACACGTGCCTGTCGCGGACGCAACGGCAATGGTAGCTCCAAGTACTTCGGATCCAGGAGATCATCGTAGAAGCCACGACCTAGGGCCGATTCCTGTACCAGCGAGCCAAAGTCGATAATCGCCTCCGAGGAATCGTAAGCATCATCATCCGTTGCATCCACATCCTTGTTGCGTTTGCGCAACGGTGGTGCCGGATACATTTCCACGTGATGATGATCCGAGATCTTCTCCTCGCCGCAAGTGCTAAACGTATTGATCTGTATCATGTCCGACAAGAAGATATCGCGATTGCCGGCACCCGTAAGTCCGCGCAGATCGGCAAAGTCTGACTTGAACAGACCTTTGAGTCCCATCTTCTGCAGACCCAGAGAGGCGTTGACAAAGGAGCGATGGGAGAATCGCGGCAGTTGCACTTCCATGCCCGGCCGATCCATAAGCGCCGTGAGCAGCTTGCTCCATGCATTCTCCTGACCAAATGCCATCTCAACCAATTGTCGCTCGAGCCTATCCAGTTTATCCGTTGGTGACACTGAGCTCTGATGTCCGGGCATAACGTAGATTGTGCTCACCATATCCTGTATGTGCCCAAAGGCCACAACAGTGGCATCCAGCTTGGGTTCATAGCCGGCCGTAAATCCGCTGCGATAAAGTACAGCTGGAATGGGCACCAACCGACGCTGACGCACCGTTGGATGCACTTGGAAGAACATCTCGCCATCGCGATCAATTGTCGAGCCTCGAGTGCAATCTGTTTGGAAGAGATTCGCGGACACGGTGGCCAGTGGGCCATTTACCCAAACACTATTCGTGCGCAGATATTCCAGCACTTTGCCCATTGTGTGGCGCTTCACCAAGAGATTTGTGCGACGCCTCACAATATCGTTGACCACATGGAAGTTGACCTCCTCAACGTGACCTGCGTACAATTGTTGTGTTTTCTCCTTAAAGAAAGGCAGAATCTTACCATTAGCTCGATCACTAAAGATCTCTCGAACAAATGCTGCAGTTGCAATATCACCCTCCGTTGACTGCTCCACGGAGCTGGTAATGTTACGGAAGATCAGATGCGGATTGAAGGTAACCATGTCATCCAGCTTGAGTATCTCGTTCATTTCACCCGATGTACTGCCGCGTGCTCCCAAGAACACCATGGACAACATAGAGGTTAGAGCAAATGGTGAGATAACCAGACTTCTTGCAGAGCTTATTTTCTCCGATGTAATTGCCTTCCAGTAGCTAAAGGCCAACTCATTGCAAAGTCGCGCAAAAGACAGCACATCCTCATCAAGTCGCTCTGTGGAGGCCTCTAATCCCTGTGAACTAAGAGGACTTGGCTCTAGCTTAACTGGCGGTCGCGTTGCTTGTGTGGACGTAGCCATCAGATTGGTTAGCGAGGCGGGTCGCTGCATGGGTCTCGGCTGTGGCTGATGTTCTCCCAGTATGTTGCTATTGCTATTCGCATTATAGGGTAGCACTTTCGGTGGCTGTGGCACCTCCAGCTGATTGTAGCCGCCGAGCAATGAAGGCTGCACATAATAGGAAACTGGCTTCAGTGTATGCAGTCGCTTGGTTGTTGTAGGTGGCTCTGTGGTGGTGGTGGTGGTTGTGGTGCTCGTTGTTTTTGATTTCTCCGTTGTGCTACTGGGCAGTAATATAGGCTGATAGCTGTTCTGATCGTCCATATCTTCCTCATCCGCCTGTTCAATGGGCTGATTACCATAGCTGGCTATTGGCAGCGTGACCTTGTAGTTGAGCTCCGCCTGTGCCGGTTCCTGCTCCTGTTCCTGCTCCTGTTCCTGCTCCTGTTCCTGATGCTGGTGCAGCTTCTCAATCTGCTGCGGTTTCACCACACTGGCTGTTGTTTCGCCCAGCTTTATATAGGGATCCTCATCGTCTAGGTTTTCATACTTTTGTGCACTTGTTGTTTCGTCCTCGGTTAGAGTTGCGGTCAACTCTTCGGATATATCCTCCAAAGCCCCCTCGTCCAGCTCAATGGGTGGCACCGTGTTTAGCTCAAGTTTTTCGGTCACCTGCTCAGAGCTGAGTGACATATCGGATTCGGATGATACAATGGACATATCGCCAGGTATTTCCGTGGGCGTAATCTCATCGCTGGCTGTTGTATATTGTGGCTCCGGTTGTTTCTGTGGCTGCTTATGCTCCTCCTGCTGCAGGAGTTCACCGCTTCCAGCTGTTGTTTGCTCTTCCGTTGGCTGATCAATGTACTGTGGCTGCAGCTGTGCCGCATTTGTGGCGCTATCCTCGACACTTTGCATCAGCTCCTCCTGGTCTTGTTTTTGTGCTTCTCCTGCGCTCTGCTGCGTTTGTTGTTCTTGTTGCTGCTCCACAGAAGTTTGCTCAGCTGCGTCTTGGTAAACAGTTGTCGATGCCGCTGTTGTTTCTGCTTTAGTCGTTGTCTGCTCCTCCTCCTGGTCTATGTTGGCTTCCGTTTGGATTTGCTCATTGTAACTGTTTGTCAACATTTCGGGCATTTGCTCTTCGCTCGCCTTATCTGGCTGGTAGCTGTTTAGCTGCTCGACGCTTGCCGCCGTTGTCGCCTCCTCGCTGACATTGGTTTCCTTGCTATTCTCCCCGTCTGTCCTGTCTGTTGGGAGTGCAGTTGATGACGTTTCTTGTTGTTGTTCCTCCTGCTCCTGTTCCTCTTTACTTTCTTCAGTAATGATTTCCTGTTTGATTGCGTTTTCTGTTGGATTTATGGACTCCAGTCGCTCTAGTTCAAACTGCTGTTGCTCATCATCCTCGTTCTGCTGCTGTTGTGCATAGATTTGTGAGAGCGATAAGACCGGCACCCTGAATGTGGTGCTCTCGATTGGATCAGCAGTTGGTGTCTGTGTGTTAAGGTAAACGGCTTCCGGTTGGTTGAGCTCCTCACTGCTTGGTATTATGGTAGTGACTTCCTGCTCCTCCAGCTGCTCTTCCGTTGTCGTCGTGGTTATCTTCTGCTGTGGCTTCTCCAGTTTTGCCGGCATCAAAAATGATGTATTCAGGTGGGCAAAACTGGTGAGGCGATGCGAATCGTCTACCTGACCTGTGGCCGGCTTGTAGGATGGCTCTTGTATGTGATCCTGATCCTGTGTGATTTGCTGGATGACATCGGACATAAGGAACTGAAGCTCATCTTTCGTTTCGTTGGAGCTCATAAAAACATCGGAAATCAGGGTATTGCTGCCATCTACCAGGGTGGATGCAACAGTCGCTGCTTGTGTCTGGAAGTTGGACATGGAGATTTGATCGGTTGGTTTGAGTACTTCCAGATTAAGCTGCTGAATCAGATTAGCTATCATGGGCGTCACCTCAGTGCTATCCTCATCATAAAAAGCAGCGGTTGTGCTCTCCGAGACGGGAATCCGTGCATTTGGCGGTTCGGTGATTGCTGTCACTGCTGACTGCTGGTCATAGTAACCAATTGTGGTTGGCTGCTCCTCGGTTAGCTCGGTAATCACAACCTCTGGCACATCTGCATATAGTGGCTCAAACTTGACAACATGATTAGCCTCATCTATGGGTTTGCTTGTTGTTGCCTCAGCATAGGCTTCACTCTCGGTTCCTGTTTCCGATTCGGTTTCGTCGATCGCCGCCATTGGTGTGGTCAGCAGGAATTGTGTATGATAGGGCAGCTCTGTGGTTTCTGGCTCCTCAGAAGGTTTCTCTGTCTTCTTTAATTGTAATGTTGGTGGTGGGTGTGTGGCCGTAAAGTATTGTGGTCTTGCAGTAATCAAAACAACAGTTGTTGGCTCCTCCGGTTCCATTTCCATGCTGCTCAGTGTTGTTTGCTTCTTGTAGTTTGTGGACTCCGTGGAGTCAAGTGGTTCCTCATTTGTGCTTGTGTCCTCATTCTCCTCCAGCATGGTAGATAAAGTACTTCCACCATAGTGAGCGGTTAATGGTTTAGGTGTGTTCAGAATTGCTGTTGATATCTTGGGAGTCTCTGTTGTTGTCTTGGGAGTTGTAGTTGTTGTAGATGTTGTAGTTGTTGTAGTTGTTGTAGTTGTGGCTACGCTTATTTTCTTTTTGTTGGCCAACATTTCCATTTGCTCTTTGCTGTCTGCGCTGTCGTATTTAACAGGCTCCACAAATTGGCTTTCATCCTTCTTATCGCTGGCAAGGAGGCCCTGTGTCAGGCTCTGCATAATCTGATCAACTGAGTGCATCTGATCAGCTGACAGTTGAGGAATGGGTGGTGATGTGGATGGACCTTGGTCTAGCATTTGTTGTTGCAACAGCGCCAGCGATGGCAGCGGCGTCTTCTTTAGGTGCATCTTCTCAGAGTTATCATCTACATTCTGGGTGCCGATAATTGTTGGCAGATTTTCAGTGGCCTCCGCATCGTAACTGGGCACTGGATACAACGGTGCGTGTGTGGTGCTTGTGGTGGTTGTTGTGGTTGTTGTACTCTTGGTTGGTATAGCATTTATGTATCCATAGCTTTCGGCTTGGTTGATTTCAGTAGTAGCTGCGCTGTGAATGGGCTTCCCGTGTATTTTATTATAATGGTGTTCTGTGGTGGGTCTCATAGTGGTGCTGGTGGTGCTGTCATGCGTGGATGCTGCCTGTATTTTCTGATAATGCAGAGCGGGTGGACGTTTAGTGGTCTTTTTGGTGGTAGCTGTAGTCGGTGCATTTGTTGTTCTAATTGGTTCAGATGTCGTTGTTGTAGTGGATGTTGTTGGTGCAGCAGTCGTCCTGGGTTCTGCTGTGGTGGTTATAGTGGATGCCGTTGGCTGCTGATATGCGGGGCTTTCAATTGGATCTTGCTGTGATAAAAGTCCAGCATATGATGGAATGAGTTGCTCTGCGCTTGCTTCTGGATCTTGTTGTATTGCTGGCTCGGCTGCAATCTCAGGTGGAGGCGTTGTGGTGGTGGTGCCTTTTGTTGTTGTGGGCTTAGGCTTCTTGTGCGGACGATGCGGGCGTGGTGGTTTATGTGTGATAGCCTCTTGTTGCTGTGGTGCAGTGGCTGCCACAGCTGGCTCAACGATTTGATGCTGTGGCTTCGGCCTCGAGGTTGGCTTGCGCTTAGGCTTGCTAGGCTTGTTGCCGCCGGTGGTGGTGCCTGCGTGTCCAGACGTGCGTGTGGGCTTGCGCTTCTTCTTCTTTTGCGTGGTTGGCACCGGCGCTCGTGTGGTTGTTGTTGTCTCTGGTGCGGGTGTTGTTGCCTCCGTGGTTGAGATAGGTGTAGTGGATGTACTGGGTGCTGGTGTTGTTGTTGTGGTGGTGGTTGTCTTCTTCTTTACCTTTTGCTTTCCACTGGATGGATGAGCGGTGCTGCTGGTGGTGTTATTGACAATTGGTTTCTTGACACGATGTGGCTGGGTGGGTTTCCGATGCACGTTGCCTGGTTTTTTGGCCAGATGTTGGTTCAAATTTATCTTTTCAGTGGTGTTTGAGTGGCTAGCAGTGCTGCTGAAAGAAACTGGAGTGTGTATAAACTCCTGATTGTTGTAGAAAACGCGTCGCGTTGTGGTCTCTGGCTTGGCGGTAGTGCTAGGCAGCTTTTGGTAAATGGGCTGCATGTGGAGCATATCAAAATCGTGCATATTGGCTGCCGCCTGCTGATACTGCTGTATGCCCGTATAAACGGATTCCAAAGGATCCAAATCCTCCTGCACCACTTGCGGTGTCATCTCAGTTGTGGTGGTTGTGGTACTGTTCTTGCGCTTGTTGCCCGGCTTACGTTTAGCTGGCTTCGGCTTCTTTGTCACGCGCTGCGTTGGAGTTGCTGTTGGTACTGCACGTGTTGAAGTGTCCACCAGTTCCGAGTCGGGAGTCATGACAATTTGCTGGGGCTTTTGCTGCGGAAAGATGTCGCCGCCTGTATTGCCAAAGATTGCGGGTAGTATAAGCGACCAGGAAGAGGAGACATCGGGCGTATCGAGTACGGGCAGCAGTTCGCCGGAACTGTTTTTCGATGAGCTGCTGGCCACCTCCTTGTTGAGCACATGCTGCACACTGTCTACAATATCCTGAACTTTCTTCTCCGGTTCATGTTCCGCCAGCGGTGCTGTGTGAATTATCGAGGGTCCTTCGCCATCGCCATTGGCCACAATGCTCTGGATTTCCTCTAAGGTCATCAGACGCTTGATAAGTTCGCCATGCTCATCAAAGGTGTAGAACTCGTAGCGATCGGGATTGAGCAGATCTATGGGGCTGGCCACCTGCAGCGATGGCTGTGGCTTGGGCACCTTCTGACCCACTGCATCTGTAAATTGCGGCTCGTTTCCATCCAGCACAACGGACACCGACGAAATCACACTGGAAAGCAGACAAACAAGTTAATTGAATTTTCGGTGAAATGACACACGATTGTTTTTACAACTGAATGTATTAAATAATAAGAAACTAGACTTTAATCGAAAATGTTTTTTTTATACCCCGAACCAATTAAAGATGGGTTAAAATCATATATTAAAGTTGTTATTGTAAGCCGGCCGAAGGAAGCCTCTCCGACACCATAGAGTATATGCATATGCTATTAATCAGCAGATATATATATGATATTATTCAGCAGAGTTAAAGACAACATTATATTATTGTATGGTTTGTACCATGAGCAGATTAAGCTTGTTTCATTTGATAATTCAAATCGATTGTTATCAAAAAGGTTGAAATAAGAATTTACTTTTTTCATGCAGTTGGTTGAAATAAAACTTAGCCAAACATTCATCATCTGTTAAAGAATATAAATATATATCTGCCAATCTAAGAAGTACAAAATGCATATGATATCGAGTGTTGGACAGTGATTAATGGAAAATAAGTGCGATAAAGTTTTGAAATTTTCACTCTCGACGCAAGTCATGCTGCATACTTGGCAGCGCATTCGCAGGCATTTTAATCGAAATTGGTTGCCAAGCATTCGCTGCTGGAAAGCCACACAGTCACGCCCGCTAGCTGCCATCCTGCTGCATTTGCATTTCCACATCTGCCAGTAGTAGTTGTAGTAGTAATAGTTAGTTAACATATCTACACGTAACGCATATACAATACAGACACTCAACTAGATTTAACTTGGCACATCATTAACATTTAAGCACGTGAGAGATGCGTTCTTTGTCATATGCAGCAGCTTCTGCTATTTCTAAGTATCTGTGTATTTAACTCTGTGTGTGGGAAATTCCCTTTTCAAAATTCTTAAAAGATGAATGTTATTTTTTCTACATTTCGCAGTGGTTATAAAATAGATAAATAAGAGAAAAAAATTTACAGAATTTAAATTGAATAATATCGAACTGAAATGGTTACATAAATATATATATCGGCTGAAATTTCAAGTGGAAAATACCATGCTGCTGAGCCTGCAATCATTGAGAATATATGCAATGCAAATAAAGTGAAACCACATGCCAGATGGAAGAAGTAGAAAAATCTTTTCTTGCAGCCTTTTAAAGAGTAGCTGAACAACAACATTGTCATCATTATTAACAATGCTTGCAGCAGCAGCTGCTCGTAATCATTATCAAGCGTTAACCGACAACTGTCTACCATATGCCGCAAGTCTGCGAATTTGTTTACGCGCCGGAATTAATATGAAAACGACGCAGAACCTTGAAATTTCCCAGCAAGCGAAATGTGTGCCGAATGTAACGAAAACAAAAATATTAATTTTCGTTGTGTTTGTGTAAATTTTCTGAGCCAGCTGCTTAAGGGTTGTGACTCCGCAGCACTTAAGTACCCCAAACCATTTTCAGAGAAAAAGGAAACCAAACCCAAGAAAAGTGCTCTATGAAAAGCAACTGATTAGCATTGATTTGAAGTTAATGAGCACTCAATTTATGCCAGGCTTGTTATTGTGACGTTGATTCTTTTTTTTTTTTTTTTTTTTGTTTTTAAATTTTTGTTGTTGATTTTTAAACGCAGCGACGGAAGGTATGCCACGTGTTTTATTGGGGCCCCGTCAAGTGGCCACCGTGGCGCCTGTTGAGCAAATTAATTAAAATACTAAGGAATTTGCCAACTGACCAGATCCACAGGCACCAGACCCGCCCATGCCACAACTAAAGGGAAATTCTATTTCAATTAGTGAGAAAAATTGCAAAAACGTTAGGCAAACAAAAGACTTTCCCTAACAACAGAAACAGCAGCAACAATCAACGCAAACAAATACCAAGTAAAACAAGTAACAAAGCCCGTATCAAGAGTGCTCGACTAGGTCACATCCTGTACCCGGTGCTGAAATGTCCGAGCTTAATTTGGGCGATAAGCTGCCAGCTGGGTCCTTTAGGCAATGGATGTGCACTATAGATAATTGATTTCTTAATAAATTCTGCATTGTAAGATATCTAAAGCATAAATATTCTGACGAATTTGTTGATAGCGATGCTACCCAAGCTATGCTTTGAAGATTAAGTTTTTATATACAGATAACGCTCTCATACGGACCGACGTCGCTCTTGAAGGAGTTTGTTTTTGCCTGTTAATATAAGATACTCATCTTAATCCTTTTAACTATATGCAGGGTATACGGGTAAGTTGAAATGTTTTCAAAGTTAAGATCGCGAACGTTAGCCAAAGAGACTGTGAACTCACCTGGAACCGATGACTTTCTTTGATGCCTCAACCGGCGAAGAAGCCGCAGTTACTGCTGCTGCGGGATAGGTTGTGCTGGCGGTGGTGGGCCGCTGCTCCTGCTTTGGCACAGCCGCTTCGTACACAATAGCTGGCTGCATGGCGGGTGCGTCATTCCTGTGGCTGGACGTGCTTGATGTGGTCAAATAGGTGTAAATTGGCTGCTTCGATTGTTGCTGTTGTGTGTAGCTGTTGCTCTTTCTATTAGTGTTGCTGTTGCTATTGGGATAGGCCGCTACAGCGACGACGCCCAGCGTCAGGCACAGCCCAAACAGCTGTAACTTGCGCAGGCAACGCATGGTTGTTGTCCTGCTTGTCCTAGTCCAAGACCTTGTCGCTTCAGTGCTCTGTTGACTTTCTGTTTTGGCGCGTTTGATTTTGTTTGAGATTGGGGCTTATCGAACAAAAACCGGCTCCTAGCAACTGGCTCTCTCACCGTGTGACCTTGCTGGGTCCGCGCTGTTTAATGTGGGCAGTCGGGTAGCGACTCCGGCATAAACATGAAACGAGGCAAAGCTGTAAAATAAAATGAAAACAAAAAGCTAATTAATGCAATGTTAATGAAAATGAAAGGATAGCCTTACGCCCAAAAAAAATAAAATAAAAAGAAAACGAGATTTATGTATGAAATGTGGTATGTATCTGTGGATAAATAAAGTGTAGAAAATTGGTGAAATTTTGAGATGGCTTTTAAGTGGAGTTTCGCTTCTCCTTCCAGTGGCATGCCTTAAAGCTATCATAATTAGGCAGCCAAGGCAATTGCCCAGTCACCTGAAGCCCAAATTCGCAGCACGCTAATGCGCCTGTAATTATGCTAATAATACAGAGCAGCCACATGACTACCACCTCTCATTAAGTGTGTGTGTGTGTATATTGCTGAGTGTGTGTGCAGCTTAAGAGGCACCTGCAACAATCGCGACGTCTTTGCAACTAAGCATGCTTCCATTCAGCTTCCCTCCCAAAAGCACTCCCGCCCCCTGGAGTGGAGTGCTCGGCAATTTTCACATAAGAAGCCAACGTATGCATTTTCATATATGCTTGTAAATATATGCTGCAGCTGCTGTTGCACTTTACTCCTGAATAAATATGTGTATGTTGCATAATACAAGACTTTAATCTAGTCTTTAATCGTTCTGAATGCCATTTGGGGCTTGATATTATATATGTGTGTATTCTGCTCAGTTTAGATATCAGTCCATATCACTTTCACAAATCTCGGGCTGACAGCAATGTTTTTATTGCCAAATATAAATACTTGGTTGGCCAAATCATTTCAATACCCTGCATGCGAGAAATACAGAGAGTGTCTGTACCAAACTATCAAATGTAAACATGTAAATCATCTATGCGTATAGTGTCTAGAATATTGATGAACTGTGATTATTACAAAACAAAGCGAATTATGGACTATATTTTTACAGCAGATCCTACTTATAACATTATTGAACATAAAATAACTCCCATCTGATACTTTATCCCTTAAAGCGCTGAGTACAGGTTATCCGACAGGCGAGTATTGGGTTTTTGTTTGTCGGTGCAAAGTTTTGGGTTTTGTTTTTAGGTTATGTTACTAAGCTTTCGTGTGTGGTGATAACAAAATGAATTGTCAATGGCGCGACATATGAAAAACAACAATATGTTAACAAGCGCCAACACTAACAACAAAAGCAACAATACAAACAGCAGCAGCAACTATACCAATAATATAACTAAAGAACGCGCTGACAACTTTAAGCCTTTGCTGTCAAAATGTTAACACAAAGCCAGCTCATACATGTTTATAATAGTGTGTGTGTGTGTGTGTGTGCGTGTGTGTGTGTGTGCGAGTGTGTGTGCACTGAACCCCACAACTTTTGCCACAGCACGTACTCGCAAATGTGTGCATATACATATTTATGTATAAAAATCTATAGCATACTATAAGCAGCTAAACAATTTTTGTCCAATGCGAAAAAAATCTCGCATAAATATCGACGAAGGCCATAAAAATATGTTGGCTCGTGTGTGTGTGTGTGTGTGTGTGTGTGTGCATGATGCTTTTATGGCCAAACTGTGGCCAAATTAACATAAATTGTGCGTAAAATATTTCAACATAACGTTTAAGTATTTTCAGAAACGCTTTGGGCAACTGCCAATGCTTCTCCTTGGGCATTTCCAAGGATATCAACGCGTTGCCACACGATGACAGTGTGAGAAGATCGAAGGGAGAAGGGAAATGTCTAGGTCACCAGTCATGGGCACAACTTGACAATTGATTTGTAACGGTAAATTTCGAAATGTCTGCCATCTGAAGTTTACAGCTGGTAGAGAGAAAGAACCTATGTAACATCTCCACCTGACATTGAAAATGTAAATGAAATGCAAGAACCGAAAAGTAGCTGCTGCCGTAGATGTGAAGAGGGTGTGGAACAGGAGATAGCAGATTGAAGACTGACTGCCTGGCATTGTCTGCATGACAATGACGCTGAGTGACATGACAAGTGGACGACACACACACACACACACTGACACACACACACTGACACACACACACTGACACACAGAGACGCACATTCAAAGTAACAAAACCAGAGCAAACACTAGAAGAAAGTGCGGTCGCTCCAGCTTGGGTTAAGGGCACAACGAACAGAAGATTGAACCTGACAGCTGTAGGAACAAGCATGGCCAACACATACGCACATTCGCAATCACTCTGGACATTTGTTTAAACAAATCAGCCAGACATTTACGTATACTATATGCCCGACACACACCACAAATACTTTTGCGTATCCCATAAATCAAATGAGAAAATGACAAAAGAAAAAGGTGTATTTAGTCGAAATGACATTTTGGGCCGTGTGGTTGACAGTATTGTTTAGCCCAAAAGCCACACTGCGATAGGTAAAGGTACAGTTGAACAGTAGTATTTGCACCTTTATAAGTATGCTGTGGTATAGGTCCATTATCTACAAGTAAATTCGACGTACTGGTGGTTGTTGAATATATAATATATAAAGTCTGCAAACTTGTTAACAAACTCAAGTAATATTTAAAATTACCTAATATTTCATTAAATTACTCTATTCATGCTCTTAAGTTCGGTATGAAATAATTATATATATAAATATATTTAATTTAAAAAAAAAAAGATTGGATATTGAATAAAGTGAAATGCCGATTGACTCAAAGAGAAGCGGCTTTAGCTCAAGCTTAACACAATAACAAATTTGATATCGTCTGTTAAAGATATTCAGACGAAAGTCCACTTAAGTTACCTGCTAACAAATACAAGCCAAGCGATTTCCATGTTGCGTGTGATGAAAATACAAAAGAAATTGGTTTTCAGGCTGACAAAAGCAAAACAGGCAACAACCAATTGAGCCACTCAAGAACACACAAACAAACACTCCTTTATAAAGTTGAAAACAGTTTTGTTCATGCGGTGGCTGCTTTTGGCCAGCGAAAATGTGTCACGTTTCGGTTGTGGAAAATTAAGATTTTGACTCCCTTGATCTTAGTTCGGTTTGTTTTTGCTTGTTAGGCATTGATTTTGCAGCGAGTTTTATTTTTATTGGATTTTCTTGGACTTGTACTCAATCAGTCTTCGTTTGAGGTTGGAAATTAAAGTAAATTGCTTTAGACTTTTATTTGTACAAATACTTTTAATCGAAGTCTCTGTCGCTGATGCATTAAAAGGGCAAAAATCACTGCCAGTAAAAATACAAATACTGTAATTTACACATTGGCAGCCAGTGGAGTCTGTAAGCGATGCCCCCAAACTCCCATCGCACACCACGCCATTCTACTCGCAGTTCAATTGAGTCTCAGTAAAGCTGTTGAGTATGATTCTATCCCATTATTTTATACCCTGTAAGCCTGAAATGTATGGGGAAGCACTGTATATATGAAAAACTATATGTTTGTCATATTCATATGTATACTATTTTAGATTTTGCTACATGGCATTTGTTAGTCGAGCACTCGCAACTGAAACTTGCTTGCTATTTTCTTTACTAGAGCCAGGAAACGCAGCCAAGTGTTAGCCGACATTTACACGCTGCTGGTGATGCTGATGTTCTTGTTGTTGTTGCTGGTACTGATGCTGCGCTGCTTCCGTTTGAAAGCAGTTGTTGCCTGTGTCTTAGACGGCGAGGCCAAAGGCAACAGAACTTGAAAAGAAATAGCTTCTAGTGCTGCCACCACTGCTACTGCTGCTGCTACTGGGTCGCAATGGTGCGCGCACTTTCGCACTTTTACGCTCTCGTGAGCCTCGAGTGTGGATTGGCGCTAGCTACACTAACAAAAGTTTATCGCTTTGTTTCCGTTTCCGTTACGCTGGCGTTACATATACGCCTTACTAGGATGGGCCGGCGCGATGCGCTTCGGTCGCTCCCTAAAGCGTAACCTCCAGACGCTCATAAGAGGTAATTTCAGAGCTTTGTGCTGGGGTGGGCGGGCTGGAACGAGGGAGTTGCAAAAGACGCCGCACACTTTTACCTAAGTTAGCTCGGCAAAGCCAAAGTTTTTCCACAGAACATTTGATTTTATTTATTTATTTCGATTTGTGCGCTTTCTTTGTGGCAAGTTGGTGTTGCTATTGCTGCTCGTTTTTCTCCGTTTTTGGCCTACGTAACAATTTCCTTCCTATCGCTTCCTTAACTTATGCCGCTGGCATTTTGGTGCCTTTTGGGTCTTTGCCTCTCTGTACTAATGTGCATTTCATTTTCCGTTTTGCCACTGCCACTCAATTCGTTGGCCATTTCGCTGTGTGTCTGTGTGTGTCTGTGTGACCAGTCAACAGTGTGTCGTGTATGACATATATTGTTTTTGGAAAAGATTTCTTTCCTTTCTTTGGTTTTCTTGGCGCCGCAGGAGCCACTTACATTCCAATCACGTGCATATCTATGCCAATCTTTATTTTGCCTCTGCAACTTTTAAGCTCGTTTCCTCTTTACTCACCTACATGTGGCTGTCTATTATTCCTATATGTATACAAGGGTATGTATTGGTTATAACACATCATATTTATTGCCTGTTGGAGGGTCGCATCATTTTGTCATCTTGTGTGTAACGCATTGAAGTGAAAATCTCCAAAAGTTCAATGAGCAGGCGATCTACGTTCTATTCTTTTAAAAACTTTTTACAGATGGTATTATATGGTATAACTCTCAATCGGATAAAATTGTTATATTTTTATTTGAATATCGTTTTAGATTTGATATAAATCTTCAGTCAAACTCACTCATTTTATCAAATACTTTTCAAAATGTAACTACTATATATGGCTGTTACTCTCTTAAAAGGATAAGTACAGCTTTCATAAATTTGCAAGAGTATTTCAATTATGGAAACCATACTTTATGCTGTTGTTTGTTTTTTCCCATACAAACATTTGTGCTGCTATTTTTATACTTTTTGTTGTTTGTTGGTTTTGAAACCTTATTATTGTTTTGCGCGGCGCATGAAGCATGTCTATTAGAATATCTATCATTTTTACTTTATTTTTTTTTCAGCTTACCTTTTTTTTTTTTATTTTTTTTGGGTTTTGTGTGTGTGTCTGTGGCATATGTGTGAATATTTTATGGTGGCGAAATGTGATTGTGAGTGGAAATGCTGTGGGCGTCTTTAGCAATTGCTGAGTTGGCTTGGCAACACGGCCAACATGCAACTTGGCAGGCTCTATTTTCTGGTTTGGCTTCGGTCACACTCGTAATATTGTATACCGCCGCTTGGTCTGGAACTGACACCTAAACTGTGGCCACGAAAGCGCACACACTTCAACACAACTTGTCGCTGAGGTGCCGAACCTTTATTCGTAGTTTTTCAAGTTTGTACAATAACCTGCGTGGGTGGTCAGAGCTGCTGGAAATGTGATAAGCGTTAAGAGCTGCTCAAAGCGCACATTGTCGCATTGATTTGCGCACAAAATCCAAACACGTTTCTGAGCAACAGGGGGAGTTCTAGCCAACGTCCAATTGTTCTAAGTTGTGATGCCCAATCGTGCAGGGGATTAAGCACGTGCCATAAACATGGCTGATGCATTTTAATATATAACATTTGTGACATTAATTAGCAAAAAGATACCATGTGTTAGACAGCCAGCCAGGTTACGACAGCTGTGCCACAATTTTACTTGGCACGTTGCAAGTTTGCGCAATATGTAGCTTTAACATGCAACTTTTTGATTGTCGTCATTTGTCGAAATGGCGCGTGCATTGCCCTACTGAATTGCATTTGGAGCTCAAACGTTAGGACTCGGGCTGGCTTCTGGATTGTATTTTGATTTGGCATACATTCCCATCGAATTTAATTTAATAATATTTCAGATTTAATTAATGGCATGCAGTCGCAAAAGCAGCTGCAATCGTTGCCACAGTAGAGCTTTAAAAAATTAATAAATTGCTTTAAATAAAGTAAATGTGCAAACACGGCTCATGCAGCCTTGTATGTCATGTATGCGTTCGTGGTTACGCTCGCATTCACATTGATAATGGCTTAAATATAACGACAAATAGCAAACGTCAACTGGCAATGGCAGCAGCATCGATATTACTATTGCCACCGCCATTGGCATTGGCAATTCCCAACCAGAGGCCTGCAACTTAATCCATTACGCAATCGCTGCCATTATCACTTCAGTAAAATATTTATGGTAGGCAGCGTTGACATCAACAATGCAAAGGCTTTATTCTCAGATAAACAAATATGCATAAGTAATATCAGGGATTGTACGGGTCAGGTTTTTGGATTACTCTCAAAAATGGCATATATACGCTAAGTAAATAATGCGTATATAAAATAGATGATATAAATCACATATATGTATACGATATAAAGAATATTATAACGCTCCTGAATATGCAAATATGATTTTTATGAGTTATCAGTCTTCTAAAATTGTACACATGACAATATATACATATATATATATATATATATATAAGTTCGAAAAAAAGTAAACAAAATATATTCAATGCAATGATTTTGAATTTTTAAAAGACGCCTTTGGAAAACTGGGAAGTGGCTAACGTCAATATAGTAAAGAAAAATGGTTGTCATCACTAAAATAGAAAGTGAGTAAAATAAAATATCTGCTAATAATATGAGATAATTTAACAACATTTAACAAAACTGAATGAAGTTAAATATGCTTCTGTAAGTCTCTCCGTTGATAATACTTTATTATGAATCGTATTACAAATTGCACAATTAACATTTAGTTATTTGGCAGATGGGACAGTTTCTCGCTAAGCTCCAGCTGGGTCTTGATCATGGTGGAGAGTGTAATGCTCAAAAGTATATCGCGAACATTAGTATTGAACATGAGGCGAAATGACTCCGCATTCATCATCGGCACCGAAGTCAGAGCATCGTACAGAGCACGTCCTACACGCTTATCCGGCAGACGCTTACGAGCAAGTACATCCTTGATATAGCGTAACACAAGATCCAGCTTCTCTTCCAGCTCGAGTGTAATTTCAACAACAGACATCAGTTCGGGAAGAATGCGGCCGGGCTGCTTGGCCGGATTCAAAGCGTAGTTCTGCATCAGACGCAGCGCCACTGAATCATCGATCTCCGTGCCCATCTTCAGCAGCGGCAGCAGCGTGAACATCAGACCCTTGGTGCCACCTGGGACCCCAATCGGTACGCCGCAATAGAGACGCATATTAAGCCTGCCAGCGCGCAGCTTGAGGTCCACCAGCAAATGCAGAGGCTGTGCATCCACACACTCGCGGGCATAATAGGCGTGCAAAGCGGCTGAGGAACGGGACAGTGATTTGGCTGTATTGTACCAGCCAATGATTTTCTCCTGCGGGTTGTTGATCTGGTTCAGCTCGTACATCTCGGTGGCATACTGTTTGTCCAGCTTGAATTGCTCCATCTCGCCAATCTGCTGCCTCTTGTGTAGCACCATGTAGCTATTTGTTATCTCGATAGTGTCTGTGCTCCTGTCGCGGAGACCCAACAGCGTGCCCACAGCCACTTCGTCCGATTTGGGTCGACGCTCGTAGTCGGCGATAATTTGGAACAGTACCAGCGGCTGCAAGCGCACCTTGGTCTGAATTTTATAGTTTGAGATCGACATGCTCGAAAGTTTTATCTACCACAATTGCAAAAAATTCTTAAAAGCTGTGTGAAGTTAGCTGCACTTGATGTGAAACACGGCCAGTGTTGTAAAATTTATTATTAGTGCTGTCACACACAATTATTCTGCCTAAAATGTTTCATAATTTAAACAAAAGCATTTCTCGTTTACTTATTAGACAATTATATTCATATATTGTTTCGTTGATAACCAATCTAGTGAATTTTTGGTAAAATATAAATATTTAAACATGCAGAGAAGAATACTAAATATTGCAAATTTGAAATGATGGCAGAAAATAATCCGTATTTTACATTTTCTAGTTAACAATGCATATTTCGAAATGAATTGCCTATCAAAAAAGCTACACGTTTCAAAGAACATGACTATTTGAAATGCAAAAGTTGACAAAAATAGATTACCCGTTATCTGTCTGTACAGCTCACAAATTACTTGAAAGTGTCAAAAACTTTTTTTTTGGCCACGTTGTGCGTCTGTGTGTTATTGTCTGTTTGGTTGTCATTGTTGCAAATTTGGTTACTAACAAGCATATCCTTTATGTCTCACAGTCCCCATTCCGTCTCACAATTCTTAAAATGCCTGCGACTTCCACTTCCACTTCCACTTGGACGAACGGCCTTTGCGCTTGACCGCCTGCCCGGATTACGACATATGGAAATCACATAAAAGGGTGCACAGCACCGGGAGATGAAAGTGGGGGAGAAAACAAGAGAAATGTTAAAAAAAATTAGAAAATTCCTTGCAAACACTTTGATTTGTTGGAAAATTTGCACAACAGCAAAGTTTTCAATTTATAATCAAAACAAGTGAGACCCAGAAGGGCTAGAAAATGTCCAGGACTAGCTGATTAGTACGGTGACCCGTACACATACAAAGTTTCTCAGCTTATATGTTTCTTTTTCTTCTTTTCTTTTTGTTTTGTTTTGGGTGTGGGCCTTGGCCCTGGCACATTCATTCATTCAATCATCATGCATTCATGCATTCACTCTAGCTAGTAAAAAAAAAACTGTAAAAAACGAAAGGGATTTTGAAAGGTGCGCAAAATCCTTTTTACGTATTCAACAAACAGCAGCAACAAGAAAAAAGTCGTCGTATCCTTTCATGGTTAAATGCGTTTTCTTGGTTAGAGTTAGTGGCAGTGTGCAAAAGTGTCTGTGTGCGTGAGTGTGTGTGTGAAAGGATTAGGTATCCCAGCATTTTTATGATTATACTCATGCTCTTAGCTATGGTGTGCGATGACGCCTCTGAATGATGACCATAATGCAGACACGCGCTGCGCTCAAATAGTCCGCGTCCTGACGAGTCCTGAGTTATGACTAGCACAATTTCTCTTCAGCATTATCTGCTGAGTGTGCTTTGTTGTGTGTGTGTGTGTGTGTGTGTGTGTGTGGTGTGTTTTGTGTTCCCTAAATTAGTTTTAGCAGAGCGCTTGTGGGCGTAGACACTGTGACATGTCCGCTGATTAGCAACTAGATCATTAGTTAACTGTAAGTTTAGCCTTTTTCTATAAATTCATTTTTTTTGTTGGTATTGCTCTGACTCAGCTAGTGCATTAGTCATGTTAATTAAGGGAATGGCCAGACTTATCATAACGTATGTGAAGCTGGGCAATTTTGGTACATTAGAGACGCCCAAGTTGAGTTAAATCTACAATAAATTGCATTTAAAATTTGAAATTTGAAGTAGCCGACAACAATGAAGAAACCACAAACCACCGACAACAGCAACGAGGCCAGCAACATCACTTAGCAGTTAAAAATATGCTACACTTGGCCCAGCGGCAGTTAGTTTGCCTGTTACATACAGTACATACTCCAACTGCGTGTCTACGAAAGCAGCAGGAACCAGTCTCTCTTTGGCAAGAGGTGTCTATTAAACATGAGCACAGATACACACGCACACACACCCACATAAAGCAAGATAAAATGAAAGGCAGGTGCGGATGCGGGTGTGGGTAGATAGGATACTTGCTTGAAGAGCTGCTTCCTCTTTGCCACATACACAGGCAGCTCGCTGCTCACACATATGCATAAATACGTGCATATCTACACACACATACATACATATAGATAGCAAACAAAACCAAATGCAAAGCAAGGATGCCCGACCAGTTGGCCGAGCCAAGCGAGCGTGCTAACAGTCAGCAGCTTTTGAGCCAAAGGCGAAAAGGTATTTGCGAACATTTTTCATGTGAATCTACTGTTACTGCTACTATCGTCGACTGGGCTTAGCATTTGGCTAAGTTGCATGCCATTTCTGTCCAATGGGCCCTGGCAATGGCCGTTAAACGCGTGCGCCGCAGATAAGATTCTATTTGCTGTCACAATTGCCGCTGCCGACGTCGTTGGCAACTGTTGACAAATACCCACAGGGGGAACTTTATCGCCCCTCCCCTTATATTATCATTCTCTGACATAGATACCACCTAGCACAATGCATAGCCGGACTCCAACAACAAGCCCACATTTGCGAAGATATATGCCTAACCTAACGATGGCTTTAAACGATGTGTTCTTTAAACTAGCGTAAGCTGAGAGTTGTGCTGTGGCAGACTTTGTGTTGTCTTTTAATTACAAAGCATTCTAAAGTTTACGTTTTGCTCTGTTTTTGAATAATGTGCTGCAGGTCGATTAAATTTTGCTGCATTTGAACGTTGCCAGATCATTCAGTGTCTATCACAGTTTTCAACTAGTTCATGAACCGCTACAGTGAGTACTTCAGTTTGTTGGCAACAAACAGTTGCTGCTGCTGCTGCTTTTGACCCGCATTGACATTGCTATTTAGTTGGCCAACCTCCCGTCCACCCATCCATCTAAACATCCAGCCACCCAACCACCCAACTATCCAACCATAATTTAGTGCTCGCTGTTGAGTTTCTGGTTCGTAAAAGCTGCTTTACCTATTTAGCATAATTTTTGTTATACTCAGTTGCTGCAGTTGCTGCTGCTGACGTCCAAGGCTGCCTAGGTCCTTTGGCCTGTGGCGCATTTTGGCCACTTTTCTGCATCTCTTTGGACATTAGACTGCTGTTTAACATTTTACGTGCAGGTGAAGCCTGCTGCTGCTGCTTCATATATATTTTTTTCTTTCTTTTTGCAATTTTGCATGCCAAATTTGAGGATGGAAATGGTATCACACACACACACACACACACACACACACACACATTATGAAGAGTCTGTTGTTGACACAGTTAAACGTTGGCCATTTATTATGCGAATTTATTACGGTGGACACAAACTGCAGTTGAGTTGGCCGCAATCTTTGAGCCAAAAATGTCTTGATAACTTAATTAATGCAGTGTGTATCTCTACATAGGTATGTACAAGTTTATGAACTTTAGAGGAGTCCAATGAATACAAACACATATATGTCTCTATGTATGTATGTATGTATGTATAGATATACGGCCTGTTAGCACAACATGCAACGCATTTTCGCACTCGCGTAAATTACCAAATAAGCGACGTGAGAATTTGCATGTGTATGTTGCTGCGCATACAAGATACTACATTTGCATACACATGTGTATGTATGTGTCGAACAAATGGCCACTACCGTTCAAAGTTTACCTTTGGTTTTGCTGCAAATTTGATTTGGTTGCGCCTCTGAGGAAACTTTAACTTGCATTTTCCTGCTGCTGTTGCCTCTGATACATGCCTGATTTTTGCACATGTACGTGTGTTTGTGTGTGTGGGTGTGTGTGTGTGGGTGCATACACGTTAGTATGTATGCAGTTAATTTTCGCTAGAATGCAGCTGCTGTTCGGGCTGCTCGTGATGCTGGTCTAACAACACACATACACACATGCATATAAATTAGAGAGTGTATGTGTTTGAGTGTATATGCGCATCTCTGCCACTAAGTGGCGCAAAGAGCTGGTGTTGCACCGCTAACAGCTACTACTAAAAACTCAATTACCAGTCAACTCATTTTCAAGCACACATACATCCAGCCACACACACGCACACACATACATATAGCTTACCACATGTAACGTTGTGGATGTCAGCAGGGTGTTAATTGAATTCTTACATTACAAATCTAAAGTATTTAAATTCTATTAAGAACAGTTATTTTCTACGTTGTTCGCTAACAAAATTCACCAATTCTTTTTATATATATATATATATATGAAGCAAGTTTATTAAATTGCAAAATGATTTTTACTGTTATTTAAAATTCAAAATGAGTTTTATAAATTCTTTGAACATTGTTATGGTATTGCTGATATGTAAAGCTTAAAAATGGTTAGGCAATGTTCTAAAAATATGAAATAAATAAAGTTGAAACAAAAATATATTTATAAAAATTTAGTAATTTAAAATTGTTCAGACCTAATCAAAAATTTATGATGTAATTGTTTGATTTAATAAAATATTTTGTTTCTATCAAAATTTTTTATTTTATTTAAATTATAAATTCTATTCACTCGCTCAGAAATGGACCAAAGAGACCAAAGGCCAAAACTTTCCATCATGGCAGCCAACACGTATTGTGAATTTACAGTGCAGGACACTTTGGGAAAGAGGACTGGAGGATATGGGTTTGGCTTAACAAGTAAAAGCAGTAACAGCTGACATGGAGCCCGCTTCACCTTTAGTGTGTGTTGCCTGTAGCTAATTGCAAATTAGCGCCACCCACTTTTTGGTATACAAAATATGTTCGTGTGGTATTAAAATATGTTGGATAAACTTTCCCAAAGTAATATGCGCTCGAGGCTGATGTGCAATTGCAATTCAAATTCATAAGGGATAAAGTTTGCGCATGTTTAACTGAAATTCAAATAGAGACGCTTTAAAGCGCTATTAGAACGCGCTCAGCCAGCCAAAATCCACCAACACTGACCCACATGGTGTGGCACACACCCTGTGGTGTGTACGTTGTGCCCACACCGACACTCATAAGTTGTTGGCACTACTGCAAGCATATTTTGGGCAACATTTTGTGCGCACATTAATTTATGCAAATAGTTGAAAAATATTAATGGCTGCCTGGCAGCTGCTGGTGTGTTTGGGTTATTCTGGAGCACAGGGCACAACGTCGAGGATGGCAACTAGCTGGGACCTTCTGAACAGTATATTCAGCTGTGGAGCAACAGTTACGCCATTAACTAGATCTAGGGGAGCGGTGTGTGGAAATTGGAGTTGGCTGTAAGGCGACATTTGAATTAAATATTTATATCTTTAAAAAGTTGAACAATTTCCGTTACATTATGGCGCATAAAAGCCAATAAGCCCCACAAATACAAGGACTCAGCGCCAACTGTCGAACGCAAAACTAAATGCCAAGCTTAACAAACACACACATACTTAAATATGTCCATATATAAGTTTGAAAGCCTGAAATCATACTGCAAGCAAAAATGTGTATATATATATGTATGTAAACAAAATGGCGCACAAGAAATAAACTTATGGCGCACTTCCGCCAATAGTCAAACATTTTATTTTATTTCATTCCATTTGAATTCGCTTTACATTCTCTCTGTGCTCCATGAACAGAAAATGGTCAAAGCACTTTCCGAGTATGAAAATTAAAATGAAACACAACGGAAATGCTACAGAAATCAGCCAACTGGCATCAACTTTCCAGTTCTGTTCCCTAAAAACTTTCAGATTTTTTTTTTTGCTGTATTTTTGTTGTTTTTTTGTTGTTATTTTTTTGTAACCTGCAAAATCAAGTAAGAAATTTCTGTTTTGTTATTGTGGGCTTGCGGAAAATGGGCATTTCCTGTCACAGTCAGTCAAATGGTTAAAACGGGCCACAAAAAACAAAAACAAAATTCAGCTTGAACGATGAATGGTCAATAACAAGACCAATACTAATAGATTCATTAGTCAAAAACTGCTGCACTATGCACACATCAATTGTTGTGAGTTGTGTATTTGTGTATATCCTACAAATCAGCACAAAATGTGTGAAATTGTTTTACACTTTTATAAAAACTTGGGGAGATGGTCGACAAAAATGTATTTATTTGGTTACTTTGTTATGCGTCATTAAAAAGATCTTTTATTTTTCAGGCTGAAGGATATCTCACAGTCAAACATTCATGCACAATTTTTGATTTAATTTTTGTGGTTGTTCACTAAGTTTTGTTTTCTCTTTACAAAAAAATCTAGAATTGGAATAGTTCGAATGGTACATTTTGCATTTATGCGAAATGCTTTTTGTTCTGTCACTCGTACTCTATGTCAATATTGAAAATACACTACAAATGCCTAAATATGCATACAAAATTCGCACTGAAGTTTTTGCTACAAAAAGCACTGAAAGAATTTTTCGACAAATTTGATGACAAATCAGGAAGTGGTATTTATAGTGAATATGCTAATCATATATGTCGATGAATAAGCTCAACTATAGTTTTCACACATCAAATTAAAAGCATACCAAAAACTTTGCGTAAGCGATACATACATAAGTTTTATAACTAAATATATATTCATATTAGTGTTTTGTCTCCATATCGCTGGCAGTCTCTTTACTACGAGCTCAAGCTGAAAAAATATAGACTATGGCCTTTGATTACCCCTATCTTTAAAATCTCGATACACAATTCCTATTAAAAATAGAATGCGTAAATGGGCGAATGACAGCAAACATTTTTGTATTTATTGGCTCATACTATAAATGTGTAAGTTCGCGTATAGGAATTATGGAGTAAGAATTACCAATAAGTCTTACTAAAAATAATCAGTAATCATGCCTCTCATATTTGTGCAACTTGTAAATACCCATTAATATCAATATGCTGGCAGATGGGTATACAAATGACGTGTTCTTGTTGTTCTAGTTTTCGATGCTCCGTATTTAGTGCTCATAGTTTCATACTCAGTATTCAATACTAAGCATTCAGCTCTTAGCGGCTTAAAAGCTCAATAAGCGAATATTGTTTGAATTTGTTCAACATTTTGATTTGCATCCATGTTGTTAAGTACTTTTTGTGGATGTGTATGTATGTACATATATGCATATTTGTGTTGGTAGTTGTATTTCATTGGTACTTGATGGGTGGAGAGGAGGTATTTACTTGTTTTTTCTCCGCTGGCATTTACAAATTATTTCGTTGGCCAAGTTTCTGCTCGTTGCGTTTGAATAAAAACGATGAATGTTCCCGAAAGATGCTTGGCAACGCGAAAAATATCAATACAAATAAAAATTTGTATAGTTTCGAACCCAGAAACTATATTGTTGTTATGGATATATGTGTATATGAACAGAGCTATGTTGGGCCACTAAAAATGGCTAATGGAAAAGTTTCAAGCATCTGAACTACATAGAAGCTTAAGCCCAATTTAATTACTCTTTCCGGTAAAAGTTTAACATTACTTCAAACGTTTATATCTTAAGGACTTACTTTATATATTACATATGTAAGTTTCCAGTCAGAGCATTTACTGGTCTCCATGTAACTTGCATTTTCTATTTTGCTTCTAACCATTTAATATAATCGTCAAATCATATTCAATATTGGCAAATATTTCTCATATTTGGCAAACATTCAATTTTGACTAAAGCCAAATAATTGCCAGCAATGTGAACTGAGTAGAACATTCAATATTTGCTCAAGGCTGTAAATAATCAAACAAGTAAGCTTGACAAAGGACTGCATTGTTGACTCAACTATACCCTTTATAATTATATAACATAGATACATTCAAATGGTAATGGAAGTGGAAGTGGTTTGGAATTAAAATATATATTTTATATTATGTTAGATGCGTTATTAAGGCTGTACGTATAATATGAGTGTGTACTTACCAAATGCTGTTAATTGTTCACCAGGAGAAACATCTCAACATTTAATCGTGCATCTGCAAAAACAAAGAACATGCAATTTCAATTAGTTGAAATTGAACATTTTGGAATTTAATATTTGAATATTGTAGTGAATTAATTTGCAACAAGTAACATATTCAGCTCCACGTGCCACTCAAAGCTAACCGCTACCCGTTATTTAATTAATTTAATGGCAATTATTTTTTAATTGCGACACTTTCCAATAAATAATTTTAAAAAAAAAGTACCAAAACCGGCATCCGAAGTGAGTGTCAGGCTTGTCTAATTAAAGTTCAATGGAAAAATGGCCAAAAGTTAATGATGACATTAAGCCCGGCTGAAAAATGCCACCAACAAATCAACAATTCACAAAAAAAGAAGAGAAAAGAAAATGAAGTTGATGCGGAAGACACAAAATATAAGAGGTAGGCGTTAATAAAATTGCGCTTTGCCTTCAGCATTTTAGCTAAAATGAAAGCGTCAAATGTATTATTTAAAATTCCGACCGGGTGCGCGTGCAAAAAAAAAGCAGCAACAAAAAAGTACAAGAATTGAAATGCCCAAATTGCCAGTGTAGCGGGGGGGAGAAACGGAGCAACGATTTGGTTTTGGGAATGGGCAAAGAGATTGATTTCATGCCAAAAATAAAAGAAAGAAGAGAATCAAACAGCAACAAGCGATGTAAAAGAAAAAACTGGCGGCCAGTTTCAGCTGCTCTTGTTGTTGTTGTGGTTGGTGTTGTTGTTGTTGTTTAACTTGGCCGAACAACATCGACAGATATTTCGGGCAAAGAACATGACCAAACACGACAGACAAGCAGCAGCAGCCGCAGCAGCAGCAGCTGCTTGCTGTTGCCGGACAAATGTGGGTCACCTGAATGCGTAGCTTTCAATTTTTATAACGTTCCCAAAAAATGAGAAAAATATCAACAAAAGAAGAACAGAATCATCAACAACTTCAAACTGTATACGAGTTGTTGTTGGTTCTGTTCATATCTTGTATGAGCATCGAGATGATCTGCTTTGCGATCAGGCTTATGTGTGTGCTTGAGAAGAGCACTCGAAAGTTCTTCTATATACACATGTAATACTCATTCACAGTCAGATAAAAGCTAATCAGCTACAGTGGCTGCAACTGACTGCCTGCATCAATGTTTGATTGGCGCTCGCGCTGCCTATGTGGTTGCCTATAGTAATTGCCGCACTTCAGACACTCTAGAGAACATACTTCTGTGCGCGTCAAAATACACTAGATACAACACAACAAGAACAACAAACATGAGCAACAAGCAGAACCATTTGCAGCACACAATCACTTGAGCTGTGCTGTGTTGGAGGGGGCTGTCAAGTGCGCAGAGCGGACTAAGTAAAGTGATATAAAACAAATATACACATACATACACACACACACACTCACACACACACACAAATATGCCAATAACCTATTGAAATGCTAGATACGCTTTTTTTCTATCATCTATCTATTGATATTCTACGGCAGCAAAAATGAAAGTTGCTTGGCTGGAAATAAAGAAGAAGAAGCAGATGACGGAGTCGAGGTCTGAATACACTCATAAATCGTGTTGAAGAGATTTTCATGCATTGGTCACGCAGTAGCAGGCGCAGACACTAACCGGAGGCTGTACAACTGTTCCAGCTGGTCATCTTCAGGTGAAACGAAGTTAATGCCAAAAAAAAAATGAAAAAACATCACAAACTATATATAAAATTGCAATATCATGCGATTGTCGCAAGCGATTATTTGGCTAAAGTGAGAGCAAACTGATGCTCCGTGTCAGTCTGGAGTCGAGCTCGTGTGTCGCCGCTGTGAATGTGTGTGTGGTGCTAATGAAGGCAGCTCTGGTGACAACCTACTGACACTTTGACCGATTTTTAGCCTTTTCAATATAGTAATTTTGTCATTATAGTTTATAATGCGCCTTTCGCCGTCACCACCGACGACACACGCTGTGTCGAATCATTCAATTTTACAGCACCAGCAGGAGTTCTTATATATATATATATATATATATATATATATATATAGTGATATATACATATAGTTGAGGTACGGTGCGTGCTCATTTCTAGCTGCATTCCTCACGCCTTTTTAGCTTTAATTAGTTTGTTCTTGTTGTTTTCCAATTTATGTGATGACAGACACAATCGTGTGAAATACATGAAACTGCTCATAATTATATTAAGTGGTGAAAACTATGCAGAAAAGAGTAAAAGAAAAAAAATAAAAGTAAACGTAATATAGAGAAAAATACTCACAGTGTGAGTTGTGAGGAGATTTGCAATGTGTTAATGAATTGGAGTGCCGTATCAATGGGAAACTTTTTGACCCATTTAACGGGACAAGAGCATTCTGATTTTTCTTTTGTCAAACGTAATATAACTGGTTTGGATTTGGTGTTTGGCTTTTGACTTTAAGTTGGTTCTGGTTCTATTTGCTAAGCATATGCTAATGGCTTTTGCTTTTCGAACTGCCTTATTCGTATTGCGGTCAAAGTTATTAACTAAAGTGGCATTTTGTTAACTCTGGACAGAACTGTAAATAAGCCCATGAGCCAACAATAATCATGTAAATGAGTGAATGAATGAATGTTGCAGCTCTTCTTGTTGATTTCTTGCATGCATAACGCAATAGTGTTGACCAAAAACTTGGCCCAATTTGTTGCTCATTACGCGTGAAGCTAAATGCCTGGCAATCATGGCCAAATGAAGAAGTAACTTAAGAAGCAGTCCAAACCACACAAAATAATAACGCATTCATTACTCATGCGTATAATTGAGTCATCGAAATGACCTTTGTAGCTAATGTTTCGGGTCTGTCATAAATAGACCATTAATTGGGCCATTTGATCAATGTACAGCACCGGCAGCGACTTAATTTAACAGCCAATGTGGCGCAACGTATTCAAAAAGTTGCACAGCCATAAATAAGTAGCCATAGTCTCATTACAAGAGTTTTACATTTGGCAGCTACTCTTTCGCTTTTTTATGATCTAAACTTTTTGCGTTTTCTTACTAATTTTTTGAGCAGCTCGCATAGAGAATGTGTACTTGGTGTTGTTTTTGTTCAAGACTTTTTCACTTGCTGCATACTTTGCAGCGCACACTTTGTGCCTTTCGTAAACTTGTACTCCCGAGTGCAATAAATCATAATTTGTTACTTTTTCTAATGGATTATGGACAGCACTCTGCGTTTAGCTTGGCATATTGTGGCTGCCGGACATGGTTGGAAAAGCGCTCTTAAGTGCTGATTGAGCTGCCTGTATGAATACTTCATGATTATGTTGAAAACATTTTGAATATATTTACACTGTCACAAACACCCATACATATAGATGTACATTATCTATGATAAACTGCACATTTAATGACATCAACAAATTAATTACTTTGTTTAAGTATTTATGTTATCTCTGACGGACAGCGCAATTGTGTCTGAAAATGTTAATTGTTGTTCAAAAAAAAAGTTATTATTATTGCTTATTAAATGAGTATCTGTTGGGAGTCAATATATGTATTTAATAGCAGCAACAGCAACAACAATTCAAAGTGCCAACTCAATTACAATGATTAATTGTATTTAGCGCTGTAAAATCAATTTGCTTATTGTGCTGCTGACCCTTTGATGGATTGTGAAAGTGATTGCATAAAATTTGATAAAGAAGCATCGAAAAAATATTGAAAATTATAAATCTATATGTGTACAGGTTTTTGTGTGCGTCAGCATATTGTTACAAATTGATATTATTATTTGAAGCCAATGAAAAAAATGGGCAGCGCTTTTACCATATGCGACAAATTAAACATAAATTTATAATAAACGTGTATATATTTATTGAAAGGCACCGCAGCTGCAATTCATTTTGTGTAAATGAAAATTTAAAATCAATTGTATTATGAATTGAACAATGAACAAGTATAAAAAATCATGACTTCCAGATGCACGTTAAATAATGCGCTTAAAAAAGGCTTAATAACACAATTTAGTGTAAAATAATCGGCTGTCAATTGGTGCTTTTGTGAAGTTGAAGGTCATGCCAACTGAAATTACGACAAGCATTCGTACAAGGCCCAAAAATGCTAAACAACAGCATCTGGCTTAAAGGCTCTCGACTTGGGTCATAAAAAATATGTTGTCTGAGCTGGAGAGCTCATGTTGCCATAAGGAGCACAAGTTCCCAATTGACCTATTACCCCTTTTTAGCCAACTATGACAGCCAACTGCCAAATGTGTCAAAAGTTCAAAGTCATGCGCCTACAATAACCGGCAACTGACCCGGCCTTATGTCTGAATTGGCTTGAATTGGATGGGTTCAAATAAGGGATAACTCTAAACTCTGACAGCAACAGCAGCAAGAGCAAGAGCAAGAGCATAATATTAACACAGATGCGCATGAATTATTTCAAATACGTATACGTATTTGGCAAGAAGTCTGCTTTGACTGACTCGACTCGTCTCTACTCGACTTGACTTGAAGTTCTGCTATGCCAAAAGAATAGAAAATTGCAAATGAAAGAACAGCGCTCAGTTTCGTGTCTTGAACCAAATGCAATAAATAAATTAAATTAAATATTCATTCATAGCAAGTGGAAAGCTTCAACAGCTGCAACATGAAAAAATGCAGCCAAACGAATAAAAACAAATACAAAAGAAAATCTTTATTAATAAATTTGCAATGAACAAAGTACGAGTAAAATATTTCACTCCCATGATTTCACAACTTTTGGCTGAAAACTATTTGAGCGTTTCGCGTCGACTAAAAGTTCCCATGACATGTGGCACATTGACTGACTTCTTGTGTGTGTTTCTGTGTGTATGTGTCTACATGGTTGTGTTGGTTATGCAGTGTATATGTGTCAGGCTTGCCTGCTGCCAGCAGCATGGTCACAAGACAACGTCAGGCAACAGCGCTCATGGTGAGCGACTTTGGATACTTGCATCTTTTGCCCGAGTCTTCGCCCCACCTGAAACAAGCACCTCAAAAACCTAGATGCTTTCAAATTAACCTGTACTCATAAACTATGCAACCAACATACTTTCATTGCCTGCCACTGACGTGCACCACTGCAAAATTCCGTGTTGCAATACACCTTGCTTGCTGATTTTGATGGCCAACTGAGTGCCTTCCTAGTGTTTAGATTAAACTATGCAACAGGAGAGTTTCACATTTAAAAGGTTTGCTCTATCGAAACACTAGTTCGTTAGTTTACTATCCAATTATATTGCATCAATTTAGATTGGACGATAATGTTATTGGCAAATTTTTGTATGATAAACCCATATTAAATATGAAAGAATTTATTTAAAAGTACAGTGATAAAAGTAACTAGTAGCAAAGGGTATAAAGCCATCGATTCAAGACCACATATATATATATATATTTTGTATATATATAAAAGTAGCAGATTTCGTAGGAAAATTAAAAATAGAACTATTGATTTGGTTTAGAGTTTTTCCAGCCATTCTAATCAGAAGTTTTTAATTTCCTGGTTCGTCTTAGCTGATGATGTTTGAAATCTTTGGGTCTCTGGGTTGACGAGTCAAGACACTGCATATATTGCATAAGCAGCTGATAAACTGGCACATAACAAACTTATGGCAAATGTGCACGCTATGCGGCTCGTCGCCATTAAAATCTGCTGTATTTTAATTAATCAAGTTAACAAACAGCAGCAGCAGCAATGGTGCGGCGGCAGCAACAACTTCCATGTTCATCTGTCAACAACAATGCGCGCCACAAATTAATTACATGGCACTCAGTGAGCAGCGGGTGGTAAACCGAAAATGCCAGCACTCAAAACCATAAAACCCAAAATCCAAAACCACAAACTTCAAACCCCAGCAGCAGCAGTGCATCATTGTTTAATGTGATGCTGGGGTTTGTTTGCATTTGCGAAGCGTGCAATTGGCAAATTAGATCTTACCTAATTATGCCATTGGAAATGCAACAATACTTTAGGAAATTACATCAAAAGAAATAAGCAACCAAGTAAAGAGCTATAGCCACAGACATAGACAGCTATAAACGACTGAAGCAAAACTTTTTGCGGAAAATGACAACAAACAAATAAAAGAAACAGAACCAACAATAGTAGAAATAAAACTTTTGAGACAAGCCCTGCCGCTGTCAAATCAGAGACTGGGAAAGTTCTGACCAGATCTGCTGAGTTCTCTGCACAGCGTTTTGGCTCGAAAACTGCACTTTATAATAATTAAATAATTTTTGCCAATTGTACAGCCAGCACACAACTATCTAAACAAACTGGCTTACGCGATCTACGCCTCCTCTGCCACGGTCATTATATCAAACTGAATTTGTATTTTTGTCTTTGTGTCTTTGTGTCTGTGTGTCTGTGTGTGTGGTGCGTGCAGCACTACATTAATAAATAGAATTGCGTTTAATTAACAATAAGAAATTGCTGCCTGAGAGTTGTTGGAAAAACTTGCTCCATTTGCTTGCCCAGATACAGCATCTAAATGCACCAACGCTAGTCCAACACAATATTTAACTTGGCTCAGATAATGGAAGTTGGCAACACAAAGAGCCAGCACAAAATGTTCATATTAAAAGTGGGCCTTTGCATATAGAAAACACTGTCGTCTTCTCGTTGGAAAATACACAAGTTGTGCAAAATGCAATTTATATTCATTTCATTTGATTATACATTTTAAGGAAGTTTTTGATTACTTTGTGAATCATTTTTTGTTTGTATGAGTTATATACAAGAAAAACTATAGGAAATGTTTCTAGGAATTTCGGAGTAGTGAATCAAGCGATAAATATTAAAAGCTTAAGGTTTAGTGCTTTTTTTCTGATGACAACTAATTTTGCTACTAATATTTACAACTATTTAACGAATATTAAAATTAAAATAAATGCTACATAAAATTTCTTTATGATTTAGGCAACTTATCTGTTAAAATAGTCTAGTTCAAAGTTATTCTGGTCATCTGGTATTCGAGTTCGTACAATTTTTCTTTCTCATTTATATTGATTTCTCAATTTCTCCTTCCGTATACTGATTATTTCGACATAATTCAGTACTAACACATTTTGTAATATTAAATTAGGAAAAGAAAATGCAAAGTATGCACAATTGTGTTAGCTGATTTGAAAGTTCGATTTTACGGCTTTAGTCTACAGAGACCACAGCTATTGTAACGTTGACCTATCTACAGTTGGCTAACTGGTTATTATGTCAGTTGAGAGGTAAAGATTTTGCGTGTCTTGAATGAATCTCTGGCATTTGGCTTAATGCAACTACCAAGTTAAATAGTTTTAGTCGAACTTAGGCCAAGCCTCAGACACTCTAATAGTGCATTACAAATTTGCACGTTTTGGCCATATAATAAACAAAGCTTTGGTATACTCGCAAAAGATACTCGTGCGAGTGCTCAAATTACAGATGAGCCGCTATCTTGCGGTTATTACATTTGTCTCTGTGTGTAAGTTTGTGTGTGTGTTTGCTGCTTGAGTTGATTAAAGTGCTGCAAATTGACTGACTGTCTGGCAATTATTAACTGCAGTGGCAGCAACAACAACAATGCACTGCAACAACTATAACATTTATTATGGGCAGCAACTAAAAAGGAAGTGGGTTGGAAAAGCGAGCAGAACGCATCTATAATAACACTGCATTTGTGCAAGTCACAACGACAGAATCATCCCAACAATTGCAACATTTGAGAAGAAGCTGTTGTTGTTGTTGCCGAAGTGGCAGCTATGCAATTTCTTATTTGCTGAGCTGTGGCAAAACTATGAGCACGTCGTTGCCATATTTATTTAACCGCAACAACAACCGCAATAAGAACAACGGCAACGGCAAAGCTGCAACTGCAAAACGGCGCGCTCTGCTCTAATCTCAGGCCAGACCAAAACGTAAAATGCTATTTAGAAAGTAACTCAAACTCTGTGGATACATTTGCCACCAGCCGCTGTCAGCTTAAGTTTGTTACCAAGCTGAGCATAATACCCCAACAGACTCTCTGGGTTGGACAGAGTCTGAGAGACACTGCTAGACTGTGAGACTGTGAGCCTGAAGACGGATAGTTAGTACAGGATTTCAATGCTAATGCCTGCATAAATATTGCTCATTGTTTTCTGCTCTTATAATATGGTATAGTTTTTGGGCGAAGAAGACGCACAACAACATTAGCAGCAGCAAAATAAACTATTATGGTAAAGTCAAGCTACTTTATGTTTGACTGGCTGAGTTTTGGGACTGTTGACTGTGGACTGTGTGCTGGAGACTTTTGGCTGTGTCTAGTTGGTCAAGTTCTTAGTGGGTTCATTAAAGTTACACAAAGCAGTTTTAGAAACCTGCAGCTCCATCAGTGCTGGGCTCAATGTAAGCTTGACCAAATGTAGCTGAGGCATTTTAACTTGTTTTCAGTTACACACAGTATGTTTGTGAGTGTGTGTGTGCGTGTTACTCGTTTCTGTTGCTGCTGTTGCTGTTGCACTTGTTTTTATGTTGTATTTTTTTTTTATGCGCCAGTTTGCTGCTGGTTCTGGCGGCTACTTTGCTTTGCTCCTTTTCTTTAATTAAAGACAAGTCTTCATCGCATTCTTTCACCTGTGTGCTGTTGTTCTTTAACTATTTAGTATTGGGCCACAAAACGTATTACATTGTTGCCAAAACGCTGATTGCATCACAGCACAGCAGCAGCTCCCGCAGCTTCTGCATTTTATGTTGCCAAGCTATACGAAACTAAATATGCTATCAGTAGTAGCAGTAGCAACTGCAGCAGCAAACCAAATATGAAATATGCGCATAAAAATAAGGACATCACGTACACTGCACACACACACATACACATAGAGATAAACATACACATACACATATAATTCAAGGCTTGTAAATATTTGTATAGTAATCCGCTTTGTCGACACTCGACCCGGGTCCAAGGCTTGATTGTTTTATATGGCCTGGCATTGTGCTTGTTGTGTGATTGCCGGAAATTTGGATGTGGATCTGTCTAGCAGCTCAGCTTTTTGCTATATGCCGTCCGCTGTCTGCTGTCTGCCGTCCGCTGTCGCTTTAGTTGTTTTAACAGTTTAAGCAAAGTTAATCCTTTCTGAATGCGAGGCTTACCTGTTGACGGCGCCGCGCTTCGTGGCCTGAAGCTGCAGCAACAACTGCAACAGAGTGTGTCGTGTGCTACGTGTTAGAGCGCAAATGCATAAAATAAAAAAGCCAGCAAATCCATAAACAACAATAACGGGTGACAACAACAATAACAACAACGATAGCTTTGCAACAACTCGCGAGCGGCAATTCGCAATCAGTAGCTTTTTTATTTCTATTTTATTTGCGTGCTGTAATTCAATGTAACTGTTATTTATTTACTATATTTGTTCGCTGTTTGATTTTTTTCAAATACTTTATTTCTTTTATTTTGGATCTTTTGGTGTTATTCAATTACTGTGTGATTAAATTAAAAATCACGCACTTTTGCATGTTGCAGTTTTAAAACGTTATTCCTTTTTTTTTATCCTCTTTGGCCAAGGCATTTACGTATTGAATGTGGCTCGATTGGATTTGGGGTTAAAAAAACACTTCCGTTACAACGTACCAAACGCTTGCAGCGCACAATCCGTACTGAATGTGGACTTGGCGCTTCCAAAAGACTTTTAAACATGCTGGCAAGAAAGTCCAAGAAGTTAAAGCCAAGAAAGAAAAAAAGTTGGAAGCTCCCAACCGAAGAGCCGCAATACAAAACACACAAATGGTCAAGATGATCATCATTGTGATGATGATCATGACGACAACGATATGTAACCGGCAGTCCACTGAGCGTTTCAAACAGATAGACGGAGAATCAGAGACACAGAGAGAGAGAGAAATATGTGGAGAGAGAGACAGAGAGAGAGAGAGAGAGAGACGGAGCGGAGGAGAGAGAGTGGCAGTGAGAGCGAGTTGAGCGATCGCAAGAGCGCTTTTGCCGTCTGCACATGCGCACAACTCGATGACACGCGCTCTTAACACAACTAAGAGAGCGGGAGCACTTGAGACTTGAGTCGTTTACAGTTTGTGTGGCGCAGGCAGATGTGTGACAGTGTTGCAAAGAACATCAATAAATTACCGTTACTCTTGCAGACATTTTTCATTCAAATATCTTATTTACTATAATGTTATGCAAATTACATCATAAAACTATCAAGATTGTATTTTAAATAATATATATGATATTGTAAATCGATGCTGATATGCTTTTCTTAAAATGTTAGAGACAGAATTAAGTTTGTTTTAGGTAAGCTTTAGCTATGTGTATTTACAAGCAGAAAAAAATATGTTCATATGAAAACGAACGGTTACCAAAATAACAACAGCAGCGAATAAGACGGGTCTACCAAAGTGTAGGGCTCAATTTACACAAAAAGAGACAGACATGACATGTCATGCCGATTAGTCAGTTAAAGTTGATCAAGAACATTTAAAAAACACATTAAAAAATATTGAGTACCCTCTGCAAGGGTATTCAAAATAATTGGCAAATTGTGTTGTCAATGCTAACAAATGATGCTGTGTGCTCAAAATGCCATAGAATGAACTGCAACTAATGAACTAAACACAAGTCTAACGAAAAGCAAATTAATTAGAAGCGAGTTATGCAGAGGCGTTATGCAATTCGCAACACGACGAACTTTGACATTTAGCAGGGGCAAAAGCAGATACTATCGTTAGCTTAAATATCAACAGAATTAAACATGCGTTGAGCAATGTCAGCTCTGGCTGCTAGACTGGCCAATTGAGAAATGAAAGCATACAAACGCTTCGCATAATTGTGCCCGGGAGAAATCTAGAATCCGACCAGCAATCGAAGCAATTCAGACAGCGCTCTGCTGCACTTTCTTTGCCGTTTTCAATTTACTGCATAGTTTCAGGAAGAAAACACTTGCCCCACACACACACACACACGCTGACACCAGACGTGTATCGTGTATCGTATATCGTGCATCTGGCGTGTGTGTGGCTTATAGATACATTTCATTTCATTGCATTGCAAATGTTGCTTCTAGTGCTATGCTATGTTGTATTTGTATTTGCGACGACAATCGAGACCATGTGCTTGAGTTGTTGGCACGTCCCTGGCTGGCAATGGCAACGGCAACGGCAACGAGCAACAAGGATGCAGATATAGATACAAATACTGTGAGACACAGATACAGTTAGAAAACACTACATGACTTTGCTAAATTACTGCCAACTTAAGCACATCTGCGGTAAATTCAATTAAACAATTTAGCATTTCTGTTGATTTTGTTACCCAGAAACACATTCTCCTCCACCTCCTCTCATCTTTTACCAACTAGAGTCTGATCCAAATAAGTAACATTTAACAGATTGTCGCAACAAATTCTGTCTACATTGAGCAAGGATTCTCTGTGTGTGTTCTATATATATATATATATATATATTTCTATTGCATTTGCTAAACATGAAGTGTTATGCAAATATTTGTGCATTTCTTCTTTTTTCTTTGTGCTGGCTTTAATTTGCTCAGTATATGGCTTGCGAATATCAACTTAATTTTCAAATTAAAAGAAATGTGACTTTTATTTAACTCTATGAACAAAAACGTAAGTAATTGTAAAAAGTCATGTTTATTATGCGCCCATCTCAACTAACTCGTCAAATGAATGCAAAAACTGTAAATGCAAGTTCACTAATTACAGGTGAGAAACGCGTTGGCTCAAAGCTAGCTTCGACGCCACCAACAGCAGCAGCAGCAGCAAATGCAGATTTAGATTGTATTTACGTGTACCACATGCAACGTCCTTGTGACCCACAGCCAAAAATGTTTGAAAGATAAAACTTACGAAATGCGGCGTTTTAAAGCAAAAATTTACCACCCAAATGCTAAATTAATGAATTGCAAATATTGTGAATAATGCGAGGTGTGAATACTCTATAGAAAATATATTACAATAAATCACTTTCATTTTATTGTGTTTTAATACACATAAAATAATAATTATTTAGGAAGCGATAAATAAATAATAATTCATTTTTATTATAATATTATGCGTTACGGATATCTCTTTATTAATATTTTTTATTTACTCATAAAAATTGATTAATGTGGAGTGGATGACTATTTTTATAATTATGAATGTTACGTTGGGAAGTTTATGTATCTACTTAAAATTCACAAATTTTAAAGAATTTACATATCTCATATATCAGTAGGTAAATTTGAACGAACCAATAGCTTCTTATTTTGGAAATAAACATTAATCATATTAATGGAGTTAACAGAACTAACTGATTTGAATAGAGAATACGAAAACTGAACGATTTGGCAATAGTACTCAATTAATTTATCATTTATCAAGTGGTTATTGCCAAAACAACAACAACATCGATGGCAGACTTGACTGCAACAACAACAAGCACGCCGGGGCAGTTGGAAGGCGGCATGTGGCAGGCGGCACAGTCGCCATTCAAATGTCGCGTTGAGGGTCCACAACGGTCAGCGTCGACAGGCAACGCCAGCAAGTGTTGCTGCTGTTGTTATTGTGGCCAGCAAGTGCTGCTGCTGTTGTTATTGTGGCAAGTGATGTTGTTGTGCTTTTGTGCCTTTTGGTGCTGTCCGGTGTCAATTTTGTTGCCTGTTATTCTCGCGCCACTCTCGTTACCAGTGAATTTCGGAAGACATATGGGGGCCTTCTGCAGCAGCTGCAGCAGCAGCAGCCCATTACGCCCATGTTTCTGGCCATTTGGCAGCTATCCATGTGCTGCTTGTTTTTGCTCATTACCTCGAGCTGTTTGTTGGTGTTGTTGTTGTTGCTGGGCGCGCGAATTTTGACATTTTCAATTGTCATTGGTTGTTTTTGGTAGCCCCACTGTTGGCTTTTGGCTGTTGATTTTGCAGTTAATTTTTTATTTTGACATTTCCATTTGTCAATAATAACATGTTGACCTGACCAACAACGCTTGCCCAATAACGTTGATGCCTCTGACGCCTGTTGCCTGTTGCCACTCTTGCCCAAATAATTGGATTTTTGGCCAAAGTGAATTCGCACGTAATGGATGTGCATTTCATATGCGTGTCTTTGTTGTTGCTGTTGTTGCTGTTGTTGCAACTACCGAATTTTGTTTTAGATTATTCATGCCATGCCACGTTCACGCCCAAGCCCACGCTGATATGCATACGCCCCCTGCTATTTAGCAGCAGTGACATTTCAATTACTCACCGTTACAGGCACCGTTATAGATATAACGACAATGCAACTGCTGACTGCTGTCGGCAGCCGTTTCACTATTGACTATTGACTGTTGACTGCTGACCGTGCAGCTTCAGTTTATTATACAACGGCGGAGTTCTAAGGAAACTCAAAGCTGACATAAACAGCTTGGTCATCATTATCAGCGGCATCAGCGGTGGGCATCGGTCAGATTTGTTAACCAGCATAATCGCCAAGAGCACACACACACACACACACACAAAGCACCCACATGCTAATGAGACGCATAAACAAAGCGAGAGAGAGAGAGAGAGAGAAAGAGGGGACGAAGTGAGACAACAAAAGGTTTAGCTACAGGTCTGGTCTGTCAGGTATGCGCTGACTTGTTTAACTCTCTCACATAAATCGTAAATCGGCTTAAGTTAAATGCTGGTTAAACAGCAGCCATCAGCAGCCATCATGATCAATGCCCCCGGGGCAAGTGTTGAATGGATTTAATTTCCTGCAAGAATACGCGTTGGAGCAGAAGTGAAATGCACTTGTGTCGACGTTACACTTCAATCACAATGACTGCAGACAAAGCGATAGACCGCTAAAATCAAAGAGAATTGGAGAGAGAGAGAGAGAGAGACAGAGAGATAGAGAGAGAAAGAGAGAGATAGAGGGAAGAATTTCAAGTCTGGCAGTTAGCAATCTATATATAAATCTCCGCCTGAAGCAAACAGTTGAAGCGGGCAACTGTTGCTGTTGTTACTGCTGTTACTCTTGTTGTTATTGCTGTTGTTGTCGCTGCACTTGCGCCGCTGCTGATACAGTAAACTACTGAGATGAAGAGACGATGCCACTTGCCATTGACAGTTGAAAAATGAAATGATGTTGCGCCTGCGCAGCTGCTGCCGGTTCTAAGTGGCTCTGACTCTGTGATTCTGGCAGCAACCAAGCAACAAGCCAAAGACTCGGCAGCGACTGTTGTTGTTGTTGTTTTTGTTGTTTGGCATAAAGAAACACAGTTACAGTTAAATAAGCAAAAGTTTCCAACTGTCCCGCTTTGTGTGTGACTCGATTTCTTCGGGATACAGATGCAGACAGCTTTAGAACCAAACCACACTCCCAGCTCCCAGCTCCCAGCTCCCAGGTCTCAGCTCTCAGCTGTCAAGTCCGACACTTACTCCCGGCCTGGCCACATGCGAGCACGCATTTTACCGTTTGAGCATGCAACTGTGCGTGTTTGGGCCAGGCCTTAAACATTCTCACATGGCTCTTCGTTCTGTTGTTCTTGCATTTGTTATTGTTGTTGTTGTTGTTGTTGTTGCGGCATGTTTAACCGCAATCTGTGAGTGCAGCAGAACAGAAAGAACGCTATCGTCTCACAGGCAGAAATGCGCAACAATTGCTCGCAGAGTTGTTGTTTCTGTTGTTTCTGTTGTTTTTATTATTTTTGTTTGTTGTCGTTGTTATTTTAGTACACAACACTCTCCGAGAGATGGCTGGCAAAAGTGTGTCATGAGAAGGCAACATTTCAGGTATGAGGTATTTAACCAGCAACGAATATTATGATGCTCAAATAATTGTTGGGCATATACAAATATACGTATGCATATTTAATAAGTTGTATGCTGCAACATTAATATGTTCACTGATTATATAGCTATATATAGTACATTGCACTTGCATCTTTTATTTAACAGCAATTAAGTTTTCAAATATATTTTATCAAATTATTATTAATTCTATAAAACTGTTTTTCAGTGATAAAAATTGAAAAGAGACAAAGTCCGATTTTATTTCCAATTTACGCATTTTGACAAATACGGATGATTTGTATTTCTTTGTGTTTCAATAAATTATGAAATCAATAAATGCATAATGCAATATGATAAAATATGATAAAATGACAAAAATATGTAGATACATTTTTTGTATGTTAATTTTCATTTAGAATGTTTTAAAATTATTCTAAACATATTTCACAAGTGGATTAAAGTGTGACATTAAAGCGCATTGCAATAGAACAAGCTATTGCAATGCGTTTGGTATTTAATATTCCATTTATATTGAGTGTTTGTAAATAATGGATTGTATTAATAAGTAAGGTGATAATTATTTCAGAATTTCATACACCCTTCGTGAAATATTATATATTTAATCCACAGCTGTTCGAGCATAGGTTCTAGTTACTCATTTATTTAAACGTATGTAGGGTATTTGCATAGCCTCCTTATGCAATCTCTACATACAATTGTCAGTTCAATAATTTGATTTATCGCTCAGCATTGGCTTTGTAAACATTTTATGCATTTGGCTCTGTAAATTTATTGGCAGTGGCAGCAACAACAACAACAGCAACAGCAATGGCAACAGCAATGACAGGCTGCAACCATGCAATTGTCAACGTTACGCCAATAATTGTGTTGATCAACAACTAAAATCACAACAACAACGATAACAGCAAAATCTAAACAGATATTATAGCTGAGTTATATGCGATAGATAATGGTCAATAACCTTTTGACCAATAAATCAAATGTTGGCGTTTAGTTTAACTATAAATTAAATACCAGAGCCAACGAGGCCTGTTTTAGACCCTCTTTCGAAGTCAGCTTTTAGAGATAATCATAGACATAGCGCAGCGATAAACAACAACAAGGCAGCAACAGCGACAAACGACAGCGGCCATAAAAACCAACAACTAAAATAATCGCTCGTAAATGCCTAGTGACAATAAAATTGATGATAAACCAAATCGGCAGAACAGCAAAAGAACCAAGTAGTACAGAGCTGAAAATCACAGAAAAAAAAATCCATCCCAAAACGAATCGAAATAATGCAAAACGAATTTGCGTTTGCCTCTTTTTCCTGTCGCTGTCGTCTTTGGGATGTAATTTTTGTTAATACCCTGTAATGAGTGCTCAACACAGCATATTAAATATTATTAACGACGGCATATTGAAGTAAGCTTAAAGCATTTTCTATACAATTCCAAAAAAAAGCAAATATAGCAACTAAAAACTTTGTATCATACGTATGCATCTATCATCGATTTTCTTTTATATTACTTTTATTGATTATTTAACTAATTCCGACAGAGGGTATTAAATATTCATATATCCTCAGGTTGCCATTAAGTTGGCCAGCGTCCAAGTAGGCAATTGTCGTTGTTGTTGTTGTTGTTGTTGCTTTTGTGTATTATGCTACTTGAACGTTAAATGAAATTAAGCTGACGTTCGGCTTGATTGGTTCTCTAGAGGCCAAGCCATGTCGGTCCACAAGTGACTTTGTCTTTTTCACTTAATCATTTATAGTACCATCTGAAAATCAAATATATACACACTCACAAAAGCTCAGTAAAGCAGACCCCTAATCAAGCTGCTTCTAATGACACTGCAAGTTCTAAAAGAGCCGTCACGCCCTCATCCCCTTTTCCCCGGTCTTACGTTCAATGCCTGGCACACACAAATCAACTGCAATTATGCTGAAAACTCAAAACTGTACTTAATTTTCAATTTTCAATGGTAATCAATTTTGTAATTGAACATTCGGCTAGATGTTTCCACTGCTGTTGCTTTTGCTGTTGCTGTTGCTGTTGCTGTTGCTGCTGCTGCTGTTGCTGTTGCTGTTGCTGCTGCTGCTGTTAGAGGCTGTCCGTTTACGACTATTGTCTCTTGAGTGGCCGCATCAGAACTTGATTTAATGGTCGACATGAAATGCAGTACAGTGAATACTGAGTGCTCAACACTGACACAGAATTTTTTGTTATCCCCTAGAACTTTGTTGCTGTTGCCTTTGTGGCTTTTGGGTTGATCGCTTCTCATTGGCTCTTTGCCTCGCTTTCTTTGCTTAACAGTTTGGTGCTTTTAATTCTTATTTAAAATTGCATGCTCATCTCTTAAGTGGGCTTGCTGCATTTAATTTTATTTATTCATGTTTCTTTTTAACACAGTACATAGTAGTACCTACTTATATACATATAATATATACAGTTTCTGTTCGTTCTTAAAAGCCAAGCGGCTTTTCTCTCGCTTCTCCTCCTTTAGCTGTCCGCTAGGACATTCTCCGTATTGCTGTTTGTTGATGCTGCCCTTTTTCCAAGAGGGAAAATATGTTTCTATTAGTTTTACCACTCTGCGCGGCGACTGCAACGCCTGACTGCGCCCAGGGCTGTTATTTAATTATTTTGTCAATGTGCTTTTTTCCTTATTTTTTTTATTTTTTTTTTTTTTGACCTCAAAAAAAGAAGCAACTGCAGTCAGTATGAGCTGAGCTCCTCTGCTCTTGGCTTATTCAGTTTGCCACTTACGTTGTGCTGGTCGGTGCCATTTTTTTTTATATTCCTATTGATTTTATTCGTACAGCAGCAATGGAACAATGTTTCGTTTCAATTCGATTTGCTCTGGTCTCTTTATTTTTTTTTTTCTACTTTTCTATTTTGCTATCTTATTATTTTGGATACGTGGCATTAATCGCTAACAAATCTGCCACCTTTTCAATGGATATATCTTTTTGTAAATTCTATTCAATAGAAGAAACACACAATGACTGTCTACTCGAGCTTAATTATTGTTCGAGCCATATAATTCATTTCTTTGCTAGGTTTTCTTTCTTTCTGCCACCGAAAATAGTTTGACAAAGAAAGTGAGCAAATAAAAAAAACATCATAAATAATATGTTAAGAAAAGCCGCTAACAAAGGCGCGCAGATATATTCGCTATATGGCTATCTAAGTGCTGGTATGAATATATGTGCGTGTGTGTGTCAATGCGTGTGAGGCTATGTGTGTGCCACTGCATAAAAAAGTCAAAAGTGAAAAAGCTTATTCTGGTCAAACAGCTTCCGTCTGCGGAACTGACCTAAAAAAACACAAAATTATTACAAAAAATCGCACACAACCACAAATAAACTGAATCCAAGAGCCGACGATAGGAGAAGCTTAAAGTTTCAGCAAGAAGTAACAAACTATTCAGAAATTATTTGAAAACTTAGCAACGAAGCACAGATGCTCTTCAATGTTTAAAGGATGGTAAAGGAAAGTAGAAATAATCTGCATAAAAATGCAGTCAAGGTCACTTTTGACCTTATTTTTAATTACAGCAAATTTAAAATGATTTTACGGTATCGGAAAGTTGTAGCTGCTCATTAAAAACTTCGTCGGCTTTTTTTGTTCAGATATAAAATTGTAAAAGAAACAATGACCAACATTTGTAATACTCTTATAAGCTTTTGGACAAAGCAACACAGAAATTAAATAGTAATAAAGAAAATTTAACGAAATGGGAAATAGAAATAGCTACAAAATGTGTTGACAAAAAAATGATCGAAAATAAGAAAAGACAATAACAGAATAGCAGAAAGAATCTAAGCCAAACGAAAACTGGCGGACAAAAGCGACGGCTAGTTTTTATACGCTGTTCCCAGAAATGGATAAACAGCATATTGGGTTAATGCTTCAAGCTAACAACATTACAATTTTTATGTATATAAAATGGTTCTTAAGTGATGACACAATAAATAATACATGTAACGTCTCTCAGCTATAGCTTCAAGCAATTGGACTCCATGAGACTCTTGGCCAACTGCTTGGATACATTTTTTCGATGCTAACAGAGTAGCAAACAGTCGGCAGTTTCTGAGGAAATGTTGCAGTTGCTATTCTAGCAAAGTTTTGTCACTTGCCTGCGAATTTCGTTACTGTTAAATAAATCTTCTTCAGTTAAGTTTTATGTCTTCATGCGGCTTTAATGAAGCTAACGCTACGCGCTGCGTCGTGCCGTGTCTTGGCTTCTCGTGTGGTGTGTCGCTGCCGTTCTCCAAGCTGGACAAGCTGGACAGACTTGACAAGCGGACGGCCAGACGGCGGTGACGACGACTTTGCCACAGGCTGTTGACGTTGCGCGCGCTTTTTTTTTTTGATTTTGGCATTATGAAAATGTTGCCGTTTTTGCTGCTGTTGTTGTTGCGAGAGTGAATGTGCTGCTGTATGTTGTTGGCCATGTAATTATGTTTTCATTTGAGCAGCAAACTCCAAACTTAATAGGCTGGCATAGAACTACTTTCGTTTTGTTGAATCGTCTGAGCCACTGAAGTTGGATTTTGATGGAGCAGCACTTATAAAGCACTTTTCTTAACACACACACACACACAAACACACACAGGTCGTCATTTATTAAGCAAGTTGCGTGTGGGCAGCGACACCAAATAAAGATTCCAATTCAAGTTGGCAGTCCCATAAATTGTCAATATTGCCATTTGCCGTTTGCTCTTGTTGCTGTTGCTGTTGCTATTGCTGTTGTTGTTGTTGTTGTTGTTGTTTTTTTATTCCACTTCGACACTGATTTGATTTTTGTGTGTTCGTCTGACCGCTGACTTTTCCCACATCGCCTTCGCCTTTGCCTGCTTCTCTTTATGGCTAACTGTATTTTCGGCCAAAATGTCACTTTTTTATTGTCTTTTTATGAGCGCAGCGTGTCGCTGGCCCTGGCAGGCAGTTGTTAAACGTGCGCCGCAACTTTCGATTAACGAAAATTATTTCACTACATTAGTGTTTCAATGTTTGTGTGTGTGTGTGTGTGTGTGTGTATGCCAAGGGCCTGCAATAATTGGGATTTCGTTTTTATTGAGATATTTTACTTTTTACGACAGGCTCTCTGTGTACGACTACATTTCGCCAGCTGAATTATCAAATTTACTTATATAGTTTTTTATGCAACAGTACCTTAGCAAATTGGACATCATCTTAGTTGGCGACTCTTCTCGTGATACTAGATTTTCAAAAGTAATAAAAAAAAAATTCCAATCTATGTATCTATATAAATAACTTAAAGAATAGTCTTCACTCCCGTGGAGCTATTTTACTCCAAAAATCTCCCCAGCGGCGTTTACCCTTTTTATTAAACAGCGATCCCGTTTTATGCCTCAAGCGGTACCCTTAAGCGGTTGACTGGCTAGTCCATAAACTTTAATGTACAACTACTATTGTTCAAATATGTATGAGTCAGACCCTTGTTATCTATCTTCAGCTCTTTTCCCCACTCGCTCTCTCCCTCCATTCAGAGAAAAGATATGAATAGTCCTTAAAAGTTGTGCTGTCTGTATTTGGCAAATATATATGCTGGCTTCAATGCTGTCATACTGAATTTATTTAGCGACTCTTAACAGGGCATCTCATAGTCAATCAGTTTCATGCCAAGCAGAGTCGCCTTTGTTTGCGTATGTCTTGTTTTCTAAGTCAAATGCGTTGGGCATTTCAATTGCAGCGTTTGATAAATGGCCAGCAACTGAACGTCAGCGCTTTCATCGCGCTAAGCCAGTCAGTCAGTCACTCTGAGCAGCAGCACATTTGACGACCGTGGGTGAAAATCACCAAAAATGGCATTCAGCTTTCGCCCATTTGAGTTAAAAAGACTGAAGTCGGCCACCGATGAGTCCGCAGTAGCAGTAGTGCTCCAATCCACAAAAAAACATTTTACTAGCACAAGGTCAGCTGTACAGCAATGGTTCTTGTGCATGGCAACACACCCTCTCACGCTCACACTCATGCTCATTCGCTTTCCGCACATTCAAAAGTAATGTTCGCTTTTTTGTGCTGAGTTCCGTTGAATGGCAACTAGCTAGACGCTTTGCTTCAGCGGCACAAATTACGTGCTCGCCGCGCTTTTCAACTTGCCGCATGCAAAACTTAAAGTTGTTAGTCACTCGACATTCATTATTCTACCCAAAAATGCCATGCCTTCGGCTACCCCTTCCCCTCTTGGAAAAGCAGCAAGCAGCAATTTTCACATCTCTTCAGTTGCAGCTAATTTTACTTTCGGCAAGCGCAACCACAGATTTGTGTTGCCCCAACTTTGGACTACAAATGTGAGTCCCAGACGCATGCGCATGCGCCTCACGTATCATTTCGTCTGTCTGACTATTTGTCAATTTGTCTGCTTCTCTGTCTGAATTGTGGAAGTTTCTGCTGTTGGTGCTGCTTTGAACTTTCTGTGAAAGTTCTGTGGCTCAGGCGACTGCATAAATCTTTCACATTTTTCTTCACATTGTGTAGCGCGTAGATACAATCATTGACTTATATGTTTACGTAAATATATATATTTTTGACTAGTTGAAGGCTATTGTCGCAATTTTCCCACATTAAGAACATTGTTCTAGAAATGCTCCGCTTTATTATAATGATAATTATCGCAAAGAAGTGCCCAAAAAGATATCGCAGCGGCTATTTCAATTGGCTCTCGCACGATTTGCACACTACTTTCACAGGCTCGCAGCAAAGTGCGACATTTTATTATTGTCGACTCATAATTAAAAACTGAATTTAAATGATGTATATGACAATGCATTCCACTGTTCATCATTCATCATTATTTTGGCAACTTATGCGTATTTGAAAGTAAAATCTTGAGCACATTTATTTAGATGTATATTTCTATCTGGCGCACATCTTTATGGCTAATTTATTTGTTTTATAACATTTGTGGATGGGACTGGATGCTAACTTCACGCATCTGCAGCTGCTGCTGCGGCTTCTGCTGCTACTCACATAATGTTAATGCCGCATTATGAACGCCTTTGTCGTCACATTAAAACAAACATAACAACTACGTGACTAATTATCTTGATATCAAACATACTTATCCATACATACATACATATATATGTATATATTTATGTACTTTTCTTTCTATGCTATTAAAGCCGTGTGTCTGTGTGCGTGAAAGAAAGTGAAATTAATGTTAAGTGCGCGTATAGCATGTTTGTATTTCTGTTTTCTGAGGGCTTAAGCTATGTCTTTTTTTTTTTTTTTTGACATTCTCATATAGTCGCTGTCGTTGGTTCTGCAATGCTACAGAAACGTGTTTTGTATTTTCATTAAAATAAATTAACAGCCTGTTGTGAAACTGTCTAGTTGGTCGCTTGTCAGCTGTGCACAGCTTTACATATGTAGATGAGTGAATTATGTGTGTTAATTTAGAACTTCGTGAAGAAATATTATAAGAAACTGCAAAACTTCAAGCACCTCAAATGGTTTCCTTTTGGGGTAACTATCTGAATAACTTATGATTTCTTCAAATAAATTACTTCTTATTTTATATGATCCTAAACACTAATAAGTTCAAATATTTGCTTATCCATATATGTACATATGTATACCCACGAGCAAGTTCATTTACCTCACGAGCTGGTCAGTTTGTTTATAATGACCTAAAGTCTGCAGTTGCATGCAGCTTTCCTTTTCTATGTATATGTGGACTATTCAATTTATTGCCACATTTTTTTGGAACCCAGTCAAATGAAAGTGATAAATTTTGTGCGATACGCAATGAGAATTTTCACCAAAAAAAAAAACAAAAACAAAACAAAATAAAAAAATAGTTGCACGTAATTTAGTACATGACAACAACAATAATTGAAACTGCTATCTGAAAGGTAAATGCGACCTGGTAATAAAAAGAAAAGTGAAAAAACTTAATGCAAATGCGTTGCCTGTGTCTACTACCATTTTTTCTTCTTCTCTAGCCTTTTCGTTGTCATTGGCCAACGGCATGAGAAATGTGCTAAGACCGAAAAAAGAGGGCAGGGTGGTGTGGTGCCACAAAGTGGTCATTGAAACTGAAAGTGCATGGTTAATTAACTGTAATTTTATAATTTTGCATTTCGTGTAGCCTCACCAAAAAATGCTAAGCAGGCCCATTTTGTATCGTTCCAATAGCACGATGCGCTTTTAAGCGTCATTTAATTTTAGTTTAATAGGGAAAACACTTAACCAAAGTGCTTATCCGGTCAAGCGGGCGTATGCGTGATTTATGTGTGCGTTTGTTTCTATATACTTTAGCTAAAAATAAAATGCATAAGTGTTAGATTGAATAAAAATCGTATATTTCAAGCTGTCAAAGGCAATTTAAGCAGAAACGCAAACAGACACGCACACGCACACGCACACACACACACACACACACATACACACATACATACACCCACACACCCACTGCTGTGGTACTCACAAACAGCAAACCGGTAGCGCCATCAACGAGAATAGCAAATATAATATCGAACAGCTATAACAACTGATGTGCGGTTTTGGTTTCATAGCTTATGGCTTTGATTGCTGCCATCGCTCAATTGATTTTCCACTAATGCCATCGATTGGCACAAACCGAAATAAAAGTGAAATGCAAAGTATTAAAAATCTCACACACTCTCGCTGGCATAGATGTACGCATATATGGCCAACATCAAAACAAAAAATTTGCGATGCCGCATTATTTGACATAAAATTGAATCGCATCGGAAATAAGAATACACACGTTTTATTCAGGCCAAAGCATTCAAAACTTAAATGAGATTAGTTGCGGCTACGCTTCATTTGGCTGTGTGTTAAATAGTCGTCAGCGCTGTTTTTATTTGCTCACGAAGGCGAAAAGTGAAAATCAGCATAAACAGCCGCAATCAGATTATTTCTATGATAAATGAAAAACTAAAACATTACAAAATAGAACAAAGCTCTTTATATGCATGCATTAAAAGATATTTGCAGAGCTGTCAAAATTGTTTGCGGATTACTTAAATTGATAAGCCGCAACACGCATAAATCTTCTCTGACAGTGATTCACCTGGGGTGAGTTTCAGTATCTAGTTTTGATATTTTTTTTGTGCTACTTCCAATTACATTCTAGTGTGCGTCAAGTCTGTGGCCTTTCACGCCCACATTTTGCTAACACTCGTATCTATTTCGACATCATTATTAATTAAAAGATTGTTTGCCGTATTTTGATTTCGTATTTTACATCATTTAAAATTAATTGTGCAATAAATTCATAATGTCAATTTGTCTATTGTATAAATAGTTGATATCAATATTTTAATAATAATTTCCTTACCGTAAAAATGTCTGAAATATTTCACCAGCTTAACTGCAATAGTTGAAATCGATGTACATAGCTGCAAGAGCTGAAAATAATACATAATATATTTATAATGGCATATAAATCGCATTTATATGCTTTGCAATTTAAGTTTACAATCAGTGATTTCTTTCCCATTCGGTTGCTTTGGTTCTAGTTCATTTAGTTCACTTGTTATCTAATTAGCGTTAGACAACACTAGAAAAAACCGCACAGTAACGTGTACAGTGTGAAAAATAAACGCAATAAGAAAATACGTAAAAGAATAAAGGAGAAAAATCTGTGCTAATTTGAAACTTAAAATCACGACTAATGAAGATTTAAGCAGCTGCATCTGCGCCAAATGAATGTGGCTGTGGTGGTGATGCATTTAGGTGGTGCTGGATGGTGCTGTGGTTGTGCTGGGCAGTGATGCTGCAAATCTCAAATGAAAACAAAACGTACACGAAAATGCGCCCAAGGAGCACAAAGGCAAACCAGCGTAGTGGCAAATGCATTATTAATAAATGAAATCGCTGCGCGTGTAGATTGCAATTTATGCATGCATGTGCTTGTGTCTCTCATTGTGTGTATGTGTCTCTCATTGTGTGTATGTGTCTCTCATTGTGTGTGTGTGGCCCAGTAAACATGCAGTTCATGGACAATGCCAGCTTGAATAAGATGTCCTCTGCTCCACTGTTTTCTCTGTTTCTCTGGCTGTGTGTGTAAGCGAGCGCGGGTATCAGCTTGTGCGTCGCTGTTTTTCCGGTGTGAATTAGCGTCGAGTGCCATATGCAATTTCCTGTTGCTGTAAATTGCAGTTGCTTTAGCAGCAGAAACAACAGCAGCAGCAACAGCAGCAGCAACAACAGCAGCAACAGCAGCAGCAACAGCAGCAGCAACAGCAGCAGCAACACCAGCAGCAGCAGCAGCAGCAGCAATAGCTGTGTTTCTTGTGGTACCTTTAATTGGTGTACATGGCGGAGTTCGCTTTAAATTGAACTCATTGCGAGCACTTAACTCACAGGCAACGCGCAAACAGTTTTTTTGGCCATCTTTTGTATTTTTGCTGCTGTGAGTTTTATCAGCATTCAATTTGCTACATTTTTAGTAGCAGAAGCAGCAGCGCACAAAGCTCAACTAGCTGCGGAAATTTGCTCAGTTACTTTTGTGCAATCCCCAAATCCCAGTTCAATTTTATCTATGTATCTATCTGAAACTACTTGGCAAATAGCTTCAGCTAGTTGCGGCTCCAGCTCTGGTTCTAAAGCTTGCCCTTTGCTTGTGTTTGAATTTGTGTTTGTATTCGTATCTATATCTGTAATTGTGACTGTGTGCAGCTTCAATGAAATTGTTGACGTAAATGGACAACAAAGCCCGGCACTCAGCTGCGTTTTTCTTTTGCTCTTGCAATACGGCTGCCCTTCTGCAACTGCTTCTGTTTCTGCTGGTTATTGCTGTTGTTGGTACAGAAAAAATGCATGGTTCGTTTAATGGCAACGGGGCTGAAATTCATGTTTATTGCATTTTGCATGCTGGCAAATCAGCGCCACGCCTTTGATCACAAATTATATGTATATACTCGAATACATATGTATATATGTATTTTGTATGTGCTATATATATATATATATATATATGTATATAGTACAGAATGCTGCAACTCTGCTCACTTCAAAAGGCAGCCGCTTACTTGATTTTTGATTTCATTTTTTTGCGCTCTGCATTTTTCTTTGATTTTCTAGTCTGTTTTTTTTTTTCATTTTTTTTTTTGTACGCCCCTAAAGAGGTTTTCTGACCACAAAGCCGCAAATCTGCTGCAGAGCTGCCTTGAAATATACCTTTGCTTGGGCAAACAGACTTGATTGGCAGCTGGACGTGCGGCGTTGGCCTCAACTCTCTGGCAATTGGATCACAGTAGTCGTAATTAGTACATGCCATATGCCTTTCATCTGCTCACATGTGCCAGTGTATGCAGCGCGATTTTGTTTGCTCAGATTGATGCTAGTTACTTGAGGGATGGTGTTGCGGCCATTTTATTTAGTTATATGCTATGCCGTGTGATCAAATTCAATACAACTACTAGCTAGGTAAATTTAAATGGAATTCTTTGTTAATTAAGCCTGCTAGCAACTTTCAACTGGCAACCGGCAACCGGCAACTGATAACTTGCAACTTGCATCTGTCAAATGCAGCTCAATGGTAATCGATTTGCATTTGTGTTCTTTATCCTTCTACCAATTTGACTTGTTACAAGCCAGTTTGTTCCACTTCCTCAAGCTTTGAGCGCACGTCATCAGCATCATCGTCATTCTTTAGCTACACATCGCATGCACAATTTTATGCCACCGCCAGGGACAACATAATTCACAAAGAGAGAATTTCTCGCACAGTTTCTTTTTATCCACACAAATTCACCCACAAGTTGCCAAACAGAGGTACATTTATTTAGCATTCGTTGCATTTTTTATCAGTTCTGTTTGACATAAGCTAAAAGCTAGTCATGAGCATAAATGCTGCTTCGTGAAAAGCAAAATATGTAAAAATTTACGTATCTGTAAATATTGTAAACGTTTTATAAGAGGTAGTTGCTCAACATTTAAATGATAAGATTTAGTAAGGATTTTTGGCAATAATACTTGTATATAAATAATCTATTTTACTCTAACTTTTAAAAGTAAATAATAAGATAGCTTTAGTATTATTTATTTAAACTACAATACGCAAAAGTTACATATTGCCAAGATTTTGAAAACCGAATTCATGTAATTCTGTTAAATTTCGATTGAATTTTAGTGCAATTTTCAAGTAATCTATGAATAAATATTGAATTTAAGTAGCTTGTAAGCTGCCTCTTGCAAGTTTCAACGGAGTAATTAAGACATTTTCTGGCCAGGTTGATTAATCAGTAATTGCAGACAAGTGCTAGTAAGAGCAGACCAGCTTGCACAACATGGGCAAATGGATATGCTGTACATATACATGCAGCGAGAGGCCTGCCCGATTCTTTTGTTAAATAATATACCCAAGGAATATAATGCAGTACGCAAAAATCTCTTTTCCTTTGTGCTCGCACAAGGTGAATTCTCACCAGCCACTGATAATACCTACAGTCCTGCGGACAGATGTATTGCGAGTTTTCCATGATGAAAGTGCACATACACTCAAAGTCTTAAGGTAGTTGGAAATGGCAATTAATAATGTTGTATGGAGGGTAAACTTACATAAGATTGATATCTCGGGACAACAGAATCGTAAAAGATGGCATGTAGTATATGGTTGACATGGAAATTTCTTGTATGGGAATTAACTTCTTTGATTGCTGATTTTATGGATTCTAATTTATAATTTATGACTTTGGCTTGGCATTAATTTGCGCTTAATCGCAGTGTTGAGGGAATTGGGCAAAAACAATAATCAAATTCAGAATTGATATCTGTATAACTGCTCATTTATTCCGAAATTCGTCATCGAAGTAGTCAAATCATTGGAATAGTTTTTAAGCCATGCTTTTAGTTCAGTGCATAAGCCGTCCCATTTGAAAGCTAATTTATAAAATAAAATAAGATGAAAATTGTACAAGAGAGGAAGGGGGTTAAATGGCAAATGCCGCTGGTAGCTGCACAATCATCGATAAATTTATTCATTGCCAAGAAATAACTCAATAGAGCCCGTGGCATGAATGACAAGAACTTGGCAAACTTTAAGATAAGGATAAATGCCATTAGATTTTAAGACAATAAATTAATAGGAGCGCTGCAATAAAAGATTGAGATAGACAGAGAGAAATGGAGGGGCAAGCTTCGCCTAGCTTAAGCAAAAGCGCAGCATGGAATTTAATTTCAGTCGTTGTCATTAAAGAAAATGCACAAGTACAAACAGCAAATGCAGAGAAGTGAAGTGGAATGTTGGGAGGGGGAAAGTTTGTGACTTGCTCTGACACTTGTCATGCTGCGTTTAGCAGCTAACAAAGATCTTGTCCATATTCAATGGAGTTGAATAAGCAAATAAATGTTCATGTTTCTAGCAAAAAAGCATTCAATCAGCTCACAGCGAACATCTAAAATTCTCGTCAGAATACTCACTGCCGAAATGAGGCGAGAGTGAGCAGTTAAATGTCAAATGGCGCGCGCACGAGAACCATAACAATGAGCAATGTCAGCAGCAGTAGCTGATGTGACCATGGTAACGATGGTCCAGCAAAGGCAAGCCCGTACTCAGACCCAAAACCAATGGCAAACCCAACCTAAGTCGTAAGTCCTTTGGGGACATTACACAAAATCGCTTGTAATCAATCAGCAGCAAATTAAATTTCCAAGCGTCGGGCGTAGATTAAGTATGAAATTGTGCGATGCTTTGTGCAGCGCTGCAGTGGTATGTGTGTCTGCATAGTATTCTTTTCTATATTTTTTCTGTTATCCAGTGCTGTAATTGTGCCGTGCGTATATCTAAATACCGTCGAGCAGCTTGCTCCATTTAGCGCAGCTAAATTCAGCTTTGAAATTAATAACATTAGCCAAAACGTGCTACCCCCAGCTACCGTGTTTACTGTGGCCCTGTTTCAGTTTGACAGCCATTTCTCACAGTTCACATAGACGTCGCCATGGCGGCCATCATTGGACTGAGTCGCTGAGGCGATCAAGTGTGTGCGTGAGCTGAAAAATTTTTATTGCATCCATTTCAGCAGTCAGCATAATTTCTCACTTCAGCGCAGCGTCTGTGTGAAGTTTATTAGGCGCCGGCACGCACCAGCCACACAACCAATAAGCAGTATAAAAATGTCTTTGGTTAAAACCGGCATCGGGTAACTCAATTTTGATAAATTCATAACGACATATGCCGATTGGCGTAAATTATTTTTCGACTGGATGCCAACATAATATTGGTAATCATTAAGAAAAAAAAGTTAGAGCACTTAAATTTCTGATAGTCTTGCCTCAATAATTATTTTTTGAAGGAATGTAATTTTATCGAACCGGACAAGAAAGTGAAATTTCCGTAAACAGATTTTAATTAGTTAAAATTAGTTAGAATTGTGCTTTGTGGGCTCGTTAGAAGTTTAACCGCGTTAATTTAATTTTGTGACTTCGGATATATATTATTGCTAAATGTAAAAGCTAAGCCAAATAGTAAAATTGTAAAATATTTGAGTTAGATTTTGATTTCCCATAATATTTTTGTAAAGATTAATTGAGTCAAATTAAAGTTTTAAGCTCTGTCTTAATGGAAAACATTATAGGGTCTGTGAGCAGTCAGATATGCTCAGTTTTTACAGCTATTGAATAACTACTAGTAACTTGCCCAGCAAGCTCAAAGTTAGATTAAATAAATAAAATAAATTCCAAGGTAAATTAGGGGCTTTAGTAGTCATACTCTGCCAGTTTTCTCAGAGCCCTCTGGGCCAATTTGAACCGCAAGCTCGGCCACAATTTTTGGATTTTATTTTATTGGCCATGTGCGTTTTTGTGTGTATTTCTGTGTGTGGCTCCTGATATGCCTCAGAGTGACCTTTCCTGATGCTGTCAGCGCGTAATATTCTGGCATAAACAGTTTATTTTAATGCCTTCTCTGGACACCAGGACACGCCCATAAGGCGCCTATAAATAAACTGATGCTGGTTGTGTCGACAAGACGCTCTTTGAACCACAGAGACAGCGACAGACAGAGATGATGAATTGTGTTGATGACTCATTTGGGAGCATTTTTTGTTTTCCTTTTTCGGCCGTTTCTTTCATCTATATCCGTTTTATGCTGTATAATTTGTTCTGTGTTTCGTTTTCCATTGGGCTTTTTCTGTCAGCTGGCGCCGGGTTTATTGGGTAATTAGTCTAATTAACGCAGAGTTTTTGAAAGGCTTTAAAATGAACCTGGAGTCATGTTGCGCACTCCGCTAATTAAACTTTGTATCAGTTATTTGTTATTTATTTATTTTTAATCATTAGTCAATGATTTAGTGAGCAACGGCAAAAAGAACATCTCTTAGCATTTGAAGCTTTATCAGAAACGACGACTGCTTTAACTCTTTGCCTGATCTTTATGACAAATATACTGCCATTGGGTAATATAAACCAAAAGAGCTTGATTTCTTTGGAAATACTTCAGCAGTTGGAAACAGTCGAAAAGCTAAAGGACTTTAAGACAGCTGAACAATGCAGAAACTAATAAAACTTTGTTTGCAGCGAGCGGCATAAAAAACAAGTACTAACCGTTCGTATGGGGTAGAATAAATGCAACGTAAATTCCAACTCGGCACTAAATCAAAAGTTAAAGAAATCAGCTCCATGTCTAGGGCCAGTTGCTGACTGGTTGACTGGTTGGCTGGCTAAGGCGATTGCTGCAGTCGCTACGTGAGAAAGTAGTCCTAAGAATTTATGCACTCGCTGCATGCCAACACTCACACACACACACACACATTCTCTAACAGATACATACAGGTAAAGCGCCGGAAGTTCGTGGCCCATAATGGCTCAAATCTGAATTATGCGGCAAAATGCAAAGAAAATGTGAAGTGAAGATAGAAGACAAGGGCGTCTCTATAGTTAGTCGTTTGGCAAGCAATGGAAATGACATGCGGACATCCGACATAGGTCAGAAATCAGCATGCTAAGCACTGCGGTGCCAGCTTCGGGCGCCACCTGGTAAGTGCTGCCCATGACCAGCCGTTTGGACAACTTAAATCCGAACACGCCTCCTCTCTACCCTCTCTTACCGACAACCATCAACTTTATCAATTATGCAAATGGCAAATTTAACACCTCGGCTACGTGCCACATACGAATAGCTGCCACATTGACTTGACCTCAACCGCCTCCCACTCCCACTTGGTGGCCATAAATTTTGGACTGCAACGCCAGCAAAAGCCGCTGCAATGAATTTCAACTACTTTGGTGCTCGCGAATTTTTTAACTGCTGCTGTTTAATTTTACGTCGCCTCGTCCGGATATCACGGCAAAGTGGATTTTTCCGTCAAACATAAAAGGAAAGTCCACATTCGTAATTAATGTGCGGTACGGTATGGGGCGGGGTAGCAGACAGACGCAGGGCGTGGCACTTTCTACTCAACTGCAGTATTTTATGCGCAAATGAAACACAAATGCCCAGCGGCCTATTAATTTAAATGCGAAAACGAAAATGCGCAAAAACAACTTTGGCAGGCGACAAGACCGAGCGAAATTTGTAATACACTGTTTGCAAAGGGCAAATGGGAGCTTATTGTGCGTTCTGTTTCCAATCTGTCTAATGGAAAAGCCAACTTGATGATACAAGTATATATTAAAATTGTCCAAGATCCAACGAATTGATGGTTTTTCAAACGGTTTTTTTTTTCCTTTTTATAATACATTATGATTAAGAAAAAAAAAGAAACGAAACGTTGTTACAAAAGAGAGCTCAAATATAAATATTAAGTAAAATAAATATAATAAAACAACTAAGGAATTTTGGGTCTACTTATCCATTTACAATCCATAATTTGAATAGAGTATATTGAGATTGTACTCTCTTGAGTGCAGATTTACTCCTTGAATTTTTTTATGATCCATAATACTTCAATGTTTTGCTTGCATAAGCATATTCTTTGCTTAAAATTCACATATAAAATATGCGTATAAATAAATGTGTGTATGTATATGTTTATGTATATTTCAAGCAAAACCAACCACAGGCGATTTCTTGCCAAATGACAAACTCTGGCTCCAATGCCAACTCCGACATCGACTCCGGACCGACGTCAGCTGCTGCTGCGTTCAGCATAAAATGCCTTTGCTTATAATATTAAAATAGCCGGAAGCGGATATTCGAAACGCCATTGCATGTATATATATTTTTGCCACGCTGTACATGTGTGTTCTTGCATATTTGATTTCGACAGAAAGAGCGATTGGGAGGACGAGAAGGAGAGCTCCTTGCATGTCACAAAACACTTGATAAAAGTTGCATGCAACCGCCTTTGGCTACTTGGAGTGCGTCCACCACTCAACTGCCAAGCTGGCCACTTATAAAACGTCCCAAACATACACACACTGAAACATGTATAATCAGTTTTATTATTGTTTATTTTCACGTACTGTAGCAAATTATAAGTGCCGCATGTCGAAGTCTTCCTGCCGTGTGCGGGCAGCTGCCTCAAATACTGCCAACTTGTTTGCATAACAAACACGTTCTGAGCCGGAAAACTCATGAACAAAACGTGGAAGAATGCAAGCCTGTTTGTTTTTTATAATGAGCCCAACTTGGACCTGCGGGCAGTGGAAACGACAGAAGGAGCATCAGCCACTACGAACAGGTTCAATGACTGCCAGTTGGTCAGCCAGACGGGAAGCATGCGAGTTGGCTTTCGAGGCAGTTAGGATTAAGTCCTTATTAGCCATTTTACATAGTCAACTGGATGTTAGCTCGGGCAAGGTCATTACAAATGTCAAACTAAAGGCTTAACTGCTTAACCATGCTCAACTCTGTGCTGTGTATTCTCCGTGCTCTGACATTGAGGTTCAGCGCGTCAATTATGTTTCACAGCGACATGCACTCCATAAACGTGTGGCACACACGCATGCACACACACGGACAGACACACACAGAGTGACATGCAAGGCTTACACCCAGGAGACGCTCATTAGTGGACGACGTATCACATCTGTGAGTGTGTGTGTGTATGTGTGAATTGGTTTTCCGTTGCATATTCCCAATGTGATGCACCTACCATATCCTGTTCATTAAAATTAATGATTTCGATTTACCCTACGTACCTTACGTTAACCTACCCTAGTATAGATGTCACACACATTAATATATCCTCATATTCAAGGCTGCTGCAGTGAACTTAACTGTAATGAGAATTGGATATTAAGCAACAAATATATGCATAAATGCATCCGGTGTAGTTAAATACGGCGTATTATTTTGTTTCCGTCAGCTGGGAGCGCCTCTAAGTATGCAATGACTTTTGACTTGACCTGCAATTGCTTTTAGCCTAATTGTTTCGACAAATTCTTAATATCAAAAGTACACAATGCCCAGCGACTCGGCTGTTAAGGCCTAGCTTTACAATTTCTAAGGTTTTTGGTACTAAGTGTTCTTGTAGTCAGTACAGCTACCATTATTAGATATAATATTAGTGTTTATTTAGTAGCATTTAATTAATTTAAAAAGGACATATATATGGCAGTAAATTTACAGAAAGAATAATTTGACTAACTTTTATAAGAAAAGTTTGGAATTTTAAAAGCTCTGCCTTGAACAGTTAAGAACGGAAACGCAAATAAATGCAATAGTAGATTGAAAGCAAATAAAAAGTTGATTCTTCTTCAAACAAAACTTTTCACCTATATACATAATTATATTTACTTTCTCAATAAGAGCTCACTCCCAGCCGTCCTATGATGCTACATTTTGTACATGGCTACATTTTACTTAGGGGTATCATAAGTCAGTCATTTTATTGCCTTCCTGTTCACGTTTTATCCAAAATAATAAAAATTATACAATTTTTAACAATTCCTATAAAAACTGAATTATTTAAATCAGCTAGTTTGTAGTGCTTAAGCTACCTCAACTTATGCAGATTTAAGGTGAAATATCTTCTTGTTTTCTATCGGATTATTTTTGTTTCTGTTTTTGCTTAAAAGTTTTATCAAATTACTTTTAACTTTCACTTTTACAGCAGCGAAAGCCCTTGCATATGTGGCTAACTTTTTTAATTATGCCAGGGAAAATAAAAATTAAACTTATACTCTTTTCGACCTTCGTCATGCCTTCAAGTGCTACTTGTGTCCGAGTGTTATGTGTGTGTGTATGTGTTAGCTAAAGGATGTGCGGACTTCGCTAGAGAGCGGGACACGATGATGATGCACTTACATTTCAGTAACCAACGAACCATTAATGATAACTTTTCAGCACTTGCGCACTCAATACACAAATGTGCTATAAAATATGTACAAAACTATTTCTTCAGATGGGGTCGATGAAAACATAGGGGATGGGGTGCCACGTAAATGGCTTTTAGCTATTTTTCATAGCGTGCAGCTGTGGTTCTTGTATTTGCTGCTATTGTTATTGTTCCGCCTTTTTGCCAATGCTGTGCGCGCTTGCATCATCAATTATGCTTATCAAAGCACAGCGATGAGTAAAAGTTTTGCCGCTGACCAACAGCGCTACCCATTGGATACCTTTTCCCCGCCACCTTGCCTTGGTCAGTGAAATGGGGCACAATCAGGCAACACACCAGGCTGGGAGCGAGTGTAACTGATTTGAGTGCACTCGACAGGTAATAAATATGAAGTGCTAAACATGAGATACGCGCATTTTTCTGCTACGAAAACTTTGCCACACAACAGCACATTGTAGCATATTACTGGCAAAAAATGCTTTTAAACAATTGCTGCGGCCTGCAGTGGCGGTGCAGAGGGGAAAATAGGACGATGTATGGGGTCGGGGTGACGCAATGTTTTCCAATCAATTACAGAAAATGTGTGCAGCGCGGTGAAATGACACGCCCACGTGGCATAGATTTCCACAAATGCACAATAATTTCTGGCAGCAAAGAACATGACAGCGACAGCTTAATGCCGCCTTCAGCTCACTTGAGCATTCTCTGCTGCCCGCCACAGTGGCACGCTGTTCGCTTGTGTGTGGGTCCACGAAGCGTGTGCGCAATGTGTACCATTTGAGTGATTGTTTTACATACTGTTTGTTTTCTCGCAGCGCTTCACCTCGCTGGCATACTCCTGCCCCACGTGCTGATTACAGTTATTGCAAGTTATTCGAAATTTATTGGATGCACTTTTGTCTTTTCAACTTTGATTGATGCGGCCTAGCAATGAAGGCAATGGAAATCGAATGTTGCGATTTGGCGTCTGACATGCAAGAATAATGTACTTTTTTTTTTGCTCCTATAAGCTTGATTGAATTCTTCGAACGATTGGTGCTCCAAGTAAGCTAGCCTGCCAGGCAGTTATGCTGGGCTGTCTTGGCTGAAGGCCAATAGATCTGCCTCTGACAGATTGCACTAGTAAAAGTACTTATAGCTCTTCAGACATTTGTTAAGCATAAAGAGGATTTTTTGAAACGCAGCTAACAATCCACATCTATTATTTAATAAATTAAAATTAATATTTATTCTATTTACCATTGTCAATTAAGTTTGTCCTTTGAAAATGTTGTACTGGCAATTCCGTTCTAAAAGTGTCTAGCCTTTGGTAAAATTCCCATCATGTACTCTCTTTCTGTTATGTACTCTAACATAATAATAATACAACTCGCCTACCTTTCCAAAGCAATTTATTAATTTTCAATATTTACAGTGATGCAAATACCCGCAACAGATTAAAATTAAAATGGAATTTCTCCTAAAGTTATAAGTGGGATAATAATTTTTGCAGCCTGCCGCAATGTCGTATCATTAAAGTTAATGCTCTAGAAAATTTTATTATATCTAATTTTTAACATAAATTTTAGCTCAATTATTAACCGCTGTTAAATGTGCTTTAGTTTAGATTTATGCGAAATTAGTAATTACATGTGTTGGCTAAAATTAGTCAGCGTTTATTTGTCAGCTTTTAAAGTTAACGTGCGAAAAGTTTTTAATCAAGAAAGCAAATCGAAAATAGAAAATGGCAAAGTTTTCAATCTTACAAATGTCGAAGTATTCCCACACACTCAACTCGAGGCTGTCAACAGCCAATTTCGCCCATTTGGCCTGCTTGTGTAAAAATAGAAAACGAGAAATTGAAGGTTATTGGAAATATCTTCAGATGGCCGAAGACTTAATACACTTTAAGAATATTTGAGTCCTTGAATGAAGTACTAAGGTAAAGTTAGCAAAATATTGATAATATTTAAATATATTGTATATTAAGAAACTAAATAACTTATTTTAAAAAATATATATTTATAATTTGATATAGGTAATGGATACAGCGGGATCATCTTTATCAAGTGCTATCGTAATCTGATTTTCAAAAGAAGCTTAATAGATAATAAAAATGCTTGTTGAAAGAGTATTAAGTTTTGTCTGAAAGGAGGCCGGTCTGTGTCCAATTCCCAGACCCACTGCTGTGTGTAACTCTGTTTGTGTGTTTGTAATTCTTGTTGAAATTTCTTCATTACTTTTGCAGTTCAATGTTTTACTTTAACGCTCTTTGCCAGCTGTTTTTGCTGTTGCTGCTTCTGTTCTGCCACCGTCTGGCACTTGTGCATGGAAAATTTACTCTAGGTTCATTTGATTTGCCCGAAACTTTGGTGGCCACAAAAGTTTTGGTTCTCGGTTCTGGCGTTGGCGTTCAATGCATTTGATTTTGTACGCTCAGCCAAAGTTTGTGCCTTTAAGAATTGCGAATTGTATGTTTGTGTGTATGTTGGAGTGTGTATGCTTAAGTGCAACATGTTTGCTGGCAAAATGAACGGAGGCGCGTTCAATAAAATGTTGACAGAAAGCAAACTGCAAACTGCCAACTGCCAACTGCCAAGGCTTACAAAGAATGTCGAAATATAATTTACGCGGTGCTGAAAAATGCCATAATATTGTATGAAGCTCGCTGTGTGTGTGTGTGTGTCTGTGTGGTTGAGTTATGCCAACAATGGAGTCCAATTATAGCGCAAAATGTGGCACAATAGCCAACAATTTGATTGCCGCTGGCAGATTGATTGGCATTGGTAAAATGTTGCAGACATAGTAGTCTACTTTTAGACAGCCCCGCCACCACCGAACGTTAAGGAAAGAAGCTTTTTTATGATTGTAGTTATTATTTAAATTACATTTATTTCTGATGATAATCACTTGTTTTTTTTTTATTTCAATGCATTTCTTATTGGTATCAATGCAGTCATTGCATGGCTATTTGTTTCTTTTTACTGTCTGACCCAGGGGCAAGAACAAAGTGTTAATTATATTTTTTTAAATTCATATTCATCAAATGGTTGTGAAGTTTAAATTTTACATTAATGCCCATCGAGCATTTCCATTGAAAACTTTTTAAATTATTTTTTCGCTTGTTTTTCATTTGTTTTTTTCCTTTTACTAAATTTTTTTTACCAAATACAGTACATACTTATATTAATTTCTTTATGTGTTTTGCATGTATTCCATTAATTAGTAAATGGCTATTATCAGCCATACCATATGGTTTAATAAAAATATTTACAGTGGAAAATGCATTACAATGGAAACCAAATGATATTGTTATATTTTTGCTTTGTTTCAATATAAAATAAAATCAGTGGTGCTGTCTTTAAACTGGGTTTTAGGCATACACATATACACGTAATTATACGGTATTCATTTTTTTCGCAATGATTTCGGCTTTGTTTCGCATTTTTTTATTGTTAATATTATTATAATATTAAGTTTTGCAATTTGCTTTTCACACTAATGAATCTATTCAAATTTCATGAAATATTTAACAGTTGCCTATTATATTATATTATTTTTTGCTATGATTTATATTTTAATGTATGTTATTTTATTTTATTTAATGAACTTTCTGCTTAGATTATACAACACACAAATATGATTACATAGTTTTTGGAAATGGTGTTTTTTTTTCATTGTATTGGTTTTAGTATTCTGCGAAAAAACAGTCAAGAAAATTGTACATATTTGATTACGTAATTGTTTCAGGTGTTTTGTATCCTCTTTTCAATTAGAAAGCATACAAGGCAATTGGAAAAAAGTTCACTTATGAGCATGCAATATACTACATGCTGCATGGAATTGTACATGGCAAATCTCTACATTTAATATATTTTCGGATTGTTCTTCGATTTCCGCCATAGTTACTGGTATCAAAGTAGGCATAAGGAATTTGTATGAATTTGCAATGCATCTAACTTGAAACTTTTTTTGTTGTTATGTTCTATTTGTATTTATATTTAGTAGAAGCAGCAACATCTAAAGGAAGCCTGTTTGCTTAAATAGTTTGATTTTTCTGATTGATTTATTCTGATTTGGCTATTTTCTCTCACACTTACACTCTATATTGATTGGAGCTGTAGATAAGTTGTCTGTTTGCAAACGGCATTTGGTTCGGTTCTGTTCTTGACACATAAGTTGTGGCTGCAACTCATTTGTTGTGCAATTAATTACACTTACGACTCGGACAGATGTTGCCCTCCACCCATATACTTACACTCACACATGCACACATATGCGTAGGTACTGCTCATACTGCTTCAATAATTCCAACAATGCCTCTTTATTTTTTAATTCAGTCATTTGTGTGTTGTTTTTGTTCTGGTTTTTAATGTATTTTCCTCTTTTATTTACACTTAAAATTAAATATATTTGTGTATTTTTTCTGTTTTGACGTATTTGCCATGCCATTTGCAATGCAATTTGTTTTATTTACAAACATAATAATGCAATTAATTATGATAACTCTTGTTGTTCTTGTAGTTGCTGGGTTTCTCTTTCAATGCGTTTTTTCCATGCCTTGGTTTTTTAATTAGTAATTAGTAACAGTTATAATAACGTTTGGTATGTGTGTGTTTTCAACTCTTTTTTATGGACTGAAATTGTCTACTTATGCAAAACTTTATATTTTATTTTTGTTCGTTATGTATGTATGAATGTATGAAATTTTAATATGCATATTTGTGTAGATCTAAAGTTGTCTCCAAACAGATTTTATCTGCTGCAAACCAGAAATATAACGAAATTAAATTGCGATCGGCCAATGATTGATTTGGCAAGGCAAAAGTATTAACGATAAACTCACGTTACAAGTAAATAGTACACATAAAACAATTCAAATCAAATTGAACTTTTACAATTACTTTAACCAATTTATTTAACATTACACATATTTAATTACATACACATAAGTGATAAAAAACTTTTTTAACATACTGTACACAATTATGTAAAATGATTTCGAACTAAACTTACGAGACTAACGAGTATCTAAACTCTATCTTGTTGTTGTTGTTGTTGTTGTAAATGCCTTGCATACACAAGCACACACACACACACACACACTTACAAACAAATAAATATTTATATATATATATATATATATATATATATATATATTTATATATATATATATAAATATTCCCACACAGTGGATTTTTGTGTGCTGTTGGATTTAAACATGATTTTTACACAGTTGCTATGGGACTTAGCTTAAGAATTACTCTAGGTCTTATGTGTGTGTGTGCGTGTGTTTCTATTTGTATATTTTTTATTTATGTAAATTTGTTTTCGTTATTTATAAGTATATTTGTGTTGTTAAATTCTAACATTGAAATAGCTTAAATAGGATTCTCATACTTTACTATATATTCCATTTTGTGTTTGCGCTGTAATTCAGTTTTTGTGTCGTATTGTAGGTTCTTAGGTCAAGAAAATGCGTCTGTAGCAGGAAATTAACAAAAAAAAGAAAATCCATTTGTGTTAAGTTACATTTAGAAATGCTACACGCACTACCAACACCTAAGGGGTATATTTAGATGTAGATACTTACCTAACGACAACCGTATTCAGCAGCAGACAGGGCGCCAACATCGACCTAAATATGTGCGTGATGCGATCGGCCGAGGAGGTTTTGCGCCGTGAGATGGCAGCCATATTGTCGCCTGCAAGTTATAGAGATAGAAAGAGAGAGCGTGCGAGAGAGCGAGCCAGAGAGAGAGAGATAGAGGGACATGGTATAAATTTGAATTAGAATTTGTATAGAATTACTGGCGACAGATACGCTGCATTTTCATTAACATTAATAAGCTGCAGGCGGGCGCGTAATTTGCATATTTTCATTTACACTTCTTATCGCGATGGCTATTTGAATGCTAAAATCATGCTAAAGAAATTCAATTTGGCCGCGAGGCAGCCATGCAAATTGCATGCAACTGTAACGTGCAACAAGCACTGCAAATCCTGAACACCCGCACACCGAGTTTCTGTCGACCCGCTGTTGACTATTTGTGCTCTAATGCAATGCTTAAAATGAGCATCTGCATTCTCTATGGCAGCAGCTGGTTAATCTCCTCCCCAGTTTGGCTTAGCCGGTGCTCATCTGCGATTCTTACCTTTAGATACAAAGACGTAAATGCTAGCTGGCTCGGTGTTGCTGGCGGAGCAGGTGTAGTTCCCAGAGTCTGTGATTTGGGGTTCCCGTATGATGAGACGGCTCTGCGTGCGCGGCCCCGGTGTCGTCTCAATGGATATGTCCCGCCTGGAGTCATAGTAGTTAATGAGACGTTCATTTTTCTGCCAGTACACGTACTGCGGTGGTGTCGGACTCTGTTCACAAAGAGAATATCAATTTAATATTAAATTACAATAATTTATCATATTATTAATATTTATTCAATCTGAAGTAATGCCCTTCAATTAAAATAGTCGATGTTTATAGCCAGACCAGAGTAATTGAAAATAATTTAACTGTATGTATGTACTTTGTGTATGATTGCTAATTTTAAATGTCAACTTTTAGTTTGTATTTACTGTCATAAGACAAGGCATCAATGTTGAACACGGTTATTATTTTAAATCGAAATTAGCGAGAAACTATCAATTAATGAAATAATAAATTGTGTAATCATTGGTTGAATTGCTTATTTTCTATTTCTAAATTGAACTTATTTTTGGAGGTGCTTGTTCTTACCTTCTCAATAATGCAAACCAAGTTGATGGTTGAGCCCATATCGACATGCAGTTCACCGGAGCCAAGAATGAATGCCTCCGGCACAACCACTTGAAGATTCACAAAGTGCGAGATGATACCAGTCGGTGTCGAGACCTGTGCGATAAATCAAGCGAAATCAGCAATTGAGTATGAGTACGAGTGCAAGTTTAAATTTGATTCGTATACGTAATCAACTCGAACGTTAATACATCAGTGAACTCTGAGCAATGGCCAGTCAATGTTAGCATTCAGTTTATACAACTGCTTACCCTTCCACCCTAGCCCCCTTCCTTAGCAACCCACCCTTTGCTGGACTAGTGAAACGATTTGACTGCAAGAAATGTTGCACTCATTGAAATGCAAATCAAACAATTTCAATTTGGCACGCAAAATGAAACAAAAACGAGTATTTTCTATATAAGTGGAAAAGTGCTGGCGCTTCCTACACGTTGCATACCAAAATAAAAAAATAAAGTGGGCGGCAGGCTGGATGATGGCTCAGCTTAGTCCGGGCACCAATTGCACTGCCATGCAAAAGGAAAAATAATCATTTCGGCATATTTGCATGCAGAACTCGTAGCGCTCAGCTGAGCTGTCTGCCCCGACTGACAGACTACCTCGACCAGCCCGGTTGGCAGATAGACTCTGTTCTGCTAGTAGTTCTGGCATGTGTACTGTCTTTCGCTCTTATTGAAATTGCATGCAAACAATTTTGAAATTGAAGATACGTTTTTGAAGCTGCCGGTTCCGCCTCGTGACCAGACCGCCCCCCTATGCTTTTGCAACTGCAAGTCTCGCAACGGCACTTGCACGGCTGCTGCACAGAGTTACTGTCAAGTGTCCATTTCAGACGTTGCCAAACTTTGTTGCTTTTCGTCTAGTTGTTTTTTCTACTTCCCCATTGCTGAGTGTGTGAGTGTATGTGTGTGTGTATGTTTTATTTTATACAACCTCTCCATTCTTTTTGTGGTAAAAAAAAAAATACCTTTAACCATATCCGCATGACTTTCGGCTTTGTCTGCTGGCTTACTTTTGCATTACTTTGAATGCATGTCAGCATAAACACACACACACATACACACACACATATACACACACAAGTATACTACATGATCCTGGGCGTGTGTGCAAGTCACTGGCTAAATTTGTCAATGTCCAGTTTATCTGGCATCCGCAGCGTCTGCGCCTGACAGTCACATGCTTTCGGCTGTGCCAGGCGGCGAGCCTGTCAACGTCAGGAACATGCGGATTCGGATGCGGTTGCGGATATGCATCTGGATGCCAATGCAAATGCGAATGCGCAGACGCTCAGCAGATTGCCTTAAATCGAAGCAGTTTGCATATAAAAACCCTATTTGCATACTACAATTAAATCATGCGCCCTGTAAAAATCGACAGTGATGTGGAACTCAACGTGAACGAAGCCATAAGCGAAACAAGTGGCGAAAAGAATAAAAAATAAACCCCAAAACCTCAATATTGCGTATTTGCAATCGCCCTCTGCAAAATGGTGCATATGCAAATCTACTTTAGTTCATTTCAACTGCATTGCATGCATAAAATATGGAATATCTATATATATATATAAGTATAAATAAATGTATTTTTTTTTATTGCTGACGCTCACTCACCTGACACTCGTACATGCCGTGATCCCGGCGCTGCACAAACTTTATCTGCAGCGTCCACATATTGGAGCCGGGCGTGTGGAGTATCGCAAAGCGCTCATCATTTGTATAGAGTTGGGCGCCCGATGATAATATGTGCCAGTCCCGACGGCGTATCCAAGATATTTGATTCTGTGCCACAAAAATACATATTAAGCACAATCGTATTAACGACTAAACAGCGTTCGGATTAAATGCCAAAGGCAGTGCAAAGAAATGTTTTTGGATAAACGCTTAAAAGTAGCCCATATAAATTGTACATGTGCATGCAATTAGTGCCACATCTGGCGGTGGTTATATATACCATATAACAGTGATTAAAAAAATCACATCAAATGGGTTATCTTTTTGCATGCGTGTGTAGGGATGTAGATGTGTGTGAAAATAAATTAAAACTTATGACAAGCTGTTTTTAATGCGCGTCGCTGTGATGTCCACAACAGGTTGCTCTTTTAATTACATTTTAATGCGACTCAAATGCAAAATACCGGAAAAGTTTAAGAAGTAATTAAAGAAGATATTTGTATGGAAATGTATTATTTATTATGTAGTGGACCCCTGAGATCTATTGGATTGCTCTCAGTTATTTGTTTGAAATCCAATTTAAAATGCTAAAACTTTAACTATAACTTTCTCACGAACGTCATTTCTAAATAAGTCGACCCGCCACTGAGGGATATACGCGGTCAAAGCTCATAAAGATAATACGTAACTTCAATATTGACAAATATGTTTATGTGCTTTGGCAGTCCAACGAAAACAAAAGCAATTGAGCTTTATCCCTACTTCTGCCAGTAGCAAACAAAAATAATGTGTTTTTTTTCACAATAGAGTAAATGCCTTTACTTAGATAAAATAAATGCAGAAATTTGTTAAAACAAATAGCTAGAGAAATTTTAGTAACGTAGTAGTGTATAACAACTGGCATATTTATACTTATGCAAACTTAAATCAATTGCATAACATTTGTCTAAAATATGTGTAGATTGAAATTTATTTCATTTCAATTTCCATCTAGCTCGAACAGTTTTCCTAGCAAGTTACGTGTCAATACTTGAGTGTTTAATAATAAATAATTTGCTCTGGCTCTGATTAATTGATGTTTTGGCACATGCTAAGTCGCCTATTGGATTGCGTTGAGTTACGACTCGTTCCGTTGCTTTGGGTTGAATTAAATTGCGTGTCGCATTTAGCCATTTAATTGCTTGTTAGCAAACGTTGAATGGCAAACAAAGTGTACACAATGTCATGGCAAACGTTTACTGGCTTTCAGCTGCAAATTAAGCTCGTATTTGTATTTCGTGCTCAACTGCCAAACAAATTGGTCTCTTGCGTGCCCAATTTCATGAGCGAAATGAAATTCAAATAAACAGGAAAGACAGCAAAACGGCAAAAGCACAAGATAAATGTCATATAATTCAGAAACTGAAAATTATAAAAAAAATGTGCACCTCAAGTTACAAAAGAATATAATATTCAGAACTGAAATGCTTTCAGCGATGCGGTCAAATCCAGTAAAATGCGGTTATTGTGGCATGCATACAACTACAATTCGATAAATATACTTTTTTTTTGGTGCTAGAAAGTGGGATGGCCTCGTACAAGAGGCGTTACAATTAGAGAGTCAAAAACAAACCCAATTTACACCCACTCTGTCCACGCCGGTGACCTTGCAGACCAGGAAGGCGGTGCCACCCAGCTGAACGGTTGTATTATGCGCCATCAGCTGTATGAAAGAAAAGTAAGGAAATGTGGAAGAGAGAGAAAAACACAAGACAAAAAGTTAAAAGTTCATTTTTTATGTGCGGCCTGTGAAGGTAGAAAAGAATAAAGAGAAGGTAAAGGGCAACAAATAACCACACAAACTGCGAGCCACGTCGCACTATTAGTCAGCAGAACACAGCGGACGGCAGATAAAGCGCCATTTATTATATAGACTTGTAAATGTATGTGTGTATATATATATATATTTATATATGTGGCTATATATGCTGGATCTGAGCAGTGTCTAAGTAGTTAAGGGCAGTTGTGGCGTGGCCTTTTTGGATAATTAGATTCGTTGCGAGAATGAATGAAATATAAATAAGCACTAAAGATTAATTAGACATGGGGCATCTTCATGTTGTATAGTAATTAGCATTATACTGGTCAAAACTATTTGAATGTATTTCGTTTGAACATATTAATCAGGAGCACATGTCAAGACTTTTAGTCCAGCGGAAGAACACTCGACATGGACACAAGAGCCACTTGGGGCACTTGCTGCAGAAGCAACTGCCTAAGCAGCACCAGCAGCACCTTTTGAAGTCAATTCAATTTGATTTTGAAACACACTTTCGCAGCACTTCATCAATGTGGCATTTGGTCATTTGATCCACCTACCTCGCTGTCCTCGAACATGGGGCTGTCACTGGAGTCGAGATTATTATCCAATTTTGAGTCTGCACTTATACCGCCGCGCATCCATAGCTTCTTCCAATCGTTATCTGTGAGTATTGACTTTTGGTCTGCAATCAATAAAATATATACATGCATATGTGAATATATATTTAAAAAACAAAAAAACGTTAAACAATTGACTAACAAATAAGATAGTTGCCAGGTCCCAAGTGCCATCGCCTAAATTGCGTTAAAGGTCACCTGGGCTACACTTTAGTTACAGTTGCAGTTGTACAGCAAATTGAAGGATACAATTTGTAATATTATCGAAATCACTAAGTTGCAATCCTTCTACCTGCTGATTCTCTGACAAATTCAGTTACAACTGTTGAAATAATAAAGCAATTGATTGACATACGAAAGCTCAGCGTGTTATTTACGATTATTGGCATTTATTGATTTCCCTTCTTTGCCTCTCGCTTGTTGCCCTGTCACATGTTCCAAAAATACCAAACATAATAACAAAGTGACAGGAGACAAACTGCTTTTTATTGTCCTTGTCTAATTTGTGTTTATTTTTAGAGCACGCAATGTGCTCATATCATATTATATTATATCAGCCATGTTCTTGGGGCATGAAGCTGAAAAAATGAAGTTAACAAACGAAATTCATACTACATTTTTCGAGTTTCTCATAGCAATCACCGGAAATATTATTATTTTGTTTGGTTCAAAACAAAACAATGAACTAACGAGGGATTCAGAAGATGCCTGTTTTGCTGGAACAGACATTCCATATATGTTAGGCATGCACTTCCTAACAGATATGGATTGTAATAAGTCAACTTTGACAGTCCCATTTGTACAGTTATATTAACTTAATTCAATGTGGTTTAATGACCTGAAATTTGAATAAGCTCAAACACTTAAAAAGTGGTTGAACTTTCACGCACGGTTCAAATTTTTTGGCATTATAATAAACCAAACCCATGTAAAATGAAAAATAACAGATTAATCAAATTACGATGCATAAATAAATTACTTAAAACAAAAACAGAGTCTTCAAAGGGCCTTGACATTATTAAGAGGATTAAATGACGAGACTCAACCACCCTATGAATGGTGTAGTGAATGGCTCATACTCCTTGGCTATGTTTTTTGACAATTGGCATTAGCATTCACATTATTATGCTATTATGAAGTATTTAGATACATAATTGGGCCATTGACATTTAATGTTTACCAAGTCATACATTAACATCAAATTAAAGTAGGCATTTTTCTATTAACATTTTGTATGATTTATATCCAATTTATCATCCCTTACATTAAGGTTTCCTATACATACTACAATTTTGTAATGAGTAAGAGAATGAGTTTGCTGATGGCTAGGTGGAACCTAATATCAAATTAATTTCATCAATAACGACTTGAATATGTCCAACCAGGAATCGATATAAACTACTTACACACAATTGAAGCTAATTTGAATGCAAGTATTGTGAGTATCTGGTATTTACGAGGTGCTTCCAATACGGCTAGTTGCCAATGGGCAACTTGCTTACTGCTGATTAGTATGCAATTTATTAAGTATACGCCGCATGTTAATTTAAATCAGGCAACTGCAACTACAATTCTTAAGTTTAATTAGAAAAGTTTGGCCGCCTTGGCAACCTGAATGGCTAACCTGTAGCCAAATTAAATTTCCGCCACGTTGCGTCCGAGTCAAGTCCTTTACTTGACGTAGTATTTCTTAATGCGTTGCGTGCTCAAGCAGCTGGAATATGACTAACCAAGTTAGGTTGGCAAGCAGGCGGCTGTTTATTAAACTGAGATTGGGCTAGCGTAATATAAACATAGAGCCGTGTTGTAAAAAGGAATTTAATCAATCAATCTATCAATCAGCAGTGCGTATTGCAGGAAAAACTTTTAAACAGACAGCCACGCATGAGAGGTTGTTTGGCCTTGAGGCCGAATCCACCTATTCAGCCCACCTGCTTGGCAAATTGCTTGTGTGAGAATGAAAAATCGAAGAAATGCGCAGTATTTCCCTTCCATTTTTCCGACTCTGTCTTTACCTAGTATCTGCCGTGCAGACTATAAAGCACAGCGTAGCGAGCACACACTTTTATTGCCTCGTAAATTTTTATAGTTCATACTTTAGGCATGCGTATGCAATAGCTGAAACCCGGAATCCTCTCCTCACAACCTTAGCCAATCTTATGTGTCTGTGTGTCTTTGTATGTATCCGAGCGCTTTTGGCTGTGCACTTGTATTTGTTATTGAATTTGTATTCGTTTACGTAGTCGTGGAGTACATGCGCATTGTCCTTTGTTAGCGGTGTTCTGCGATGACGTCAAGGTTTCATTGGTGTTCGTTTCTCTCTTGCAATTTGGTTCACGCTGCATTGAGTTTAAATTTGTTTATTTATTTGTTTGTACGGCATTAAAATTGTCTGCGGATAATAACAATGCGCCATTAATAATACAAAATATGGCAGAAGCAGGACAAAGGCAGACACTTTATGACGGGTCAGGTCGATTTTGGTGGTCAACAAAAAAATGAAATAAAAACACTTATATATGTATAGAAGATAAATGGCTGATTCTAACAAATATTTAGCTGAACAGCCACAAAAAAAAAAACAAAAACCAAAAGATGTATAAATTCTTTATCTTTGCATTTGTATGCATGACAGCTCAAACCGACGCACAAACTGCCACACACACACACACACACACACACACAGAGTCGCAAGTCGAAATATATTGCGCATGTTAAGAGGAATGTAAATGCTCAGACACAAACACAAATACTTGGACAAAAAGCCAACACACGCCCAGCCCCACAGCAGCGACTAAGGTCAAGTGCCTGCCGACTATAAGAATAGTGTCAGTATGTGTATGTGTGTGTGTGCGTGTGTGTGTGTGTGTGTGGGGCCAAACGCTATAATAGTAAAAAAACACGCACTGCTAATAAAATGGCTAAAAGTCGCGTATTTCAAAGCGTCGCTTTCTTTCTTTGCTTTCTCGGTGTTGCTGCTGCTGCTGCTGCTGGTGCTTCTGATGCGGCTACTGTTTGCTACGTGCGCATGTCGGCTGCCTGCGGCTTAGGCGTGTGAATTATATTATGCCTGAAAGTAGGCAACTGTAATAAAACTTGCGCAAAAAGCAATAGAAATGGCGACCGGCAGCGCCTTCGTCCAATGGCCGCCCGCAACCGGATGTCTTGGAAAAATGGCAAAAGCAGCACAAATAAGTAGCAGGGGGCAATACACGACATGAAAATGCCCTGTAACTCGGTGAAAATTTGATTAGATTTAATTAAGAACAAGTTGACATTCAACCTAAAATGGCAAATGTTCATTGCATGTCACTCTTATCATAACCAAACATGGCATTCTAGTTTACAATATAATTTCAGATTTTTCTTCTCGAAAAAACTTGATTAGTAAATTCAGAGAGGGAAGCAAGCTAGTTTCCGCAAAAAATGAAATTCGCTATATTAAACTTCTGTTTTTCATCTCAAAAAGTTCATATTTATAAATATAAACACATATATATTTATGTAATATCTTATAAGACACCTCTTGACTGTGACATGCACTTGAACAGCGCTAATAAACTCTTTCCTAGCAAACTGATAGATACAGGGTATCCAAATTATGAAGTAGCACTGTTCGCTTTTCGTTATTCATTCCATTTCCCTTACCTACAAAAAAAGATATATATGTAGTGTATACATTTAGATATATATATATATATATATATATATATACGTGTGGTGGGCTGAGTAACTGAAAAGCGATAAATAATGAAGTCAGCAAGTGCGACTGGCGTGGCTTGCATGTTTATTATTAATAATAAATATTTCTTGTCAATCTTGCGAGCGTTTAAGTTCTATGGCCCCAGAGCACGACACATGGCTGCTGATAGCGTTCGTTTCTGTTTCTGTTTCTGTTTGTTACTGTTATTGTTGTTTTTGTTGATGTTGGTGCTGCTCCTTGTGCGCACTTGTCATGTTTTTCAAAATGATTATTTATCTGTCTTCGTTGACTTGCCCCAACCCCCAACCTCCAACCCCTGAACCACGAACACCATCCACTACTTAACTGCCACCTCCCTCCCCACACACAAGTGCTCTACTCTCACATATCCTCACGGCGTATGCGTAATATTTTAATGCCCTGCCAATATGTTGGCGTTGTCTGCCGCCAGTTAAGCCTGAAAGCTGCTTAAGTCAACGCTCCCTGGCAGCGTGGCCAAAGTGCTTAGCAGTTTTTAAGCTGTGTCTCTTCCGGTGCGCTGCCTGCTCCGTGCTACCAAGCCGCTGCCAGCTGCCAGCTGCTAGCTGCTTTAACCTGAGCTCAACCCCGTAAGCTAAAGATCCTGCATCTACCGTTACAAATGCCTCGAGCTTAATATGAAAACCACTAAGAAAATTTGCAAAATAGCTAAAATTTTACAGCGCATTAGGAGAGCATCCAAAGGCAAAACTCATTTGCACTTGAAACATGAGCGCGAGCGCAAACAAAGTCAAAGGCGCGAACAAAAAAGAAACACTGCAAGTGTGCGAAATTGTGTGTGTGTGTGTGTGTGTGTGTGTAGGTGAGTGTGGTTGTGCTTGTGCGAGTGTGAAGCTGCCCTAACGACCTTGACGCAGGCAAATATCTGAGAGACAAACAGACAGGGAAAGAGTCTGAGTCGAGTAAAGGGAAAGAGAAATGAAAACAGAGTATGTAGGCGACAGAAACTGACACGTGTGTGTCAGCTGCTGCTGTTGTTGCCTGGCTGTCAGCGAAAAGTGCTAAGCAGAGTAATTTTTTTTTTGTGTGTGTTTGGCCATAACTTAGGCAGACGCCAGCGAACATACACAATATATATATATATATATGTAGGAAATGCTTCTTTAACATTTTTTTTTTAAACTCAAACCAAACGATCCGTAGGAGTTTCTTGTTCTCTGTAAAACTGTCAGTTGCGAGTTGTATATAGCATTTTCCACTTGTGCTTGTGGTGTGAATTATTTGCATATTTATAATTTTCATTTGTTTGGCCAACGCACTTCAAAAGTCAATTTAAAAAAGTTTATTTTTAGGTTCAGCATAGATGTTTAAGCCACAAGGCGTGGCAATAAATTTTCAATTTTTGCGATGTCACGCGATCTTGCCACACTCCGCCGTCTCGACGCGGGGGCCCGGAGGCTGCGTAATGAGCGACCCGCGAACCGATAAGGTGTCGCCGTTGCCTCTGTTGGCTTAATAATTTATGCGTAACGCGTTTGGCCAGCCAAAAAAAGCCCAAAAAAGCCAACGAAAAAAAGAAGAGGAGGGAAAACAAAAGCAAGAGCAGTAGGCAATGGGGCTCATGGCGCTTTTAGGTCAAAACCAAAGCCACAAGGGCAAAAGTAACAGTGACGGTAACAGAAACAACAACAGCAACTAGAGGAAGCACGGCCGCGGCAAAAATAAAAACAACAACAACAAAAACAAATGTTGAGGCGCCCCTTAACGCTAATCTCTCCCCTGTGTATTTTTCATTATCCTTATTATTTGTGAATGTTACGTGTTGGCCATAACTTACAGGGGCTAACGATGCGTATACGTGATACCGTGTAACGGGAATTGCATACACACACACACACACACATTCTCCTACACACACACATACACACACCCACACCCACACCCACACTCAATATACAAATAGCGCTGTGGTGTGGCATGCTTTTAGGCGCCGTCGTCCATTTAAACCAAATTAGCAAAAGGTCAAAAAACACCGACTGAGGCCTCCAAAATCCTGTGTGAGCTTAATGAAAAATTAATAATTGTTTGCCAAGCAATTGCCGCCGACATCTTTAAAATGTTTATCTGCCGAAAACTCAGGTGAAAAATGAACCTGCCCCAAACGATTGGCTATAAACGGAAAACTGAAACTGAATTCACTTGATGCATGTTGAAAATCGAATGGCAAGCACATAAGTATTTAACGATTTTGCAGAGCATTTTGTCGCTTTAGCTATTAATGAAAATATTTAGCTCAAAAGTTTGGGCCGCAGGTGTGTGCTTAGCGCCAAAATGTTGGAATTTAACGCGTTCGCTGTCGGCCAAATAAAATTGGCTAGAATAATAAATCCGTAAATTGGCAAAGTTGCGCTCGCCTTGGATTAGGAGTTTAATTGTTGGGCGTGGCAGCAGTTCGCATAACAGTTCATTCCGTTCTTTATGCAAATAATAAAATAAACTGGCGCTTACTTTGAGGCGCCGCTTAAAATCTCATTTAAATTCAATTGTCAGGCCACTAAACCCAAAACTGGCAACTTTAACTGGCTATTAGCCAGCATCTAAATGTTTGCTGAAATTGTCCGAGTGGTATTAATTAAATACCGAGCTCACTCACCTGGCTCCAGCGTGGTGGCCAGCAGCAGCGTGGGCAAGCAGAGCAGCAGAATGCGCAGTTCCATTGAATGCAGCGGCACACGCAGTAGCCGTAAACGCAGCAGCCGTGGCGGCATCATTTGTGGCAGGTTCACTTTCTTCTCACTCTCTTGTAGTTTTCTGCTCGTTGTGGCTGCTCTTCCCGCGTATTTTTACTTAGCTGGCGTCTTCAAGCTGCGACTACAGCACACAATGGCACATCGATGTTGATGGTTGGTGTTCTTGGTCGCTTATTAGTGTTAATGGTTTTTTGAATGAACGCGCTGTTTCCTTTCAGCAATGGTATCACAATGGCGCCACCATCTAACACACATATGCCTGTTGTTATGCTTGTTGTTGTTGCTGTTCTCTGGCCTGATGCGCTGATAAATGATGCTGCTAGCTCTGCTTACTTCGATGTTGCAGCGTAGCCCTTTTTCTACCGCTTCTTACTTCCTATTTTGTTGGGCCGCTTTGTTGTCGCTTGTCAATGCGTTGTCTGTTGTTATACTCCGTGCGCTATTTTCTACACCCGTGACAACGATAGCAACAAGCACAACACACCGCCCTCCCCTTCTTTCTCTCTCTCTCTCTCTCTCTCTCTCTCTCTCTCTCTCGCTCTCTGTATATATTTATATATATATGTATATGTATCAAATTTGCAGCTTGTTGTTTGGCTCTTTCTTTACTCGAAGTTGGTTAGTTTGCTACTTCCACTGAGCGAGGACGGGGAAAAACTTGCATGTTCTCCATCATTTTTCATGTCACTGTGCATTAGCACATTAAGCCACGAGTATGTATTGTTGCTATTGTAGTAATGTTGCCGTTGTGTTGCTCCTGTATTGCTATTGTGTCGCACAGCAAAAAATTAACACCCGCTTTTTATGAAATTACATTCAATTTGCTGTAGTTGCTGTTTTTCCTTTTGCCTCTTTGTTTTCCAACAACAACAACAACATGTCACGCGTCAAGTCGATGATGAATTACTTTTAATATAGTGTCTTTTCCAACTAGCATCTTTTTCCGCCTTCCGCCAAGGGAATTGTAAGTTGTTTGTGCTGCTCTCTCATTAAGTACTGTCTGTCCCATGTAGTCAAGGCATTCTGAAAATCACGAATATAGACAATCTCAAATAAGTATATAATAAGTATATGATTTGTACATTAAATGGATTCTGATGAGAAACTTTTTACTTTGAAGAAATGATCGCTGTAAAATATTAAAACCCAAAGAAAATTAATTCAGTTTGGGGAAAGTGAGTGAAATTCAAATCAGTATGCGGAATACTCCATTCGGGTTTGATGGGATAAATTGTTTTTATTTTGAAGCTTAAAATCGATATACAATTTTAATTTCTTCGCATTTGCATTTTGGTCGTAAGCTGTCAATTTACCCAATTAGAATACGAATGTGACTACCACTGCTTGTGAATCTTTTTCCTGCTCTTTATGAGCGGATTTGTTTCAGATGCAATAAATTGAATTGCCTGCTGTTCTATAGAGCATTTGGCATTGTAATTGGCCAGCTTCCGCTGTGCCATACAATCGTTCCTAATTGTGTGTATTCAAAAGTGTAAGCTCCTTCATTCATTTGCATAGTGAATGGAATTTATTTATTGTGCCAGCAAATTTGCCACATTATTTATAGGTCAACAAGAACCACTAGCCGCAACGTGGCCCACAGTTTATGCAAAATGTACCGCCAAAGTAATGAATTGCTTCACGACTGTTGAGGTCAGGACGCATAAAGAGCTTCTCGAGATTCTGGGAAAGATGATGACTGATGTCGCCGTTTGCTTCTTGACTTTTTCATCCATTTTCAAAATTTATTATTTATTTGCTTGCACGCACGACGAACTATAGTTTTTTTTATTAGAATTTTTTTGCTTCATGTAGTGTACCAGAGTATTATTTCTTTTTATATAAGCTATTTTTTTAGGGTAACTTATGTGGTCTTTCCTAGTGATGGGCAGGTGAAATTTCCAATCTAAGCGAGTCTATAGTTGAGATCGAGATGCGCACTCTTGCTATGCTCGTCCTAGCTCACCGGATTGTCGGGGTTCTTTTTTACTCAATCAATACAGATGTACTCTGCCACATTTAAATAGTGCGCGTTTACAAAACAAGTAACAACTTGTGTTACTGAAATTCACTACTCTATTATTGGAGATGCCGACACGTCCTATAAAATACCCTGAGACACTAGTCCTATTGTAGGGAACATAGATGGTAGTTGTTCCTCTTCTGTACCCACCCTACCATGATAATGACATCAATTTATTTTACATTATCCCTTGGACGGACTCTTTAAATCCTACCACATTCTATAATAACTTAGCATGGATACTCGACAGACAAATACTACCTCTTAGCACTTCATTTTAAATTTGTTTCAAATCCATGTATTCTTCCTCAAGTCGGGGGAGTGTGGACATTGTTCTTAATTCTACGATCTATTATCTATGCGAACTATAATCTATAAGTACATAAGCCTTATATTTAAGGCTTAACTGGGTATGGAGTATATATCTTTTTTAATGAATTATAAATATATGGCTGTTGATCAGACCTTTTTTTTATATATATATATATATTGTTTTCCTTATTTACTAACCAGGCCGTACAAATTTAATTATTTATGTACCTACATTATAGCCAGTTATTTACTCACGTTGTTATTCTGCACTCGGTGCGATCGTTGGGCCCAATGTACGTCGTCGTAGATGACGTAGAGATGAAGCTATTAGTAATATTATTTAGGCATTAGAAACACATATATAATTTTAAATTTGAGTATCCATTAGTTTAATATCAGCCAGTGTATTACTTAATTATGAGCACATCAAACTACTTCTTCTAACATTAATACATATTAATATGAATAAAAACTTTAACGACTAATTGGTACACAGCTGGTGATTAAGCGAGTCACTCAAAGTAATTTAGAGCATTTTGCCAAGCACAAGCTGAGCTTCTTAAATAATACTGAACAAATCAGAGATCTTCTGATCTCCTCACACTCTATGATCCGCTTGTACACGCTCATAAGAAAACAACAAAAGCTGATAAGCAATTCAGCCCAAAAATAAATATGTGTGTTTGTAAGTAGGCGTGTGCGCGATACAGCTGATCAAATCATTTACGTTATTTTTTCTTTGCATGTATTAATTTTTAAGGCCACATGTACACTTGCTGATATATAACTCGGAATTTTATTGATAGCACAAACTATTTATTGTCTCCTGGACAATAGAGCATATCCAATCCGTGGGATGAACATGCTGTCGTGGGTCAACCCACTCCTTCGCCACTTTGTCCCACTGACCTCCGACGGCGACTCAAGGGAATAACGCAAAATTACTATAGCCTTGTCGGGTTATATCATTCCCTCAGTGTTAATTTTCAGCTACGTGTATCTTGCCAGTAAGGTTGGCTGGTCTTTTCTCTTTCGCAAAGACATTGCCTATAAACGGATTGGATTGGAGTTGCAGTCTTTGATTTAATTTCATCTACCGGCAATTGGCAAGCGAGAAGACTTTTTTCATCCAATAATCTTGACCATTTGACCGCAGCAAAGACATCAGTTTGAGCATTACGCATGTTTAAAAGCTTCTTACTGAGCTCTTCTTGAGTGAGCGATCTCATGTTGCGTTTTGAGTGGTTCTGTTGCGTTCGCTTATCTGCCCATCTCTTCGCTTGAGTGGCCGCCTATGTACCAACAACTTATTTAGGGTGGACCATGATTTGTATACAAAACTGTTATTATTATTGGCTACTACATTATACGCGTAAAAACATTAAATTTGGCAATTTGGGCGAAAAGTTTTAAAACAAACTCTTAATTTTTATCTCCTTTTTTTTCCGCTATTCTTTGTTTGCATACATTTATTTTTATTTTATTTTTAATATATAACATATCCCAACGCACAAATTGATGTCCCTAAGCGCTGTCTCTATGGTCAACTCTATGTGGTTGTCTACTTGAATATATTCGTTTTTTCATCACGGCATAGCTTAGCAAATAATACTAATGAATTTGAGTGCGACGTGGGCAAAAATTCAAATTGAAATTACACCGCAAAATTGCTAAAACGGCCGCTACACATTTTAATTACAATACAATGTGGCAAGCAACTTTATATATATATATATATATGTGTGTGTGTGTGTGTGTGAAAGTTTACTATTATATTTAATTAAGCAGCGTCCATGGCAACTTATTTGCAAAAAACATTAGCAAGTGTCATGTGGCATGAATTTATGACACACTCGTGTGCAATTCATTTAAATTGATAAAAGCAGCTGATGGTAGCTGGCAAAGCATCGGCGAGTGTTGGCTTGGGGTGATGTGGGTTTGTTTAGCTACTTTTGCTACTTTCGTATCAAATGCAGCAGTTTAGAGTAATTCGCTGGAAAATGTCATGCAAGTTGAATGCTATTTTATGCGACAATGTGTGTGTGTGTGTGTGTGTGTATGTGTGAACAACACAACTATGCACTTAAATGCAGTCACGTATTTACTCACACAAACAGACACACACACACTCACACACACATTCATACTCACAAGCACTGTGACACAGAGCAAACGTACATATTATTATCTTGACACAATGGTGCCATAAAACTTAAAGACCCCCACAGCAGTTGGTGCCAGTGCTGCTGCTGCTGCTGCTGCTGCCGCTGCCTTTTACCCGGCCCAACAACAGCACTAGAGCAGGGCAACAGGGGCAAATTGGTAGAGAAAGGAATAGCTCTATGAAGGACATGCCATTCGCCACCCACTTGCTGGCTTGCCGCCTCTGTCACGCTCTGTCTCTGTCTTTGCGCCTGTCTCATTCTATTCCTCTCCGACTCTCTGCTTCTCTGTTTCTTCTGCTGAGCTTGTGCTTTCTTTTCATTGCAATCGCACTCGCATATGCACATTTGTTTGCATTTTACAGAGGAAATGGTGGGGTCCCCATTTACTCGGGCATGTCCTGCTGCAGGCGCCTCGGGGCGCGTTGGAGGTTATATGGAAATTGTAATAAGTTGAAAACCAAAAAGCTGATGTCATGAGGTTAGTTGCTGTGGCTCAAGTTTCAAGCGACAATCATGTGCTTTTCTTTTGTATACTTGTTGTTGTTGATTTTCGTTTAGTGCTGCTTGTTGTTATTGCGATTGTTATTGTTGCTGTTGCTGTTGCTGCTGCTGTTGCTGCTGTTGCTACTGTTGTATGCTGACCTCATACTTCATTTTGTAGCTTTTGTTTGTCATGGCATGCGAAGGATTTTGTTGTTGCATAATGCACTGAGCTTGGGCCCGATGTCGTTGCCGCTGTCGGAAATGTAACGGCATGCCATATGACACACACACACACACACACACATACGCCCGCAACTGCACAGACACACACTAAGATAGTCATAAATATTTCATATGCAACTGCTGTGCCGTATTATTGTTGACAGTAATTGAGAGAGAGGTCGTAGTAAATTATTTAAATGTTTATTTGGGGATTTGCAGAAATAAGTTAGGCGCGCGCACACATAAGAAACTGGTACACAGCGACGGGAAGCCGGACCACAGTGCGTATGATGGATGTCCAATTGCATTGGGGAGTCGTTAGCTAAAGCCAAACAAATCGCTTTTGCCTTATTTATATTTATTATTTTGCCAGCTTACGAAACAAATGTCGTTGATTAAGCGAATGTTCCCCGTTGTTGCTGTTGATTTTGTGTTGTTGTTGCTGCAGCAAATTGTTAAGGGCATATTGTGTGTTGTGGGTGGTTGGCCTTTTAGGGCGTGGCCACAACCCGCACATGTCAGCATTGCAAAATGTTATGCACTGTTAAATCGAGTTTCACAACTTTTTGCATTTCGCATTTTTGCATTTGAGACCCGCAGACGTTGGGTTTTTAATTAGCCCTACTAATTCGGGCAATTACATTTGTCGGTCAAATTATAATTTGTAGATAACTATTGAGCAATACGCACACACACACACACACACACACATGCATCATGAAATGATGTGTCTGTATTTATGCTCGATGCTGTCAATAGCCACAAGTTTAATGCATTTCAATTGCCGCAAAAGCAACGCACAGTTATACAGCGAAACAATTGCCAATAGCCATAAATATGCACGGCCATAACAGTGTCCATTTTGTGGCCTGTATTGTGGATGCCAAAACCGCCCCTGAGCCACAACTCTGCAGCTTTAAATGGAAATTGCGCGTAACGCATTTTGATTGCACTTGAGTGCCAGCATAAAAATGCGCATTATATAGATTTCTCGCTTAAAGTGCTGTCCAGTTATTGTGGTTGTTGTGCCAGGCTCAGATATTTTTGTTATTTTGGTATACATATATACGTTCGCATGTGTAAATGCCAGTTTATATCAGGCTGCGAGTGTGAGTTTCCCTCTCCCTCCCTCTTACTCGTACGCACGTAATAGTTTTGCACACATTTCCGTTTCTACTGCGTTGCACTTGAATAACTTTAATTTACGCCATTTTTATTTACAATCTTGTGGCCATTGTGCCCAACTGAATAATTGAGCAATTGCGCTGGGTGGCCCATCAATTGCCATGCATTTGGAATTCACAAAAGATATATATTAAATGTATTAAATAAACATTTTAAATTTAATATACTTTCGTATAATAACATTTTTATGTGACTTCATATTAATATCTTTGTTATATATTATTGAAGCCAGCTAATTGCTTTTTTTTTAATTATCAACTCTTCGCAGCATGTAGCTGCTTAATTTTATTAGCCGTTTTCAGTTTGCTGTCTTCCAGCCGCGATAAGTACACGAAGTGTTCACGGCTTAAACTCTTTTAAATGGTTTGCTTACACGCATATGCATTTCTTGCGTGTGTGTGTCTGTGTGCGTGGCCTGTTTGCTTGGCTGGCTGGCGGGCTGCAATGAATCCCCGCCAAGTTGTTGGCAACGCACAAGAGGAATAAAAAAATGTATTCAAGAAACTTGCAAGTTGCAAAACTTTTTCAATTTAAGCCAGTGCCATCCACCTATCCTTTGGCATCGCCCATCAGCTCGTGTTGCATGCTGTGTGTATTTCTGTGAGTGTGAGTGTGTCTCTGTAAATTTACTTCTTATAATCACAATGGCATTCCAGTGGCATTTAAATTATTTCGTGTCATTGCCTGCCGTCGCGACAGTTTTGTTGAACTTGAGTCTTAGCCAAAATTGTAGCGTGTCCGCTTTTAATATATGTGTGTAAGTACCTCGTAGACTGGCCCTAATTGAAATGGCCAAAACGTCAACAGCTCATTAAGTTAACAATTTGCCCAAAACTATTTCACAAAATATTTAAGACGTCATTTCGTTGAGCTCAGACCTCCTTATAGCAATTGCTAGTAGTATTTGTGTGCGTGTGTGTAAAGTGATATGGTGGCAGTTTTAATAAAAATAAAACCATTCTCGGTGTTTATTTTAGTTTCGAAATTGTACAAATTTTCGTAAAATTGTTTTCTGCTCTTACTCACACCCACCCACACAAACTCATACTCACCTATCAGTGTGTGAATGTGTGTTTTGGGTCAGAATGTGTGTATAGCTATATTTACCCGACTACTGAGTGTTATTATTATTTTTTTTTTTTTTTGCGTGTCTGAAGCAAAGTTTTAGTTTGGCAATTTTACTTTTCCGTTTTATTTTTTTTCGTGGGCTATTTTTCTTTTTTCAATTTTTTTTCTGGTATTTTTCTTCCAGTTTTCGGTACGCGTTTTTTTCTGTGTATAAATAAAACTTATTGTCGTTTGTGCTCGTTTTGTGCTTTGTTAGTTCCGTTTCCGCTCGCCATGGCTTGCACTATCCACGTCTACGTGAAGTGCTCGCTGTTCTATTTAGAATCGTTGGCTGGATGGGTGGCTCGTTTTTGTTTCATGTCGTGTTGTCAACTTATTTCTGGATTCAGTGATTTATTTTCTAAACAATTAAAGAAAAACGAAAAGTGGCCAGCAACGAGTAGGATATACACGTTGCAGATACGTGGATGTTCCATGAAAAACGCTGCAGCTTTATGAATTTTTCAACTGAATTATTTAGAGGAAAACGCAGAATAACAGTTTGCCGTTGCGCCAGTTTCATTGAAAAACGTATACCCAAAAAAAAAATTCGGTTAAAACTGCACCTGCACCATAAAAACAGTTTGCTAAATGGCAACACATTTTTGCGTTGCCACATCAGTGTACAGCAATGGCCGTGGGTTGGAAGTTTTCGAACAAAACAAAATAATAATAAAAATATGTAACTTGGATTACAGGTAAGAAATACAATATTTGCAGCTGCTGATGCTTGTGCAGCACTCGACTAAAGTCAATAAACCAGCTGAATTGATTTTCAGGTATATATTGCATAAAGAATTTTTGGAGAAAATCTCTTTAAATTGTAATTCCATCCGCCATAAGCGTTTTATCAAAAGTACAGGAGTCCAGCATAGTTGATAGCTGAGTTTTTTTTATTTATTCGCAAATTTTAGCTTTTCTCGGAACTTTACCTAGCATGTCCAATAAAGCGCGACGACACTGCTACTAATGGAAAACTAATCTCACATTTTGCATTTGCAAACATTTTTCTTGTCGCTTTAGTCAACTAGCGCATAAAGCGTGGCAGGTATTTCATTTAACTAACGTCAGGTGCTTGCGCAGCATATCGCTGTTCATAAATATATATATATATATAGACCCCCCACACATATCCACACATACACACGCACGCACACATACGCATACACGCTTACACATCTCACATATATTCACCTAGAAAGTCATGTAATCGTCTTCATAATTCCGCCAAGACAAACCACCCAGCTGGCATAATATTTAACGCGGCGCTGTGAACAATAAAACACAGCTCCCAGAGCATGCACACACACAAACACAGAGACTCATATATGTAAACCAGCTTGGTATACTTTTTGCTGCACTACTTCAAGAAAAACTACTGAAATTATGCGCATTTATCAAATCAACAGGAGCTCTGCGGGCAGAGGTGGAGCAAAGGAAAACGGCGACAACAGAAACTGGTGCAAGTGAATGCATACACAGACACATACACATGCACATACACGCACACACACACACATGGAGACACACATACACAAAAACAAATACACGTTTGAGAAAGTGCATGTAATTTTGTGCGAAATTCACATACATGCAAGTAAAAGGCTTGGTGCGATAACTGAAAATGTAACTACGAAGTTGGAGTCGAAATCGTAGTATTAAGAAGAAAAGCAATGTAATACTCGCGTGGTAAATAAATCAGTCTTTTACATTGCAATTCTTGCAAAGTCACTGCGCCGTATACTTGATATTTTGCGTCTGATTTCATTTCAGTATTGCTTCTTGCGTTTTTGCTTCTTGCATGAAATAATCTGGTTGGCATGGTTTATGGAAATTGTCGCCATGGCGTATACGTCATAAATGCATGAAATTAATTTCCATTTTCATTTCCTTATTCCTCCTTAATTCTCAAAACCCAACCCACATGCATATTTTGATAGATTGCTTTCACTTTGCGGTAAAAGCTTTGGGCCAAGTTTTTGTGGGGCACCAGCCCCGAATCTCTTGATGCGTGTGTGAGCTGAGCTGAGCACAGCTGCCATAGAAATGCATTTGAATTTACAATGTGTCAGGACTGGGAGCACCATTAATATGCCGTAACTGTGCGTGTGTATGAGCGTGTGTTGGTGTGTCTGTGTTTGAAGTGCCTAAATTATGCGACGTTCTTTGGCCTTTCGCCGCATACATTTATGACGGCTGAGGCCAGAAGTTTGCCAATGCATAAATATATTTTCACACGCCCAGCCAGAGATAATAATGCTCGGAATTTACGATAAACGCCTTTGCCCGACGGATTATTATTATTTGTATTTTTTGTTTTCATTTTTTTTTTTTTATTTATACTCAGCATTTTCAAGGACAATACGCAGCTCGGCGCATAATGGGAACCGGTTGCCATTAAAAAGGGTCCAGCAAAATGCGAAAACTCGAACCCTGGCAAAGGTTGTCCGGCCGCAAATGTTTCTCTTTCGTTTTCGATTAAGCGCCGGATGTCCGTGGCAGTCGACTGTGGCCATGTCCGTGGCAAGAACGCCACATTTGCCGTTGTTGCCGCTTTTTGCGCTGCTGTGCGTGGTGGACATCATTGCCGCCATTAAGCCCTAATGACCGTAATAAATAATAATTTATTTCACCTGCAGGGCAAGCCAAGAATCCTCTGTTCCACGGCCTGCATGCAAGCGGATTTGAAGTGCTATCATCCAACCCACCTCCACTCTTTCGCAAAATCGCTTGCCACTAAAAACAAAAGGTTATTGTTGCATACGGCAATATTAATTGTTTTTCTTTGGCCGCTGGACAACGTTCTCGTTGTCTGGATTTAAGTGGCATTTTTATAACCGCAGAATCGCCAAATACGTGCCAGGATTTGCAAAGTGAACCCGAATCCCAACCCCGCCAAAAGCTGCCAAAACTCGCTCGATTAGATAAACTAAAGGCGGCTTTCTGCCGGTCTTTTTTTTTTTTGGTAATTACCAAAACACCAACTTTTAGGGTCGAATGTTGGCTTTAACTTTGGCTTTGGCCTTGGCCTGAGCCTGGGCCTAATGCATGCTTATTAAAATTTGGTTGTCATTAGAATGGCCGGAAATTGGCAATGCCTGTACAGCGAGTAGGGAGAGGTGACTGAGGTGTGCAGACTGACCACCTTGTTGCGTGCAGGTGTTGAGCCGTTTTGGCCCTTGAATTCCACGCCTTGGCCGTTTGCCTTAGCCTTTGGCAAATTAAATTTGATGGCCATTCGACATGAGCAAATCATTTAATAGGCCGCACTGTGCCTTCGGGCTATTTGCCATTTGGCTTGAAATCAATAAATGGCAAGAATATGTGCAGTTGTTGGTTTTGAAATGTCCACCAAAAGTGGTTCTTAACTGTTAGCCACTGTATTGGAGCCAACTCTGTGCCTTATAAGCCACAGCTGATTTAACTTTGGATAAGACATTTTATTTAACCCAAAGGCTTTATAGCTGTTTGACACGTTTAACTTGAGCTCTAAATTCACACTAATACACTTTTTGAAGAAGATAATCAAACATTGATCTGTATAAGATTGGGTGATTGACTTAAGGTCTCGATATCCACCGATCACAAGGTTTGAAGTCGTTAAAACCAAAATTAAATTATATGTGTATAAAAGATGAGCTAGGTTTATAGATTAATAGAGCAGGCTTTAAAAACATTAGACAATTGAATATGATCTTCTCTTAGAAGGAAAATCGGTGCAAAATCCTGTTTCTAAAACCACAAGATATTGACCGACTTGGATCTTCTTCACGGTCAAGAATATAATTTGTACTTTAAGGGCTTCGAACTCGACCCTTTGAACATGTTACACATTTTAACCCGAAGTCACAAACTGCAGCAAAAGCAGAAAAAAAGATGCTTACAAATTGGGTGGAGCACCGAAGCGAGTCGTTAACTTTGGTTTTTAGCTGGTTTTTGGCTAAGCTGAAATGCGGCTCACAAAAAATAAAATCAATAGACGAAGCGGTTGCCAACAATGGGCAACATATGCGGCCGCTTGCAATAAACATGGGCGTGAAAACCACAAAATTTTATGCAAACTCATAAAATGATTTTTACAGCGCACACTCTGAAATATGCCCAGGGCTTTTGTTATTGCTGTTTGTTGTTGGTTGTTCTTGTCGCTGGCAGCTTTCACGCAGACAACAGAACAGAACAGAACAGAACAGAACCGCCCATAGATGTGCCAAATAAAACTCCAAACAAAAACTGCAGTAAAACATTGCCCAGAGAGTACGGCCTGTACTCCGACTGAGTTTGTGTTTGTGTTTGACTTTGTGTTTAGGTTTGGGTTTCGTATTACCCCCAGCGGCATCAATATTTTCTCTAAGGCGATTTCTACGCCGACCAAACAAGCGCAACAACCACGACTAACGATTTTTATACAGTTTTGTATGCTGCAGATTCGCCAAACACAAAACCCAACCGTTCCAAAATGCCACCCAAATCAGTGGAAGACCATAAAGTGGCCTCCATATGCACTGCGGCTGAACTGAAGCTGTAGTTGAAGTGCGCCTCAAATAATAGAAATCGAAGTGCTCTCCATCAGAGTGTATGTCTGTGTGTGTTTGTTAGTTTATGTATAAGTGTGTGCACATTTGTGCGGCTGCAAAAGTTTTGGCCAGCATTTTGGCTGACCTCAAAGGATTTGCACACGAGTCGACCAGAGTCGCGGCAGGCAAGAGTTGAGCTAATATTCGGGCATAAACGGACTTGAGCTTGAGGATTCGATTTCGAGTCGGATTTTCGATATTGCCACAGCATGTAAAATGCTCCCCATACGACACAAATTTGTGCATTTTATGATGGGTATTATCTTTATCAGTTTTTTCCTATCCCTTCTGTTTGTATGTGTGTGTGCGTATAAGCCAATGGCATTATAGGGCGTGACAAAGTAGAGGTTGCGTTTGGAATCTAGGTCAGAGCTAAGTCTGGACCGGGCACAGTGACAATCTCCTTAAAAGCTACCTAATTGTTGCAAGTATCATCATATATTTAATTAATAAAAGCTATCTGATACGCACAAGTTTGAAACGAGTTAAAAAATTATCAACAGAGCTGTAAATCATATTTGCTTGGGCGGCACAATATTTGTAAGGCATTTTGAAGGACTTTTAAAGATGTGCATCCAATTCAGCAAAGTAAGCTTAAATGATTTGCTGCTAGATTAAGTGAATAACATACAATGAATTAGCAATGAGATTCATTCGACTTATCATGCCACATATCGAGTGACTTTTAGCTGGGTGTAGACGTATAACAAACACAAGACGACTTTGGCGACCATCAAAGCAATTTGTGGCGCACATATCAAACACAACTGCCACACATACATTGGGGCCAGCTGTGCATATGTGTGTGTGTGTGTGGGAGACTGCTTGGCTTGCCTATGTATGCCACGCCCACTTGGAGCGCAGCAGTTCGTAGACGCCTGGCCTCAGCTGGCATTTAAGTGTCAGTTTATTGGAGTTGTCATTGAATTTTGTGAAGTGTTTATGCAGAACTTTGAAGTTCAAACGCGATGGCGCTTCGAAAAGCGTCCGCACATGTGGCAAATGTGCAAAACAATGGGTAGAAACTGACAAATATTTGCATTTTATTGATTGACTGACAAGTGGCCACATCCGTCGCCATTTGCATGAGTAACGAGTTCAAGCGAAATAAAAATCAAATGCTCCAAAACCAAACCAAAACCGGGTCGAACGATTGCGCATACGAAGCTTGTGACGCAATCCCCTTGATAGTCATAAGCTGAAAGAGAAGTTGGAGAGTGGGATAGATGAAAGCAGAAGTGAGTTGGGTATGGCTGAGGGTGTGTGTGTGTGTGTGCTCTGGCATGTTGAGATGTGGTGCTAAAATTAAGCAAATCCCAGCTAAGCAATTCTAGCAAGCATGCAAGCATTTATGAGCCAAGAGAGTGTGTGTGCCAAGAAGGTGGGTCGGGTGGTTGAGTAGAGTTCTTAGTTGGTGCGATACGCTATAAAACTCGCATTCCTTGCGCATGCATCCCAAAGTTCATTAAACTGCTGCTAATGTTGCCCGCATGCCATCAAATACACTTAGATTACCCTCACCTGAAGTGGATGTTGCAGCAGCAGAAAAGCAGCTTCCCTCGCACACAGTGCAAAACTTTGCAAATTGCTTCAGCTCTGTATCGGAATTCGATGTGAAAGCGTCCTTTAAGGATTCGCATTTTCAAAATTTATAATTATTGCATGACAATAAAATAGCGTCAAGTGTTTGGCATGCGATGCACAAATAGTTTGCCCCAGATAAAACGAGCGCCAAGTCAGCTAGCATTAGCGGCAATATGCAATTGGCATACAAATGAGATGGCAAACAAGCGTCAACTCCAACTCTATATTCTTCTCCATCGCCATCTCCATCTCCATTTCCATTGCCAATTTCAATTCCAGCTCCAAATTTAAACCTCCACTTTCATTTACATGCTTATTACAAATGGAACATGCTCATATTGGATATATGCTATGTAGAGGGAAAGGAGTTTTTCTGACTGCTAGAAAAGGAGCAAAAATATTACAATTCTGCTCGTCATTGCCACAACATCATTTTCTTCAGTTAATTGCGACTGGGATCATCATGAGCACAATGGCAGAGACAAGCACACGAGTTGGCGAGGCAAGCCAAGTTCTGGCAAAGAGCTGGCGGGGCACTGGCACAAAGCAGGAGTTTCATTTAAAAAATAATGAGTTTTCCGGCAAGGGCACATGCAAAACATCGCGCAGCAGCAGCATGACCAAGGAGGGCAACAGTAAAGAGATTGCAGAAGTACAAACGAGTCGCACTATGACACAGTCGCAAAAAATTAACTTTTGCTTTAATTATAAAGCAGACAAAACACTCGGGAGCAGCCCATGAAAATTGCGAGTGTGCTGCGCTAGGATGCGGAGATTGGTAGGGTGAGTTAACTATAGCAAAAGTCAAGCCAGGCACTTGACAGAAACGACAGCTCACACGGCGCCCCCGCAGACATGTTTAGCAACCAACCCGAAGCCAGAAGGGCCGAAAAGGATACAAAAAAGGCACGAAGACTGACAGCGTGCTCTTGGGCAACGAAAAATTCTTCATGCCAGAGAGTCAAATATTCTGAAGAAGTCATTTTCATTGGGCGCAAATCATGATAAACTCCAAGGGTCAGCAAGAAAGTGCTCGCGGGAACCAGTGCTATAGCGGGACGCTGTACGCATACGCCCCGTCGACCTTTTGAATATTTTAATTAATTATGAGGCCGCAGTGCAAATCGTCAAAATAAACAGAAAGTACTACACAAAATATAATAAAAGCTAAAGAGTTAATACAAATAAAACCTAAAAAGTTAGTATATATTTATATATATATATATATATATATATATGTATATGTATATATATTTAGAGCCTTAAACAAACAGTCAGTAAACTATGTCATTGTGGAACCCAGCTCGCAGCCATAAATACTAATGACAAATTACTCAAATGAACGAATGAGGGTATGAATTACATGAATCCACCAGGCAAACAAAAATGCACTCAACAAAAATGATTGTTGTCATAATAAAAATGCGAAAGCTGCAAAATTTTCACAAGCTGTGCAAATGCATGAATGGATGTTGTGTGCTTCTGGGTGTGCCTGTGTGCGTAATATTAGTATCCATATTTGGTTGGGTTACACAGCGTGGTGCAGCCAAAATGCCAAAAACTGCACAGTTTTCATAAATATAAATAATCACAAGTCAGTTGTGTGTATATTGCGGAAATGAAATATGTTTTCCCTTTCACCACATTGTCTTTTTTAATTTGCTGTATTTGTGCTCATTTTAGTATTTAGTTCGATATATCTTCATTTTTATTTTTATCGCTATACTCGAATGCACTTAAATAGTAATCGCTTTCTGGTTGCTTGGCATTTTAGCGGCTTATTTGCCAATTCAACTGCTTCGATCGTTTTATGAGCCTTTAAATGTATTTCTCTTACGTAATGCACATGTGTATGTGTGTGTGTGTGTGTGTGTGTGTGTGTATGTACACATGCATACGTATTCTATATAGTTATTTGCTTGCCATAAATACAGTTGGAGGCAATAAACGAATTGGCATTTCATTTGCAGTTCATGTTTGTTCCGCTCTCCTAATGCCCATTTAGCATACGGGTCTGTGTAAGTGAGTTTGTATGTATTCGTAAATTTATCTTTTTGTGCATCGTAAATCTTGTTGCCTTCTCGGCATTTTGCACAAAATTTATTTCCTTATTAAAACTTTTTTATTTGATTTAATTCAGGCGCATGTGCAGTACCTCCTCAGCTTCTGTTCCGTTTTCAATCACGATTTCAACAGTTAGCTAATGCTTTGCATATGTGCTAGGTAAATGCATACGCACATACACATACACATGCTCTCACACACACACACACACACACACATATGTACGCCCAAATTGTAATAAATGTAACGAGTCTGTGTGTTGGTATTTGTAAGGAGTCTACCCTTTGCTCAAAGTCAAATAGTTTTTCGAAAAAGCATTCAACTTTATCGTGCGTTTCCTGGGAAATTAACATTCTCTCCCGCATACTACCACTATCTCCCCTTCGCTCTACATCTGTGAGCGTTGTGTGTGTATTTTTGGGTGTATGTCTTTGCTGGTTCGTTTACCTCATCGGCAGCACACACGCACACCGCAATAAAAATATCGTTTGTGAACTTTGCCCTCTCACTCCCTCTCCCCCCTCTCTCTGTCTCTCATCTCTCATTACTACTCACACCCTCGTTCTATCAATTTGTGTCTGTGTATGTGTGGGTGAACGCACTAAACTTTTATTTTAGATTAAGTCAATTTTCCCCTACCGCGAATGGAATTTTTCATTTGCCCGACTGGCCTTTTTATTAACAAGCTCGTTGGCTAGCCGGAAAAGCTGCGCATCAAACTATGGACATGGATACCTTTTTTTTTGTATTTTCTTTTGGGGCTGTGTGATGATTACGTTTATGGTGTATACGATATACGATGCGTTGCGTATACGCAATGTGGTTTTGTCTGGTCTCGACGGTGTAATCGGCAAAGTTAAATTTCGCACTTTTGCAGCACAAACTTTGTTGGCTTTGATTTGGCCCAGCAGCATATTAACAACAGCGTATATTTTTGTTCTTTTTCCAGTTCGCTGTTTTCTGTGATGCGCGGAAGAGAGTATTTTTTTTTTTTTTGGGCAGCAGTAAGTTTAAAGCACTTCCCATAAATTATGTTCGGAGCTGTCGGCATAGCCCTTTTCGACCTGATTGCTTGATTTATCCGCAATCTTTAGGCTAAAGACTTTATTGGAAAAGTTTGATTGGCGTTGCTGATGCTGCTGCCGTTATTCTCCCCCCTCCTCTGCCATCCCCCATCCCACTCTCCACTGATGACTCAATTTCACCGTTGGTATGCAACACAAAAAAAATGTGGTTAAAAACTGATTGACGTCAACGTCGTCTCTGGGACTATAAATCAAAAATGCATACGGCAAAAAGGCGCAATTTTAAAATGTTTAAAAATTAATGGAGCTGCTTCGAGAGAACTCAATCAATAACCGATACAACACAAAAAATAGGCATTTAATATACACATACGTATGCATGTGTATGTGTGTGGCTGTATAACAGTGTGCTTTGGGGCATTTGGAACTTTGCAAAGTAGACTTCGCTTGCAGTTAGTAGTTCCAATTTTAATGACCGCACTATAACTGGCTGCATTCAATTTACTCTACAGTAGAGAATATTAGTTTATAATTGTCATGAAAAAAATATATGTCATATACTACAAATAAATCATAAATGCTCATGCATTTAGCACGCATGTCAAATCTACAGTTTTAAAAAACGCGTGCAAACATTTTCAACTTAATAAAAAACACACTACATAAATGAATTAAAGCACATACTCCATTAAAGTGTAATCTTAAAAAAGAATGAATCAGTGACATATTTCAGCAAGGACATTAAGTTGTCGTTGCTTATCCGATGTACATTATTTTTTGCATTTCTCACAAATTTAATCAGCGTTTAAAAAAAATAAAAATAAATGAACGTTTTTGAGTGTATGTGTAGAGCGGAAGAAATTGGTTTATTAAAAATGCTTTTAAGCATCGTTATCGAAACGGCGATAAAATAAATACAACATAAAGAGCGACACATACCGGCACTTGTAAATAAAAATGAAAATAAAAAAATACAAATAAAATTACAGCAAAGACAACAACAACAACAAAAAATAATGGAGGCAAGTTCTGCAATCTGCAGTCGAAGCAAGTGGAACGGGTGCTGTGGCATTGTTGAATTTATTATCTGTTGCATAAATCAACGTTTTAATTATGTGGCAGCCAGGCAGACGCTCTGCTGAAAAAGTACATAAAAATGTTAATTACCTGCCGACAAGGGGCGACTATATGGGAACGAAAGAGAATGTTCTGAGTTCTTGTAGACATCAAAATGAGTGGCAAACAAACGCACAGCAAAGCCTCTCGTATTGCACAAAGAGCTGCTTTAATTAGAGACGCGCATTAAATACAAAAAAAGATTCCAAATAAAACAGCGATCAAAGCCAGGACGAATGTCACATACCCTTAAACAGCAGAGATACATAAATAAAATAGACCACTTGTAATGTAGGTAACGGGCACCTAGTGACTTAATGACAGGACTGTAAAATAACATCTGTACATAACATTGATATCGATAACCATCAATATCAATTGTGTGATCACCAACTTGAAGAAGAAGATATCAATCGATGTGAATACAGAAAAATTAGACTTGTTTTTGAAAGGAATACAATTTATTTTAGGCTGCTACAATTGAAAAATAAACTCTATATATATTTAATAAAAAAAAAAACAAGGAAAAAAATTATAATAATAATATAAATTATTTAGAAACCAAACTGAAGTATTACAATAAAGAATTCGGTCAATAATCTATCTACCTTAGATGTCGTCCATATTTTTTAACAATATTTAAATACTCCCAAAAGAGTATTCCAAATGCCGTCTAAGGAGTCTGAAGGTAGCTTAAGAAGCAGATTTGCTTCTAAATCTTTTTAATTCTAGCACAATTATCAACGCTACTGGCATATGCAATTGAATGTCTGTCCCTTGCTCTTGTTCTTGGTCTGTTGGGCACTTGGGGCGTGGCAACAGCTTGTAGCGCAAGGCATTTTGGCCTTTAGGGCTGTGGTTGCCCCCAACAACACGGTAAGCCTGCTGTTTACTTGTGCCTTTGTTTGTTTACGGCCCTTTTGTTGCTAATGATTGTCTTCCCCTCCCTACCTGCCTAGTTGTGTGTTGTGTGTGTTTTGTGAGTGTGTGAGTGGATGCCAGTGAGCATGTAGATTTCGTTCTATGCCGTGTGGCTTTTATATGAGATTTGCAAATTGCCTTTTATAATATTTAATACGCCATAGCAAACCCAGGCCAGCCGAAGCTGTTTACCACCGGGAAGGCAGGCAGTTGTGTACACTCACAGTTTTGTACTTTCATTTTATGATTTTTACAGCGCTTTTATTGCTTAATATGGCTAAGCAAATACTCTTGGCGCAAATTGTCGCCTTGGCTGGCAGCTGCATAAAATGTGTTTCCCGGCCATTTTCAATCGAGGAAACTGTTTATGGCAATTTTGCGGGTTTTTGGGTTCCCCGATAGTGTTCTTGTAATGTATCCTTAATGTGTTTTAATATGCAATTAATGTGCTTTGTACGCTTTAATGCGGGACTTGGCATATTTATTTGTTTTCATAAATACACAAGCGACAGTTGTGCATATAAATCATACGCCCCGTGCGCCACATAAATCAACATGAATGTCACTATCTCACACTTTCGCCCGTACTCACTACCAATACCCTACATTCAATCTAACATATCCTTTAACTTAGCTCGTATGCGACTTATCATTAACACGGCTCAACGCCTTTTCCCATACGACTTGCACTACTCAACTCTGTTACTTCTTCGGTCGGTTTGTCGGTCGGTCGGTCGGTCTGCACTTGATTGAAGCTTGTTGAAGTGTATTTCAGGCCTATGTGCGCTACTTGCCCTGTAGTTGACACATTAATACAAGCGACGCAAAAAGATTTATGGCGCGCAACCCAAACAAAAAGAACAACAGGAAAAAGTTGCTGTCCAAACTAAAGAAAGTCATATAAATAATAGGTCAGTGACAGCTGCCGCCTGCTGAGACCGCACCCAATTGCTTTATCAGCTAAGCTATCAATACCAAATTGCACTCACTTAAAATATGCGCCTTTGACTACCACCCCCCCCCCCGATAACTTATTAAATTTGATAGTAGACCCAACTCCAAAAAAAATTGTAAACATATATACCTACTTATATATACATAACGACTTTGGGAAACTTGATTATCCCGACAAATTGAGGTTCTATGACCGCCTTTTGCTTAGCGCCAAACTCTAGCTAATGTGCACTCATTAGAACCAGTCAATTTTTTCCTTTTTTCTTGCTATACCCTGCATTCCCAAAATTCGTTAAAATTGGGGTATAAAATTCTAATTCTAAATATTAAATATCGAATCATTTATATACAATCAGGTGTGCTTGTGTTTATTTTTGAAACTCCTCACAGAAACTTGGCACACTTCAGCTTGTATATAGGGTATTTTTTAGTCAATCTTAAGTAGTGCGTCTTTACTTGTTTTGTGGTTGTGCTGCATTGCTTCACGTTTTTGTGAGGGAACAGCACATAAAAATAAAAATAGAAATAAAAATAAATTTAAAGGCAGACAGCAAATTATGCAGCGAAGCGTATAATTAATCTGTTGGCATTAATTGCGGCAAAGGCTGGAAAAAACCGCAAAGTGGGAGGCGTCAAATGAAAAGAAAGCCTGAAATTATTTTAACGCTCAGCCAGCGAGATAAACTAACCAAGCAGCCCCTCATCGAGCCCCTTGAGCTCTCCCTTAGCTGCTGTACAGAGCTCTCAGCGTTTTTCAGTTGCGCATCCACTTAAATGTTATTCGTAACCAGTGAAGCGTGGCAACCAAATATAAATCTGTGGCAAGGACAACGCGGCTTATTGAGAGATCTCGGGATAGCTGGCCTGTACAGAGATGAGGCTGATTGGCCCAACTAAATTCGGGCCTTAAATGCGCTTTTAAAGCTGCCAGACGACTGATGAACTGCTGTCTAAGCAACCGACTGACCGACAGACTACAGACTGACAGACTGTGCCAGTCGTTGTGTGTAATTAATTGCTGACCAAGTTGAGCGGCAGCCAAACAGGCAACACATTCCCATGCAGCCATGTGCGCTTACTGGCAGGTCAGCTGAAGCTACGGCAGAGCCAGAGGCTGAGGCTGAGGCAGGGTTTGAGGCCAGGCAAGAAAAACGACTGCACAATTTATAAAAGTCAACACTTAAGCACGTTTCAGCATTTGAGCAGCACCTGGGCAGAGGTTCACTTCATTTTATTATCAAGCGTATTTCTGCACGTAATTGTTTTGACGTCACTCTTGCAAATTGTCCTTTTTTGTTGTAGTTGTTTTTTATCTGCGCCAGGGCCATGTCATGACCCGTTGACTGCCTGCCTGCTTTTTATATTTTATTTCGCTTATTCTTTTTGTTTTTGCTAGTTCCTTAACCGATGGAATTGCAATTAATTGCTAAATAGCAGAGCTAATGACGCATAAACACACAAACACCCAGCAATACACAAAACAACCACACGCACACTGTGAATTCTCTTTGTTACAAATGACCGCGCTGCACGTGCGTTACCGGCCACCTGGCGGATGCGCAATGTGCCAAGCAATTTGTCTCAAAACCACCGACTGATACAATTAACAGCGATATCTGTAGTTGTCAATCATGATTTAGCGCTATTCAGCGTCAGTTTTGCACTGGCATGCCTTAAATTTAAACTCGGATTAGCTTGAACATGGCAAATGGCTTAGATAAGAGACTTCGTTACTCACCCCTTGCAAAGTTGACAGTTTCCTCCGTTAAACGGCTGAAAGTAAAACAAAATTTAAAACAAAAAAAATTAGCACATTTTGGGTAAACTTTGCACAGCTTAGGAACAGTTTAAAGGACAACACAAATACAAATATCTGATGACGAGGCTACAAACAGCAAGATACTCTATTCCCAGTGTGAAAACAGTTTAAAATCGTTAGGGTAAAAAGTCCTTTGATCTAGCAACACAATCTGGGATTGGCAAAAAAACGAAGTGTAAAAAATCGATGTGGTATTTATTATAAATGTTGTCAGTTAGGATAAAGCTCATTAAAATAACGCTAGTGCCTTAATCATATGGTCATTACATTAAATTATAGTAATTAATTATATATATATATATATATATATATGTATTTGGAAAGAAAAATGTCAGCAAAATATATATATGTATATATTTAGATCCTGTTGCAAACTTCTTTTGTTTTAGCTAATCGAAATAATAAATAAATATATTATTTAATTAATGAAAAGGTTATAAGAATACGCAATTCCAACAAATTGACTGTCGGACAATGTACACAACTGGTTACAGTATATAGAAAAAGTTATTTGCTTTCCACAGCGCTTTTTCTGACTGTTTGTTGTGTATGCCGGTGGGTGTTGAGCCCTTACATGCAAAACAAACAAGTGGATCAAACATGCACACACAAACACGCATTAAGCATTGACATTGAACTAAAAGTAAAAGAGTGGAGGAGAGCAGCAGCAGCTCGTTGATTACCGCCTGCTGAGTCAGCCAAGTTAACAGCAGCAGCATCGACATCCACATCAGCATCAGATCGCATGCTATTGACATTAGAGACTAGAATCTGTAGCTGAAATAGAATCTGAATCAGAATCTGTTTTGTGCCTTTGCTGGGGCTTAAGTGCAATCAGTGCTGCGAAAGTCAGTGAGTTCCGAGCTTCTAAATCAACGTCACGCCCATCACTGACAACACCATCACCATCATCATCATCATCGTCATCGTCATCAGTATCACTCCCCATAACCTCCCATTCATCAGCAGTTGGGAATTTGAATGGAGTTTTGTATTGTCATCGGATTTGTAGACTGCGAATGAAGCATTAATCCTTCTAACAGTTATGAAACATGCTTCTGGGGACCAAAAGAAAATCTTGTAAAATGCTCAGTGTGCCCGCCTCTTATTAAATAGGAGTATTTGCCATCGCTTTTTAGCTAGAGTTTCAATTAATTATTGGCAATTCTAGACTGCTAGAACAACAAAGTGCAAAATAAACAAAACAAAAAATGAAAAAAAGCAAAAACAAAATGAAAATAAATTAATTATGCTCGCCTTGCAGCGCGCTATGGAAGTTAGCGACAAGCCTTTAGCAAATAATTAAAAAGGGACGAGCTGGCCAAATCTGAAAAAGTAATTATTTGGAGCAGGCCTCAACCCGGTGCCCCATCGATGTACAAATGGCGCTGGGGGAAAGCCAAACTTTTTAGCGAATTAAAATTAATGAAAATAAATTTTGCAAATTGTTTTAGCAACCCCTTTTTTTTTTGGCTTGTACATCGGACGAGTTGACTCTTGAAAATGATTCAAGTGTAATAAAGCAAAGCAAAGGACGAAGGGTTACGCCACTCATCGGGCAGAGGACTGTCAATTGAAATGCTGAGGCTGAGTCTCTGAGTTAGAGGGAGGCTCTGCTTTACGGGTGGCTGTAGGGGGATGGTGCACCGTCTTGGCACATGAAAACACTCTAGAAATTTAGTTCTTGTTCTCAATCTTGTATTTGAGGTCATTTCTGGGCTCAGACGGTGGGTTCAACTGTGAAGTTTGACCTTTTCTTTTGCCTTTTCACTCGGTGTTTGATTGTATTTGACTGTTGTTTGTTGCTGTTGCTTGGCCCTCTTTTTGTAAACAGTTTGATGGAAATCTTCAAGTTCATTTGCCGACGTATTAAATTAATTAAATATTCGATTAGGCAAAAGTGCACTTAAAGCTACTGACAAATTTCAAATTCATTAATATCACGCGTTGACTTTTATTTTCATTACATTATACATTATTCAACAAAACGGCGAATGGAGCACAGCTTTTGTTCTGTATCGTGGCTAATTAGCTGCCAGCTAATCCACAACGTAGCCCCTAAGCACACATACAACTGTATGTGTAACCCCCCTGTCTGTATTTGTATAACATGCTTATTGGTTTATTTCCCATGAACGTTTTAGGCGACTTTTGCCAAAAACTCGCTGCCATTTGTTTATATAATTAAGCGCATTAAATGTCCAACGGTTTGACCGATTCATTTTGCTACACAGCAAACGCAAGTCCCTCCTTCCACTGTCCCACTGTGCCTGTGTCCTGTTTGTGTGAGTTAACTGTGCATATGGACATATGCTAACAGAACACATGTATGTATGCATAATTAATGGCCAGCTTTGTGTCTCCCTCCTCACTATTATTTGAGCCATATTGAGCTGTTTGACCATATTGTAACTGTAGTCTTACAGCTTTCTGTCCCTCAGCATATGTTGGCTACACAAGATTTTTTAGCTGGTTGACATTTAAAACGCCTAATTAGCTGCGGACCCAATGCTGTAGTGTCATTGTCATGAAATTATTGGAGCGTGCGACTGCCGCACAACCCACTGCAATCCACCATCGCACCATGCCACAGAAATGCTTATTATGCCGAGCTGCAGATAAATTTAATTTATTCAAAATAACACACATTGTGCGGCAGCATGTCCTTGCCAAACTTTTGACCGCACAGCCCCAAAAGTGTCCGATGTGCTTGTGCGTATATGTGTGCATGTATATGTGTGTAGGGGGAGTTGCCATGGGTCCAGCTTCTAATTTTCACGCATGAGCGCACTTCTGAGTATACTGTTATTTAAAAAAGGAGCAGCCCGTAACAGATCCTTGACCATTCATATCAGAGGCATGCTCAATTTAATTTGAATTGTGCCAACCCCCGCCACACGCAACACCCAACCACTGTCTGCCTTTTATATGGGTGTGCTTATTTTATTTATGTCGCTTACGCCTCATGTTATAGGTTAGCCCTGGTAAACTCTGGCTTAGGTTTAGAATACGGTCATAAATTAATGCACTTCCTGCATGAATTTTGGCCATCTAAAAAATATTACGGACTAGTAGTCCTCCAACGGCTGCTGTATCTCTTTCCCTGTTTAAAGTTCTTTGAACTTTATGGCCTTGATCTACTAGGCGTTCCAGACAAATGACAAGCATTGCTCCGGCTCTAGTTGAAATGTTAGGCTGCCGTTTGTAATTTATGTGCTCTACGTGTGACTGACAAGTTTATGTTTTCATTTTTTGGCTTCATAAATTTACCAATACATACTTGCAGATTCCGAAAATAAGCGCCGCCACTGAACTGGGCTATAAATTTTACGTGACTGGACTTAAAGGATTTTTGGCATACAATTTCTATCGTTTAACTAAATGCCTGCGAATACCTTTTCTGCTGCAAAACCTAGTGAGCTATTGAAATGCGAGGCAAATTAAAAAAGGCGGCCTGCACATAGCTACGCCCACTGGGTGAGTGTGTGAGTGTGTGTGTGTGTGTGTGTGAGCGTTTGCTATTTATACTTATGTAATCAGCGTAGAGTTAGGTTCACATTTTATGGTCGTTTTTGTCTCGCTCGCTTTGAAAATTGTTTGTAATGGCATTATGAACACTTGGCTGCATGTGGCCAGAGCCAAAGCTAAAGCGCTGAACCACTCGGCGTATGCTCAACATCGATTTTCTATGTACTCTGCGATTACGTGTGTGTGTGTGTGTGTGTGTGTATTAGTTAATATTGCGGCTGCTTTAATTTGTGTTTATTTTAGAGATTTTTTTGTGTGCCATATTTACTTTACTTTACAGTCATTAAATGAATTAATGTGTGGTTCTCACTCTTAGTTGCACTCCCTCTCTTTTCCCACTTTCTTTGTCTCTATCTGTCTTCCTCTCTCGCAGTGAGTCACGTATTTTCACTGACTATTTATATTTTTTCTTTTGCACAGCACGCGAGTCTCGCGGCTCAAGCTGCCGTCTCACTCTAAACCAGCACCGGAACGAACCTATGGCAATGGCCGCAATTTGGCCGCATCTCTGAGTTCTTTAAAAAAAAGTTTTTTTTGTCTAAACATTCAAACTGAAAACAGACATAAACAGAGCCGGAGGCTAAGTAAAAAGTGTGCGATGTGTATGTTTTGCTTAGCCAACTTTGTTTTACTTCAATTTTCTTTATTGTGAGGCAAAGTGAAAGGCTTTCATCGTCGAGGTCTTTAAGTGGACGGTAAGGGCGGATTTGGTGAATTGAATTTGTTTTATATACCCTGTAGACATACAAGTAGTTTAGAAAGGGCAAATACAATCTTAAAAGTTTAATTAATTGCAATACAACAGAAAATAACGATTTTTTTTAGATTTTTGCTTATACAAGTCTCTATTTAATATTTTTAAGTTTTAAACGGTTAAACATTCATGACACCAATTACAGCAGCATCAATTTAAGGTAACAAAAATGTTGTTAAATTTGCCATGCAATTACTTAAGCATTAGATATGCATGTAGATAAGATTTTAAATAATTTTAAAATTAATTATTAAGCCTAAGTGAAAATTTCTTTCCATTTAAATATTCACCTAAACAAATAACTGATATCTAAAATTATTTGTATTTGTAGGAAAACATTTCTGTCACAGACAAGATATTAATTGGCTATAATTATTTTTATTTTATAAAAAGATTTATAGATTTTATTGAATATGTGTGTCAGCCTCAGTAAATGTGCATGAATAAGTATTATATGAATGTGGATGGTGAGAGGTATTTGAAGACTGCTGAGGAGGTATCAACTTTAAAAGCGATTTAATAATCAGTCATTTTTAAAACGTAATGCGTTTTACGTTTATGCACTCATATATGAAAGCTATTATTAAGTGGTATCTTCCAGTGGTGAAATTTCGCCTATAGCACTCTGAACATGTTTTGTTTTTATTACTGTGCTTTCTGCCATGCACTTTGGTAACATTTATCGTTGTCGGCTGCCAAGTTGCTTTGCTCATTGTGCCGGAATGACCAATTTTTGTGATTTTCAATTAAGTTAACTGAACGAGGGAGTGTGACCGGCGTAGGGGAAATATTGTGTTGGGTGGAAAGGGGGAGAAGTGGCAAGCTAGAGAGTTGTTCGCTGTCAGGCTCACTGTATTTCTGTAACAGTTTAAGCAGCTGCCGGCTGCACTTGTGCACTCTGTATATATATATACATATACTGTACACACAACGCCAAAAGCAAAACCAGAGCTAAAGCCGATCCCAATCACAGCCATATCCAGAAGTTAAGCCAGTAAAGCAGTGGCCACGTTTCTTTGCGGCTAGCCGAGCGCTCGGCACCATTAGCTTGGAAATTTATCTACATGCACTTGACAGGTGGCAGTGGCCAGTGGCAACGACTTGATTTAGTTTGGCTTTGAGACGGGCCACAGCAGCCTGAACTGCCACATTAAATTGGAGCGCAACAAACTTCGGCACCACTTGACGTGCCATCTGTGCAACGTGCAACATGGCAGCATATCCATAGCACACGGGTAATTTTAGCCAGCTTTCAGCCGCCTCCCTAGATACATATCTCTCTCCATCTCTGTCTTCCCTTTGCCACGGGTGATCAGCTAAGTGCCTTACCCAGCTAAATTGGCTAAAATTCAATAAGTTAATGTTGGCCACCTCGTGTCCGACAACTGATTGACATGCTGCCGGCTCCCCAGCTTCTGAAGGACACGGCGTATCCTTTTGTCAGTTGCACTTGCATTTATTTTGCATGTGGCATACGACATGCGTTTTAGATTGGACTGCCATCAGCTTCGATTACATTAACCATTAAAATGTGCGACACTTGACTACAATATAGTAGAGTTCTTGACTTACAAAGTGACTGCGGCGAGTTATGGTAACAATGCCTCGGTGGTCCTATTGCTTTCTCTTTCTATCTTGCTCTATACATAAGTCGTAAAAAAAGCCAGGTTCCACTTCATTTACCACAATCGGCAGCGACAGCAAATAAAATCGACTTCAAATGCCATTTGTCCTTGTCAGCACACAATTTACGATTGACAAACGATGTGCGACTTACTCCTCTCCTTTACCCCCCCCCCCACCCCCCTCTCTAGACGAAATGAAGCAATGTTCACAATTGTAATTCAATGCCAGCTGGAACATAACAAATGAGCGCTGGCGCCGCAGCCGGCAACAACAGTCGTTGGCCATCAAAAATAATACAAATTATGCGCGTGTCAAACAGCAACAGGAGCCGCTATCCCTGAGATATCGAAGATGGGATGGAGGGAGGAGATTATGCTCTGTGTTAAGGACTGCATAATTCATGTCAGTCAGTCAGACACTTGTGCATCAATTCATCAGTAGTGACTACATCGCCAACATCTAATTCGCTGTGACACACATGATTGAGGTGCCCGGAGGTGTAAGAGGCAGACAAACCCTTTTAAGCTGTCAAGTGGCGTTTTTGTTAAAAGCCGCGTCTAATGAACGATGACACTGATTCAGAGAGCGCGCACAGCATTGAGCAGCAGAAGCCAGTCAGCCAGTCAGCCAGCCAGTAGTTGCCAGGAGCCGAACACGAAGTGTCGCCACATCTCTTTGGTAATGTGTCCGAAGCATCTTTGCTGCAGTCTTTTGCTTGTTTTCATACTCAATTAGCTCTGACAATGATTAATATTGACTGTAATTTCATTAAATCGCCTTTTGATATGACCAGCGCGGCAGCGTGGTCCCTGGGTTGACGACCACGCCCCAATGGGCGAACAGGCCATGACATAATTTCGTTACAATTTCGGTCCTTTTGTAGATAAATGTGAATACGCGTATGCATATATGTATGTGTGTGTCTGTGTGTACATATCATTGAGATATGTATCTGGCAGTTACTTTGGTTAAAAACCACTTCGGCTTTTGCCTGTGGTCAGCATTAAATCAGCTCCCTTTAAATCCATATTAATGAGCATGCTTAATTCTTTAAGCTTGAGCAAACTCTTCGCTTCTTAAACAAAAATATATTTTAAAGTCATTAGTTTTCATAACAATCTGTCTTATAAGGTGGAATTGGAATATGTTTTTCATATATTTATAATTTTAACTGCATATTTAATTATATAAAATAAGTGAAACCAATAAATGGTCATTTGCCAAACTTTTTGGTAAGATATTTAAATTTTTGAATTGACTCTGATTTTAAATATCATCTTAAACACAATATTATAAAGAAAAGGGGTAAATTGGCTTAGTACATAACAAGTCTGCCCAATGTTGTCGGTGGTGTTGCCAGCTCAGTGGTTACTTGCCACGTGCCTGAATCCTACTGGGCGCATTAAGTACGATATAATAACTTCGACCTGGCTGCATATTTGCGCTTGTTAGCTGTCAAAATAATTGACATAAAGTGGCATGTGTCTTCGCAGTTGTTATTTACGAGCTCTTTTAGTGTAACGAACAAATGCTACAAGTATTCACACACATACAATACACACACACACACACACACGCACATAGCGTAAGTAAGGTAGATGAGAAAATGACGCGCCCAGAACTATAAATAAATGACAAAGGTGCTGACGGGCCCCCAAGTGGTATTTTTTTTTTGTGGCACTTCTTGGATAAAGCTTTATTTATCTACGCATCCATACACACACGCGCACAACACCTTTCACACACCCACTGTCTTTTGCAGAATTTATTTGTGGCCCGCTTTAATGCCCGTAAAGCAGCAATTGAAATATGGTGCATACTTTGGTGCGCATGCATAATAAAACGCCACATAAAATATAGACTAATTTGCCAGATATTTGAGCAATTTCTATATGTGGAAATTCGTACAATCTGTTACCCAAATAAGCCGCTTAAAATATACTGGCAAGATAACCCAACCAGAATCCAATATTTATATACACATATAGGTTTTTTTCAATTATAAATTATGTAAGCATTGGGTAAAACATTTATTAATGAAATTGCTCGAAGCTGTTTAGCTGCTGCTGCTTAACAAGTCGAAAATATCCACGACGACTCCTTATTAATTTACATTTTCCTAGAGCCGAAAAGCAAAAAAAAACAAAATCAACTACAGACTTTGCTTCGGTTGTTGATATGAAATTCACACGGTTCGATGTCATCGGCAATGTTGACTTCATCAAAAATTTATCTTCAGACGCAACGCCGAAAAGATGCCAAGAATTCCGGGACTCAAAATACCGTTAATGGGCGCAAATGTGGTACAGACCCTGGCAACGACAGCTGAATGAAGTTTAATGTGCAGACAGCATGCAAAGGTCCTGTAGGGAAATACACACGCACTCACACACACATACGCATTTAGGCGCTATGCGTGTTTGTTGAAACTTAGTACACTCAGGGAAAATTAAGAAATCTTTACATAGTTAAGTTTTGATTTGAGGAATTTTTACAGATTTTCTAAGATTCACCAAAAATAAAAATAAAAGCACTGAAAGATAACTTAAAATAACGGAAAAAAGGTTTTTAAATATATTTTAATATATTAATAATGAAGTATAAGCATAACAGATGGAAAGGCAGAAAGAAGATTAAAATTAGAATAAAGAAAATTAGTCCGATATATTCTGACTTATCAACGATAGTTTAATTTATTTTAAATATTAATTGCAGAGATCTAGTGTTATACAGGATAGTCCAAAAGCCTTATGCTCTACATACTTAAATGATTATTCTTTGATTTTGTAATTATTTGGTTTTGAGGAACAAAGTGTATCGGAATTTTCGTTTGAGTGTAATATTCTTGACACTTGCTCATATTGCTTGTGTGAGTTGCGTTATGTTCCTCAAACACCAGAGACTTCATCTTTTGGTGTTTATATAGTGTGCCGTTTGCACACTTGGATCGAAGGTGGCTCACAGGCATTATTAATAAGTACAGCAAAGCGACGTGACATTTACGGAAATTTGATTGAAAAATATTGAACATATTTTTCGCCACTTGCTCGGCTTTTTTTTTTTTTTGGGCATAACATTTTCATTTTATGCGTAAAAGAAAATGCGCTGCGATATGCCAATATCTCTCCAGAATGTAGAAGTTACAGGAAAGCCAGAGGATGCCATCAGTCACGTATTGCCCAAGTCCTCTCTCTCTCTCTCTCTCTCTCTCTCTCTCTCCCGTCGCTCTCTCTCGTTTGCTGCCACTGTAGTGTTATGTCATATTTCAAGGCGCACCTTTTTGCCCTTGTATTAACAAATGTCATTGATATGTGCTAGTGTGTGCGTGTGTGAAATTACGTGTGTGTACAAAAATAAAGGGTTTCGACCCCACCCATGTTGAAACTTTCAACTCTACAGCCACCGCCCCGCGTCAATTTCAGCTGCCGGTGACAGTTGCTTTTGTTTGGCCAACAAGAGTGGCGCCCAGAACGCTGACAGTTCACAGATTTGCAGCAGTAGTTGACATTGATTCATCAAAAATTAATCGAATTCCCACTCCCAGCAGCGGCAATGGGTCTGCGTCGTAACATCAACTGTCATGCATGACAGTTGCTAGTGCGTGCCTCTCCCTGTATGTGAGTGTGGCACCTGAACCACATCCTTGCTGATACAATCCTTGCTGGCATTCCGTACCATAATCAGTTTAAACAACAATTTGTAGTGGAATTGACAGTAATGCAGAATACATACCAATAGGATCGTGCACCACTATCTAAAATAGCGTCAGTGGTTGGCCCTCTTTGCTGTAGCAAGTGGTGGTAGCTAACAAAGTTATGCGCCCCCTAACACCACATTTTGATTACTATGGCAACTATGCAAGGGCAAGTGCGAATGCAATTAATTGCATATCCTTTGTGCAGGAATGTTGCAATATTATAAATGGTGCGCTGTTGCTGACAGCTTGGCCTGTAGCCCGTCGTCCGTTTGTCGTTGTAGATTTGTGGCAGGCGGGCAGTTGCCAAGTTTAACACTGGCTTTGTAATTTCACTTTTAGAAAAATGAAAGCATTCATGACCCTGACAGACGCCCACAGCTAAACCAACGCTATAACATTTCAAACAGCAAATACTGAAATTAATTACACTTAAGCGATAACATGACTATGACCCTCTATATGCTGCCAATGATATGTATGCTCGCGAACGGCTTAAATCATCTGCAGCAGACTCTCGATGAAAGCGACCGCAAAAGTGAAGAAAACTAGGAACAGATCATCGCACGGGTAGTTGCTTGGTGGATTTTAAGCAGCCACTAAGCTGTTCGAAAGACAAATTAGCCATCCATAGCGAATGGGATTAATGGTCTATTTATTATCAAATTTGGCAAAGTTAGCAGCTCACCTCTATTAATCTAGTGCTTATGTGTGTGTGAGTGTGTGTGTGTGTGTGTGTGTGTGTGTGTGTGCGAGTGCGAGTGCGTGAGTTGATAAGGTGTGTCCTTGAGCTCGTAAATATTTGTCAAGCTCATTCGCGGTCGCTTTGGCAGCCCACATGGCGTATGAGTGTTGGCCGTCGCAGAGGCGCTCATAAATTTTCTGTCATAAATCCTTCGCACTTTTCGGTTGCCACTGAGCCAGCTCAGCAGGTGAGCAGGCCGCCATTTACCAAGTAAGAGTGTGGACGAGGTAGGAACACCGCAAATGAGCTGTCAGGGCTAACAGTCGTGTCTGTGTCGGATTTATGCGCATGCAAAACTTTTGCCGCCATCTGACCAAGGGACACAGAGAGCCAAACAAGCAAATGGAAACCTGTTCTGGAAATGTGTGTGTGTGTGTGTGTGTGTGTGTGTGCTGTCCCTCGGCTGGGCCCATCATCCTTTGTGCGTGTCAATAAATGAAGCGTGATTGATTACGTGGTAAAGTTTTTGGGTAAATTCCATACCCAGTTTATGACAGCGAAAAATCAACAACAACATTGCTGGGCAGACAAAGTTCTAGGTTCCAGGTGTTTCAGCAGTTGTGAGCAGTTGCCGCATCCTATTAACGTTTATTGTTTGAATTTCGTGTATCTTTTTATTTCGGCCTTTTGTTTTTTATTTATTTATTTCATTTTATTCTTCTTCTTTTTTTTTTTTTGCTTTCTGTATCTCATTGGTTATTGTTAGGTCTGTGCCCTTCACCGCACCTGCCTCAGTCTACCTCAACAATTGCTGCTGCTGCTAGCGCTGGCCGTGCCTGTCATAATATTTTGTCAGCCATTTTTATGCAAATGAAATAAATTTTGCATAAAAAGTCAAACATCAACAGAGATTTATGACTTGTTGAAACTTTAGCATAATTTCATAAATATTTAAACCTTTTCATGCGCCGCATTTCAACAGAAGCATAAAATATATTCCGCTTCAGTGTAGGAAAAAGGATCATAATGATTATGATTAAGTGCAAATATTTGCACTTATTACTCACACTGACAGGATGTCAAATTGTAATGCCAACGTTAGTTAGTCGACCAGCAGATCAACAAAAACAGTCCAAGCAGCTACTCATTAAAATAGCATCCATAATTGAGTACAAAATCCCCAATTAATAAAAAACAAATTCGCAGAATCAGCTTTCAAATTTATATCTTAGACATTTATTTCTAGTTAACCGAACTGCACTTTTGTATTAGTAAATGCAAACCTGGAAACTAACAAATTTGATGAGTACCTAGATATGATTGAGTTTATAAAAAGGCCAAAACATCATTATTATATTTTTCATCGGCAGCCGAATAATACCAATAATTATAATAAGTAACGAACTATAAATAATTACAATTAACAGTCATGAAGGACGGTAGTTAGTAGAAATACTAACGCGTTGGGTTTGACAATCTCATTAACTATTATTCATTATTATTATTCATATAATTATTAGAAACCCCTTTTCATTTGTGTCCTATAACCATTATGATTTCTCGAATCTGCTCATAAAACCGCAAGGAATGTTTTGATGTTTGTTTCAACGTACCTTCAATATTGTGTTCACTTCACAGCGTAGTGTTAATGACCCTAGATCTTGAATTGGAACCACTCCCAGGTCATTCTATAATTACTGAGTCGTCTGCACATTATCCGTTATTGCGAGAAGCAGTCAAAACTTTTCCTTTGTGGTTATCCAATAACCAAGCAATTCAATATCGATTCTTTGAAAAGCAAGTCGTTGATTTCAATCGTACTCACTTAAATTTCTTAACAATTTTGCCAGGCCAATATTTGTTTTTGTCGAAGTGTTTTGCCCAAGCACAGAACGATTAGCAACTGAAGGTAAAGCGTTATCTGCATCTAGGCAGCTTTGCAGTAAGTTTGCATGTCACCGATCTCCCCCTATTATAATCACAATTAAAAATGCTTTTGCCATGAATGCAGAAATGTTTCTCCAGCGAATCGATAAAGGCCACACAATTCGTATTTAAGCCAAGCCTGTTCGGATTGACTTAAATATTATTTTACCGGTATTTGCATATTAATGTGTGTATGTGCGTGTATGTGTCTGTACACATTGCTATTTTCAGATGGGCGAAAGTCATGCAAAAACTAAACTGCATAGAGCCAGCAGTGCGCTTTGGGCCAACTAATGTATGTAGGTATTTGCTATTTACCTAGAATTTGCAGTCACAGTTGCTGTTACCAAATCAGGACACGGCCCACACACTATCAACAGCTGCAATATCAAGAATATCATTTGTATAACGTATTTTAAATGGCGCAGCTCTTGGCCCGATAAGCGCCACTCAAGTTGCCACAAAGCGTCAAACATTTGAACTTAATTTATCTGCGACTTTCATCCTGAACCATTTGACAGAATACAGCAGGCAAACAACTTTTCATATAAATTTCTCATTCTGAGCGATAGGGAGCAAACTGCAGAGAAAACAGAAAATTTATCAGCTCAATGAATTTCGCAACTTGTGATTCAAAATATTTACCAAAAACTGTCAGCTGTCGAAAAACCTCAAGCACTTGAGCAAAAGTACGAATTTCCCTCCAATTCTCTAAGTGTATGTGTATGTGTATGTGTATGCGTTCATGTGCCACATAGCATTAGCTGACGAGTGTTTACAAATAAGCAATCTCGCCATAGTTGTTGGGAAAGGGTCGTGCAAAGGAAATGGAAAAGAGGATGGGGTAAATAGACGATACTGAAGGCAGATGGCGCATGGTCAGAGCTTAGCGAGCTGACAAGTGATTATACGATTGCTGCTCAGGTCCGAGGGTTGCCAGGACGACCAAATGCCAAAGTTACTCCACACTGGCAAACAGTAACTGGAGAAGCCTCAGAGCGCTTTCCATGCCTCCACTGATATTGTTGTTCTCATTGTTGTCGTTGAGCTTTCTGCCTGACATGACACGTCAAGATAAGCGACGAAGTAAATACGACAACAACATGGATAATTTGGGAATGGTAACGGCGACTATGTGAAACTTGTATCAAAAACAACATATATAAAGTGTTGGAAAATGAAAATTAATGTTGTGAGCATAGCTGCTGAGGGTATTAGAACAGTCGTCTAACACATCAAAAAATGTATATATATGCTAAGACTTAATTAAAATTAGGAATTAACTTATAGACTTGATCTAACGTTGTTTTCATTATTTGTACGATAATTATATATTTTTCAATATACATACAAATTTAAGCTTAAGACTGTTGTTTATAAGACACATAACATTTACGTAGCAAAGTTTTCACGTACTAATTTCTTATTTAATGTCTTTCAGGCGCCATTTCAGAATTGTTTCCGTCCTCCGCCATCAAATTGTTTGCACACCTTAACTGTGTACATATGTATACACAAGTTTGCGTGTGTGTTTGTATAAGTTTGCACCATTTGCCATTGGTAGCCATTTCACTGCCTATGCTACAAATACAAATTAGTAATAATGAAGAAGTCGGGAGTGTTACGCTAGCCAATAATCTGCAGTCGAATTGTTCACCAATCGCTTCACAGAATCGTAGAGAAAATGTTCCGGATATGGAGAATTAATTATGAAATGCGTATCGGATCTTTTTGATAACATTTAAGAGAAACTTGCTGACCTATTTACAATACAATATAAGGCATATTGTATTGCACTTAGTGGGCTCCAATGGCACACCCCTCTTATATGCCCTTTACTAAGCATTGTATGGCTACAGGGTATAATAAGCACTCACAGTCGTTGCCATTGCCAAGCCCTGTCCCCTCAGCCACCTCATGTCCACCTTCTGAACAGGACCTCCCTTTTCCGTGTTGCCTACTCTTTGCACACTTCATTCCTTTAGCCCCTCTGGCATTGCTTTGTAACTGTTGAGTTTTATAGCTTGCATTTGTTTCACGCTCACTCGACGTCAACGGCATTGACACACATACAAACAAACGCAAATACCAACATTTGTGTTACACTCAGAAACACATACACATCACTTACTTACTTACACACACACACAAACACACACACACACACTTATGCACTCATATGTGCATTCAATTTACGTTGCACTGCAAATGAAATTTTGCTTGTTCGTTTGTCGACATTTTGAACTTTCGCTTGGCCCCGTTTCTGTTGTGCACTGCACTGTTGGGGTGCTGGAGCTGCAATTTGTGCTACATTTTGTTCGGTATTTTCAATCTTCTGCATTATTGTTATGATGGCCCAAACGGCTCTAATGCAATTTTATGGCTTGCCAGCGAGAGCGCGAGGCGAGCGCAATTTATTGCAAATTGCCAGAGATTGCTTCATTAATTTGCACTTAGTCTCGCTCCAAAATAACTTAAATATCACAGTGTATGTGTTTCTAATGAAACACTAAGAGAGCAGCAAATTATGCTACTCAACGCAAAAATTAGAAATAACCACCAGACTGTTTTAATCATTGCATTCTGAAGATATATGTGGAAGTAGCTTTAATAAGGGATGCTTAAATTATTTTGGCTCTCAGATTTAGACTACTTATCGATATAGCGTTGCCTATTAATATATAGTATGGATAAAGTGTTCCCTTTTTATACCCTGAACCCATTAAAAATGGGTATAAAGAGTATAACGGTTTTATGGAAATGTATGTAACAGGCATAAGGAAGCTTCTCCGACCCCACAAAGTATATATATTCTTGCTCAGGGTCAATAGTCGAGTCGATATAGCCATATCCGTCAGTCCGTCCGTCTGTCTGTCCGTCCGTCCGTCTGTATGAACACGCAGATCTCAGGAACTGTAAGAGCTACACACTTCAAATTTGGAATATAGGTTCTCGTATACCAGGCGCAGATCAAGTTTGCGTTATTTTATGGATAACTGCGTCCGTTTATCGAATATCAATACATTAAATCACCGATAGCAATAAATGTATCAATTTTAAAGGCAGAAACTTCTTATTAATACATGATATGCATATGCATATTGTTGATCAACTGCCCAAAGTTATTCCAGATCGGATAAGAACCATCCAAGTTATAGGCGAAAATATATTCCCATATTGATATCATTTCTATCAGCAGCCGCAAGCATTTTCTGTATGCATAATTATGCGAGCGCATGTGTGAGAAAGAGATGGCATGATAATCGACGCGAGCGTCAATATTATTTTGTATGCTACCTACGATTGCGTGTTTCACGTGTTTGTCGGCAGAGGGCGCTTCCAGATCTGCTCGCATTTTAGGGCAAATCATTTTAAAGGGGAGTTTGTCAATAATAATAGAATATATTTAATAACTGGGTTCAGGGTATATCGTAGTCGAGTCCACTCTTACTTGTTATTATATGAGATATACATACACTCTGCTGTATGCCGGCCAGGCTTTCAATATTTTGTCAGTGTGTGTCAGAATTGATAGATGCGTAAAAAGAGCTAGTCGTTGCAAGTTAAGTGGTAGTAAACTGGATGTTGCGTGTAGATGCTTCGAAAGAAATAATTTAAATTGAAATCGATAAAATTGGAAAGTTTTGAGTGTTATTACGAACAAGTCAATATGTGTTAAGTAAACAATTAGATACTTAAGCTAATCATAAACGTACATGTTCATGATATAGTATTAATAAATTCTTAAATACAAACTATTTTAAGCTTTGCATATCTTTGAATTCTGGAGCAGTTTGCCACTTTCTTTAGTTCTTGGTTTGCATCTCTTTTCGCAGATTTTACGCTTATGTGTTATTCAATGGAAACAACACTCTGTGAAATGTTCATGTTTAGTACTGTTTGTAGCCAAGTGTATGGCAAAGTCATGAATAAATTTCAATAAGTAAATAGCTGGAATGGTCGCTTGTGTTTTAAGCATTTTATTTACAATATTTTATGGGCTGGGGTTCCCGTTGACGCTTTATGTCAACTTTGGTGGCACTTTAACGGCCGCAGCGCTTTAATTTATTGCAGCACGTCTTCACGTTGCCTAAGAGCGTCGTTTGCCAACACTTTTGAGAAGCAACAAAACGCTGACGTTGCCAGGCGCACGAACAGAACAGCATAATTGATGCCAATGACAAACTCAAAGCCAAAGCCCAAGCCGAAGCCCATGGCCATGTTTAGGGCTCAGAGCTAAGTTCAGTCGATGTCGCTGTCTATTCTGCACTTGAAAGAATAACGCCCTCTTCCTCTTCATCCATTGTGTGTTTCCTGATGCTTATGATTGGCAGCGGAAGTATCTCATTGCCATTTGCATGGTATTAATCGCATAATTTGCGGAAAGTGTTTGCCGCTGTTTAACCAAGTAACTGGCAAATAGCACAACGCAAATTCAATTAAAGCTGCTTACCAGCTGCTCATGGCTGTTGTATTGTTGTCGCTGTTATTGTTATTGATGTTTTTATTGTTGGTGCATGTCACTGTCAACCGCAAAAAGTTGTTGATAAATTAAGTGCGCTCGGTGCAAGGCAGGCCATTAGTAAATCCGAAGGCCTTTTTCCTTTTTATCCTGAGACTTCAAAGTTTCTATCAGTTGCCTTGTCAGCAACACCTGCTGTGTGGTACTCTCTCTATCTCTCTCTCTCTCTCTCTCCCTATCTCCATGTGTGTGTGTGTGTGTTGAGTTATTTATTTTTTTGGCTTTGCTCAAATATAAATTTAGGAACTAAAAGCAAAAATAATTGCCTGCCTACTTTGCGGGGCAAAAGTCATCACGTGTGTGTAGGAAAAGACAAATGCTTGGGAGAAACACTTGAAGAAAGTTCCAGACGGAGGGTAAACAGTTCGTGCGTAGGCATATCCTGGTGGATCCTTGCTGGCACAAATAGCACACAGCACATCAAAACAATAAATATAATGACAACAATGATGAGAGCCGAACAGCAGTCACGGCCGCCACAAATATTTGTGAACATTTCACGAAACAGAACTTTGAATTTCTTCGCTCGCTAAATACATATTTTATTTATTTATGGTGCAAGGAAAGGCAATGCGGACAACGGAAACGAAACAACAGAAAAAAGCAGGCAAATAGAAAAGTTGATCAAATATGCAAATGGCACAATTTGTGCGGGAGTTGGGGAGTGAGAAATTAAACATCATAAAAATAACACACACTGAGGAGGAAAACGAGGGGAACAATAAAAATTAAGCAAAAATTTGACATGCGATAAGCGACAGCACGCACCATCTAACGCCATCTAGCGGCGGCCGTTTGCAGCGGAGCAGAGGTACGTGTGCTTGCCCAAATTCCAGAAATACATACAAGAAAAGAAGCCGCCCACACACAGGGGTGGTCTGAAATTGATCAAAGGAATGCGTGTGGCATGCGGAGCGTTTGCCTTGCTGCTTTACTGGCTTGCATCAGCTATGTGGCATACTCTCAGCTTTCCTGTGGCTATGTGCTGTGGCTGCCGTGAATTAGCAGTAGCTTAAAGCTGAATTTAAAACTCTTACCCACAAACAAACGTGTCATTCCCCAAAGCTGCCGGTCATGTTCAATAAACTTGTATAGATATATCCATATGTCTATCTGTATATGTGTGTATATATAGGTAGCATGTCCCTGGGCATTGCCAGTCGTTCTATAATCAATGGCACACAAATACACAGTATCCCAGCCAACACAGCAAAATTTTGAAATCAAAACAAACACGTAGCACAGCTCAAAAGGAAATGCGAGCCGTTCGCAAAGAGTTTTTGGTTTTGCGTGTGTGCCTGCGGCTATTTTAATTTTATTGAAAAATGCTGTAGACTCTCGAAGTGCGCGAAGGAGAAGCAAAAGCTGTTGCAGCACCCAGTACATTCATTTTAGCTTAAAATATTTGGAGAAATTTTTGGGGAGCCCGTCTTTGCCCATTTTCCATTATCCATATTTTGGCTGTCATAGTCATGCAAGTAAATAAGCAAACGGGCAACAGCAGCTATGCTTTTATGTCTGTTGAAGTCTATATACGCTTTTAAAGGACCATACAATGGGGTTATATGAAAGGTGAACAAAAATTGAATTGCGTACCAAAAATGTAATATTCGTCAAAGTTTAAATACCCTTCGCCAAGGATATGAAAATGGTTAGACCAAAGACAGGGACATGACACATGATACTGGGGCCAGCTGTTATAGCACACAGGACAGTCCGTTTGATTGTGTGAGTGTGGTTGTAGAGTATCTGATCTGATTCAATGTAATGGAAACTCTCAAATGTTTGTACAACAATTGCCATTAAATCAAAGAACATTTCAATTTTTTATGCTCACAGCGCATAAAATTGTGTTGCGAAATATCAATAAATAACACTCTATGTGCGGCTGGTCGTCGTTTTTTTTTTTTATATTTATTTTTTAACGCACAGACAGCAACCTGTACCCGAAAAAAAATCAAAAAAAAAAAGACAAAAATTAAATAAAGCACAGCAGAGCGGAAATTGCTTAATAAGCAGCGCAGCTGTCAACGCCAAATGCCCCACGAGTGTCGGCTGGTTGGCAACAGAATCGCTGTCATCAAAAGTAATGGTCAGCCCCATAGAGCGCTATCAATTTCTAGTTGAGTGATCTAAGCAGACGAAGTGCTCACAAAATGCCAAATGCTATAAACAATGAAAATGGCCAAAAATAAAAATCACGCGCAGCTGTACCCAACACTCGCACCACCCCTGACATCAGCAACAGCATCAGCAACAGCACCACTTAAAATGACCAAAAATCAAGGTGAAACGAATTCATTTATGCTGCAGGCAGGCAGCAAATTAATTTTAGGCTACCTCAGGCACCGCTCTAAGATCTTGATGGCTGCCTGGACTTTTGTATTATCGCCAACGCAATTTGCGCCTCATGGAAATTGAATGGCAGCATCTACGCAACGCACGACTCGCCAGCTAGACGACACCACACCCACCATAAGTAAGCAGACCACAGCACAGCACAGCACATCACACCCAGCTTCTGGTTCTTTATGTGTCCGCAAATTGCAGCTGCCGCCTCTGGTTTTTGACAATAATCAAAATACAAACAACAACAACAATAGCCATCTTAGATGGGAGGGTATAAAAAGCTTTGCTGCTACTGGATGCCATGTCAGCATGTTCTCAGAAACGAACTGAGCGTCTCACACTAATTACTTTAATTTAATGAAAATTTTAATAGGAAAACGGTTTGGCTGCCAAAAATTGTCCTCGTTCTCGTCGACGTTACTGTTTTTGTTGTGTCCAAGTGTCGTTGGTGCTGCACGCTTGACTAGCCACTCACAGTTGCACGCTTTCTATGCCCCTCTTGCCCATCTAGAGACTTAAGCTCTTGTCGTGCATAAAATATATAAAACACACACGTAGCATTGCTTGGCTAAGAGAGAAATGGTGGGTCAAAATAATACAAGAAAAACATACATTTAGATATTTGGAGCAATAGACAAAGTGAGGCAGAGTGTTAAAAAGAGAAAGTGTGTCAGACAGAGAGGTGGAGGAGAATAAACAACAACAATTGCGCCAAAACAATTTCCATTTAATATTGTGCTTGTAATTTATTTAGCACACACTTGCACCACATACACCAAATAACTTAATAATCAAAAAGTTTACATTTTGTGGCATGTGCAACTGCATTCCATTTAAGTTTCGTATTTGCATTTTCCGAACAAAGTTTGGAACCTGCTGAAATGCCTTAAAGCACACAAAGGACAAACCAACGACAAGCAACTCCAAGGACAACGTCTGCGCAACTAATGTCGCTCGCTTTGTCGCTTTGGCGCTTAGTCGCTTTCTTGCTGTGGCCTCCCCAACCTGGCACGGAACGAAGGGAATCGGCCTACAAATGCAGCGATTTAGCGAGTTGTCAGAGTTTGCAAAAAGGTTTTCGAATTGAATCAATCTATTGCGGGCGCACTTGCCACCTGAACAAAAATTGCGGCAGCAACAGTTTAAAAGTTTGTGCCCATGCCAAGAAATGCGCCGTCTTGCAATATCGATTAAATTCTTGAAGGAGGATATGCTGATGTCTTGAAAAAGTAATCTTAAACATGTTCGTCGTTATATTTTTAAAAATACCACTCGCTGATGACACATTGGCTTATGAAGCATTACTTTAATTGTACAAAACTATTATACACAATGTTGTAATCAATCAATAGACACACAAATCTACGGTATCAAACAGAGCAGCATTTTGATATAGGATATTAATCTGAACCTTTCTCGCGATTTACGCATATATCGCTATCAAAGATTCAAATAACAGTGCACAAAGTTGGGCGTCTGCTTTCACACCTTTCACAAGCAGTTGTCGTTGACGCCTAGACAAGTGGACAACAAATGGCCAAAAATCTCGCTGGCCAATCAACTAATGAAGACAAGGCAACAACAAAGACTGATTCACCGATGTGATTTGTTATTGTTACCTGGTCGCATTATTTATGGCGGGAATGGGGCTAGGCCAAATTTTCAGCCATAATTCTTGGCCATGGCTCATTCGCGCTTCGATGAAGCCAATAAACAATGACGAATCACTTATAAATTGTTGCCATATTTCTGGTCGAAATTTACAGTGCCCTCCCCGCAAGTGTAAGAATTGAAATTGATGTTGCTGCTGCTGCTTTTGTAGCTTTTGACTTGTCGCTAAATGGGTGTTGGTTCTGCAGCGGCAACTCCTCCTTGCATAGCCCCTCATTGTTGTTGTTTATTTACGAGCATTAACAAAATAAATGGCATGCAAATGACGAAGAATAAAAAATCAACAAAATCTAAGATAAAGAAAGCGCAACAATCCGCTGAATTATATATACCCTAACAAACAAATAGAAAAAACGAAAAATTTGTCTACTTTCAGATTAAGCTAAAAATTTTATTTGAAAATCGTAATCTACAGTAAAAAAATATGGTTTTAATTCACATTTAAAGCGTCTTATTATATTCTCTTCTAAAAACTAATCACAAATATATAGAGATATGTTGGAAGCTGAAAGACATTATATTAGAATACAATATCAAAGTGTCGTTCGCAAAGTGTATAAAAAATGTTAAAAAAGATAAATTTGTTTTGTTGGCAGCGAAAAAGAATGTTCCGAAAACCCGGTGAGAAGCGAGGGGTGAAGTGATTGGCTTGAATTACTAATGGTATTGGAATCGGGTGGATACGGACGGGCAAACGTTAAACGCAATTCATTCTCAAATTCTGATGGCGCCGCGGGGAAGAGAAGGTCGAAGAGGTAGATGAAGAAATTGGCTGTCGAGGTATTTTTAATTTTGCAGCGAAATGAGTCGCGATTCTTGTTTAATTTTGTGTTGATTGGTTTTTGCACTTCTCTTTCGCTCACTCATTCAGTCAGTCCGTCAGTCAATGATTTTGCTTCATTTCTTATTGACTTGGCTAAATATTGATGTTGGTCACGTAATTAAGGACAAGTTTATTAATCGCCCTCGTTGTCGACTTGGCTAATTAAGTCAAATTGGCCGAACAATTCGAAATGTGCTCAAATGAGTTTTTTTTAACAACAGTTTTCAATCGCTTGCGCTGGCAATACAGAAGCACGTGCAAATTATACCAATGCCCAAAAAATAACCCTTTCCATAGTGTCCTAAACACCCAAAGTGAAAATGCGCCAAGTGTTTTACGGAGCTGTGGTGCTATCGGAAGTGGAAGTGGGAACTGGGTTGACTTGGCATGGCTTGGGGCAGGTTTGGCGCCCAACGTTGCCGTTTGGCATTTGGCTTTGTGGTAAACGTGTTGAAAGCCTGCCGCTGTCATTGACGGCAAAGTTATAAGGTTCTAGGAGTGGGTGTGGTGCTTGCAGCCCTAAACATTTTCAAAATTTCATAATAATTATAATTGTGTGTGTGTGTGTGTGCGTATTTGCATGCCTAGCTAGGCGGAGGTAGAAGATTCAGCTTTTGCTATTTGGTCGCTGACGGTGACATCTGTGCGTCGAGCAAGGAAAAAGTTTGGCTTAGAAAAAAGTTTGAACGCGTTATACGAAATATTTGCGGCAGCATGCGTGGCAGGTACCGTTAATGGGCGTTGCTACCAGCGCCCATAACTGATTCTAACACACATAAGGCCCGATCATTTTCACTCTGCGTAACATCATTAAGCTGCATGTTCAACAATTTTCATCAAAATTAAAACAATTTTTGAGCATGTGGTGAGCACTTCCGCCCGACAAGCTCAATAATTGTATAACACACACACACATTGCATTACTTATGTTTTGGTTTTTGACATAATTAAAATAACAACAAACAGCCCCTTCTACTATATTATCAAATTGCTCAAGGATATAAATTTCAAATGCTCGCTAAAGCAGCAAAAGCCTTTTCTCAATTTAATTTGAGTTTGCTTGAGCTACTTTATGTACATACAGATGCATATGTATATTGCATATATATGTGTGTGTGTGTGAGTTGCTTTAACCTATTGCAAGCAGGCATTAGCTGAATTTTACGTAAGTTGAATTATATATAAAACACCTATCAGCTCTTAAATATCATTATAATTATCTACAGACATATTTTGGCTGCATTTATTATCGTTTAATAATTTCTGACTGCAAAATTCCTTAAAATGGCAGAAACAAACAAATTTAAATGCAAAATCTGTTGCATAACTCTTGGCACAGATATAACTTATTGCAAAATTCTGCTTGGCTTAATGTGTAAAGCTCTAAGCGAATTCACTCAGAGCAACTGCAATCAGACTAGGTTTAATTTTAAAAGCTTCCTAAGAAGATATACGAGATGTGCTAAAATTTAAATGTTATGTTAAAGGAATTCGCGTGTTGTTTAATCTCTTATTTGCATTGTAGTTTTGTCGTGTAGTTTGTAACGCATTCAAGTAGAAGTCTCGTGAATATTCATATACAAGTTGTGTCATCCATAAATATATGTCGTGAAACACAAAACATAGCGAAGTTTATTTAAATGAAGAAATAAAATTAATATATCCGAAATTTAGATTCACTATAAGGGTATATATTCTTCGGCAGAGCTGTATAATCGTGTTTTCATGCTTCAATTGCTTTATTTCACTTAAACAAATATTGCCTGATAGGATAATAAATTTTTGCTCATATGTATGCGTGTCTAAATCTTATAATATTATCTTGCCTTAGTAAGCTAAGTACAAATTAAGTCTTTTGGATTTTCATTCCAAACAACAAACTCGAAAATAACTTTGTAGCCCAAAAACAACAGAACTCAAGAAATATACATATGTTGTATTCAATGTTAAGTCATTGTAGAACATCTCACGTTACTCAACACCTACACAGATATACCTCCCTTTCCCTCCACTCAAGGATTGAATTGCTTGGAACTCTGTATTCTCTCTAGGAAATCTACTTGCTCTCATGTATTCATTTGACAGTGTACTGATTTATGCAAGTGCAGCATTTCATACTTTGCAACAGTGCAATTGACATTTTATCAAAGGGCAGTACAATAGCACAATAGGTTATTGCCGAAGCACATGTAAGCATGGAACTATTACGACTGTACTGTGTCAGTCGTTTGTATATATATAGTGCGAGTAGTCATTTGTGTCCTCCTCGTTTTTCTGATGCTTCACATTAAATTGAAAAGAAAGCAAGCGTAAAATACAACCAAAAAAGCAAATAAAACAGTAACAGCAGCCCCAGCAACAACATTGTAGGCAAAGCCAAGGCGACTATCAGTTGCAGACAGTCGTAAAAGGGGAGACTTTACAATGCCATCCGCTGAAATACTATAATACAATAGAATGCTACATATGTACAAAAGTATATGGCAATAGCAAATCCTCAAGTCGTAGATTTAACATTGCTTTATATGGCCAGCTGCGATTGAAAAATTTCGCTCTCTTTGTTTCGTTTTGCGCACAATTCATTTTAATACCCTATACCCATTAAAATGGATTTAAAGTGGTCAGTGAAACTTGCATTTGTATCTGCCACAAGCAGAGAAAAACTTATACAACTCAATATGATATGGTACAATTATATTGTTAAATAAGAATTCATGTTCGGGTATATTTTGTATATTTTTTTTACAGAATATCTGCTCGTCGATCACTGAAATTGTTATTTACTTTTTGTGTGGCTCAAACAATGTCAATACTCGCATTTAGAGTACTTTTCATTCAATTTTCAACATCTTTACGATTTGTTAGTTGCCAGTAAGCGCCCCCAATCCGCCCACTGGTCTCTGTCTCTCTCTCTCTCTCTCCCTTTCTCGTTCATACACACATGCTGCCCGTGTTTAATGTCACGTATTTGATCAGAAAATTAAGGATCAAAAAGGCATTTGTGTAAGCATCTGAAAATGTTGTGATTTATTGCGCCAAAGCGTTTTGCAACTAACTCCTCTGGTCGCTGAATACCCGACAGGACATGCACCAGTAGCTGGCTTATGTGTATATTTGTATGTGTGTGTGTGTGCGCTTGCCAGCCTGCCAGCCTGCCAGCCTGCCACTCCTTATGATGTACGACTATAAGCAGCTGCTGGCTTGAGCTCTTTGCCTGCCGCCTGTTTAGTTTAAAACTGGGACGTGTACAATTTAATTTAATCTTTAGGTTTTCTTTTGTGCATGCCACCACTTACCCGACATCACTCTCGTCCACTCGCTCACCCTCCTTTTCTCTTTCTGTCTCCTTTTAACTGCTGCTCCTCGGCTCTATTCTACTTGGTCGATATATAAATTTTGCACATGACTCGGACACAAATATAAGTACAACAATGGGAACTCAGCAGAATACTAAAGACCATATTTATGTCTTACAAATCTCTTAATCACCTTGTGTAACTCCTATTTTTAAGCCAAAATATAATATATTATTAAAATTAATAAACCACTATTTTGGATTCGTTTAAAATGTACAAAAATAATAATTCGTAAGAAGCGAAAATATGGGCATAATTGATGATATAGAAAAGTATTTACCAGCAATCTGAAATAATTACTTACTTTACTTTATATGTACATGTATGTGTTACATAATGGAAGTCTCAATAATTATCGACCATTTGGTTATAAGAGTCAACTTACCTGCAAATATAAAGTTTTAGACATTAGATAGGTATTTGATATTTGATTGATTGAGTTAAAGGGCCGTAGTTCCCATGGCAATTAACCAAAACATTGGCTAAACTTTTGTTCAAATATAAATTGTAGATAAAATTGTGCAAAGCCCATGTGCATACTATGTACATGCATATATGCGATGAAAAGTCAATTTAATTTGCTGAAAGCTATTGCTTTCCCTGGCACGTACACCAAATTGCAAATGAGACACATTGATACACCAACTGCGAACAGCAACAACTACAACATCAACTGATGATGGCTATATTTAATAAATATTACACGTATCAGATATGAACACGCATGCATATAGTATGCATATTATAGAACTGGCTGTATAACTAATTAAAGCCGTCTATCAACTCGCATACGCCACGTGTGCCAGTCGGCAAGAACTCAATTCTACCACTGGTAATATTGTAAATATTATATATTTCCCACATATATGCACTTCACTGTCATTAAGAGCTTGTTAATGAATTTTGTAAAATGTAATTGCAGAAGCAGTGCAATAAGTGCTGGTTGTGCTAATTGAAAATCAATGCCAGAATAAATAATATCTGTGTTTTTTGGATTTTGTTTGCACATAAATTGATTGGCGATGAACGCTAACAATCAAAAGTTTTATTCCTTCAAACATTTTGTGCTTGCTCTCATCATATTTATTAATTTAAAATTTAAAATTAAATTAATTGACTCCCTTTTGAGTTGACAAATTTGCTTAGATTTTTTTTAACAGCTTAAACTAACAAAGAGGTTAAATGATATCAATTGAATATATAATTTTCATTGATTTATTAGTTTAATCGTTTAAGTATCTGGTCAGATAACTATGATTAAAATTTATAATTAAATATTTTTTATATTTGCAGTATTTACCGAATTTCTTCTGTACTGACACAAAGCATATCAAAGCAATTCCCAAATAATATTATTAATACAAGCAAAAGCAAATAATACAAAAAATAAAGTCATATGATATTAATAGCCATGTCTGCCTCTACGCAATGCTTAAAACAATATTTAAACTGCTTATGAGTATTGTTGAATTAAATCAAATATACAAAACGTGTCATCATTCAGAATTATATCTCTGAGTTTAAGAACTGAAGTGCGTTTAAAATATTCAATTAGTTAGTCTGGCTGTGACAGTCAATGCCCTCGTTTTACTTATGTGACCTGTTTAACAATGTTCCATGTAATTGAGTTGAGAGCCAAATGATGTTGTGTCTTGCACATAATTCCAGCTTTGATTGCATATTATGCACATTACGAGTGGTGACCACATTTTCGAGGGCACGCAGCGAATGCGTGGCAGCCAAAACAAATACGGGGCGTATTCTTAATCTGCGCATCGGCCACAGTCCAGCCCCAGCCGCACAAAAGCGCTGGCGGTTATTTTTGCTCTTTATGTCAAATGAAGCGTGCAAATGCCCCACACGCCCCCGCCCGCCCCGAAAAGAGAGCGGACATTAAATGCGCAGCCCAAAAACATGCGCTGCAGGCGCTTGCGAAGCAGCAGTAGCAGGAGCAGGAACTGAATCAGGACCTAGACTAAGCCAGGACATTCATACATAGTGGAATTGTATGTTTGTGTGCGTGGATACGTTTGCTGTTTGCCTTTGCTTTGTTTGTATGTGTGGTTCTATGGTTGTGTGTGTTTGTGTGTGTTTGTGTGGGCGCTTAACAAGTGACCACTCGTTGAAGAAGAAGGGCAAACATTTTCACTGATAAAGTCATCAGAGCAGAGGGCCAAATCGATAAATGAAATGGAAGCGCCAAATAAAAAACATACTTTTATTTCTAACAAAGCACGAAAATAAAATATCAACGGAATTCAGCTCGGGTTCCCTAGAGCACACAGAAATTTGGCTCTTTTATGGAGACGATTTCCGACTCATTTGCCAGCATCTAAATGTAAAATTAATTTATGTCCGTTTGGAGCAGCTGCCTCTCCGCTGAATCACTCCGCACCCAGCAGCCATCCTGCACCTCCTCCCTCTGCCAATAAGTGTGGTTAATTAATTAGACCCACGTGACGTAATTTGCAACGGTTGTATGCTTTCCAGTTTCGAATTTTATTTACGCGTGCCATTCATACCACCAACTAAAAATTGATGAGCCGCACAAAAATTTACAATAAAACCATAAATCACTAGTTTGCAGCACAATGTTTAATTTCCAAATAATGCGGCAGTGTTAGTCTTTTATTTCATATTAATATTTATGGTACATGAATTGCGCATCAGAAGCCAGCACACACAATGCACATGCATTGACAGGACACGTGTTCTGCTGTGTTTGGCGATTGTTGTTATTGCTGTTTGTTGTTGGTGGTTTTTATGCGCATGTTTAGCATGAACTGTGGGTGGTCGGCCAGTTGGCTGTCAGCTCATAATCGAATTAGTTGCAATAAAGCACACAATTAATTTCTGCTGGCTGAAAAGCATGCAACACCCGAGTGTTGCCAACGAATATGATTTATGTGTGTATACTGCAATTTTAACCCGCACCCCCTTAACACTGATCGTTAAACATTTTCGTCGCATTTATCTGTAAACCGTTTTTTCCAGTACATAAAACCAGGCCCTGAATCCGGACATTGGGTCCACTCTAATGGCAATCAGTTTGTGTTGAAAGTGAAAGAGATAATAAAATGAAAGCATAAAGAATGCAGCATAAAAGGATAACGGAATAAGCACATGATACACGCTTTTATCTTGAATGAAGCAAGGCCGGCAAATATGACTAGAGGGACGGACATCAGGACACAGACAGCTAGGCAACCAAACCGCTGCCAGATAAAACCGATTGCCATGCGATACGAGTTGGACATAAGCCCACATACACACACACACACACACACACACACACACACACGCAAACAATCATACCAATACGTTATAGTCTTGTGGTCGGAGCTAGACCAAAACAATGCAGAGTAGCGGGAGTGGGTCAGAGACATAACTTTACAGTTGGTGTAGGCAAAGGCGAACGCCCACAAATTCAATTTTCTTGGTGTATGCGTATGTGTCGTCGTGTGTATGTTTATCTGAGTGTACGTGTATGTTAAGAGGACTCGCTTGCTGTGCATTATGTGACAGAGCGTATTTATGCCAAAAAGCTTTCGCATGCCTTGCATACACTCAATGGCATCTTTATTCCAGCGTCAATGATTCCAGCAGGCAGAGTCTGTGCACATTTACCAACTGTCATGACACACTTACAGAAAAAGAAGAAAGAGCATCAACAGCAGTTGGCATCATATGTATGCCAATTCCGGCAGAAAGCAGCTCAATAACTCGACGCAACTCAACTCGTCAAGTCGCTCAGTTGTTGTGTGCTTGAAAAGTATAAGGAATTTCATAAATTATGCCTTCACCTACATTTCAATTCAATACACTCCGAACTGCAGCTCAACGTGTTGATATGTTCATATGGAAACAAAACTATCACCCATTCGGCAGGCAACCTAACTGCCACTCTTTACTAGCCTGTAGTCACTCAAATGTATTGCTGGCAGTAGCCGTAATGTTTTCTATTGCCCTGGCTTAATAGCCAAATCCCTAGCGGGCAAACATTTGCCATATTTTTTAAGCCTTTTTGGCTTTGTGTTTGCGTATGTGTAATAGCCCGTTTGTGCGTGTGTGCGCGTGTGTGTGTGTGTGTGTACGATATCTATCAGTAACATGCTTCATCAGATACTGAGATACTTAGTCAGTTAGTCATTGAGTCGCCTGGCCAAAGATATGGAGGTCGATAGATCCCTATTGCTGAAAGCGCTAACACACTTTAAAATCCACCAGGCAGCAGTTAAAAACTTTTTGGCCAAAGGGGTCTCTTTTCAAGCCAGCCATTCAAATCCCACATGCCCCAAAGTGCTATTACTGAAATTGAAGACATCTATAAGTTTTGCTCCCAGCTTTCATTCAGCATTTCTTTCCTTCTGTTGTCTTCTGTTCCTCTCTACCTCTCATCCTTTTTTCTTTTTGGATTTTCTGAGCTACTTGGGCCGTGTTCATATGTGCGTTCAGTTCTCGCAGTCAGTTGCTCTCAGTAACGCTTTTATGGTAATGAGCTCACATTACAAGCGACAGCAGCACCGCCACCATCAAAAGCAGCAGCAAAAGCGTCAACAGAAATGACAAGAAAAAAGCAAAAGAAACATTTTGACATGACGCCCTCTTTGATAGACGAAAAAACTGTCAAAGCGGGCTGTTTAATATGTTCCAAGATAACTGAGGATACTTTTTAGTAAATCCCCCCCTTTTGAGTGCTAAGCGGAAAAATGTTTAAAGATTCCTATTGTAATAATTAAAGTCCCTGCTCTAATTTCCGTAAAAATTCTTTCTTAACATTTTAAATTATGATTTAGAGCACTTCTGAGTTCGCAAATGGGAATATCTTTCTCTTTTCAATATTGTATCGTTAATATTTTTACTCTTTAATAAGATACGATTAATTTAGGCAGTTACTTGAAGTCTTTCCACTATCTATAAATAGCTTAACTGATAGGTAATTTACGAAACGACCCTCGCAATTGCAGGGGTGTTGGAAATGTTGTTCACGCTTTTCAGTTTCAGCCTTTTCAGTTTACAGTTTGCAGCCTTATCACATAACAGAAAACGAATCGCGAATCCCGGCAAGAAGAAATGCTCCGTTTTAAAGGCGCTGCAGCGTGAAAACTTTTTTTTTCCGTAATGCAAATTGAGCATCTTTTATTTCGCGTAACGCGTTGTTAAATTGTTAAATGGTTGATGCCAAGTGAAAGGGAAAGACGCCAACTGGCAACTTGTCTGCAGCTTCAATGCAGTCCGTGCGTTGCCTTTGAAGTACAAATATGGAGTGGGCGTTGTGTGTGTGTTTGTGTGTGAAGCTGCGTTGTCCTCAAGCAGACGTTCCAAGGCCAGGCTATCACACACACTAGCACCTGCCCTAATTGTCAAGTGGCTGCTTTCTTGCTAGTTGCGTTCCTCCGCACTCCATTTGCGTTTCTTTCCACAGCGCAGTGTTTTTTGTCGCGAAGCGTCGCGTTGTGCTTCTTTTCTTTCATTTGCCTTCGCTCCCCGCCCCGCGCACCCTTTATGTATGATAAAAATCGTGATGTTGTGCTCATTTTGGCTGGGCATTGTTTTTATTATTGTTGGCACTTACATGTTTTTATTTGTGCGCCTCGCAACAACTTGATCCTTGCGGCACAGGACCTTGAACTCGTGGCAAGCTCAGTAACGAATTACGACAGCAACCAAAGCAGGTCCATGTGTGTGTTGGTGTGCATATATTTCATATTTATTTAACGTACTTTTTGTGTGTGCACATAAAACATGGCGAGTGTGAGTTACTCTTTGCGCGTGATTTACTTTGCAAGTTTTAATTGAATTTGCGCGAAAACTGTAAATGCATTTAGTGGCAAAAATGGCTTCCATTTAATAATTCAATTAAATGCTCTCAACGGTTAATTTTCGAGTGTCGCTCGGCAAAGCATAAATTTCAATTGAAAATTCAAATTGTGTTTTATGCAAAGCAGCAAAGCAGAGCAAAAAAAAAAACTAGCATACAAAACACAATTGCGCACGACTAAACAGGAAAAGCAATAAGCTATATTGTAATGATCAGTGATATAGAATATATTTGTTTGTTTGTTTATTCGTTTGATGAGCTTTATGTATGTGCATTTTGGCGTAACAACATTATAACAATGCAAAAACAAAATCAGTGTCAATCACAATGAAAATGTATATCATACATATATATATACATATATACATACGTACATATACATGTTTATAAGTACATGCTTCAGTGAACTGGACGCTGAAAACAAAATCCATGGCGCATTTGTATGTAAAGCAATGCCAAACAATAAAAGCAAAATTCAACGTTGTGGCCAAAAAAAAAAAAGACAAAAAAAGAAGAAATAAAAAATAAATAGAGAAGAAAAATTTAGCTGGCGAAGAGGAGACAGTTCAAGCTGTATATCTTTCCATCTATCTATTTCTGTCTCTCTCTCTCTCTCTCTCTCTTTTTCACTGTGTTGTACTGCTTTGGCAAAAAAAAATACAAAGTAAACTAAATGCAAAGACATAGGACACAAAATACAGGACTGCAAAAAAAAAAAAGGAAAAATGTGGCAAAGGAATCTGCTGCAAATATATGTATTTGTGTGCACATGGGGTAATTCTTAGTTAACGAGCAAGCAAAACGTATTCACGCTTTACTTAATCCCCAGGGAACTCATTCAGCTTGTTCTATGCGTGTGTGTGTGTATGCTTGGGTTGAGCGTATGCTCTATATGTGTGTTGTGCGTAGGACAATGCAATGTCTCTCCATGACCATACAATTTAAGCCCTAATTGTGGGCAATTACTTTTTGCTCGGCTAATAAAAACGTTAGAGATATTTGCGTATTTTAACTAATGATTTTCTGCTTATGCCCAAAGCTCGACACCAGCTCGACACCAGCTCGACACTAGCTCGACACTAGCTCGACACACAGCCGCAGGCCAATTAAATGCCGCCTAAATAAACAGCGCCTAAGTTTTCCTCTCTCGGAGTGTGTGTGTTTGTGTCTGTGTGTGTGTATGTAAAAGGTAAGCCCCAAAGTTACCCTGTTGTTTCTATTTTCATGTCTGTGACAGGCTTTAATGTCTTTGCACACAAATACAATATGTATTTGACTGTGTGTGTGTGTGCCTAAATATCCTTTACCAGAGACACACTACGCACACACACACACACACACACACACACACACACATCCGCCCACGTATACCTTGTTAGTCAGACCACATTGACACACTTATTAATAATTCATTTTGTGCTAATAGAATGTTCGGATTTCAAGGTAAAACAGACAAATACACACTTTACCCTAGCAAACAAACACGACAGTAACAGTAACAGAAACAGTAACAATAACCCCGACAAAGTAAACCAAATAAACCAGCAACATAACACGATCCCAGTTTTCGGCTCTTAGCATAATTAGTTGATGCAAGTGTTCAATAATTAAGTACAATTCCAAACCAAGTTTGACTGCCAAGCTAGCTTACATAACGGTAAATGAGTATTAGCAATAAGAGCAAGAGCAACAGCGACCTGCGAACTGTCCCACCTGGCCGCAATCCAGGCTGGACATGATTGATTAGCCATCCGTGCATGTGGGTGGGGAGAGGGTGAAAGGTAATCATATTGTTGACCAGCTTACAAGACAAAGCCCTGTCAATGTCAATTGCTGTCTATGTACATACATAGATATGATGAAACAAAATACATGTAACAATAATATCATATATTTATATATATTTAACTGAAGATGTATTTGGATACAGTTAACACCATAAATATGTGAGTCGGGTGTATGTCTTTGATTATGCAAAGACCGCGCTTAATTTGTTAAGCTCACTTACAAGTTGTGTAAATTTAATTAGCTCATTATTCTATAAATGTTTATGGGGCATTGTTAAAATTCATTTCACTTCCAGATAAAATACGGCACAGTCATTAAACTAACTGTTCCCGCCATTCCATCCCTCTACAAAGTGTGTAAATTTGGCAAAAGTTGCTTAGGCGACTGCCTAAACGTAATGTGCTATGGGCATTGAGTATTCGCCCAACTGGGTGGCATAACTACATTCATGCTAGACAAATAAAATGAAACGATGCGCCCTCAAATTTTATGCCTGCAAACAAATTATCTAATAGTATACAAACAATTAAATAAAAAGTCTACATAATGTAGCAGGCCACTTGTAATGTACATAGGTAAACATATGTAATTAACATTGATATCGATATCGATATCGAAATCGACATGCTTGTGAAAGAATTATAATTTGGTTTTGACTGCTACAATAAACGCTATCAAATAAAGAAATACTTGATTGAACATCATTGAACATCTCGTATCAAGACCATTGACAAAAGGGTGAAAAGGGTATAAAAAGCTTGAGTGCACCGTAATCAATCAAATGGAAAAGCATTAAAAAGGCAGCTACATGTATATATATATATATATATATATATATTTATATCTGCTGAAAGGCTGCACAATGCAAGCCGGAGCCAGCAGTCAGCTGCTGCACACAATGCCATAATAGCTGGGACAGCTGGGGGCAGACCAGTACAAGGATGCATGGATGCAGAGCAGCAGATAAGCCTTGGGCATCAGCTGGACCAAAAGTCGGCCAAAATAAATGGAAATTAAAAGTTGGCATTCACAAAAACAGGAGAAGGCAAGGCACGCCAGAGCTATGCATATGAAAAGTATGCTAAGCAAAATGAAAACCAGAGCAGCTGACAATGCTTATAAGCTTATGGATTGCATAAAATATAATATAAGATGAGGCACACTTAAAATTCATACACCCATCGTATATGTGTGTGGGCGTAGAAGTTGATAGCCAAAGCACATATGCTTAGCATAATAACTGGCTGTGCGTGCCAACAGAGAGAGTTGAGCTGGGAAGCTGTTGTTAACGTGACATCATCATGCAATGAGCGGGACACATTCTAATGAATAAAAATGAATTTAAAAACAAGTTAGAATTTCCCAGCAGGGAGAGGTCAACTATTCGATACCCTGAAACAAACACGATCAGAAATTATATGTATTGTTGGTCTTGTTGCTGCTTGGCAACAAGTTTAATTTCTTAACAGATTTTACAAATTATACATCGAGTTCAAATTCAATGATGAAAATCAACTAATATTACATTTTTTCACTATATCAACTGGTTATATCAACTCGATTGTCTTATGGAGATCGAAGCTGCTTCAGTCTGTCTGGTTAACAGATTTGCATAACTGCATTATACCCATTTTACCCCATTTATATAGGATCAGGGTATAAAAATGAAAACAAAAACCGTGGCGGAGATGGAGATACAATAAAATATGCGGCGACATAGGCAGACGGAGCGTAGCAGGCTGCCAGCCAGTCTGCGCACCAACAAACTGCTACAGCTTTAATCAGCTAGAGTCCTGTCAGGCAGTCAGCTAAGACACACACATACGCACACAAGCAGACACACACACAGCATGTCTTTCTTGGGCTGCTGCAGGCCAAGTTAGCTGTCCTGTCTTCATAATCCTTTATTTAAATATTGTTTGCTTGTATTTGCCATTGTTATTATGCTTGTAGATATTTTGCATAAGTAACTAGACAGGGCAAAACATCCTGATCACGCATACACACACACACACATACGCACAATCAAATCAAGACAAGAATCTCAAGCTTAAACAAAAAAGAGCTGCGCTTGCTATTTGTTATTTGCGTAACTCGCATTTAAATATTTGATCAGCAGATTTTTTGCCAGCGAAGTTGGCATTTCAACCTTATGCGCATCTGTGGCGTATGCTTAATATACGTATTACACATAGGCGCCTAACTCATTAGCAATTACACGTACGCCCTATGGGGAACAGTCCACTGCCTTGCTAAGTTTGTGTCAACGTCCAGACAGCCAACAGCCAAGAGGCAACAGCCAACAAGCAACAACTGACACCTTGGCCCAAAGGCGTCGCCTTATTTAGCATGTTCACCTGTATCCTCCAAGTTCCGAAACGCTTTTGTGTTAAGCCGTCGACAGTCTTAGTGACAGCATGTTAGCTGGGCTCGTTAAATGCCAGACAGTCAAGACGTTGACATACCCAGGCGACTTGTCAGAACGCCACGCCCAAAACATGTGACTCAATCCCTTCTGTTGCTTGCCCCACTGTGCGTGTGCGTGCGAGCTTTCAAATATCAAATTCACATTAATTTCGACATCGAAGCGGAAATATATTTAATTGGTTTCTAGCAGCAACGTCACCTTGTCATATTCACCCCAAACGCACACACACACACACACACCAACACACATATTGTCGCACTGTGCGTTGCTTCCATATAGTCATCGACGTCGCCGACGACTTTCCATTAGCGACGTGTCTCCGAGGCCCTACGCAAATATTTGCCTTTTGCTAGCTATTTTCCCGTGTTTTCATTTTGCCATTTCATTAAGAAGCCGCCGTTGTAGATATTTTTGCCATCTGCATATTTATGAATCCCATCCCCTCCTTCTTCTCCAGCTCCATTTCCCCCTAATAGCGCTAAGTTGTGCGGGGGTTTTTGCGTTAAGTTGCCATAATCGCATTTGCCTTGTTTATGGCAAGTTTATATCAAAATAATCAAAAGACAAGTCAAACGAAGCCAATTTTGATTAACTTAAAGGAAACTTCGGTTCAGGATTTTGGATGCTGAAATGCAATTCGATTGCTTTTAATGAGATGAGTAACGGAAATTTATTTAAAATACCAAACACATTGCTTACTTCGATATTAAATTTTGGTATTGTGACTAGATTATATTAATAATCTTATCTTATCTGATACCTACAGAACTAATGAGAAATATTTGATGACTGAAGTGGCAAATAAAGTGGCTGACACTTGTGTTTGTATGTATTTATTTTAATGAGATGACATGGTTACCATCGTTAATTAAGAGTAATTGCCTTCGGGATAAACAAGTACGATTACTCTAGGCGACAGTGCTCTGCCATTAAATAAAACATGAAAGGCGTAAAAATGTCCTATAGGAGTGTCCTTCACCTGGAGATAGTCTACGCCTAGTTGTATTTAAAGTGCTAAGTTAGTTCTATGCTTATAAGCAAAAGCTTTCACATTAATTAGAAACTAAACAAGAATATAATCCTGTTAAAAATCTATGTATGGTATATAAAGTGAGTTCTGGTAAAGCAATGCTTGTTTAAAGAATATGAGTCTTTTTCAAATTTGTAGATATATATGGATTTATAAATAAATCGATTTCTTGTAACATTTACATTATATGAAGTTGATTTAGACCTATACACTTAGGTATCAATTATTCAAACACATGTAAATTTTTAAACTTGTTGAATTAGACTATTTTAAAATTAGTCGATTTTTTTATTATTTTTATCTGTATTATTAACATATTAAATCTGGCCATATGTATTGAAATTATGAAAATTACATAATATGGTTTTTGTACGAGTTCTGAGAGATTGTGCTTTGCGCAACTATATTTTTTAGTGCTTTGATCCGCACAGCAGCGACATATTTACTCCCTGAAGCAATAACTTAAGTATATTTAGAATATCTATAAGATTGCATTAAAACTGAGTTATTCTAAAATTAAAATATGAACGTCATGGCTATATCGAGTCGGCTAGTAAAGCTTATCGTGGATAAATATGTTTTGTGGGTTAAAGACGTGTCCTTCAATGCGTTACAAACTTCAATGATTATGTGGCAGGTCACTAGTGTATTACTGAGACTGTAACAAACATCTGTAACTTACCATGCAACTGTGTACTTAACAACAACTTACTTGTTGTGAATAAAGTAAAGTAAGCAGGCGTTTTTGAGAAACAAATATATTTTGTTTCGACTGCAACATATATAATAACATCTACAATTGTATTACTGTCAGGTATAATTAAAAACGGCATGAATATGAAAATAATGTAAAAGTGGGTAAGACAAAATATTTATTTTCTATTTCTTTATCTTAGATGTAACGCATAAAATTGTTGCAGGCCATCAATATAAATGATAACAAACGATATACTAAAACTGCCACCAGCTCGTATGTCTCATATAAAGACACGTATTTATGCGGCCGTAAATGTAAATGCCGTAAAATTTGAAACGGGAAATGGAGTTTTTGGAATTTGGCCGGGGAGAGTGTTTCTGACACTCACAGAGCAACAACAATTTTACGTTTGCCGCTGGCCATAAACTAACGAATGTCAAACTTTCAAATCCGTGGCAAATATGGAAACGGGTGAGCAAAGTGCCACAGCGGAGCGAGGCGAGTAGTCAACTAAGTAGCAAGAACGAGGGCCAAATCGAAGACAAAGGCGAAGGAGAAGAAGGAGAAGATGATGCTAAAGTAAAAGTAAAAGTCATACATTTCACAGGTGTCAAAAACTCACATGGGTGAAGCTGCCAGCTGAGTGCTGACTGTATCCTGAATCCAATGTCTGAAATGTGGCAGTTGTGGCAACAGAGATGCACTTAAGTACCGTTGACAGGCGAACTTTGGACATACGCGGCAAGTATAAATAACAGATTTGTGTTTATCTGCAAGATATCCTTTTGATAATTTTCTTCTTTCTGCTTGACTCACTTGTGTTCACTTTGCTTGGCGCGACTTTTATTTGCTGTTCACACGGAATTTAGTCACGGCATTGAGACCGGGCCGCTTATCGGTCATACATTGAAAACACTCTAACTGACTCGAACAAACACACACACACAGACACACGCGCGTTGCATGCGATTTGGGTCAAAGTGCTAACAAAGCAACAATGCAGCTGCAGCACATGGCAGTTGCCGCTTTTTCACTTGTGATGTGATGTGATGTGTGCTTGGCTTCTGGTCCCGCTACTGCTTGCCTGCCTGGCTGCCTGGCTGCCAGCTTCCGTTTCCGGTGCAGGCGCTTTCACTTTTATTTTTTATATTTTTGTTGCATATATTTTTGCTGGTTGGTGCCAACTTTTTTAGTTGCGTTCACAGTTGCGCTGACAATTTGCTGAGCAACATTTTAAGCTGCTGCTCTTGTGATAGACACAGAGAGACACACAGAAATGGTGACACAGGACGAATTTCACGCCTTGTTGCTGCCTTTAACTTGCACAGTATTTTTCCATGCTCACAAATGCGTTTTCAAGGATAAGCAAGGATAGGCGCCCCACACATACTCATACAAACGCGCACATACACGCACACACACGCTTACACGTGCGTAAGCCGCCTTTTGTTTTGAACTTGCGACTTGAACTTTTGGCGGCTCGATTGCCAAAAATAAATCTCGGAAACGCGCTGCGCGACTTTTTGCCGGAGGCCGAGTCTGGAAAAAAACTCTTGTTGCTATTGTTGTGGCAAGTGATACAATTGTTGTTGGGATATTATTATTGCTGGCTGGCGTTTTACGGCTTGAGAGCCGTGCGTGGCTGCCGTAACGTGAACAGCTTTCAACGAGTATACGAAGTGAACTGAGAAGGGCGCTCAGGCGCTGCCTCGCCATGGCAAACGAGCAGCCCGACGAGCAGGAGAACGAAAACGAAGAGCAGGACGAGAGCGACAACGACAACTATAGCGGTGCACGTCCGTGTTTTAGTCAAGCTGCGTCCTGAGTGTTCGTGTCTGTCTGACAGCTGGAAAGCTGCTGAGCGCCAGACATGCGCACTGTGCGGAAGAGGGAAACCGAGCGCTTTGGCAACCTTTGCAGGTCAGTTATGCGCCTTCGAATTTCGTTTTCATTTGACATCCAGTGCGCTTGGTGGCTTCCAGTGCGCAGGCAATTTAAGAGCGAGCAGCAGAGTGCAACAGTTCTCTTTAGAGCTGATGCACTCTCTTTTCAAATTCAAATTCAATGGTTAGACGCACAAAATGTGTGTCACAATTCAAAATTGCGTTCACTTCAGCTAATGTCACGTGCTTATTCCGTTACCCATTTAATTAAGCCATGGCAAGCTCAGGCAGACAGTCTGCCTGCCGAAAGGGATCGTAATAGGGGCAGCAACAATTAAAACAGAACAACATTAATGACCGATTTTAAGCCCCATACAACCGCAATGGGTGGTATATATATGCAGATAGTTCGCCGGCGTGGACAGCAAATCAGTGCTCAAAAGAAATTGATCCTATAATGCTTTCTGTTGGCAGAAAAGTTGCGGCAGGCACCGTACCAATGTACGGGGCAGGCCCAGGGCCAGGGGCAGCCGGTAAGGCAGGACTGTCGCAACTAGCAGTTAAACTTTTGCGGTGACCAAACCCAAACGTGAAGAAAACTTGCACCGCAGCTCCTCTCCAGCTGACAACGACAACTATCGCTCGAGCAACATCCGGCTACGTGCGTGGTTGGGCTGTGGTGCGGTGGGGAGCTCACCAAATTAAGGAGATTGCAACCACAGGGTAAAATGTGGAAAGCAGAGACACGGGCAACGGGTGCTGCTCCGCAAAACGTTTGCCCACATGCCGCTTGTCGTTTTCCATTAGTGTGGCGACCAACCTCAATGATTTCTTACTTACAGCGCGCAATTCGTAAGTTTGAGAGTGCGCGGCACATCACATACACGCTCACACACACACATACACACACACACATACACACACACACATACACACACCCACTGATACAGACTAACAGAACCGCATAATCGCAGTCGTATTGGTTTTCGAATGCTGTCGAGTGTCGTTTAGCGCCGTACAACTTGGCCAATGCGTTTCAACTGAGCTCGCGTCCTTATGTGTGTGCGTGTGTGAGCAGTAGGGTAAAAACTTCAGGAAATTGCTTTTGCATGAGCGCTTTGGCGGCTGGAGACCGCAGCGAAGTAGTTACGAAAAGGAAGCTGCGGCGATTGCAAAAGAAACGAAAATGTAAAGAAAAAAGTAAAAAAAAATCAGAAACACTTGCAAGCCACCAAACCTAAGCGAACATAATTGTGTTGGAGAGGGGTAAAGATAAATAGATAGATCTTCAATTTGCCAGTTATCCAAATGTATTTTCATTCTGATTTCATTGCAATTTGATCAGCGGCCCGCTGCTCAATAAATAACGCAAACATACAATCAAACACGGGCAAACTTAAACAAATGCACAGATACAAATCACATTCAGCAGCAGCAGCAGCAACAGCAGGCACGCACACACTCACTGAGAGGGAGATACTGAGCTTGGCACATTGTTTGGTATTTTATTATTTTTTGTGTGCTTTTTTTTGCGTTGATGGCTCGCATGTTTGCCAGCCATTCAGTCAACGGTCAATATGCTTGAATCGCATTCATACACTTTGACCTCGTTTAACTTTTGTCGTCAGCCACGTTCGAAATGATTTCGTGTCTGCCTGCAAACACTGCCCAAAATACACCCCCCCCCCCTCCCCAACACTCCCCCTTGCGCTACTATCACCTACTACAGACCCCATTCGACACTATCGGAGTGTAATGTTTTGTTGTAACAGAAATGTAGTTTTTCTTTTCAATTGAAATATGTTGCCTACTTTTTTGCAGTCAAGTAACTCCAACGACAACTACACAACGCAAATGGGAACACTGCAGTCGGGCGCAACCGACTGCGAAATACTGTGTTACCAGTATTACACAAGGTGACCACAGGTAGCACCTAAAAGATTGTCTAATCATTAATGTGCTATTCAAATTTGGTAACTCAATATGGACTTCAGGGATTTTTCAATGCTGTGGGCGTGTTCTCACCAATCAATGTACAAACAGATGGACAGATAGCAAACCCAATATTTTCCTAACTTTATTAGCAGAGTATAACCAAATGACTGAAAGCAATTGTGTAGAAACGTGTTAGTGGATAGAAAACAAACTGTTAAACCCTGAACAAGTCTACCTCAAAAAAAGGTACAACACATACAATATATTTAAATGCAATATTACTCTGAAGGTTCAACGAAGGCATTCAACATGCAAATCATCTAAGTCGTGTTAGGAGTTATGGTATTAGAAATCAATTGAATTTCATTTCTTAAATATCAATTCCAGACTAATTTCAGTTGTCCTCTTTTATATTTTTGGCAGGAAAATAGTGAATATGATTACTTATTGCATATTTGACACACAAAACATATCAAACAGGCAATTTGAGCATAGATCTATATAATATTACCATTAAACCAAAGTCACTCAAATGAAAACGCAGAAACGATTTTGACATTGCCATACGAAACAGTTAATTAATGCGGCTAAGCAGTTATTTATTGCTATCGAGTTGCGATTGTGTAATATACATCTGTTCCCCTCAGGCATTTGTGTGTTGCTTAATTGCACAAGCAGAAATCTATTGACAGGTTGAACAATGCATTTTAAATGCTCTTCAAGCATATCACATTTTAGTAATCAGACAGGAAAACAACCACGGACCTGCTGTGTTGCCCCAATAATGTAGGCCTATTAAATCAATTATAGTTGTTGCTCTCTTCTGCTACTACTTTAACTAAGGCTGACAGACAGACAGACAGGCAGCCTGACGGACTCACTTACCGAGTGTCTGACGGATTGGCAACATGTAGTTAAGGAGCACATCAGAGTGAGTCTCTGGTGTAGGCCTGTACAGGTAGTATTTGCACAATGCCCCGGGGCAAAATCAGTGCTAGGCTCAAAGACATTCATATGTACACATACAATTGTGTGTCTATTTATGCTGTGCTTGTGTGTGAATTTAATAACTTACAAAATTGTTACGAACTTCAAATAAGCATTGTGGCTGTGCGAATATTGACTCAACAAATTACCTGATTACCTTTGGGTCAAGCCATTTTTTCTTTGGTCACACAGCGATACTAAATGTAAATGTGTATGTTAAACACACGCACACACACACACATCCAGAGACAGACACATACTTGCACTCGCGCTTCACACAGACGCAAATTAATTAAAAGTTTTGTGTGTTGTCTAGCATAATGTTTTGTGTGGATGATTCGTTTTGTTCTGTGTTATTTTATTTTGTTTAGTTTTATTTTTAATTTTTGTATTCATATGCATATGCTTATGTGCGCGACCTTGTATCCAAGTTAACAATTTAGGGCACACGTCGCAATGTTTACAAATAATAATGGAATTTATGACCCTGCTCTACACAGCTGTATCTGCATTTGTACTCCAGCTGTATGTGTGTGTGTGTGTATATGTCTGTGCGTGGTTGTGTGTACTTCAGGGTCGGTAGCTGCTTTGGGGAATTTCCCTCATCAGGCGAGCACCCTCTAACCAAAGTGCATTTTGTATACGGGTAATTTTTTAGCCATTTGCCAGGAAAAAAAAACTAAAATTAATTTAATGCTTGGCTGCAAAATTATTCTAAGCATTTTAAGCTGAATACATATGTACACTTAACTTGCAGTAGTACATATTATATAACTTTTTTTTTTCGTACGCTTGTGATTTTGAATAATTTTATATAGCATCCAGCTGGGCCCTGGCTAAGAGTAGAAGCACACACATATCAAAAGCAAAAGTAAGAGCCGACTTGACATCATTCGTTCAAAATGCTTCAAAATATTATTCTGCGCTTTTTCTCATATGTGATACCGCACAAGTCCTCTATGGAATTAATATATGTACGTTAAGCAAGTCACCGCAACAATGGAATGCGTTGCAACTCCAAAAATGCATTGTAAATGCAATGTAACGATTCATAATCCTTCGAAAGTTAATCAACTCACATTTCAGCAACATTTGGGTACATACACTTTCTCACACCCAAGATATGTAACAAGAACTTAACTGTTTGAAAAAATCATTAAATTAAACCAATGCTTCATAGCGAAAGAAATTAAAGAAAACCCCCGGTTTTAGCTTAGACACAACCATCAGATTTCCCTATGTGGATTTTCTAAACTTCAGGGTTATTTTTTTCTGAATGTGTTTATTTCTTTTATCGGTATTAAAAATATTACTGCACATACCACTTTTCAATACCATCTAGGTGTTCTAGCTACAGTGCTCAAATTCAAAGCGATAAAATAAATACTTAGTATGTATGTCATTAAAAAATCTTACAAATATCTGTTTCAGAAAGAGACACATATAAATATAAAAAATAATTGAAGCATTTGTAAAACCATTTAGAAAGCCAAAGTACAGCAAGTGCTGAAGAATTTTAGTCTGTCCCAAATTTAAATGCCAAATGAAAGTGTTAACTGTTATGTTTAGATAACAAATTAATTGCTCGTGATTGGCGAATTGTGCATTCATAGAAAAAATAAAACAAAATGTATATTTTGTTGCCAAATATAGAGTTCTGTCAGAGGTGGACAAGCGCGCCTCGTTGTTAACTCCATTAATTTGCAGCATATCAAAAACAGATTGACACTCCTATCTGAGTGTTGTCCTGTGTGTGTGTGTGTTGCGCTTTTAACAAGACACACTGAGCGGCATATAGGGAGTGTGTCTGTGTGTGTGTGTGTGGCATCCTTATTCGAGCCAGTGTCCTGTGCGTTCATGTGTGCACCTGTCGTCAGGTGTTTGTCGAGCTGCGAGTTGAGCTGCTAAATTGGAAGGGAGGGTGAAGGTGGGGCGGGGATCAGTCCAAAATGTGTGTAAGCAACTGCAAACATGTTCGCACAGCTGCGCACTGTGGCATTAATTTCCGTTAATTAAAATAAATACGTCAAGCGATAATAAATGACTCGCTGATGATATTAAGTGCACATACCAGCATCCTGCCAGTCGAGATAAAAGCCAAAAATGACACGCGCCAACTGCAATTAGTTGAGAGGGCGACAAACATTTAAAGTGGTGTGGGATAGAGGGGGAGGAGGGTACGGGGACAGCTGCCCAGATTGGTTCTAAGACATGTGCGCTACATTAAACTGCTTAATTGATACGACTCGATTCGGCTACAAAATGAGTTTTGTGTCCACACAGCTGCGACCACACAACACTCTCTTTTTGACCAGGGCCAAAGTCGCTGGCTTTATTACACTGCATAAATTCCAAAAAGAATTCTAGACGATGACAGCACGAAAGCTGCTCTGTCAGCCAACATATGAAATGAGTGTGTGTGTGCCGTACAAAACACCTGGGAATAGTCAAGTGTGGGCAGCGGATAGAGGGCTAGCAAATAACTAAAGCAAAACACAAATACGTTGTGCCTTAAATGGCAGCAGCTACAGCTACAAACAACTGCAGCCAGAGAGAGCTGAAGCATCTGCTTACCTGCAGCTGAATCGGAAGCCGAAGGAACTGAAGTGTGAGCTGTACAAAGGCAAACAAAAGATTATCCTTGCCCTTACTTCACGCGCTGCCTTTGGACACAACATACTTGCTTTATACAACACACAACACACACACGCACACACACACATACACACACACACATAATATTCAGCACACTCGCATACACTCACATGAGTTTATTTGGAGCCAGGCAGCCTGGCTGCTGTTGCTTCTATTGAAACGTTGAAGTAATGAAAAAAAATGTCAACTTGTGCACAGCAACAAGGAATGAGATATATAGAGGGAGAGAGAGAGCGAGAGAGTCAGTCAGTTGCTGCTGCGAGACGCACAACAAAAGCTACAACGACACCGACAACAAAACATGTGTCAAACGCCAGACATTCTGAGGAATATTAATAACACTCACCGAGCATATTTTTCATTAGAGCTCCACTGAAATGTCAATCTGGTGATATATATGTAAGCCCACACATATATAATAACTTTAAAGCAGATTATGCAAAATGTATTTCCTTATCAGGCAGCAAATTTAATAATTGCAGATGAATTTTTTATGTACTCCGATTTGAAAGCCAAATTGTGAGCTTATCTTGGCTGCGATTAGCGGCCATTTTACAACGATCCTTTGTTGTCGGCGAGCATTCATTAAAGTCAAACAGGACCCTGCATATAATATAAAACTAACATACAATTCAACCTTGAGCGAATACACAGCAAAACAAGTAAGAATTCTCTACTCAAAAGAGCTCGAATTGGAAATACCCTAATCACAATACCTTAACTATTATAAGTCGTTAATTTGAATATACGATTATCTAACGTGTTTTTTAATCGATATTGTTCACACTTTTACAGATGACCCACATTATTTCAAGGTATATTAATATCCAATTAGAAAGCTGTATCCGAAAAATTTGGGCACTCATTGCCGTTCAAACTGGATAGCTAGATTTAATAACAATATTATATTCAGCAAGATTTTAAGTATATCCTCAATTTGAAAACTTAAACTCCGCCACAGTCATTCCAAATACCAACACAAAATAAAAACTAAATATATGAGATTCATATCAAACTATCGAGGCTGCTTAGGTTAAGTTTCTACAGGGCATTATTAATTCAGGTTGCAAAGTCAACATGTGCAACAACTCACAAAATTGGCTGCTAGCCCAACTCATAAAACATAACATGAATAATTTAAAATATCAAAACTTAAAAGCAAACTTTTTGAATGTATTGAAAACTTTAATAAAACGTTGCTATATAAAGGAATGCATCACCGACGAACCATTAGATACAATTGGTATTCAGCCCAGAATGCTCTTCAGACTGATCAGGCAAGCGCCGTTGACGGAGAAGGTGGCCTCCCAGGATAGCTGCATCTATCTCTACCGTGCTATGAAGCTTATTGGATGGATACCGCCAAAAGAAGGGCTCTTACGCTATGTGTATCTCTGTTGGACACTGATGACTTTTGTGTGGTGCACCACTTACTTGCCACTGGGTTTTCTCGGCAGCTATATAACTCAAATTAAGTTGTTTACGCCGGGCGGGTTTTTAACGTCGTTGCAGGTGTGCATAAATGCGTACGGCTCCTCGATAAAGATGACCGTCGTCTACTTGCAGCTTTGGCGCCTGATTAAAGCCAAGGATTTACTGGACAAGATGGATGTGCGCTGCACAAGTCTCGAGGAGCGCGAGAAAATTCATCGCGTTGTCGCGCGGTGTAATTACGTCTTTCTCATCTTTACCATTGTCTACTGCAGCTATGGGTTCTCCACCTATCTCAGCTCCGTACTCAGCGGTCGTCCTCCCTATCAGCTATATAATCCATTCTTGGACTGGCATGATGGCACACTCAAGTTATGGATTGTCTCGACGCTGGAATATCTAATAATGGCGGGCGCTGTACTGCAGGATCAGTTGTCGGACACCTATGCTTTGGTATATTCGCTCATCCTGCGCACTCATCTAGAACTACTCAACGGACGTATTACCAGGCTGCGCACCAATCCAGAAATGACTGAGGACGAGAACTACGAGGAGCTGGTGAATTGCGTCCTGGATCACAAGCTGATATTGGAGTTAGGCAAATCGTAGATAATTACTTGGCAATATTATATGACTATTTCTCTTCTCAGATACTGCGCTCTTATTCGACCTGTCATATCAGGCACTATTTTCACACAGTTTCTGCTCATTGGTCTTGTCCTTGGACTGACCCTGATCAATTTGTTCTTCTTCTCTGACATTTGGACGGGACTCGCCTGTGCTCTGTTTGTCATCACCATTCTGCTGCAGACGTTCCCCTTCTGCTACATCTGCAACTTGATTATCGATGACTGCGAGGACCTTGGACATGTCCTCTTTCAGAGCAATTGGATAGGATCGAGCTCGCGATATCGGTCCACACTATTTTACTTTCTGCACAATGTGCAGCAGCCCATCGCTTTCATCGCCGGCGGTATCTTGCCGATATCAATGAGCAGCAACATAAGCGTAAGTTTTGCAGCCTGATATACACATAACTATTATTGTTATTATTATGTTGAATTTTGTTTGTTTTTCTATTTCAAAGGTAGCTAAGTTTGCGTTTTCGGTTATTACCATCGTTAGGCAAATGAATATTGCGGATAGATTCAAAACTGATTGATTGAGTATAATATTTGTTTATTTATCTATTATACAAAGCAAATTAGGAAACCTTTGTGTAGTTTAGTGTGATTTTGTCAAGTCGTATTGTGCAATTGATTAATTGTTTTAATAAATATATTTACGCTCCAAAGGAAAAAGTAAGTTCTTAGCAGTGTTAATTGCCAACATTTTCTCAGCTGAACCCTCCACGACGGTGCCGACTGAATATAGCATCACAGTGGTCCGCAAGGTACCGTGGTAAGGGGGCAAATCATGGTTCGAGGTAGTGCCGGACCAAGGTGAAGCGCGGAGCATATCGAATACCAGGCGACATCCGAAATCATTAAGCCTTACCTGCATAGTGCAGATCTCTGTGCAGGCGGACATTTTTTCTCCGCAACTCGAATGGATCGGAAAATAAATAAAATCAAAGCAAAAGATTCCGCCATTCGACAAAAGCCGTAAGGGAGAAATCCTTTATTCACAACAAGAGTATTTAATATATTTGATTATATTAAGACTAGTAGCCAATGCTTAGTCTTTCAACAACGATAGAAAATTAATCAAAACGATTCTGCGAACCAACTACTCATTAGCAGCAGCAGCCGGCCGATCAGCGAGCGCCCTTTGTCGATAGAGAGAGAGAGAGAGAGAGAGAGAGAGAGAGAGAGAGGGAGAGACAGAGATAGAGAGGGAGAGACAGAGAGAGAGAGCGCGGTACAATAAGAGCGCTGTTAACGCTGGCTGCTGCAGTTTAAACTGCACATAACATTGTGTGGATATGTAACTCCGACTAACAATAGAATATTTAGCCACGCAGGACTTTAACTTCAAGTATAAATCAATTAATTATTAATTACAACTTCTTTGCTGCTGCTGCCAACAACAGGAGCAGCTGCACTGACAACCGAGGTGCAACTGCTGCTAACGGCATCGACGGCACCGCCACTGCTGCTGACGCTGCTGCTCCCGACGACCACATTGTCACTCTGCAGATAGCTGGCCACCTCTCAGCCAAAAGTGGTCGGGGAACCTGTTTGGTTGGCCAGTGGCACTGGTGTAGTTGGCAGAGATCCTGCCACACTCGCCTCCACAGAAGTGTAGCCGAGCACATGTGGAGCTAGACTTTCGGCAGGAAATGCAGTCAAACGCTTATCTTGGCTGCGATTAGCGGCCATTTTACAACGATCCTTTGTTGTCGGCGAGCATTCACTAAAGTCAAACAGGGCCCTTCATATAATATAAAACTAACATACAATTCAACCTTGAGCGAATACACAGCAAAACAAGTAAGAATTCTCTACTCAAAAGAGCTCGAATTGGAAATACCCTAATCACAATACCTTAACTATTATAAGTCGTTAATTTGAATATACGATTATCTAACGTGTTTTTTAATCGATATTGTTCACACTTTTACAGATGACCCACATTATTTCAAGGTATATTAATATCCAATTAGAAAGCTGTATCCGAAAAATTTGGGCACTCATTGCCGTTCAAACTGGATAGCTAGATTTAATAACAATATTATATTCAGCAAGATTTTAAGTATATCCTCAATTTGAAAACTTAAACTCCGCCACAGTCATTCCAAATACCAACACAAAATAAAAACTAAATATATGAGATTCATATCAAACTATCGAGGCTGCTTAGGTTAAGTTTCTGCAGGGCATTATTAATTCAGGTTGCAAAGTCAACATGTGCAACAACTCACAAAATTGGCTGCTAGCCCAACTCATAAAACATAACGGAGCAGAGCGCGAAATTCTCAAGTGAATAATTTAAAATATCAAAACTTAAAAGCAAACTTTTTGACTGCATTGAAAACTATAATAAAACGTTGCTATATAAAGGAATGCATCACCGACGAGCCATTAGATACAATTGGTATTCAGCCCAGAATGCTCTTCAGACTGATCAGGCAAGCGCCGTTGACGGAGAAGGTGGCCTCCCAGGATAGCTGCATCTATCTCTACCGTGCTATGAAGCTTATTGGATGGATACCGCCAAAAGAAGGGCTCTTACGCTATGTGTATCTCTGTTGGACACTGATGACTTTTGTGTGGTGCACCACTTACTTGCCACTGGGTTTTCTCGGCAGCTATATAACTCAAATTAAGTTGTTTACGCCGGGCGGGTTTTTAACGTCGTTGCAGGTGTGCATAAATGCGTACGGCTCCTCGATAAAGATGACCGTCGTCTACTTGCAGCTTTGGCGCCTGATTAAAGCCAAGGATTTACTGGACAAGATGGATGTGCGCTGCACAAGTCTCGAGGAGCGCGAGAAAATTCATCGCGTTGTCGCGCGGTGTAATTACGTCTTTCTCATCTTTACCATTGTCTACTGCAGCTATGGGTTCTCCACCTATCTCAGCTCCGTACTCAGCGGTCGTCCTCCCTATCAGCTATATAATCCATTCTTAGACTGGCATGATGGCACACTCAAGTTATGGATTGTCTCGACGCTGGAATATCTAATAATGGCGGGCACTGTACTGCAGGATCAGTTGTCGGACATTTATGCTTTGGTATATTCGCTCATCCTGCGCACTCATCTAGAACTACTCAACGGACGTATTACCAGGCTGCGCACCAATCCAGAAATGACTGAGGACGAGAACTACGAGGAGCTGGTGAATTGCGTCCTGGATCACAAGCTGATATTGGAGTTAGGCAAATCGTAGATAATTACTTGGCAATATTATATGACTATTTCTCTTCTCAGATACTGCGCTCTTATTCGACCTGTCATATCAGGCACTATTTTCACACAGTTTCTGCTCATTGGTCTTGTCCTTGGACTGACCCTGATCAATTTGTTCTTCTTCTCTGACATTTGGACGGGACTCGCCTGTGCTCTGTTTGTCATCACCATTCTGCTGCAGACGTTCCCCTTCTGCTACATCTGCAACTTGATTATCGATGACTGCGAGGACCTTGGACATGTCCTCTTTCAGAGCAATTGGATAGGATCGAGCTCGCGATATCGGTCCACACTATTTTACTTTCTGCACAATGTGCAGCAGCCCATCGCTTTCATCGCCGGCGGTATCTTGCCGATATCAATGAGCAGCAACATAAGCGTAAGTTTTGCAGCCTGATATACACATAACTATTATTGTTATTATTATGTTGAATTTTGTTTGTTTTTCTATTTCAAAGGTAGCTAAGTTTGCGTTTTCGGTTATTACCATCGTTAGGCAAATGAATATTGCGGATAGATTCAAAACTGATTGATTGAGTATAATATTTGTTTATTTATCTATTATACAAAGCAAATTGGGAAACCTTTGTGTAGTTTAGTGTGATTTTGTCAAGTCGTATTGTGCAATTGATTAATTGTTTTAATAAATATATTTACGCTCCAAAGGAAAAAGTAAGTTCTTAGCAGTGTTAATTGCCAACATTTTCTCAGCTGAACCCTCCACGACGGTGCCGACTGAATATAGCATCACAGTGGTCCACAAGGTACCGTGGTAAGGGGGCAAATCATGGTTCGAGGTAGTGCCGGACCAAGGTGAAGCGCGGAGCATATCGAATACCAGGCGACATCCGAAATCATTAAGCCTTACCTGCATAGTGCAGATCTCTGTGCAGGCGGACATTTTTTCTCCGCAACTCGAATGGATCGGAAAATAAATAAAATCAAAGCAAAAGATTCCGCCATTCGACAAAAGCCGTAAGGGAGAAATCCTTTATTCACAACAAGAGTATTTAATATATTTGATTATATTAAGACTAGTAGCCAATGCTTAGTCTTTCAACAACGATAGAAAATTAATCAAAACGATTCTGCGAACCAACTACTCATTAGCAGCAGCAGCCGGCCGATCAGCGAGCGCCCTTTGTCGATGAGAGAGAGAGAGAGAGAGAGAGAGAGAGAGAGAGAGGGAGAGACAGAGATAGAGAGGGAGAGACAGAGAGAGAGAGCGCGGTACAATAAGAGCGCTGTTAACGCTGGCTGCTGCAGTTTAAACTGCACATAACATTGTGTGGATATGTAACTCCGACTAACAATAGAATATTTAGCCACGCAGGACTTTAACTTCAAGTATAAATCAATTAATTATTAATTACAACTTCTTTGCTGCTGCTGCCAACAACAGGAGCAGCTGCACTGACAACCGAGGTGCAACTGTTGCTAACGGCATCGACGGCACCGCCACTGCTGCTGACGCTGCTGCTCCCGACGACCACATTGTCACTCTGCAGATAGCTGGCCACCTCTCAGCCAAAAGTGATCGGGGAACCTGTTTGGTTGGCCAGTGGCACTGGTGTAGTTGGCAGAGATCCTGCCACACTCGCCTCCACAGAAGTGAAGCCGAGCACATGTGGAGCTAGACTTTCGGCAGGAAATGCAGTCAGGACACTTCAAACGCAGAACGCCAGCGTAGCGAAAAATCCACCTTTGCTGCAACATTCTCGTGCATAAGACTGAGTATATCCGAAGTATGGAATACTCAGAAGATAGACCATGCATCTATTCTAGTGGGAAATGTAAAGATACCCACAAAACGGTCTACTCTTTGCCAGTACTACAACTCAATATACAATACTTCCCCCTGGGGCAGGAATGTAACCATCTGCACAGACAGCACAAAGTTTGAAAATCGCGTTGGCGGTCCCGTTTACTCTGCACAACTGAGCATTCAGGTATCCTCCAGTCTACCACAGTCTACCAGTCTACAAAATAGAAAACTGACTCGAGTCAAATGGAAAAATGCCAACTGCGGTCGAATAGCAGGCCAAACCTGGCCTAATTTAAATAACAAGCACAGGAAAGAAATTTGTAGTCTAAGTCGCACAAATTGCTCCGCGGTAATTAGTGCTATAACCGGCCACTGGCAAGTGGGTTTTCATGCCAATAGACTCAAAGCATCCTATAATATTTCTACAGAAGCTGTAGAGACGAAGATGAGATAGAATCTCAGGAATACTTATTCTACTTCTGCGCTGCACTGGCCAGGAAAAGAATCGCTACACTGGGAGATCACTTCTTATCAGGTCTATCACAGTTAGAGAATATTGGAGTGAGCAGAATTGCGAAATTCATAAATGCAACTGGTTGGATTATTCCCTGATTTATGCTCTCAAAGTACATGTTGAAGTGCAAAAGAAATGAAGTGAGATCCATACGGTTCTAAAAACGGTCCAAGAAAGGCCTGTGTGTGTCGACCTTATGGTTGGCAATCGTCTAACCTAACCTAATTTTTAATAATTTGAGTCGGTTTAAGATGATTTAATTTACCGAGCTACAGTCAATGAAAAACGAAAAAGAAAAAAAAAATTAAATCTCTCAGGGTGATATATATATATTATATTTATATATCATATAGTTTTTTTGTGTAAACTAAATTTGAAAGGTTCATCAGCTCGAAACATTGTGCTGTAAATATCGATTAAAATCTAAATGGGCTCAAAATATAAATATATATATATAATTAAGTTATGAACCCATTTTTATAATTACTAACAAAATTCAATTGGCAACACTTATTTCATTCGGCTGCGCTTGCTTTGGATAGTTTTTCCGCTAAATTCATTTGCTTAACCAGCGTAAATACAGAGAATGAGAATTTTGTTGCCTGCGAAATATAACACAGTAATTAGATGAGTTAAGAATAGTTTTTGTATATGTTATGATCCGACTTACATTCAGATTGGTAGCCACAGAAATTGTTAATATATTACCAGCCATGAAAACAATGGGCTTCTGTAACGATTGCAAAAAGTGAAGCAAAGTTTTCTTGTACCGCTGCTCTTGGTCGATCCAGTTGGACTCGAAAAGGGCATCCGCTAGTTTATCGCAGTCATCTGCCAGATAGTTGCACAGAATGCAGAATGGCGTTGTCTCCAAAAGCACCGCTGACATAAAGGACATTGCCGCAATTCGTGAGCCAAAGTTGGCAAACATTACAATGTTGATAATAGTAAACCCCAGAACGAGACCCACTACCAAGAGTTGCACGAAGATGGTGCCACCAATCATGGGACGCAAAGTATCACAGAAGCTGCAAGGGGCAAAGTAAATTATTGAAGGCATCAACTCCATCTAACAAACTGAATCACCTCAAAATAACCTTGTGATCCTCAATGCAATCAACGAGCTTTTGGTAACGCTGATCCGACGGCTCATCAGGATCATTGCCCAGCTGTCGCAGACGATCCGCAAAGTTAGCCAGGTGAGCGCGCAACGGGAGCACATAATTGATCGGATAACAATCGACGCAGACGTCCTGGAAGCAGGCGCCCATCATGGCAAAGTACTCTAGGCCCGACTGCACACAGAGCTGCAACCGGCTTGCACGCCAGTCCAGCCAGGGATAATAGTTCTGGAACATGGGCACGCCCATGGCGACGGAACTTAAGAATGTATTCGTCGCATAGAGTAAGTAGACGGTCATGAAGCAAAAGAATATGCGATTGCTGTTCGAGACAGCACGATGCGATCTGGCCCGCTCGCTGGGCTTTGTCAGTCGTCTGTCCAGCTTATCCAGTGCAAGATTGGCCTGATCGAAGCGCTTCACCAGCACCCAGACAATGATCACCTTGGTGGAGCAGGACCATGCATTGAATGTCACCTGCAGCGAAGTGAGAAACTCACCCGGCGACAAATCGGAGAAATGCGACATGTAGCCCGATACGAAGCCAATGGGCTGATAGAATGTGGAGCATAGATTCAGCGCAAAGGACCACAGACAATAGGTGAGAAAATAGCGTTGCGGCGGAGTGCGTATGCCCATCAGGAAGATGCAGCGTAGCAAGTATAGCGTTGCCTTGCGTGACTCGGCTGGGGCACTATCCGGCTTCGGATATATGCTGTCAAAGATTTTGCGGAACACCATGTTGCAAGCAAAGCTATCGATAGTCTTATGAAGCGCTGTCTGCTCAACTGCCTCTTTTTATAAGCGAACGCTGGGCTCTGTGATTATAAACTCATCAGTATGCGGCGCTGTGCTAAATTCATGGCTAGCACTTACAAACGCGTTAAAATCAATTAAAGTCAATCAGACAGTAGTTGAGCTTGTTGGACCCCTTACGATGCGGTATATAAGTCTAGATCCTGTCTGTTGCTGTTGTTTTAACGACTTGTCACGTAATACTTGGAGAAGTGCTAAAATTTACACTACTGCTTTAATATCTGATGAGTCATGAGCGATGTTGCTCTACAGGCTGTGGCTATTCTCATTGACCTGTCGGCCCGTCAAAATTCAATTTTCAATTAGTGCACGTCTTTTATAAACCATTAATGATTTATGAAAAGCTAATCTTACTATTAACATTAGTAAATCGAACTTTAGCATGACAGAAATTACATACCTTGGATTTATCATCGGGAATGGTCAAATAAAAGCAAACCCAGACAAAATGAAAGCTATTTCAGAGTTCCCTGTATTATAATATAATTACGCAGATTTTTGGGATTATCTGGTTGGTACCTACGATTTGTGGAAAACTACGCTTCTGTCACTTTTGCATTAACAGAGTTGTTAACGAAAAAAAAATGTTTAGAGTGGAATGAGAAGGCTCAACAGTCTTTAGAAACTTTAAATTCTTGTTTAACGAACTCATCAATATTAATAACCCCCGATTTATCAAAACCGTTGGTTTAGCTTACGTCGCAAGCATGTATGGTATCGGTTGTGTATTAGCTCAAGAGCGAGACAACGCGGAATTACCAATTGCCTTCATGTCTGAAAAAATTAAATAAAGCCCAACGCAACTATTTGGTTACTGAATTGGAATGTTTTGCTGTTATCAAAGGTATTAAAAAGTTTCGTTCCTACATTGAGGGACAGGAATTCGTGGTTTTTACAGCTCATGCAGCATTACAATGGCTGATGCGTCAGAAAGATTTAATTGGGAGACTTGCAAGATGGTCAATGAAATAAAGAAGTTTAACAATAGTGCATGGAAAAGGATCCCAGAATGTTATTGCAGATACCTTATCCCGTCAGAATGACCCAGTAAATGAAAAAGTTCTTGGCATTGGACCAATAATATATTTCGGCTCAGAACGTTTTAAATCACCAGAATATTTCAGTCTAATTGAGAACATTAATTTAAACCATTCCAAGTTACCAGGCTTGAAAGTAATTGATAATTATGTTTATAAAAGAAACGAGTTCGCCACTGAGGAAAAAGCACGAGAAGACTTGAGTTGAAAACTCTGTGTTCCATCAGGACTAATTACCGATGCTTTAAATCAAGCTCATGACGCGCCAAGCTCTGCGCATTGTGGGATGAGTAAGACGGTTAGGTAGCTTATACATAAAATTAAATAATACTCTGGTGCACTACATACTTTGGTTAAGTTTCCTCAGGCCATCAGTAATTCAGGTTGGAAATTCAACATGTGCAATGACTCTCAAAATTAAAGGAAACTCTCAAGTGAATAATTATTAATAATTAAAAAAATTAAAATTTAATAGCAAACTTTTCGATTGAATTAAAAACTTGAAAAAAACGTTGCTAGACCAGCACCTATATAAAGGAATGCATCACCGACGAGCCGTTAGATACAATTGGTATTCTGCCCAGGATGCTCTTCAGACTGATCAGGCAAGCGCCGTTGACGGAGAAGGTGGCCTCCCAGGATGGCTGCATCTATCTCTACCGTGCTATGAAGTTTATTGGATGGATACCGCCAAAAGAAGGGCTCTTACGCTATGTGTATCTCTGTTGGACACTGATGACTTTTGTGTGGTGCACCACTTACTTGCCACTGGGTTTTCTCGGCAGCTTTATAACGCAAATTAAGTTGTTTACGCCGGGCGGATTTCTAACGTCGTTGCAGGTGTGCATAAATTGTTACGGCTCCTCGGTAAAGATGACCGTCGTCTACTCGCAGCTTTGGCGCCTGATTCAAGCCAGGGATTTACTGGACAAGATGGATGTGCGCTGCACAAGTCTCGAGGAGCGCGAGAAAATTCATCGCGTTGTCGCGCGGTGTAATTACGTCTTTCTCATCTTTACCATTGTCTACTGCAGCTATGGGGGCTCCACCTATCTCAGCTCCGTACTCAGCGGTCGTCCTCCCTATCAGCTATATAATCCATTCTTGGACTGGCATGATGGCACACTCAAGTTATGGATTGTCTCGACGCTGGAATATCTAATAATGGCGGGCGCTGTACTGCAGGATCAGTTGTCGGACACCTATGCTTTGGTATATTCGCTCATCCTGCGCACTCATCTAGAACTACTCAACGGACGTATTACCAGGCTGCGCACCAATCCAGAAATGACTGAGGACGAGAACTACGAGGAGCTGGTGAATTGCGTCCTGGATCACAAGCTGATATTGGAGTTAGGCAAATCGTAGATAATTACTTGGCAATATTATATGACTATTTCTCTTCTCAGATACTGCGCTCTTATTCGACCTGTCATATCAGGCACTATTTTCACACAGTTTCTGCTCATTGGTCTTGTCCTTGGACTGACCCTGATCAATTTGTTCTTCTTCTCTGACATTTGGACGGGACTCGCCACTGCCGTGTTTTTCGTCGCCATTCTGCTGGAAACGTTCCCCTTCTGCTACATCTGCAACATGATTATCGATGACTGCGAGGACCTTGGACATGCCCTCTTTCAGAGCAATTGGATAGGATCGAGCTCGCGATATCGGTCCACACTATTTTACTTTCTGCACAATGTGCAGCAGCCCATCGCTTTCATCGCCGGCGGTATCTTTCCGATTTCGATGAGCAGCAACATAAGCGTAAGTTTGGCAGCCTGATATACACATAACTATTATTGTTATTATTATGTTGAATTTTGTTTGTTTTTCTATTTCAAAGGTAGCTAAGTTTGCGTTTTCGGTTATTACCATCGTTAGGCAAATGAATATTGCGGATAGATTCAAAACTGATTGATTGAGTATAATATTTGTTTATTTATCTATTATACAAAGCAAATTAGGAAACCTTTGTGTAGTTTACTGTGATTTTGTCAAGTCGTATTGTGCAATTGATTAATTGTTTTAATAAATATATTTACGCTCCAAAGAAAAAAGTAAGTTCTTAGCAGTGTTAATTGCCAACATTTTCTCAGCTGAACCCTCCACGACGGTGCCGACTGAATATAGCATCACAGTGGTCCGCAAGGTACCGTGGTAAGGGGGCAAATCATGGTTCGAGGTAGTGCCGGACCAAGGTGAAGCGCGGAGCATATCGAATACCAGGCGACATCCGAAATCATTAAGCCTTACCTGCATAGTGCAGATCTCTGTGCAGGCGGACATTTTTTCTCCGCAACTCGAATGGATCGGAAAATAAATAAAATCAAAGCAAAAGATTCCGCCATTCGACAAAAGCCGTAAGGGAGAAATCCTTTATTCACAACAAGAGTATTTAATATATTTGATTATATTAAGACTAGTAGCCAATGCTTAGTCTTTCAACAACGATAGAAAATTAATCAAAACGATTCTGCGAACCAACTACTCATTAGCAGCAGCAGCCGGCCGATCAGCGAGCGCCCTTTGTCGATAGAGAGAGAGAGAGAGAGAGAGAGAGAGAGAGAGAGGGAGAGACAGAGATAGAGAGGGAGAGACAGAGAGAGAGAGCGCGGTACAATAAGAGCGCTGTTAACGCTGGCTGCTGCAGTTTAAACTGCACTTAACATTGTGTGGATATGTAACTCCGACTAACAATAGAATATTTAGCCACGCAGGACTTTAACTTCAAGTATAAATCAATTAATTATTAATTACAACTTCTTTGCTGCTGCTGCCAACAACAGGAGCAGCTGCACTGACAACCGAGGTGCAACTGTTGCTAACGGCATCGACGGCACCGCCACTGCTGCTGACGCTGCTGCTCCCGACGACCACATTGTCACTCTGCAGATAGCTGGCCACCTCTCAGCCAAAAGTGATCGGGGAACCTGTTTGGTTGGCCAGTGGCACTGGTGTAGTTGGCAGAGATCCTGCCACACTCGCCTCCACAGAAGTGAAGCCGAGCACATGTGGAGCTAGACTTTCGGCAGGAAATGCAGTCAGGACACTTCAAACGCAGAACGCCAGCGTAGCGAAAAATCCACCTTTGCTGCAACATTCTCGTGCATAAGACTGAGTATATCCGAAGTATGGAATACTCAGAAGATAGACCATGCATCTATTCTAGTGGGAAATGTAAAGATACCCACAAAACGGTCTACTCTTTGCCAGTACTACAACTCAATATACAATACTTCCCCCTGGGGCAGGAATGTAACCATCTGCACAGACAGCACAAAGTTTGAAAATCGCGTTGGCGGTCCCGTTTACTCTGCACAACTGAGCATTCAGGTATCCTCCAGTCTACCACAGTCTACCAGTCTACAAAATAGAAAACTGACTCGAGTCAAATGGAAAAATGCCAACTGCGGTCGAATAGCAGGCCAAACCTGGCCTAATTTAAATAACAAGCACAGGAAAGAAATTTGTAGTCTAAGTCGCACAAATTGCTCCGCGGTAATTAGTGCTATAACCGGCCACTGGCAAGTGGGTTTTCATGCCAATAGACTCAAAGCATCCTATAATATTTCTACAGAAGCTGTAGAGACGAAGATGAGATAGAATCTCAGGAATACTTATTCTACTTCTGCGCTGCACTGGCCAGGAAAAGAATCGCTACACTGGGAGATCACTTCTTATCAGGTCTATCACAGTTAGAGAATATTGGAGTGAGCAGAATTGCGAAATTCATAAATGCAACTGGTTGGATTATTCCCTGAATAATGCTCTCAAAGTACATGTTGAAGTGCAAAAGAAATGAAGTGAGATCCATACGGTTCTAAAAACGGTCCAAGAAAGGCCTGTGTGTGTCGACCTTATGGTTGGCAATCGTCTAACCTAACCTAATTTTTAATAATTTGAGTCGGTTTAAGATGATTTAATTTACCGAGCTACAGTCAATGAAAAACGAAAAAGAAAAAAAAAATTAAATCTCTCAGGGTGATATATATATATTATATTTATATATCATATAGTTTTTTTGTGTAAACTAAATTTGAAAGGTTCATCAGCTCGAAACATTGTGCTGTAAATATCGATTAAAATCTAAATGGGCTCAAAATATAAATATATATATATAATTAAGTTATGAACCCATTTTTATAATTACTAACAAAATTCAATTGGCAACACTTATTTCATTCGGCTGCGCTTGCTTTGGATAGTTTTTCCGCTAAATTCATTTGCTTAACCAGCGTAAATACAGAGAATGAGAATTTTGTTGCCTGCGAAATATAACACAGTAATTAGATGAGTTAAGAATAGTTTTTGTATATGTTATGATCCGACTTACATTCAGATTGGTAGCCACAGAAATTGTTAATATATTACCAGCCATGAAAACAATGGGCTTCTGTAACGATTGCAAAAAGTGAAGCAAAGTTTTCTTGTACCGCTGCTCTTGGTCGATCCAGTTGGACTCGAAAAGGGCATCCGCTAGTTTATCGCAGTCATCTGCCAGATAGTTGCACAGAATGCAGAATGGCGTTGTCTCCAAAAGCACCGCTGACATAAAGGACATTGCCGCAATTCGTGAGCCAAAGTTGGCAAACATTACAATGTTGATAATAGTAAACCCCAGAACGAGACCCACTACCAAGAGTTGCACGAAGATGGTGCCACCAATCATGGGACGCAAAGTATCACAGAAGCTGCAAGGGGCAAAGTAAATTATTGAAGGCATCAACTCCATCTAACAAACTGAATCACCTCAAAATAACCTTGTGATCCTCAATGCAATCAACGAGCTTTTGGTAACGCTGATCCGACGGCTCATCAGGATCATTGCCCAGCTGTCGCAGACGATCCGCAAAGTTAGCCAGGTGAGCGCGCAACGGGAGCACATAATTGATCGGATAACAATCGACGCAGACGTCCTGGAAGCAGGCGCCCATCATGGCAAAGTACTCTAGGCCCGACTGCACACAGAGCTGCAACCGGCTTGCACGCCAGTCCAGCCAGGGATAATAGTTCTGGAACATGGGCACGCCCATGGCGACGGAACTTAAAAACGTATTCGTCGCATAGAGTAAGTAAACGGTCATGAAGCAAAAGAATATGCGATTGCTGTTCGAGACAGCACGATGCGATCTGGCCCGCTCGCTGGGCTTTGTCAGTCGTCTGTCCAGCTTATCCAGTGCAAGATTGGCCTGATCGAAGCGCTTCACCAGCACCCAGACAATGATCACCTTGGTGGAGCAGGACCATGCATTGAATGTCACCTGCAGCGAAGTGAGAAACTCACCCGGCGACAAATCGGAGAAATGCGACATGTAGCCCGATACGAAGCCAATGGGCTGATAGAATGTGGAGCATAGATTCAGCGCAAAGGACCACAGACAATAGGTGAGAAAATAGCGTTGCGGCGGAGTGCGTATGCCCATCAGGAAGATGCAGCGTAGCAAGTATAGCGTTGCCTTGCGTGACTCGGCTGGGGCACTATCCGGCTTCGGATATATGCTGTCAAAGATTTTGCGGAACACCATGTTGCAAGCAAAGCTATCGATAGTCTTATGAAGCGCTGTCTGCTCAACTGCCTCTTTTTATAAGCGAACGCTGGGCTCTGTGATTATAAACTCATCAGTATGCGGCGCTGTGCAAAATTCATGGCTAGCACTTACAAACGCGTTAGTTGAAATCAATTAAAGTCAATCAGACAGTAGTTGAGCTTGTTGGACCCCTTACGATGCGGTATATAAGTCTAGATCCTGGCTGTTGCTGTTGTTTTAACGACTTGTCACGTAATACTTGGAGAAGTGCTAAAATTTACACTACTGCTTTAATATTTGATGAGTCATGAGCGATGTTGCTCTACAGGCTGTGGCTATTCTCATTGACCTGTCGGCCCATCAAAATTCAATTTTCAATTAGTGCACGTCTTTTATAAACCTTTAATATTATATTAATGAAAAATGCAATTAAATAACAGTTAAATACAACGACAAACGGGAATATTGAAATACACGCATTAAAGCATGATTAAGGTGACTTCAAACGCTGCCAAGCTGATAGTTAAACAATGGCAATCATTTAATTAATAAAATAATACAATTAACATAAATATGAAGTGAATATATAATCATTTAAGAGACAGAAAATTTATAATTGTTATCTCAACGGAATTATGTAATTAAATATGGTACGAAATGCTCCGTAAATTCTAAAAAAAAAAAATCCTTATAAGCGGATCATATTACTCAAACCACAAACAGCAATCGTTAAATTATCGTTAATCGTTAAAATATAGTAATTGAAAATATGGCTATAATCATTAAATGTATACCAATTACTTTTAAGGACATTACTTTTTTTATGTTCCATGTTTTCATTACAATATCGCTGGACATACCTTTTCACTGAAGTACAAATTATTTTATATGGATTGAGTATAAAAACCAAGCATATTTGATGATACATGTATTTAATTATAATAATTATCACATTGCTCGGATGCGTACATTTCAATTTAATAACGTTTAAGTGCAAATAATTGAAATTTGTGGTGCAACATTCGTAATAAATGTTATAATGTATATGGAGCATATTACCACTTAAGCATGCTGGTCATTTAGAAATGCTCATTTTTGTTATCTGTTAATGTATCGTAGTATTTACTTTTATCCCATATCTATTAACGTAGTAACGTATGTTGTATTTACTTTCGGCACTTTAAGAGTCGCCTACAATCAGTTCGAATTCAGAGCTGCGAAAGGTGAATTCGCTGCATGTTTTGGTCTGTGTCTGCAAAAGGTTCGTAACACGTATTGTAATTGCCGGCAACGTGCTCAGCTGCAGTTTGTTCATTTAATTAACAAACTGTGACAGATTTTAAGCGGGTTCCGAAAAGGTGTCAGACTTACCGGAAAAGTTTTAATTAGCCACTTTAAATTCGAGATGTTAAATGTCGGTCCAAATTTAACTGAGTAAAAAGAGCTTAAGCAACGAAATGAGCAAAGAAAAATTGCTGTTCGCTGTGAATAATAACAAAGAATAAAATTATATATCCATATATATCGTCCAGCTCCAACATCTAGGATCATAAGTATCTTAATACTCAATACAATACTACAGCCAACAATTATCCACTACACATTGAAGAGCTAGCATCCTACGCTGACTTATTGACGCAATTCACAGAAGTTTAACTGGCAATCATAAAACTCTGACAATAAAATGTGTAATATATTTATATATACATGTTCTCAGCAGCGTTAATTAAATTGTTTACTGGAAAGCAGTTTAAGGCGAACCATTGCAAGGTGCAAGAGGGTATTTCGAAAAGCGATTGCCTTGCAGCCAAATACAGGGTATCATGTTGACAAACACTCACTACTCACTACCCACAACTTAGTTTCGCTTGTTTTTCGATCTTTGACGATGCGTGTGCTTGTGGGTGGTGCGGGAAGAGTAGGAGGCTGGTCTAGAGCAATCAATATCAAGGTGTCTGAGTCGCAAATATTTAATTTCTGTTTGCTGTTATTCTAGCTGTAGCTGTGTTTTTTTTTTCTTTGCCACAGCCAGGTGTGCAGGTGGGTGGGGAGTGATACACATCGCAACAGGTGCCACATTTTATGGCCTAAAGTAAACTCATTTACACTTGAAACCACAGCAACATGTCTGAAGCGGGCCACAGAAAACCAGCACAGCGAAATGTTGATATTAGCCATCCGAGTTGGCTCGAATCAACAGTTGGCTTTGGGGTCAACTTCAAAACGGAAGCTGTTCTCAAGCGTTTCGACTTCAAAGTAAATAAACATTGAATTACATTTCAGTGCCAGGCTCTCACCACAAAAACTGGAAACAGCAGACGAACAGAGAGACAGAGTGGATTTGACATGGCCAAGTTGCTGTGCTGTTCTATATCGCCGGGCTTTGTGATTGAGATCAATGTTGTATTGATTGGACTGGGTATTATATTTCTAGTCGATCTCTACAATCACATCTACTTGCGGTCGAGCACACTCTCCGAGGTTGACATGACCATCGGCCTGCTGGGGTTGTCCGCACGCATATCTTGGATACGAGGCATCTGTCTATTCGTCTATCTACTGTTCGCCATTTTGGGCATACGCATGTCTAAGAATCCGTCGATCTTCAAGTTTGCCGGCTACATTCTCGCCGGCTTTACCATGCTGCTTTTTACGATATGCATTGCCGTGTCGCGGTATATGAATAGTTCCAGTCTTAGATACTATACGAATATGATGCTGCACGCCCTTTGGATAAAGACACAAATCGAGATTATGGAGGCGCTATTCGATTGCTGTGGCATCCATGGACCTATTGATTATATTATTGCAAATCGAACCTGGTCGAAGGGGGCCTGCTGTAAGCTACCCGATTGTGATGGCTGTCAGGACATGTTTCATGACTATATGAAAAATATTGAAATGGAAATTGTACGCGATAATATTGCATTGTCCTTAATCATATCTATTGCCTTGGCATTAATGATTCTGTACTATAAATCTGCGTCATTGATAGAAGATCCCTACGTACCCGACTATATGGATGAGAAGGATGAGTAACACAGACTGTTATGCTCCAGGAAGCAGGAGGGCTTGATACGCGCAATAAAATTTGATCCGTAGCGATATTTAAGCAGCTGTTTGTATTGCTTATCCTACCATACGGACTGGCTATTAGTAGCTTTATTAACGACCCTTGGCGTGCTTTGCCCAATTGAACTTTAATTCAATGTTGCTATTGCTGCCACGCCCCCCACGACCTGTCGGCAATCGGTGAGTGTGTTTGCCTGCTTGTTGCGCCTCATTAATCGACCTTGTGTCCACATCCCCCCACGGCTGGCTTGGTTGGCAAGGCAACGCTGCCGCGTCTAATGGCCGCACTTAATTAGCTTTCAAAATAAAATGCCCTCGGAATATATTTTAATGGCTTCGATTTCAGCTGTGCTTATTGACAGGATTGGACAAACGATTATGGTTTTACTTTTCGAATTAGCTAGAGATTTATATACGTATACGTGTGTATATCTTTTAAATCGCATTCGCCTGCTCGCTGTTTGTCGCGCCACAATGCGTATGATTAATGCACTTTGGTTTGGGGTCAGAGAAAAAAGCGGTAAACGCTTCATTTGACACGGCCATTAGGAGCTTTAAAAGACTTGTTATGGCATAAACACTTGAAACTTTTAAATACCATCACATCTGAGAGCACTGTCACTGACTCATTCAATGCAGCAGCAACATAAAGTGCTATAAAATTACAAGTAGGAGTATTTTCATAAAATACAATTTTTATGAACTGCAGCACTGACTCTCCCTCCCTTCCTCTCCCTCCCTTCCTCTCCCTCCCTTCTTGTCTCTCTCTCTCTCTCTCTCTCTCTCTCTCTCTCTCTCTCTCTGTCTCTCTGCCACTTTAAGAGAAATAGTTTTTGAAACTTGCTTTGTCATTTTGCAGCAAGTGCGGCCTCAGATTGTGGTGGGTGGCTGTGGGGGTAAGGTTTGGTTGCATCCGTAGCGGTTTGTCTAAGGGAAGCGCCGCCAAAAAATAAACAGCCAAAAAGGATGCGAAATGTAACGGAAGTGCGCGAAATTTTTGCACATTTTTGAAAGCGTCTACTTTCACAGTTGTTGTTGCTACTTTTGTTGTTGTTGCTACATTTGCTGCTGGTTCTGTTTTAGTTGTTGCTTTTGGTATGTCTGTGCGGGCGGTTGGTGGGCCGCCTGTCCCAACTTTATGACATTTTAATGATGTCGACATTTATGACAGTTGGCTTGAAGATCTCGCAATGCTTTGACAGTTGGCCTTTTGGTAACTGAGCACACCGAAATACACTCCTTAAATACTGTGCCAGCCACCGCAAATTGAAAGACAAAAATAAATCGACTCTTTTTTATTTATCTTTTTAGTATTCGCCAGCTTTTTGTGGGTGACAACTGCAGCAATCAAAAGTTTAATAACTAAATTCTTCGCGAAAATCAAATAAAGTGTGTAAGGAAAGTTATCAGTGGAATATCCTGAACGTAAATGCTCTTCCAACCATATTTATTGAGTTCTCCTATCCATACAATACTTTGTAGTTAGCTTTATAGCATAAACTTGTTTTTGAACAAAATCTGAATTTTAAGAATGATTACTCCAATGCTTTCTTTTATGCTTTGAAAATATAATAAAAGTTGTTGTTGGTTTAATTTATTTAAATATCTGCAACAAATAACTTCGTACTATCGTTTAAGGTAAATTCTGATAACATAAACAAACAGACATGGTTAAATCTAGTCTTTTCTTTGCCAAGCATTAAATATAGTCCGTAAAGGTAAGGTTATATTAGCGTCAGAAAATAACCTCAGCCAGAGTATACGAAATGGTTGCTTGCGAGCTGTTGAAATTAATTTAGCGCTGTTTGTATATCACACTCACACACTCGGTTACACACACCCCCTCATGCACAGCAGAAGTGATTTGTTGGCTTCGTTGTGGCTGTTTACCTGCTTGCTGGCAAAGGGTCAGACTCGGTAGCCAGTGTGTGCTTCAGAACAGATTGCGATGGATTTGCTGGCAAATATTGTGACATAAATCAATCACTCAGCAAGCAAACAGCATGCAAAACATGACATTTATTAAAATTCGCAGAATTTGTGTGTGGGTGGGATATTCGGAAAATGTTATGATGGGATCTTGTGATTTTATGTACAAACGTTCCCATAAAGAACGAGAAGTCAAATGATAAAAAATTCATACGCTAAGTTTTAATTAAATTCTAGTACAAGCTGACAGTCGTATAAATAAAAAATATATTGCGTTAATTTAGGTGAAGAGTTGTTCAATGCACGAGCTGCACTCAACTTAAAGTTTTCGAATGACAAAAGTAACTTTCAAGGTTAGCCAAGGGGGTGATGTGCATATCCTTCATAAATGTTGCAAATGACAAATGCTTGTTGTCCTGCGTACTGCCTTTAATTAAGTTTTGTCACGGAAATTGGAGAACAAGCAGCATTGACACAGCAGACGACAAAGTTTCGCTGACATTTCGCATTTGCATTTTTATTATTCTCATTTACGCTTATTTTTGCTACGTTCAATTATATACAGCACACAAAGCAATAATTATTACAGTGCCCAACAGCAACTTGAAATAATTATTTTTATTTTGCAGTAAAATATAAGTTAATTGTGCAACTTTGCACATAAATAAAACAGCTAACAATGTGGTGTGATAAAGGTAAGCAAGAAACCAAATAAAAAAGGGCATCAAAGGAAACTTTACTGTTAGCTGACAAAAAAGTTGTCATCTCGAGAGTTGAAGCGGGAAGGGTAAAACTCATTAAGATGCTAATGTATTATTTAAAACATTCTTTAAATAGCTGTATATATATACAAATTTCAGATTATAAATATATATATTAATTTATTTATAAATTAATCGCATATGTTAATCAAAGTCAAATAAAAGAGATAAATAATATATTCCGAATTTTTTTTAGAAAAAATGTATGAGACCGATTCATATTAGTTTACTTACATATATCTTTCTTAGTACTTGAATGCTTCCAAATTATAATATATAGTAACTTTAGTTAACTTTAGTTAGGGTATTTGAGTCAAGCTTCAATAACTGCCAATCATTTTGTTAGTTGGGTTGGGCGTACAAGAAAAGTTTCAAATCGGATTTTGGTTTGTGGAAGAGGAGGCAGAGGTTAAGTCGATTAGAGATTAGATTTCCATGTGCGGTGTGTCAAACGTAGCAACCATAATGAGATACACACATGCATACACAGACGAATCCATGTACAACAAATTACACAGCTGGCTTGGAATCAGTCCACCGTTTTGTATTGGCACCCTGATTTAAGGAAATCATGTTAGGGAGATGATAAGTTGAGCAGTGTATTGAGTGATCTTTAGATTGGTTGCTAGTCCATAAATTTAGAGTCAGTATTCCTATTACAGAAGATTTTCAAAAGCCAAATGTAAGCCAACAGCTGTTCTTCTTAGTTATAATATGTACGTGGAATTAGCTTGTTAATGGATAAATAAAACAGTACTGAGAAAATAAACACATTGACTAGTCAAAACGCTGTTAAAGCCTACATACCTGAATATTAATTTCAGGTTCTACTGCTCAACTTTGACTGTCTGTCATACAAGAAAATTCCAATTCGAGTTAGACAGTAAATATATAAAGCAAATGCTAAAACTTTTACATGTCGCAGCCGTCAACCGTTGCCAGCCAGTCTTTCACCTGGGGCGTCAAACCTGGCGTATGCTCAATATTTGCATAAACAAATATTTAAGCGATTGCGCTGCTCTTTTGCCTTGGATGTAGCTTATAGCAGCTTTTATGTGTGTATGTATTTGCCAAGAATTTGGCAAGTTTGACTCGAAGTTTATTAGAACCGAGGCCACACAAAGTTAAATTAAGGTTCGGTCGGAGCGAGACAGATAGACAGACAGTGAACGATAAATGGAAGAGAGGTGTTTGCTTGCATTTATTCGGTTAGCTTTATTTTTCCATTTCTTTTTTTTTTTTGTTGGTATTTTTCAATTACCCTTAAAGTTTAAATGTTTGGCAATTGCTGCTGTTGTTTACGTGCTTGTTTTTCCAGCTCTTCATAATTTTACTCAACTAAATTTGTATCTGCTTGTGGGAGTTTTGCCACATGCTTCATATATTTCATCATCTGCTTGTAAGCTTTTTTCGGTTTCAGATTTGGCCCACATTTAAAGTATAGGCTCACTTTTCACATCGTCCGGAACATGGTTGGCATTCAAATGGAATACTACACCCTGTGCCCCCATTTTATTTTTCTCGCTTGTTGCAAAGTTTTGCATTTGTTGTGCCACTTGTGGGGACGGCTTCATCTGGGGCTTAATTCAGTTGAGCAGTCGAGTTGATACGAGTTCTTGTTGCTGACTGTCTGGCCGAGTAATTTATCAGCAGACGTGATAGTTGAGTATTTTTTTGAACAGCCTAACTACTTTTTAAGTTGCGCAGCATTTGGCCAAGTTCGAAGCCACTTAACTTGTCTGCCATGCCATAGCCATAAGCCATTAGGTGCAAATCAATTTCAACTCACTCACTCACTGCCTCACCAAAACTCACAATACAACAAATTATAAGAGGCTTCTGCGTTAATTTGTGCCATGCACCTCCCACTACCGTCTTCAGTGTCTTGGCCAGGCACATCAGCAAGTTTGTCAGCTGCGGCTTCGCTCACAAATCTCGCACACAAATCACAAATTGAGCACTTGATTAAACGTTAAGCATTGGACTTTAATGGCCTCAGCTCTTTATATGTGTGCGGCTGGCATTAATTATCCAGGCGCCACTTTGCATTGATTGATTGATTGATCGGTTGTAAGGCACGCACATAGCGCACATTGGACCGAAAACTCCAATTCAAGTATAAAACAAAAATATAAATGCCTAACAATTCGAAATGCGCTTATTTATAAAATTACTATCCAAACATTGATAGCATTGTCAGGTGGGCAACGACTCATGCATAGCTGCACACAGTTACCTAGTACTTGGCCGCCGGTTGTGTTGACAACGAGCGAAATATTAAACCAAAATAACATAACTGCAGTTCCATAAAATGTAATAACCGAGAATTTCGCATTTCTGCATAACAACCTGCAGCAGTAGGTCTTCACCAAATAGCCAAAATATGAATGTCATCTGTCACCATCAAAAAAGAAAAAAAATTATTGTAATACCTTTATGAAAAATAGGGCAAAATGAAAAAAATATTATTGCATTGCTTGGGGCAGATATTCAACATTTTAGAACATCAAAAAGAAAGCACAATGTTAAAATCCAATATGCAAAACTGTAAACAAAACTATTTGGTTTATGTTTATACAATAAATGGGCTTTGACAAGTCCGCTCGAGCACCCCGTGATGGTCCTAAATAGAACAGAATGCGTTTTTAAATGTTAATAAAAAATGTATGTTTGACAAACGACATATTAATATTTCAAATAAAAAGGCTTATTAAGTTCTCAATAAAATAAATACATTTCGCATGAATTAATATTGTTAATGAATGAAAAATCATTTTATAAATTTGATAGTACATATAATAAAAAATATATTAATTAAGAAAAATGTATTTGATATGGTTTATAAGAGGGGTAGTTAAAAATTAATAATAATTTACTTATGCCTTCAGTTCACAGTCTTTAAACTTATCTACGACAACCGTGCAAAGAACGTCTACGGAACTTTAGTTATTGTTAAAAAAAAAATTTAAATCAATATCAATTAACTGCAATCATGGCAGAAGTTCGACATCTGAAATGTCGTTAGGAATGCAAAACCCCTTTCTGTACTAAAAAAGAATGAAAAACACACACACACACTCACAGCTTGCGTCTTAAGCCTGTTGTGCTGCTGACAGGCAATTTGGCTGCGAACAAACAGCAAACAAATTGACAAACAATTTCAAGTGTTCAAATGCTAAACACAAAATGCTTAACTTGACCAATAAAAAGTAAATGGCGTACACGCATACACAAGGATACTCAGACACACACACTTACACATGCATGCACGAGTAAAAGCAATACCACAAGCTGTCCGCAAGTTAAACACATACACACATAAACACCCACACATATACAAATCGTAGTCTGAATGAATGGCAATGGATTTTGGTAAAAGCGAGTCGACAAAAGAATAAAAGGACGAAATCAGTCGGAAGCCAACAGCCAAAGCAGTGGGCCAGTCAAGCTATTTGCATAGCACTTAAACTAGAAAGATACACGAAAAAACAAGGAGAAAATGTAGATACCAAGGAAGAAAAAAATGTTAGCCCGAAAAGGTAAAAAGGATGTGCAAATCTGCTGCAATGGCAGATGCTGAGTGATAATTCGACATGAGGTTCATGTAGGGGCGCTGGTAATTGACATTGTTGGGGGACAGGCAGGAACAGAAGAGGCCAGAAAAGGAAAGGAGAGGCCAGTGCTGTTTATCAGACAGATTGCACCGTTGTACGTTGGCTCGTCATCAGCAATGCAGCACTAGAGTCCTGGGCACAGGATGCCCTAATAATGTCCATGTCAACGCTGCAGGCTCAGCATATAGGCACAAAAACTGATCAAGATGTGACAATGACATTTGCAGCCAAAAGTGTTAGACAGCCAATCCGACCCTCACCGCCCACTTAACCGTTTGTCCATCCTTAAACACACATATCTCATTGAGAACGAGTTTGCACCGCTAGACAGCTACGGCTAACCTAATTGCCTGTAGGACTAACATGGCATCAGACGCTGCACCTGGCGTATGCGTAATTTATCATCAATGTATTGCCCGCCTTTCGGCTACAGCTTTGAAAATATAACTGAATCATTGACTTTATCGTGCAACTCACTTCAATTTGCAACGCATTTCTCATTAAATTTACAGACAACTGTCAAGCATGCCTGTCCATTAAAACTTTAGACTCGACTCCTTCGGAGGTCACGAAGAGATTCAGCAGTTGTTACTGCTGACTTGTTAGTGCTGCAAGTGCGCTTTCAAAAGCTAATGATGTTGAATGATGCCAGCTTCTGTCGCCTTGAGACGCACCTCAATAATTAGCGGTTTGATGTCGGCCAGCAAATAGGCCACATAGCAATCAAAATCACAATCAACATTTCATTGACCTGGCACAAGCAATCACAATCACAAACACCCACACATAAAAACACAGCTTCACGAGTAAAAACATCAAATTTTAAGTGTCATTTAATAATTTACTGTTAAAGTTAAGAAAGTTTTGCCCATAGATATAAATTTTAGGTGAGTGTACTTGACTATGAAATATTCTTATAAATGAAATAAAATAATATTGCTAACCGAGTGGTGAACAAGAGTGTGCTCAGTAACTTAGCAATATATATATATATATAAATAATGAATAAATATATTTATACGAGATACATATACGGCTATTGATTAACTTATCAATACGATGTAAATGTTATTCTGATTTTAATAGTGCCCAGGTGTAAGTATAAGTATTTGCACAATTGTGATTGTAAGTAAATGCGCTAATGTTATTTCCATATGGTCAGATAATGTGTGTCAGTTTTTATACCCTGAACACATTAAAAATGGGTAAAAAGGGTATAATGGTTTTGTGCAAATGTATGTAACAGGCAGAAGGAAGCATCTCTGACCCCACAAAGTATATATATTCTTGATCAGGGTCAATAGTCGAGTCGATATAGCCATGTCCGTCTGTCCGGCCGTCCGTCTGTATGAACACGCAGATCTCAGGAACTGTAAGAGCTAGAGACAAATTTGGAATATAGGTTCTCGTATACCAGGCGCAGTACAAGTTTGCGTTATTTTTTCGATAACTGCCTTCGTTTGTCAATTATCGATCAATTAAATTTCCGATAGCAATAAATGCCACAATTTTAAAGGCAGAATCTTCTAATTAATACATAATATGCATATGCATATTATTGATCAAATACCCAAATTTTGTCAAGATCGGATAAGAAACACCTAAGTTATAGTCGAACATATATTCTCATATTGATCTCATTTCTATCAGCAGACGCAAGCATTTTCTGTATGCATAAATATGCGAGCGCATGTGTGAGAAAGAGATGGCATGATAATCGACGCGAGCGTCAATATGTTATTTTATGTATTGCATGTTTCACGTATTTGTCGGCAGAGGGCGCTCGCAGAGCTGCTCGCATTTTAGTGTAAATCTTTTTAAAGCGGAATTTTCCAATAATTATAGAATATATTTAATAACTGGGTTCAGGGTATATCGTAGTCGAGTTTACTCGACTACAGCACTCTTACTTGTTTTATTTTGCAGTTGCTGCGTCTATGCTTGCTTCTTGTTGCATACTTTTGAGCGCACTTCTTTATTTTCACGTAACGCATACGCCTCGTGTGCACGCACTTGTGTCCGTGTGTTTGCCGATTTGTGTGCTTGTGTGAGTTAACGCTGATGATTCTCGTTTTCTAAACGACTCGTGCCGCGCCCGCGTTGTATATTATTTCGTGTGCACACACACACACACGCACACACGCACACACGCACAAATTGTGTTTCTCTTTTGGATATTTTTTTTCTTTAATGTTTTTATTTATTTCATTTTGCGTAAAATACGCTCCCCGCCTTGATGTACGATGTACACTAGGTGGACCTGGAGTTGGAGTCAGAGTTGGTGCTGGGCAATATCTGCATTTTATACTCGCTGCCGCTGTCGCTGCTGATGCTGCTGCTATTGTTGCTAGCTTCTTTTTGCTCTTTCGTCAGCTTCCGCTCGTCGGCGGCGGCATCCGCCATCATCATTGCTGCCATTTTGTGCGCACTGACCCGCTTTTTGCGCTTTTCCCATTACGTTTGGTTTGCTATTTCGCTTTTATTTTGTTTGTCTTCGTTTTCGTTTTATTTTTCGCCCTCTTGCTTACTTATTTATAGTATAACTGTTTCATTGTTGGCTCCAGGGCATGAACTATCTCTGTTTATATATGTTTGCATCTATATGTGTTTGTCTCAATGTGTGTGTGTGTCAGTGTGCCTGTGTGTGTGTGTGTGTGTGTGTCTCAGTGTGTGGACAATGTTTACACAGGGTGCACGAAATCAGTTGTGCCATGTAGTTTTCATGTTAAACGCGCTCAAAATTAATGGTCACACACATAGTCAAACACAACAAACACTCACACACACTGGGACGCCCAGTTGGGAGTTTAGAAATAGAAACGAACGTTATCGTTACAAATGTGCTTTCCGCTGCCTGTCAGCATGGCTACAATTCGCGGCCGGGTCCTAACTGCAGTCGCCGCTGGTTTTTCGCCATGTTCCACGCTGAATTTGATGTTGTCCCGTTGAGCGCTGTACACGGGGCACGGTTCATGGCTCGGTGGAGTCCCTTTCTCTCATACACCCTCTCGCTATATGTCTCTCTCTATCTGTGTCTGTTCACATGCATTTAATATTTGCCTGCAGCTAAATCAAATTGTTTTTCTGCATCATTTTTTTTTTATTCTTTGTTTATTTGATCTTTTTTTTTTGCCCGACTCACAGTTTATTCGCTTATTTTTATTTTTTGTGTTCTTTCTGTTTTTGGTTTTGGTTCTCTGTCTGCCCACAGTTGGTCGCATAAAAAATTTAAGATAAATGTCGGTAAATGTAATTTTTAAAAGCTCTAATATCCTTCGTCCATTTGCGTTGCACTAGCAATTTTTTGTCTGCGGGCCTTAGAATTTTGATTGCATACGCTAAAAATTGTGGCGAGAATTATCTCTTTTTAGCCATCAAGCAATTAAAAACTATAAATGTATCACACATTCATACTGCAAATTTGGGGTATTATAATCGCACATGCTGAATAAAACTAACGCTGATTTTCACAAACTTTTTTTAAGCCATACAAATTAAAAACATTTAAGGTCTTGTGGGTTATTTAAGAAAATGTATATGAACTGAAATATACACAATTTTTCGACATCCATTAGTCTCTGTATTTTTTATTTCATTATTTATTTAATGTCGTCTGCTTACTTAACTTTTATCTTTACTTGTATCAATTAAATTTTCACATGTTGGAAGGTAAGATACAAAGGTTCAGGAGTATTTTCAATAATAATAATGTTTAGAATTGTTCATTCTCATCTATAGAGCTAATAAACGAGGAAATCGTTCACTTATGATTCAACTTTTAAACATGTTCCCCCTTAAAAATAAATACACGAACTTAGCCAGTGGCAGCAACCGCATTACGAGCGTCCGACATAACATTAATATTTAAAAGTCAGCTTTGAAACTTGTTTGACAGGCTGTCAGGATATGTTTACCAGCAAAGGGTAGCAATGTTATCCAACTGACGTTAAATTGAAAGCATGTGCTCGCTGCTTATAAATATATGTACAATCGTTACTATGTATGACAGACAGACATTTCTTGAGCACTTGGATTTTAAAAATACCGAAAATAAGAAAAAGGGAAAGAATACTTACAATATGGGAAATTGCCAACTCCCGACAGCGAGATGAGCTGTCAGCCAAATAATATATTTTACAGAATGAGAGAGATCAAAAGAAAAGCCTTTTTTTGATACAAAAAGTATTATAAATTAGAAGTGACGCATTGCACAAACCCAATATACTTCATTGCCAATTTTTTGGACAGTGTATCCAAACAGGTAGAAACTCCGTGTTATGTCGACGTGAAATCACCTAAAAATTAATGGTGAATATTTAATATGATAACATTTCGGATATTTTTGAAGCAAATGCCAAATGAAGCTCACATTTTAAACGGGGACCTTAGCCAAATTTCTTTAAGACCATTGAAAGTGTGAGCCGACATAAGCTTGACAATGGCCACCAGCCCATAAAAAGAAAGAACGACAACAACAAGAATCTGGCATCATATTTGATATTTTGCATAAATACGAACGAGACGCTCTTGCGCTCTCCTTTGTCAGCAATTTTAAATTAATTTTATTTCTGTGTATGCCACTCCATATATGTATATCATATAAATATGGATATATGTATGTGTTCTTATATAGTATGCCTCAAAGTTTTGCTGCCGCCCTGGAGTTAGTCATCGAGTCGAGGGTCCCATAAGAAAAAACCGCAATCTAGACATGCTACGGCTTTTGGTACATACACATTGTTTGATGCGACATGTGATTTTTATTTTTTTGCCCTCTTTATGCAGATGGATTTGCCTTGGCACACACAACACAACACAACACAACACACGCACACACACAGACTTGCTAAATCACAATCTTTCCTGGAAGCATATGAAAATTGCGTTTTGCGTAATAAAAACTCGAGTTTATCTGCGCTGCGTTCGCTCAGAAAACTGATTTACTTTGCAATTTTATGACTTTATTAAGAATTATGCGCTGTTTTCTATATATATATTTACAATACACAACATACATACACACACACACGGACTGTGAGTCAGGAAGTTAGAGCAGTAGCAGGAAACTTTCACAAAATGCAAGTCAAGTTGACTGTATGCATACATTACCCATAGTCCTGGCTGTATCCTGGTGTATGTGCTGTTGCTGCTGCTGTTGTCGACTCACTTGACCTCTAGCAAATGACATGAAAATCCTTTGATAGAGCTGTACACATTCATTCATATCATGGTCACAAGTTATGAGTGCATATTTTTATGCAACAAAATCGTACAAGGATTTCAACATGCACAGGATACCCATTCGCCCGTATTCCTACTGTATTCTCATGCTGAATGTCTATTTGCTCTATTTGGATTTAAATGCATGCAATAGCTTGCACTTCCATAACCCAAGCACAAAATTTGCTACAAAAACCTAAGAGTGCTCATTGTGAATGTCTAGTCGGCAGCAGCGAGCGGGATGTGGGGAGAAGAGTTTAGAAACGATTGGGTGTGCTGACAAATGATAATGTTGTGCGATATGTTTGGCATGTAAATTGCCGGATAATGGTTCGTGTTTATGTATGTTTTTATGGCCACTCATTGCGTATATCAGCATTAGAAAACTGACGCTGAGTCTTGAGTTTTTCTATGGATTCCCTTAATTCAAGGTTCTTGAACTTGGGGACCCCATCAGAAGCAGCAGCAGCAGCAGCAGCAGCAGTTTCAGCAGCCAACTGCTATGACCTTTCGCCTTACAACTTACACCTGCGTTTGTCAGCAGCGTAATGGGCTTTAATCTCTGATGACCCATCTAGCGCTGTGTATTGTGCTATTTAATTAATTTTATGTACCCATTAAAAGTAAGTTTTATACAGACAACAATATATCTTAAAGCATCAACATGTATACATATTTACGATAAACATAATTGTATGAATGATGTTGTCAGATGCAGAACACACTTTCGATATCGTTTATCGGTAATTATTTCATAGCAACTATTAATGATAGCAACTATAATAAGAAGCTGTTTTATGGCACACTCAATAGTGCTAGATATGTTTTTGACCGACTAATTGGGTATCTCTTAGTCGACCAGTCCCACTGTAAATTTTGAAGAGTCCACACTTGGGACGCTCCAAGTCACATAAATGCGTTGCTTTATTGTGCTGTTTGTTGGGATAAAAAGTTTTGTCTATGACACTTGGGTAAAGGGCTTAGAACTCGATTAAAATTGGGCTAAGACCACTGCAACAGGCATTCAAAATGAAAGTCAGCTTCTTTTATGTGCTTTGATTTAATCTGAGCGACTTTAATCGTGCTCTATATAAGTAAGTGGATGTTAAGAGGAATATATAAAACCTTACAACTTAGCATCGACGTGAATGGCAACTACGCCATCCTCATCGGAGTTGCGAATAGAGATGTCGGCACGTCCATCGGAGCCAACGGTGATGGTTTTGCCGGTGCAGCCGGAACCGCTCTTCATGCCGGAGATGACATCGCAGTAGGTGCCGTCAGGGAGACCAGTTTGCAGCGAGCTATTCAAATCGTAGTCGTCATTATTGAAGGCCACAAAGCCCCTATTGCCGCGACTGAAGGAGATCTGATTGCTTCCGTTATCCCACCAGTTCTGCACCTGACCATCGCCGACCACATTCCTGAACGAAACCATGTTGTAGATTTGGCGCCAACGATGCTCGCACACCCAGCCAGCGCTGCAAGAGTTGTCTCTGTTGAATCTGGGCGAGGCAATATTGTTTCCATCGGTGGTCGGTGGTCCCTGGTCAGTATTGGTGAATGCGAAGGAGGACATGATGCGTGGAGTGCCGAAGGGATGGGCCAACATGAAAGCTGACGCCATTTTGTATTTCCTTGCCACTTTGTAGGTGAGCACATCGGCACCACCAGCACCATGACCACGCTGGTTATCATGATTGTCAACAAACACAAGCGAGCGATCGGAGGGAGCAAAGCCCCAGGCGGTGCCCCAGTTGGACAGATAGCGCAGCTGATCCTTGCCGCGGAACACCTTGCCAATGGAGTCGGAGTGACGGAATTCAGTGACGGCACCCATGCCAGTATATTCTGACTTTTGGATGGACTCGTTGCCCAGATCGATAACCTCCTGCACGATATAGGGACGAGCACCCGAGTTGAAACCATGATCGGTATTCAGATTCTTGACGCGTCCATAAATGACACCCAAATCTCCGGGCCACATATGCTTGGCGGCATCCACTCGGAAACCGGCGACGCCCAAATCAACCAAGTGATCGAGGAAATCAACAATCTTGTCACGCACCCAGGCGTTACCCTGGTTAAGGTCGCGCAGACCGACCAGTTCGCAATTGCGCACATTGACGGGATCGGCATAATTGGTAATAGCACATGTCGGATTGAAGTCCAGCGAGGAGAACGGCACGGCGGGGAAGCTCTTTGAGCTGGGATCAGCACTGCTGCCACCAGTACCAGACCTACCACCATCGGCGGCCATATGATTGAATACCACATCCACATAGGTGCGCACGCCGGCATCATTGCATCGCTTGACCATGTTGGCGAATTGCTCCTCGTTACCGGAGCGGGTGATCAGCTTATAGGAGATGGGCTGATAACGCTCCCACCAGGGACGATTGCCAATCACTGCATTCTCATTGACAGGTGAAACCTATGGGCAAAGGAAGTTATTGATTATTTAAATCCAATTATAGAAAATAATTATATTATAACTTATTTGTAATTTTATTACCAGTAAATAAGTAAAATAAGTTTATAGATATCATTAATTTGGCTTACTTGTAGACCGGCATAGCCGTTGGGGCCCAGGAAGTTCTCGCACTCGGCCGCAATGTCATCCCATTTCCACTCGAACAGGTGAACCATGCCGCTGCGCCCACTCTTGTAGTTGGTGTCATATTGGGCATGGGCCAGTGCCACGAAGGCAATACAAATCAGACCTTTGGTCAGAAACATGCTGTTGGTTGATGTGGAACTCAGTTCCAGACTGAATCCAGCAAAGTCGCAAAGCAAGCTTTTATATGCGAAAAGTCACTGGCGAAAGAAAAGAAAAAACACTCATCAAATACTTGCTGATTGGTGGTCAATGGGCTTTGCTTGGTGTGTAAGTGATTTGTGATGCAAATTCTTCGCTTATCGCAATGTCAATTTGTAGATGGGGGTAAGAGAAACACGCAGTGAGGTCTACTGTGTCGTGCGGCTCTATGATTAGATATGCACATGGTCAGGCGTCAGAGTTGCCAGCTATCAATAAACATCATTATCTAAATTTGCAACAGAAAACAGCCAAGTATTCAAGAGATTACATTTTTCAATAATTTATTATTATATAAATTATTAGTTAAGTAATGATACAGGCACAAATTATAACTATGATGAGAGGCTTTCAGCCATCGTTGTTAGATTGACTATGGTTTGATATTTTAACTAACTGTTTTAAATAATAATATTAATACTGTCTTAATATACATCAGTATAAATTGAAAAGTCCAATAGCTTAGAACTATTTTTTTGCATTCATTTGAAAAAGGCTGACAAAATATCTAAATTCCCAACAATGACTGGCGTGTGCTTCACAATCTGTGCATTTGCTGATGATTAGATTTGATTAGTCTTGCTGGATTCTGAGAACTTTAGAACCTAAGTTGATCAATAAATAACTGCGAATAAAACCGATTAAGAGAAATTCGTCATAGGGGCAACCCGACTTGGCAGACAGCAACATCAATGACATATTGATGGAAAGAAAATGAGTTTATCGCCATAATTCATAGCATACAAATCAGCAAACTTCATTATGGAACACTTATCAGCGCATGTTTTACAATCTGCGATTACCTTCAGTAAATAATACATATTTAGACAGATTTACAGGTATATAAATCATCCATTTTTTTTTAAACATTTTTAGCAAGCAAACCATCAACACATTACAGCTTATCAGCGGCAACAGTGACTACTAAAAATCTGCGGTTTTTTGTTATATTATTAATTAGCAGAACGATTAATTTTTGGTATTTGCATTTGCATTGAGGGTCGTTGCAGTCACAAGTTTTAGTTATTATCTTTGTGATAGTGATTAACTTTACTTCGAAGACAGTCATAATCTGGAATCCAAAATAAAATTTTTTTCAATATTTAAGTTCGAGACTTTTTGTCGCAAAAGCATTTTACTGCTTGAAAAATAATTTAGTTAAATATGATCTGCAAACTACTCTGTGATTTAAATCAATTGAAATCTCCACAAATAACTTAAGAAGGCGAAGTGCATATTCTAAAATAATTAAGATTCTGAACAACTCTTGATTACATTATTCAAACGTGCGAAATTGAATAACATATAGCTACTAAATAAGATTTATCTGCACTAGTATTGTCCAAGTATGTACATTATACTCTATTTTTATTAATAACTGCTGATGATAGGATGGGTACTTCAGAGACAATTGAATGCGAAAAATACACGCTGCACTGGGCAAATAGAACAAAAACCTGAAATAATTATAATTTGATGTCAAACGCGCAAGTAAAATGAATTGTGCAACAGTCGGAGTGGAAAATGTTTGATAAGTTTTCAATTAAATTACACAAAGCACTAGAAGTTTAATTGTTTTTATTTACAAAGTGAAACTATTTCAAGTGCCCTGCCAGAGAGATAAGAAACAGTATTCGTTATGTATGACACGGCATGTGTGGCATGTTATTGTGTGGCACTCGTCTTAATCTATATGACCAACAGTTTCTTACACAATTTGAATTGTCAGCAGGCGAACAATGAAGTCAACTGATGCATTTGCAACTGGGCAAGTTTCTTGTTAGGTTGCTCGAACAAAAAAATCTTCAACCAAATTTTTGCTTATGAAATATCTAATCTGTGTGTATGTGTGTGTGTATCTGTGAGAATGTACACACAATCAAATTATATAAGCCAGTGCAACAACGATGGAAAAGTGACACTCGACCTGGAGCATATTGATTTGCATGCAAAATAAATTTCCATATGCAGGAAGACAGAACGAAATGTGAAGAATGATAGAGACAGACATGCTGTCTAAAAGTCAAGTCAATGTACAAATATTTACTTTAAAGTATGTATACACAGCTGAGAAACTGAATGTGAGCATTTCCGCACATTACACCTGAATTTGAAAACTTTTCTGTTGCGAAAACTTGGGATCATGAAATATGTTATCTTACTGTCTCTCTCTCTCTCTGTCTCCCCTTCTATATTTTTTTCTCTCTGTCTCCATCTGTGTCCGTCTGGGAAGCCAATTTGAATTGTAAGCAAATGCCGGATATGGCAAAGTTCTATAAGCGGAAACGTTTGCTGCAACAAAATGCGTTGCCAACTAACTGACACTGCCCCAAGTTTTGCGCCCAAGCTCAAAAGGTGTGTCCGCACCTCTAACATCATCCAAGTATTTATACTTCCCTTCTCACCCCCTTCCATCCAACTGACAATCTACAACTGCAACCACAAGCTGTAGAGCTCTAAAATATAGTTGGATAAGTAAGCTTAAAACTTTACTAAACCAAACTCTCTAAAATCCTCGAAACACTCTCCCGTATATGTGTGAAAATGAATTTACATTTAAATTAAATTGTATGGGATTGAGTAAAATTGTTGATTTTGATTGTGGCTTTGCTGTGTATTTACTGGTAGCTGATGACACAAATGCAAACTTGCTTATTATTATTATGATTATTGCAATGAAATTGAAACAAGCACGCATTTGCAGCATCAACAGCCTGAAGCTAAACCAAAGTTAATAGTATGAATTGTGTAAATATAATAAAAATGGAGCAAAACTTTTTGCCTATTTTTGACAGCGAGTGCACTCAGAGAAAAACCCTATATTTTCAAGAACAGACATAATAGAACTGCTGAATCAAAGTATAAAGTACTAGAAAAGAAGATGAAAACTTCTGATTTGATATATTGGTAAGCTACAACTTCTTTACACAGAAAATAATTAATTTATACGTTACTTAGCTATAAGATTTAGTGGTTAGTGTTGCAGGTTTATTGGATAAATAAAAAAGTAACAAGAGAGCCAGACAAAACAATTATTTAAAAATAATAATATGTGCTTATAGAATTTAAATGATTATAACAACTTGCAACTTGCTTTTAGAAGTATCAAAATAAAATAAATGTGCCATATGTGCCATATGTCTTTCTTACTTGCAGGAGCCAAACGAATTACTGGGGAGGTAAATGAACACAGCAAATAAAAATAAGAAAATTAGTATGGATCATAAGCCCGATTGTATGCAGCATTTAAGTGCAACCCAGCGACAGAGACAACATATGAAATCCGTAGACATAAATGTAGATGAGTGTGTGTGTGTGTGTGTGTGTGTGTGTGTGTGCGTGTATGATGGCACCTGTCAGCCACGTAATGCGTTTTACGTAACTCTGTTACATTTTCCGTTTTGCTTGCAATATGCTAAGCATTCTATTACAACATATTCACACACACAGACACACAATGCGTGTTGCGAAGTGTGTTTACCGTTTAACACGTTGCACAACTTTATAGCATACTTTCAGGCTGTTATCCACTCTTGCCCATTCTGCCTTACGGAATTTGTCGTTGCAAGCCCTTTAATAACATAAATTTGCTAGCACAGCTAATAAAATATAATACACTTTTATCTACAGTCTAACGTCCGAATGACTATAGCAAATCTGTCACTGCCGCTGCGCTTATTATACCCTGTAAACTGTTTCAAATGAATAAGAAATGCCTTGATAATTTTGTATAAATATGTAACAGACTATTGAAAGTAGAAAAAAAAATCATAATTTGACTCTTTTAAAATATATGCCAAATTATAAGAGGTGGACCCAGTTAAAGTTTTAACTATTTGATTCAACTTCTACATAAGAATTGAAAAATTAGTTAAGTAAAGCTAAATTTATGTACGGACGAGAACAAAAAGTAAAACTCTTCGGCATAAATCTAGTACAGTTGTTACATCAATCATAAATTTGGGTTCAGTTTAATTAGAGGGTGTACTTCAGTTGCATCGATTTACTGATATGCAAACAGCGAGCTAATAAAACCCAACTTTGACGGTGGAGCAGCGACTTTGACTTTTCGCTTCCTTTTTAGTGTCACACGAAAATAGAACTGAGAATAACGAGCGAACCAAATGCGACTGCCACGGCGAGGCCGGTCCAGGCCGGTCGGGGCCACGCCCTCGTAGCCAAACGCCAACGCCCGCACACAGTTGCACAATGAAATGTAGTTGAAAATTATGAAAATTATCTGCCACGCCATTTTTATGCCAGAAACTTTGCATCTAAATGTTCATAAAAGCGGAAGCGTCGAGTCGCATCGTGTCGCCAAATGGCAAAAATAAAGAGTGCAGAATACAATATATATTTGTAGGGGAAAAAAATTATATGGCAATGCCATCGCCAGCGACATTCGCGTGCCCGTATATATGGGTACGTGTGGGTATTTGGTGGGCGTTTGAGGCGTGACTGGGCTGACTACTGGGCAGCGTTTAGGAGCGACTGCCTTGCAGACGGCATGTCATCATTATAATAGAAATTAAGTGCAGCTCCAGTTGCAGCATCTACAGCATCAGCAAGCAGCAGCAGCAGTACTTCAGAGCGTGGCTCTCGTTGTAGAATTTTCTCCTATAATGGGTAATAGAATTAAAATTACTTGGACGCATGCCACTCAAAAGCCAACGGCTACGTCTGCGACGCTGCCACCGACAATGAAAACGACAACGGCAAAAGCCAAACAATAGAAACGAGTCATTAAAAACAAAGAGCCAAAGCCAGCGCCAAGTTCTGCTCCCTGTGACTGTTCTTTAAGCCGATTGTATTCGCAATCGCATTCTTAAATTCAATTCATGCTACAAATGTACGAGCATAGAAAAAAACAATACTCTACAAGCGTGTGTCGTGTTTTTTTCCCATTCAACACGATGTACTCATGATGATTCAGCAAAATGAAAACAAGGCGCGATCTGCATTTTTATGTCGATTTTAAAACAAAATTTAAATAAGGACACAGCATTGCATAGTGGCGCCTAAGGATATGTTTTTTTTTTTTTGGTTTTCAATGATTATTCATAAAAACATCTGATAGATCCACAAATGCAGGGATTGTGTTAAATCAATAGTTTGTTTTTTAGCTCAAGGTACAACTTTATTAAGTGTGGAATAAAATAATTAATTTTGGGTTACGATAGATCGATACGATAACTTCTAATTTTTCTGTATAAAATTTAATTTTTTTCTTTTTTTTTAGGGAATCAGCTATATCTGACTTTCACAGATTATATATCTCGATCTTTTACCAATTTTCGTTAAGTAAAATGAATATAGCCATTTAAAATTATTTTGTTTTGTATTCAACTAAAATAAAATATAACCCACAAAACAAATTAATTATTTTTGGTAAAAAAAAAATCTAAGCTGTCTTTACGAGTTGGTCGATTTCATAAGCGGGCCTGTTAAAAACAAATTTGACACGCTCCCATCTTCAAAACGAATACAATCTGACCCTGCTCACTGATGCGCAACAATGTTTCCCACATTTCAGCAAGCTGATGATGAACACCTCGTGTATTACGACCATCAAGGATTATCAACACAAACACATTGCAATGCTGCAATTTTTGCCTTTACATACATACACATATGTGAAACCATTTGACAGATGATTTTCCACATTTCACATTCAGCTGATCTTTTTTTTAAATTTCTTTTCAACCATTTTGTGTAAATTTTATATGCAATTAATTTAAAATACATTTAAAAAAAAAACACTCATTTTGTTTATAAGGCATAAAAATGTGAAAAGGACCGCAAAACAAATGGCACAGGTTTCCATAAAAAATATACAATTAAATTGCGTACATTTCGATAGCGGTCTCTGAATGCACACGAAATGTTAATGGAATAAAAATCACAAAAAAAAACCTTATTATAATATTAAAACAGTTAAACAGATTTGAATGGCAACTGATCAACTTGAAGATACTCTACTATATTTTAGTGTTTTTTTTTTTTAAATTTTTAATTTTTAAATTTATGTTATTAAACTCTTAATTATACCAGATAAAAATTGCATAAACCAAAAAAGTGGTCTCATCCGCAAGACAGATACAACCTCCGACTCTATTTTCGCCCACAAGCAGTGCCAACAAATGTATAATACTTTCAGTAAAGTGCATTTAAAGAACACAGAGCGAATAAAGAGTAGTCCGACCTGTGACCGCAGTAATGAAAGGTGGTTAGCCACACACGTATACAGATACTTTAAAGAATAGAGAAGTACAGTTCAGCCGGAGGTGTGCAGGGGGATGCAAATGCAACTTCATTGCACCGATGATGCCCATAAAACAAGGATACATTTTGAGCCAGCAGAAGCTCTCAAAAATCGAACATTTGAAAATAACTGCAAAAAAATTGTATTTACGCAACAAAAAAAATGAGAAACTTAAATTAGAGGTGAAGAGGAATGTGGTGTACGGAGAAATTTTGTAGTATTGTTTGTTATTACAGAATGAAATGCATGAAATTCAGAGGATTGTATTCTAGGCACTGTTATTGATCTGCTCCGTTGCTGAATCAGACAAGAACCGAATGCAGTTCTCTGAAATTTATGAGCGACTGTTTGAGTATGCTTTTAGCCAGATGCATGAGCCCCATCATTGATTTGGAATCAGCGGTTTAATGCGCCCGAAGACTTTCCCAATTTATAGCGCCAATGCTTATGGGCAATAATAACAGAGCCGTAAGCAATCAATTTGTCTTAATATCAGCACAAATTGTATGTCATAAGTTCAATTGTAAGAATTGAGCACAAAATTCTAGTGGCCAAAGCAAACTGCAGCCGCTGGCTGACAACGATGAAACGACAGCAAGCCAGATAGATAGAAAAAAGCTAGAAACAAAAAAAAAACGTATCCAGAAATGGCGAAAAGCAATAGCAAATGAGGAAATCGTGGAATTGAGCGCCTGACATTCGCCACTATGTCGCAGCAGAACAATCAATTTTATGGCAAAGCCAAACGCAGCAGCAGCAGCAACAACAATAAAAACAACAAGAGCAGCGCGTTATGAGCATCAAATAAACATAAAGCCATGCTCGTTGACCGATTTCGGCTTATGGGTCACAGTCACATCAACTAGTTACGAGCGTAGTGAGGCCCATCTATTGATATACTCGTTACTGGCCACTCTTCTGCAACGTTTTGTTGTTTTTATTTCTTTTGTGTTCCCGTTTTTCGTCAGCTTTTGGCTGTCACGTGGCCGCCATTTTCAATTTATGGCACACTATTTAGACAGGGATTTACTTGGGTCGCCCTGTCAATACAGATACGTAAATTACGGTAAATAAATCAAATCAAATGAAATGAATTTTGATTTATCTGTCTGAGTGTGCGTAGAAAATTGTCACTAAAAGTACGAAGCATAAATGAAATGTCCTGCAAATACTTTTAATAAAATACAAAACCAAAAAAAAAAAAACATTTTATGATGCGAACGAAACAACCTTAAATCGACTATTTCGACTACAACTAGATAAATATTTGCATTGAGTATTTAATTTTTATTTTAATTAGAGAAAGAGTGAGAGTTATCGACAATAGAATAAACTTTTTTAATATTATAATCCATAGTTAATGAGCAAGTATTTTAAAATTGTGTATTCATCGGACAACCATTTTGCTCTTGCTTTATGGTGCTACTTATTCTTCAATCAAGTGGAAACATTTATGGCATTTTTTTCGACAATCAATTGTCCAAATGAATCTCATGCGCAGAGCATCCCGACAAATGGAAAACAACAAAGACTGTTCAGATACATAGCTGCAGAATTGCAGTGAACCGCATTAGGTATTACGCGATAAAAATGAACATTAAATGCTAAAAAAAAAAAGCGGCAAATGTTTTGACAGCAATAATATATAATTTTTTAATGGAAACTGATATGAATCGAATTAACGAATGGCGATTTGGTTGCCTCCATCGAATGAAGGGCTCTCAATGTAACATTATTTGACCTTACTGCAGTGGCAAAAGGTTTTCAAATAATCTCAGAGTTATGGAGATCTAGAGGGCGGAGATGCTTTTTGCATGCAAATCACCAAAAATGCTCAAATCAGTGAAAACCGAATTATCAAATGGTGATGCGGTGGTGTAGTTGTTACAATGACTATTACAGAAAGAGAGGGTGTATGTGTGAGTGTGAGTGTGTGTGTGTGCTATGCTCGTATGCTAACAGGCAATCACTAACCGCCGACTCATTTTGAAACGCAATTGGTCAGCACACACCGGCCAGCCGGACGTGACAGTTGGGCAGAGGCAGCTTCATGAATAAACCATGAACGTCAACAGCAGTTAACAAAAACAGTCAGTGAGGCAGGGAGGCGGGTAACTGGCCATAAAAAGTGAGGCAGCTTTATTCCATTCTTGCAGTGGCAGGCTCTAACCTGGCCCTACAATGCCTAACTGCATATTGGCTGCGTTGTCGCCTAGATCCTTTCCTCACAACACCCACCTCCCCCATACCACCACACCTAAACAAAAGTGCTTAGCATATTTAGCACTGATGTCGCTTGTGGCACGTAATGGCAACAGTTGCAGGCTGTGCGCACTAAAAGTCTTAATTATTTCAAAGGTATGCGCGCATGATGCAAAAGTTTTCGGCCTTAAACTGTTTACCCGAGTGGAGGACACGAGTTGAAAATGCAAGCAGTAAGATGTGGGTGCTCGTTGCAGTTATCAAACAAATGCACGCGTTTTAGTAGCAACAGCCTTGAAAATATATGCGTGTACAAAAACTAATATATCGCACATCAAACGCTGTTAAAAGGATGTGCGTGGCAACAGCAGCTTATCAGTTTGGCCACATTGCAGCTGGCAAGCACAATTTAAACAGAGCGCACAAAGGAGATGGCAAAAAGTGAATTTCGGATGCTGCTTATCGGCTTGTCACATGCAGCAAGATGCAAGTAGCAACTGGCAAATGGCGACAATAAATGCATTTGATTTGATTATATATTTAAATATATATATATATGATATTTTAGAACACTTACACTTAAACAAAATTTAAATTAAATGGCCCATCGACAGCAGCAGCAACAAAACAAGAGCAGCATAGCTCTGTTGTTACCACAACTGCTGCCAAACAGTTTTAAGTGAAATGGCTGAACACTCACACGCCGTGTGGATGCAGAATCGCAGTCTGCTGCCAGCAAATACACAAATGCGGCCAATTTTCAAGTCTTCGCTCTCGGGCCCTATTCAGTTTTGCCACGCGCTGCTTTGCAAAAAAACAAGAAAAAAAAGACGGAAACTTGATCGTTAGCAGAAAATTTCTGCTAAAAAACTTTGCTGCTGCCAACTTTGCACAGTCTTTTTATGCGCCGTTATAGTTTATCGTTAAAAAGTTGAGGCAGCACCATCCTAAAAATAAACCAGAATAGGAGAGGACTCTTAGCAATTGCCTGACGAAGTTTAAATACCCTTGCAGTATTGAAATGCAAAAAAAAAAAAATTCACAATTCCAATGATAATGATTTTTTAAATTAATTATATGAAATATACATATATATCTGCTAAATTTAATTCTCATTACCGAAATGAATACATATTTTAAAGGGCTCTGAAATTTTATAAAAAGGAAATACTAAAACAAACAAAAAAAGTAAAATAATCTATTTAAATTATCCTTTGTCAATAAAATAAAATAATTCGAAACCAAATTGAATACGATATGTATTTAAAGCGCCCAAAAACAATGTATTAATACTATGTCAAACAAGGTAATTACAATATTATCTTTCAATTAAATGAAAGGAAAATAATATTTGATTTAAATCGTAGCATAGATATTGTTGATTATATATTTTTAAAAATGTACTGAAATTTGGAATCATTTGTTTATTTTTTAACGTGTCACATACTTCGGTATAAAATATTTATGCCCCCGGCAAGCGCATAACCAGAAATATAAAAGTTGTATTGAGATTTACGGAATCGCAGCGCCACGCTCCACTTTTGGCTTGCATCGAAGGTGAGTAGCCAATACTTGTAGTTCTCAAAAGCTGATGATGACGTAGTTGGGCGTCCCCCAATCCCAATTATGGTTTGCTTTTGGTTAAGTTTAGCAGCCAAAACGTGTGTACAATATTCTTTCATTGCGCTGTGCTGAAGTGTTAATAATGCACTTTTGCAAAGAGATGAAAGTTTGTGGCACATTTTCAGAAGTAGCTGTACACTAAATGGGGCTACAGCCAGCATAGGGATGCGAGCAGCACGCACTGTTTTAGTTTTATAAGCCCACTTAGTGGGCCAGAGTCTCTCGGGCTCAGGCTGTCTGAAAGACGACCTGTAGTCGACCTTGGGCTGCTGTGTCGTGCATTAATTTCAAATAGATTGAAGATTCAAGCACCTTCTAACTGTGTGCGTGTGCAATTTATAAGAACGTGCTTCACACATACACACACACACACACACAGAGCCATAGTCATAGTCATACTTGCTATCATTCACTCTAACGATTCCATTGCCACTGTCTGAGCCAGCTTTCAACTAGTCTGCGTCTGGCGCTGGTGTAGGCTTCTGAAGATTTACCTACAAAAACCCACTCACCCACACATACACACACACACACGCATATCCGCACATACCTCGGCATTTATCTGTGCCAGGAAAACGTTTAATTAAGTCACTTGAATGCGCAGCCCGTTGCTGTGGCATTTATTCTCAATGATGTTGCTAATGTTGATGACGATGATGCCACCAGCACTAAAGGATGAGGTAGTCGGGTGTGGGCAGCCACCCGAAACCCAATGAATGTGTGTCATCTGTGTTGTGATGCTGTTTTGTTTGTTTGCACTACCTGGTGACCTTATCAAGCATGTCAACGTCTAACATTTATTCACCTAGCTATTTCAAAGTGCGCATTGTGATTTTTATGGTACTCATTTATAAAAGTATATAAGCACGTTCATAGAATATTTATTTCTATATATATGTATATATGCATTAAGGTATGTGTGTCTTTTCTATTCATTTAGAGTGAGCATGAAATCGGTTTAGTGGTGAAAATAATGCAGACGTAGTCTGCATGTAGGCAACTTCGAAAAAGGAAGTTTCATGTGACCATAAACACGGAACCATATAAATATTTGACTGACATTTCCCTGGAAATCTGATTGAAGATATTCTCTGTTCTATAGTTCTATAGTTCAATTATTTCACAAGAAAATTTAAATTAAAGTATATATAATTGAAATATAATAGGAATCGATAGAAAATAAGTTGCAAATAATAAAGAGTTAATGTAAGAGTAGTCTTCAAAATAAAGAAACGAAAAATACATTTTAGTCAACAATTGATCTGTAAACTATAAGTTCATAATTCCAAATGCTTTGTAAATAGCATTATTAAGCTTTTCGTAACTACATAATTAACAAGACTGAAAAATGTTTAATCTAGTTATTGATCCCAGTTTACTTGTAACTTATGACTTATGACTTCGGAGGTGACTGGATCTGATCATTATATTATATAGCTGCCATAGGAAAAGTTGATCGGCAGAATTGGCCTCCTTGCGGGCTTGCCCCCTATAAGAAATCCCACATGTAATTAGAATGGTCCTTTAAATGTTTAATGTGTATGGATTTGCAGAAGCCACAATTGCAGGTGTTTGGTTTCAGTACAACTGCAGTTGTTCTTATATCTAAACAACACTAAATATATATGCATGTATGAATGCTATTCAATGCTGTTTAAATAATAACATACATATATGGGAACATAACATATTATTTAATGGCCAGGGCTGACCTCGTTTCCAATGGCAACCACAAAAAGACAAGGCAACCGCAGGAGCACATAAGTGAAATGCTTTTTGTGGTCAATGCCTAACTAACACGGAGTTGCAGTAGTGAAGTCATTTGGTGTTTTTGGGGTTTAGCATTATTTATGCTATGACCGATAATTCCCATGATAAATGCGAAAACTGCAGTTGGCGCTGTTTGTAATTAGTGTTGGCAAATGTTTAGATAGGCAAACTGCTGTAAGTGAGTGTTTGCCTTTGTGTGGTTTATTTATTTTTTGTCATGCGCCATTTATTTACTGCGATTGCTTGGATTCCACGGACACTCAAATTTGCTTAAGCCAACTGAACTAAGTGGCAGCTGGGGTAAATACAAATACAAACACATTATGTTTAGATACTGTTACATAATTAAACAACAACTGGCATTTGAGTAAATACAAACAAAACGAATAATAAGAAGTAGCAAAATTCAGCACTTGCATATGTCAACAACTAACAATGTTGCACTGTACTCTATCAGACCAACCAGCCACACAATCACCCAGTGGGTTGTACTGTAAGTTCTGCCACTTAGGTCATTGGAAAGCTGATAATGAATGTTCTTGCTCTTATTTTGACTACACTGGGCGAGTGTCAAGCTGCGATCCTTGGGCACCGCTAATATAACTCCGATGCTGTGATAATTGAATTGACCGCTTGTAATTATGTATGGTCAAAAGCATGGCAAATATTCAATTTAAGAGGACTACTATAATAGTTCGCAACCGCCGCCACTAATAAGTGTTTGACGCCAGCTCTGGGTTAAAGCAATTAGATTTGCATTTGCACACGCACAAACATTAAATTCCCGAAAATCCGCGTGGATAAGGGGCGTGCTGTGTTTTAAAGTGTTTAATGAATTCACTTTGGACGGCGGGGCGAAAAAACATTGAACCGAAAATAGCAACGGGGGCGTGCCAGAGCCAACAAGTCAATTTGTCAATTTTAAAACAAACTACAGCAACAACAAGAACTCAACACAAAAAATACACGCACACTCACAAAAAACCTATCGCCCACGAGCCACTGTGAGACAACAAAAATGTGAGGTGTAAAAAAAAAAAAGATGTATGTATGTAGGGGTCGCACCCGCTGAGCTTGTGTATGTGTATGTATATTTGTGTTTGTTGGATCACAATGTGCAATATTCACTGTGCCAGAAGCCGCACATACACAACAATCAGGCGGCGCGGGCACTCAGCCAGCCAGTCAGCCAGTCAGCCATGGCACCAGAGTAGCTGGTGACGGAGTTGAGTTCAAGTGGCGCTTCCGTCGAAAACAAAATCAAAGTTAAGCACTCAATTTTCAATTAAGCTTACAAAATGCACACGAACGCACCACACACAAACAGCAGCACAACGCTAAGTTCTAACGTCCTCATTCACCCATCGTTGGGCTTGTGCAAAAAAATAAATATATATGTATGTATATAAAATAAAAAAAAAAAATCGTGAAAATAAAATGCCTTGGTGTAAATGAAACACACAGCAGCAGCAGTCGCACCACCCTCAACACCAGAAGCAGTGGCAGATATGCCTCTGAGGCTTGCCCTATCAAACGGGGATATATCAAGTTTGTGATGTCATTAGAGAACACCCGAAGTGCTGAGAGTACAGAATACGAGTACAAATAAGTAGGCAATATAAGTAAGGATGAATTAGTCAATGGACCCCGACTATTAGATGCCCTGTAAGCAAAGACATTTATACTGAAGTACTGAAAATATATCAATCAAAAAATGGTATAAACGATTAATTGATTCTATCTATTTGACTTTATCTGGTCGAAATGACAACAAGTAAAAAAAAGATATCAGCCTGATTTGATTTTCTTTGCATAGCATTCTAAAACAGTTTACCAGTCTAAGTCACATAAATTCCTGGCTTAACTAGAAAATTAGATCAATTAAAACCTTACGTTAAATAAAAAAAAAAGATCTTCAATATAAATAGAAAAACAACACCTGAAAAAGCCATCGCTGAGACTACAAAAATATTACTTTTTAAAGTAATCGAAAAATATTAACATTGAAGTGGATTTTTTATCATCTAATTATTTTCTTTTAATTTATATATTTAATGTAGACAGTAAAATATAAACTGAAAATGTAATTTAGAAATACAAATACTCAAAAAAAAAAAAATGCAACAGATAAGCACAAAAAAAGAAACAATAATACCGTTATTCAACGGAAAATATTTAGCCCACTTTGTTACTTTTGTAGTATATTAACGAAGAGCAACCAAGATTCATGCTTTGACTATGCCCATGGACAGGTACTCCTTACATCCTGGAAGACAAAAGTCAACATAGACGCACACATACAGGCAAAGACGCTGCCTCAGCGACGTAGTCATTGAAATGCTCAAGGCACTTTGTATTAAATTCACTTTGCCTGTCACCTACCACTTCTAGCATCTCCCTTCTACCAAGCCCACTCACCCCTCTCTCATTCACAACCTTGATGTCCTGTCTGCTGTCTAGCAGGGGTCGAGCTACCTTTAGTGTCTGGCTAGGCCAACAAACACATGGCACACTGCAAACGGACACAGCGAAGACCCCCAACGATATTTTTACCAGTTCGAATTGAAGTGGCTTCTTGATTTTGTTCGTTATGTGGCTCGATGATGGTTGCGTTTGTGTTTCTCATTCCCACACTCCTTGCGTTTGTATTTGTGTGTGTGTGTGTGTGTGTGTGTTTGTGAAAGTGAGCTTGGTTTTCAATTCGCACTTAGCTTTGGGCTGCAGAATGTGAGACGGGATAACTGCTTCTGCCTGGCGATGTGTTCTGTGGGTTAAGTGACAGTCATGCCATCAATCTAATTTGTTTGACTTTCTAATTACGCTCAGAAATACGTGAGCGAGTGTGTGCTTATGTGAGTGAAAGTGTGCGCGAATTTGTACGTGTGTGTATAAAGGTGTGTCACTGTGCTTGATAGCAACTGCCATTTAGGCATGCGATTAGGTTCAGACGCAAAATGTTTCATGTTTAATCTGTGCTTTATGTTTGTCAGTTATCGTTAACCGGCTGTATACCCGTAAATTGTTGCGTGGCAATCAGTGACAAACGACCGCCCACTCAGGCATACACACATACACCCACACAGCAGCAAAAAGTTGAAGCCCGCCCCCAAAAACCAACTTATTAAACATCATCATCAATGGCAACAGGGACATCAATAGTTCTGAGGCAAACTTCAGTTGAAGCGTCTACGAATATTCAAAATGGGTGGCAACGCTTTGTAAACATCTGCATATACTATATGTATTCGCAGATTCATTCACTTAAGCATTGTAAATTCGACTTGGCTTCAGGCAGACAGACAGGCAGACTAGCATCTTGCAATTGAAGGCGTATACGCAACGGCAAATATGTAAGGCATTTGGCAACCGTCTTGGGCGTGACAGAAATGAAAAAGAAAAATAGAGAAAAGCCAAATTCTAAGAAAATGTAATTTATACTTTTTTTTTATTTATTTTGCCCTAAAAAGTGCGGTCTTAGGTGTAACTGAGGTAACCACGCAGCTAAACAAGTAACGCAAATACATATATAAAGGTGAGGCGGCTTCACTTGAGTTGTGCATTTCATGCCAGCAACAATTTCAGGACACCCGTCCTGGCAATAAGTAGCAAATCAAGACTAGCGATTGCCTTTCTGTAACTTAATATATTCTTTTTTATTTCGACGTCGGATAAAATAAAAAGAGAGAGACAGAGAGCGAGAGAGAGAGCGAGAGAGTGGAAAAGAGACATATCGCTTAAATATTAATTGAAATCTTATCGTTTTTCGGGCATTTAGGAAAGGAGCATATAAGCTCGATTTAGAGTTTAGAGTGAAATTGTGGAAATGAGGTTTTTAAGCAAAATCGATTGCCTAAACTTAAATTGCTTATTGTAAAGGAATAAATGTGAAAAATATAGTAGAAATATTAATATATACAAGTGGATATAAGAATATAGTTTCGAGACAGACTAAATTGTGTCAATCGATTTTTGAGTAGAGAAATTAATTGTTAAATAATAAGTAAGTAATAGTATTTTTGGTATAGCAAGAGTAAGAGCCGATGAGAGAGAGCAAGAGATTAAGTAAAAGAGCAAAGGAGAGTGTGAGAGGAAGAGTTCAAAAGGAATGGAAATATATATTTATATATTGAGTTATATATGCAACGACATTTACAATATCGATTCGCAAGTTCCTTACATACATATTTAAAAAAAATATAGAGGAATCGAAAAATTCACTTCTGTCTATAACAAATACAATAAACACACGACTCAATGTTCCAAATTGTTCTCTGGGTACAGGCAAAAGATAAAAACTTGTTTTTGAAAGGACTTGTTTGATTTGTCTGTCGCTATTTTCATTGAGCTTAGCTTCAGCACGAGCAACAAGATTGTGGTGTTCAGGAGCATCTGCAAAATCTAGTTTCTGCAGCACAGCTGCAAAATCTAGTTTAAGGCCTGTTCAAATTCTGCAAGATGCTTTACAACATCTCTGTTGTTACCGACTGGAATCAAGGATGATTCGGTACAGTTCCGCATTCAGAATCACCTTAATCCGCTTTACAGCTCATCAACTTAACTTAATTAACTCTCTTTATACTTATTTTAGTTAATATGCCAGAGATATTAAATATGATATTTTTCGTCAGGTAATAAATTATTTGAGAAAATTCATTATATGGAGACAAAAACGGACGTGACTTAAATTTGCAGCTGTTCATTGTATTGACAATTTCACTGTATGGCAATTCATTGTAAGGTGATCAAAATAGACTTAAGGGCTATCAAAATATGTTTAATAAAAAAGCTGTGTGAGGTAATTTATTATTAGTGAAAACTTCATAGTATTTAAGTTCACTATAGGGAAGCTCGACTCTAGGTATAAATTCTTATATACTGAAAAGTTCAACAAATTTGTTTTGGAAATGCGCACTGCAGAAATTACGATTTATTGACAAAACAAATTTTATTGTCTAGATTCACATTCAACCATTTACAATATAAACATATACATGTAAACAAATCAAAAATATTAAATTTTGTTGAATGCAAGCATATAGTCAAATATTTATGCATTAAATGGAACTTAGTTTCAAATTCTAATAATAAATTATTGCTGGGTATATTTACCGATCTCCAACTCAATATATGTATGCAAACTGTAAGAGCAACGGAACACTTATTTTTTTAGCACGTATCGAATGCACAAGTTTCGGATGCCGACTGACCGATCTGATCTTCATCATCAAGGAGGAAACCTTTCAACTGAGTCAAGTAAAAAGCACTCAAATGGCAGAAGCACTCGCTTTGTGCTGAGCAATATACGATTGGGTGCTCGCTGATTAACGCTCGGCGAAGGGAAGGGACGGAGTAAAGCACTTAATCAACACATAGATGACGTATCCAACTAAATACGTACTTACATAGATATTTGTAGCAGCCGGCGCTCCCAGTCGCGTGAGCGAGCGTGAGTAAGACTCTTGCCAACTCTCTCCCTTCCTCTTTTACTCGCTCTGCTCGCTGGCTGTAGTTCTGTGGTTGTGCCGTTGCCGCCGTCAGTTGAACTTCATGCGTCGCTGGTAACGAGCGCGTCTGCAACAGTGATAAAATCGCTAAGCAAAAAACAAACATATAAAAAATTCGACGCCGTGCTAATGATCTTGACACTGCACAAATACGAAAATTTAATCAGAAATTATTGTTCAAAGTAGATAATGAAATATAGCGATAATAATATAATATACGCGTCAGAAAAAACACAAATCCGTTTACGCAAATAAAGTGTGATATTTAAAATATGTTTTATATAAAATCTAAAATGTATTTAGACAATCGGACCACCTATATCTAAATGCTGAATACAAATAATGTGATTGTCTACCGTGACAAATTTGGCTGAGTAAATGTATAGCTTTTATAATTACATATAATTGCAATTTTTCCCTCTATATAAACAATAATAAAAACAACAATAATAAAAGTAAAAAGTAAGATAAACAACAATCAAGCTACACGTAAGTAATCGTGCTAGGAAACACGTTGTGCTAATCCGGGAAGTACATAACAGCATAATATAAACAATAATAATGTAAATAAGACTGGGAAACAATTTTCAATCACGAGAAAGGTGCGATCTTAAAAATCCAGACAACTCAATTTACATTTTATTTATTTGTTTTCGTTGACGATACTCAGGCTTGCTGCTGATAACGGCCTCATCGCTCTCTCATTAACTGTCTCTCGCTCAATATGTTTGCAGAAGCTGAGCTGAAAGCTCTTTTTATATGTTTATTATGCTCTGACTGACGGTCTCTCTCTCTCTCTCTCTCTCTCTCTATCTCAATTTGTGACTCTCGTTCGACCGGCTTCACGTGCTTATGCATCTGCCGGTTAAAGCGCAGCTTCTGAACATTAAAAAATAGCAACAAAAAAACCTGTAGAGAAGGTCAATGTACAGAGAAAACTCACAAATGCAACGAGAGTCGCTGATGCAGTGTTTTGCTTTTGTTATTTTACTTGACTGAACCAGCTTCAGTAGAAAAAAATACATATTTAAATGAATTTAAATTTCAATATTTTTCCACGAATACATATTGTATAGGAACTTAAACATTTCACTCGCAATGCCTAAATTTAGCTGAGATTCTAAAACAAAAGACGCCACAGACAAATACGAACGATATATAAAGCCCCTTTGCAGTGCAGGCGGCCATAAATAAACTGACATAAATGGAAATCCCATAAAATGCGAATGAAAAAGAAATAACAAAAAGAGAACATCTTAGCAACAACCACAACAAGAGCAACAACAGCAAATCGATCGCAAAATTCTGCTGTCAACAATAAATTTATTTCAAATCAGTTTAGTAGACCTCTCAAAACCGCCGAGAGTATAGAGAGCGGGTGACTTCCAAGCGAAAAGTGTGCCAAGCGCACGTACTTTTATCAATACTCAGCGGGTATTAGCAGCTCAAAGAGTCTATCTAAACATAGAATTCAAAATACATACAGTATGTTGTGCTGCCAGCTCATTGAAGTTTCTAGCGACAGCAGTTTTTAAAAAAAAACATATTTTTTATCTAATCTTTACAAAAGTTGTGTTTTATCACACTAATTAAGGTATAAAAGAAACGAATTCAAGTGCTCCAAGCAGTTCAAAACAAGTGACAGTTGTTTTTTTTTTATGTCGTTGACAAAAGGCGTTCTCAATCAGTTATGTTTTATCAAATATATGTATTTAGATATACATTTGTGTGTGTATATATATGCGTGAATGTGTGTGTCCCAAGTTAATCACAGCTCATAGCATTTTCAACCGCACAAAAAAAATAAGAACTACGAAAATTGTAACGCTTATCGCAACTTCGACAAGTCCCCAAGGCAATAGCGGCCAAATAAACGACTATGGCAACACAAAGCAAATGAAATGATAAAAATATACAGAAGAATAGCGGTTAATACATGCATTATTTATTATTATGGCTGACAACTCAGCACAGAAAGGGTAATAAACACCAACCAAGAAACTTACAAAGACAGCAATCTGCGCTGGAAAATGTATGTGTTTTGAAGTGTGAATTAAGAACTCTTCAAATGAGTCATGGACCGGGAAACCAAGTGAATGTCAGAATTATACAACATTATAAATATAAATATGGCCAATGTGAATTTTATTAAACTTCAATTCTTAAAACAGAAAAATATCAAAGTTTCTTGGGCTTAGAATGGATTGATAAGTAGTAGTAGTAGTTGAACATATCTAGCAGTAGATTCCTGTCAAAAGCAAGTTTTGGAGAATACAAAGGCGAAAGAGCACACATAAATAAACAAACCCCATTTTTAAACTTATAAGCATAGTAAACTTAAAACAAAACACACATACACATACACACACAATGACACATAATTCAGTTCAAAACAAAATATGTTTAAGTTAGTTTTAATTTATACTCGTTGTACGCAGGCAAAGAAAGACGCAAGAGTACCCCTAACGATCCAACAATAATGACGGTAATGTGGTTGACGCTGACAAGACTGTGGGGCAGCGAGTGACACACTCGCACTAATTATGATAAATGCAATGCAGATAAGCGTACCAGCCAATGCTCAAATCAAATATACACAAGCACACCACAAAAACAACTCGTCTAAGACACGCACAAACGTACTAAATATATAAAAACCGCAGCTTGGTTCAACAAAGAAAGCAAAAACAATGTCAAAATATCAAAAACTTGCAGCCACAGTGCATGACGATGATGACGACGAGAGTTTTTCACTGTATGCAAATGATAATCAACATCAGTTGCAGCTGCAACAGCAGCAGCAACACCAGGAGCTCAACACTAACAGCAATAATATAAGACTGAGTAGCAGCACTCGCATGCCAAATGGTAATCCTAAAGACCACTATACGAACAACAATAACAGCAACAGCAACAGCAACAGCAATAGCAACATGAATGGGATAGTACGAACAAGAGTGCCAACAGCTGGAGACGCCATGGAGCTGGAGGAGCATACCTATGAGGTTCCACTGTTGCGTAAGAATAGCAGCAACAATAGTGGCACAAATTTGGCAAGTTTAACACATTTTCATAATTTATACATACAGATGTACATATGTGTTTGTATTTCGTATATCTTTTATGCAAGCAACAGGACTCTTTTTATAGAAACACATTTTTATCTTTAGTTAATTAAATATTTATTTATTTGGATAGTAAGCCTCATCTGTGCAGAGCATATATCTCCTTATTCTGACTTCCTAAATTTATAAAAGTTATTACTCTCTTTACACAACCCGTGATCAAATTGAAGTACTCTTTGATTATCACAACTTTAAATAGTAGCATAAGGTAATTCGCAGAAATATAAGACAAAGGGCACATTTTCAGACAAAAACTACCTTAAGCATTCTTAATTTAAAAAATTATTTAATTTTATATTACCACAAAATGTTTCAATAAATGTGCTTATTAATAGGATTCAATGTTGTATGCTATGAAAATTGCATGTCCTGCAGTCAGCACCCATTTATATGCACACACAAACACACACACGCACACACACACAAGTGCACTTCATGTATATGTATATGTAGGCTGTCATATTTATAAAGCAATTATTACCGTTATGTTTGCAGCACTTGGAACACGGCACCGAAGCTTTCGATGGCTGTCACAGCTCACAGCCGGGCTTTGGCGCGAACCTTAAAAGCAAATCGGCGCAAGAGGCGAAATTTAAAATTCTGCTTGCAGTTGCACTTTGTTGCATATTCATGGTAAGCACACGCACACACACACACACACACACACACTTACAGGCACATACTCACTGTCCGAATGCTTGATTTAATTATGATAAATTTCAACTGCTACAACTACAACAATAACTTACGAATCGTGTATATAATTCGCGCAACCGCCAGATCATTGAATTTCTTGGCGGCTATATGGCCGGAAGTCTGGCAATTATGGCAGATGCGGCGCATTTGGCATCTGATTGCATTAGTTTCGTCATCGGCCTTGTGGCCATTTGGTTGGGTGCCCGACCGCCGGACGCACGCATGTCCTTTGGTTACAAACGCTTCGGTAAGTACCCAATTATTGCCGACACTATGCTAATGAGTGTACGACCAGTTTACAGGCCAACCACTTACACACTCAAACTCACATTGACAGTCCCACACACACTCACAAACCATCTCGCACAGTAATTGCATTTGTGCCGAGCACAGAGTGAACATGTTAGTTATCATTCAGTCGATTATTGGAGCATGTCCTGCACAACACATGCATTTAGCCAGCCATTAGACTTAAAGCTTCCCACTTTGCGCTTTCCTTTCTTTTTATTTGCAGAGGTGCTGGGTGCCTTGGCCTCCATCCTGGGCATTTGGCTTCTTACGGCGATGCTCGTTGTCGTTGCCATCGAGCGCATCTACTCGAATGACTTTGAACTCGACGCTAACGTCATGATGTTCGTATCGGCCATTGGCATTGGCATTAACATTATGTAAGTAATCGAACTAGAAACTAACTTATAAACAAACACTTATCAGCATAGTGAAAAGCCATTTGCATCTTAACAAACAATTGTTAATAATCAATCTTCCCCCAATTTTCCATCCAGAGTTTTGGATTCGCAAATAATTTATAGAATGAAAATTTTCAAATAATTTTCAAATATTTGCATATGCATACATAGAGAAAAACAATTTTTTTTTGAAAACCAAACGGACAGCCTTGGTTTAAGAAATTTTCAAACTAGAATAAACAATCTTCAATGAAGAACCTTGACCTCAAAATTAATATCTACCAAGTCAAATCAAAAATGTAATTTTCATTATATTTCATTTAGCACATAAGGTATATCCAATATGCGTTGAGCAAAAATATATATATAATAAAGTTTCCATTATAGTTAACATATTATATAAATTATATGCAACATTAGTTGTGTTTAGTTCTGATCTCTGTAATATGACAATTTGTCACAGTCGAAATGATTTGCTTGCAATTTTAATTAAATATAAATATGAAATGTTTTTGTTCACTATAGCATGATGTTCGTGCTACATGGCTCGTGGTTCATGGAATCCAATGGACATGTGCACAGCCACAGTCACAGTCACAGTCATGGACACAGTCACGGCGGATATGAGAATGGAAATGGGCATGGGCACGCCCACACCCAGGCAACGCCTGGCAATACCAGCGATGAGCTTCATAATGTTGTTATAGCAAATGGCTTAAAGTCAATCCAGCAAAACGGGTAGGTGTGTGCCAAGTGGCAGGTTTTATTTTATGTGTGGCTTATACTCTTTATGTACACTCATGTACAGATATTTGTATATTTATGTGTAGTATATTGAATTGAATGGCCAGTTGCAATTTTATGGCATACCGTTGAGGCTCTCATGCATTTGTAGTAAAACAGCAGCATAAATATGTAAACATGCTGGATAAAATACGACTGTAGCATACCCTATATCTCTTGTATTTATTGTGCTTAACATGCAATTGTTAAGACCTTTTATATTTCGAATAAAAGCGTAATCTCTAAATATTGTGTGATGTGTAATGCAAATTCAATTAAAAATGTAAAAAATAATGTGTGATTTAAGTGTAATCTAAAAATCAGAATATTATTTTAAGACTATGCAATATCTTATTGGCATACAGTGTGCTTATCAGCTAGCCTATTGGACATTCTTAACAAATGTAGGGTATAACAATAACCACAACTACTTTGAACGCACAGCAGCTGCTGACTGCAGGCAGTTGTTTGTTTGATTACATGTAATTGAAATTTAATTTAGTTGCATTGCGATACTAGCAGAGAGCAACATTAGTTATGCTTGATTTCTAGTTATTAATTTGTGTTTAGTTATGGTCGAGGTTAATATTTGGTTTATGTTTCAAACTCCCTCTCCCACCACATCTAACGTGCACCTGTGCTGTGCAGCAAAGCCGTGGAGCGCAATATGAATCTGCGTGCAGCGATGATACATGTTATTGGGGATCTGGTGCAGAGTATTGGTGTCTTTCTGGCCGCCGTCCTAATCAAGTTCTATGTAAGTAAATGTGGAAGGGGGCGATGTCTATAGGTCTAGACAAGTCAATTAATATGCTGTTATTTGATGACTGACATTGCTAATTCAATTTGCAGCCCGGCGCCAAGTATGCGGATCCATTGTGCACGCTGCTCTTCTCCGTCATTGTGATAATGACCACGGTGCAGCTGTTCCGAGAGTCAATATCCATTTTGCTGGATGCGGTGCCTCGCAATGTCTGCCTGCCGTCGCTGCAGCGCGAACTGACCACCATTGAGGGTGTCAAGTAAGTCATTGAACTCAGTTCAGACAAAAAGTTTTTAATTTATTTTATACTTCCCGAGCAGATCGGTGCATCATCTAAATGTCTGGCAGCATACCAACGAGTACAATGTGCTTACCGCTCATTTGGTTGTGGGTAAGCCTCATAAATAACTCATTTACTCTCCCAGAACTATAATGATATGAATATACATATACCTTATCCGGCCTAGACCTGCTGAGCGACTCGAATGCGGTTCTGGAGATGGCGACGCAATTAGCCTGCGGCAGCAAGTACAACATCAAACATGCGACCATCCAAATCGAACGTTTGACTGAGTAATTCAATTATGAAATTAGCAATAGCTTAATTAAGTTTTATATTGCCCCTAGACATAAGCGACAGCGACAACAACACCAACTATATATACTGAGTGACCAAAGTCTGTGTGCCGCAGCATTATCAACCCGGCACCATTTTATGTGATTGTATTTGTATTTAGAGCCCCCAATTTGCGTACATTGATTTTATGACATTTAGATAAACGATTTTAACATTTATTTTTTAATTACTTCAAGAGTTGGGGCAATAAATTATAAAAACAAAATATTATATACAGATAACACAATTAAAAAAAAATATTGCTCAAAACACTTTGAAACTTTATTCACCAAATTATTTTTAAAGCCAAATTACCTCAATAGTCAAGAAAATAAACTGTTGAAAATAAAATCCACATAGAAATTATAGTCAATAAACAAAATAAATGATAAATGAATGTTGAGTAAAAACAATTTCTTTCCGATTTTTTGAAAATTGCCAGATCCTGCTCTGCTCCTACACAATTTTAATTACTTATCTTGCCTTGCAATTGCCCCACCCACTTGAGCAACTTCATGAAAATAATTAGAATTTCAATTAGCTGAAGACAATGTAAACATTTTAGTTGTAAAAATGTTCAGGAAATTGTAGCGATACGCAAAGTCAAGCCAAGTGTGTATGTTCGTTTAAATATATGTGTGTGTGTTTTCTGTGCTGTAGTGTGCAAGTCATATGACTATGTATAATTAATTAGAATTTGCATCATCAGCGAGAGATTCGAATTCGCGAGCGTCGAATAAGCTCCGTAAGCAAAAACCGTGCGCACTGTGGTAATTGATGTCTTTATCTTTGGTTCCCATTTTAATTAGAAAGTCACTTCACTCAGCAGCCAACTCTACGTCTCTCTCTCTCTCTCTCTCTCTATCTCGGGTCCTGTCTCAGGTGCAGTGGTAATAAAAAGCCATTTACAAATTAATACGTGAAATGAATTAACATCAAAGCTTTGCATAGAATTCCTTACTATTCTTATATTTAATTTTAAAGTGCAGCAACATAGTTACGCATGTATGCAATAGCTGAGCGGCTAAATACGGTTTTCTGCAAATTCAATTTAATCAGTTAATGTCATTATTAAGATTAATAAGTTAATGACAATTATGGTTGCCATATAGCAACATTTGACGTACTTTTGCACATTGGCAAAATTATTAAATTTACATAATCTTTTTGGCAAGCAGTTCATATTTATAAACAATGAATATTTATTTATGCATTGGTATTAATGACCAAGCAATCAAGTTGCATATGTATACATATTGTTTTATATATACGAGTACTGATTGTACATAATTATTTTTGCGCTGGTAATTGTTGTTTTAATAATTCATTTGGCACGCTCCCAAACACGCACACACAAGCTGGTCACATAATTCATATATTGGACAAACACACAAATCCGATTAGAATATCGCTTCTCAACACATTCGGACACTCACATGCAGCAAACGGAATTCAATGAACCGGAAATGAGCAAATCAAGCATGGCGCACTCTCGTATACACACACACACACAGACACACCTACCTAACACACAGCTGCAAATAGCGCTGTATAATGTTAACACATGAATGAAGTCAAGTCTAAGCATCTTAATCAGTAGACACACACACAAGCAAACACACAAACACACACGCACATACACACAAGCAAACAAACACACGCAAACACACACACACACACACACACACACGCACATATTTTGAATGATGCCTGTGCATTTGTCAGCCGTTAAGCCGCATCAAATTGAACAAACTTCTTTTCGATCCTTGAGCCCTTTTTACTCTTGGGGCCGCACAGTTCAATACGCTCGGACACGATTAAGTTATTTATAATTTATGAAGCTAAGCAAAAGCAACAACAGAAATATGTATATATTTTGTATATGCACTTTATACATATACAACAAAAAAGTCGGAACGAAATATAAATTTCCATTTCACTGCCAAAGAAATTGCGTTAGAATGATGAAGATGTGTATGAAGGCAAAAGAACCTCATAACTAACACACACACACATACACATGAGCCTTATCCACACACATGTTAAATTACCGTCAACTGACTGAGCGCACCAACTTTAAGTTTAATAAATCAATCTAATCGGACCTGCCTCTAGAATATCCTGCGCTCATTAAATATATACACACGCACCGAATAAGAGCTCAACTAACTTAATTGCTGACCTAATTGCCTGTTGTAGAAGCGCTTGGTTTATAAAAACTAATTAATAACGGAAAACAACAAAGGAAAATATCGAGTGCTTTAGAAGAGGGGTTGGAAGTACTTGCCCATTTTTTTAAGTGGGCGTGGCATGGCACACTTCAAATGCGCAAATGTAAAATTAATGGCATACTTGACTTGATGCTTTTCTAATTAGAAATGCATATAACAAAAATCGTAGCATACATTTCAGCTGCAGCTGCAACTCAGCTCTAAAAAGCGCTTAAAACTGAGCCCTCGAGAGCTCAGCTTGCACTTAACACTTGCCAGTTCACACACACACACAGACACACACACACAAAGGCAGACAAAATAATTAAAGTGGGTATGCACGCGCGCTTCAGCCACTTACTGAGGAGCATAGTAAGAGCAAATCCGTCGTGGACAGCTGGGCAACACCAGGTGGGTGGCACGTGTTGGTGCTTACAAATTGGAGAACAACATTCAAATAAAATAGCAATTTGTACATACTGAGTACTTTTCTCCGCTTCTCAACTCTGAAATTATCGTACTTAAAAATAATATGCATCCTGGTGGTCCTCAATGAATTCCGGTTACATTCTGTGGAATGGCTAATTGCCTATTAAACATAGAAAGAAGCAATTAATAAAAAATATATTTAAATTATATGAATACATATTTATATCATCTTTTTTATAAGTCTAAGGAGTGGGGCAGTCTAAAGATAAATCCCCAACACACTCAACTGTATCCCAAAATTCTCCAGCAAGACATACACAAAAGAAGTGTATATTGAATTCTTTTTTTTTTTATTACAAAATAGGACTCTATTTGCAAATATAATATTTAACAACATTTTTAGATGATTTTCATAAGCTTAAGCCAAGTTTTAATAAATAATTCGTTTAGAAATGTGAAATTACAAAATTTTTGATCTTCATGAACAAAATTACCAAATGCATTCAGTAAATATTAAATATTAATTTACTACAATTTCATGAAATCTACCCTACAGAATTAACTTATTAATTGGTATTGATAAAGTCTCTGCCCACATTTAAGTCTATACACAGAAGGAACGTTTCATAGAAAAATCACCAGTTCCCCAACTCCATTATTGGTACACTTGGACAGTACGTGTCTTTAAAATTAACCTGAGTTAATGGCTTTTCTTAGGGAGCCACATCAGTTTCGCAGCACATAGAATTGCGCTAGAACTAATTGTAGGGCCGCACATTGCTACGCCTATTGGGACTGTTCAGCTGCGGATAGCCAGCGATAAAGGACTCATCCTGCATGCGACGATTAAATGAACTAAATGTATCTGCAAAGTAGTTTGATGTTAATATTATAATGTTGGTTGAAAGTATATGCAAGCCAGACTTACTATCAAATGAGGCATCATGTGATCTATTTAAGTTTTTGCTGGCAGATGAATTCGAAGTGTTTCCTCTTTTTTGCTGAAATACTGCACAGTGAAAAGAAATATTTATTAGCAATATATAATTAAAAAATTGTAAATGATTTGCAGTGCGATGAAGTTGAAAAACTTTTGGTACTCTTTTATATGTTGAAAACTTTAATAATAAAGTAAAAACATTTGAAATATTACAATTTGTATTTTCTTTACTTTAAGTCAACAACTTTGTAACAAAATATACTTAGGTTAAATTGTCGTCATTACTGCCGCTGAAGCTAAGAAGGCGTGTACACTTCACTGTGTGTAAATAGAGCCACGCAAGACCTTCTCGCGGGTAATTAGTAAAGCGTTCCTGAGGCATGAAAAATGAGCAGAGGGGAGCCAACAGCAGAGAGGCAAACACCAAACAATTTTGGCAACACAAAACACATACAGCAAATAATTTAGCTATTAAAATTAGTGTAAAAATTACGTGCGGATGGGCGAGTAAGAAGCAAATGGACAGGTTTCGTTGTTGGACATTGGACAACTTGCTGACCTAGCAAAGTGCTTGTTGGTGGGGAGGGGGGTGAGGATGAGGATGGGGAATTGGGAATGGGATGTGGGGCGTGGGGCGTGGGGTGTCACAAATCTTAAGTAATTAGACTAATTTTGTAATTAAGGTAATTTGACTGCTAGCCAGTTGTGGCCCATTGCTGATAAAATGCTAAAGAAGCGAGTGCTTATCGCAACAGCAACAACAACAGGTCTTCAAAGCCGTAAACTGAAAATGTAAACGCTAGTTGCAAAGACTTGGCGCTGACGTCAAGCTTATGTAATTTATTGCGCACTGCAAATGCATTTCATGGGAGCAGGCGACACAATTTGAATGACTTGATGCCCAGCTTAGGTCCATTGCTGCTTATTGCGATTGCATTTCGAATTGAATTGATTTTCAATCGCATGTGATCTGATTAACATTTAAGATTTGGCAATGGGTCGACTGTTCATTTTCACTAGAAACATCGAGTATTTATAACGCTCGTTCTCAGTAAAAATTGCAGTCACATCACGCCCGAGCGAGAGCTAAAACTAAAGACGATAGACGAGTACGAAAGAATTTTAGTATACACAAAAAATTAGAAGAAACCAAAGAAAAAATGAAAAATCAAAGTTTAAGTCATAAATAAGAATTTTTTGGTGAACAGTACTTCAACTGATGATGATAGTGCAAAGACTGCGGCCTGTTATCGCTGCCCCAAAACTTTTTGGTATTCATGCACGAAATGACTAAAAACTTAAAACTAATAGAGAGAAGTGTAGCAAAAGTTGTGCGTAGAAGCTGCCACACAGCCTGCGGGTATGCTGTTGCTACTACTGCTGATGATGTGCACTCAAAATTATTAATTAAACTTACCCTCAGAGTTGACTTGCTTGACGCCCTGCGTCTGGAAGAAGGTTATATATACTGCAAGATTGAATGTAGAAAAAGAGTATTTAGAAATAAAAAAAATACAGCATGCAATAGATATAGCAGCACATTGTATGTACAACTTATATAGATGATACTCATGCATGTAGCGTAGATTGCAATTAATCAAGTTGCAAGGCGCAAGGCGCATGGCGCAAGTCGCAAGTCGCAAGTCACAAGACGCAAGACATTGAGCTCTTGTTGTTGTTTATATTTCAGTTGTTTTTTTGTTTTGTTTTTGTTGGTTTGCTTACGCAGAGTGTCAGCATGGTTACAAAGCGGGTGAGGGTGTGGGTGTGGGTGTGTGTGTGTGTGTGTGTATGTGGGGTGTGGGGTGTGCACGTAGCACAACAGCCAAGCGAAAAGTTGCTGCTTATCAGTTTTGCGGTCGGCAAACGAACAAGGTAAACCCTAGTTAAGTTTTGTTAGCTTCAGTTTTTCTGTGTTTTTTTGTACTCTTTTTTATTGGGTGTAAAGTGTTTTCGTACCGATAACACCCTCGGCCGTCCGACCAAAGCGAATAGACAACATTGAAAAATGGCAAACACGAGCAGCGTCGGCGCCGAAAAAGCAAAAACTTTCGCCTCCTAACTAGGAATAACTCGGAGTGGAGTCGACCCGACTTGACTTGACTTCAGTCTGTTTTGCAGCTGCGTGCAAAAATGCAAGAAAATTGTTAAGTTTAACGAAGCGTTGTCCTAAAACGCAGGTCGCATGAAGCGTCACTAAAAAGGGCTGCGTCAAAGGATAACGCCCAAGGATACCAGTCTCTGCCTGGACCTTAGCTGCAGATTAGGTTAAATAAAAAAAAAAAAAAATCCAGCTCCGCGTTGGGATTGATTAAAGATTCATGGAATTTGCGATTAACTGCAAACAACAACAACGAACACTCTGTCAGGGTCAAAGCGCTTATGATTTATGAGACTCTTGCTCTAACAATTTTCACACTCTTCTACCATCTTGATGCGCTTTTGCATGATTTAAGCGCCAATTGAATATTTTAATATTTGAATATACGTTTAGTTTGAACAGATAGAAAGTGTACATACCCCATATCGAAACGATGACAATGACAGTTGTTGTTAATATAAAGCCCAGGTTATCCATTAGGGGACGGAGCAGAGGTCCGCCAGGACGATTCGAGCATTTTCCCGCCAACGTTGTGTCGCCAATTATGGGCACCTGGAATGAAACGAGCAATCATAATATTTAAGAGCTGAACAAACTTTATTCCACAAATGGCTTTTATTATTTGGGTTTGCCTCTGACGCAAGCGATTGAGAAAGATCCCTGGGAATTCTCTCTGTGGTCGCACTGACAAAATGAATAAACAAACACCAACCAGGGAATAAATGAAAGTTTCTAAAGCCAAAAAAAAAAAAAAATTAAAAGCCAGCAAAAACGCACAGAAATCAATTAGAAGCAATTGCCAAAGTTTTTGCCATGTGGCCAACTGCAAGGGTAACTGCAACTGTACATTCAATTGACATTCAAAGTATTCACTTGCCATTTCGAAAATTTGGCAAAGCAAGTTACGCCCTAAAGCCCAGAGCCACTCTACAAACAAGACCAAAGAGTATAAAATCAAAAAAGTACAATTTATGGGACTCGACTGACAAATATTCTAACAAATGGCAAAGGAACTTTATGACTTTTTATCTCGATTTAGATTTAGACTTTATTCCAAATTCCTGATTTTTCATATATCCTGTACCTTTTAATTTAGTTTCCCATATATAAGCGCATAGAAAAATTTATTTGAATTACTATAACATACTCAGCAAAATTAACTTATATTCTTTTCCTAAATAAGACCCAAATTCATTTTAGACCTAATATGGAAGAGTGTATGATTGCAATCATTAATTAGGCTTGATAACATCAGTTTTAAAATTTTAAAATTATATTCAATTTGGTCAATATTTTGATGGACATTATCAAATTTGCATCTGGTAAGCAAATAAGATCAGTTTTTTTTTTTTCTTCAACAATATCCTTTTATTTTCATAGTTTACGAATTTAAGTCTGTTAACAAATAAATCTATGTTTTAAATAATTAATTTTTAATTATAACACCTTTTTTTAATACTTCAACATTATTTTCTCTATATGAATATTCAAACAATTCTGTCAAGTTTTAATAGTATCTTTCCACGGCGAGTAATGTTTAAGCAAATTGCAAATCTGAAAGTTGCCTCGAATGGGGAATTGAGCAATTAATACATGCCACAATTAAGCGGTTGATGCTCAACTCAAACTCAAGATTTTAAGTGTGGCGCGAGACAATTACAACGCCTTTGAGTTGGCCACGATGGCTTTTGGGGCTAATAAATGAGTATTCGGAGCTTGTGAGTCGACCAAGGCGAGCAAGCGATCGACTTATGGAACTGAATTTATTGACATAATGTGTGCGTCCCCAAGCGTTGAACACACCACCGATGACACAATTACCATAAGACAGGCGTAGGGAAGAGAGTGCGGCTGCGGTAAGGGAAAATACACATAGTTAACGACTTTTCCTTTGTTTATGTGCAACTGAATGCGAGATAGCGCTTATAGATGAACCCAGGCCATGGGGAATGCGTCTCCTCTGCCGAGCCTCCCAATCGCTACAGAAATTTATGCAATTTGGCTGTGGGTACTTGACAGGGGAGCAGGGACAGGGGTAATGGACATGGAATGGTGCTGCCTGAGCAAGATATACGCCATTTTCTTGTTGCCGATGCTGGTGTTGGTGCTGCAGCTGCAGCTGCAACAGTAACTGTTGCAAGTATGTCGGACAACTGACCATTCGTTTCGGGGTATATAAACGAAACTTATTTATGCAATTCCGCTTGGCTTTATATGTGTGCAGCACAGTTTTTGTTATAGTTGCATTGTTTTTGGCTACTTGCTGCCCTTTTGACTGCCTTAAATGCAACAACTGCGATTGGCGAATACGGTAACAGCCACTGACCACAACGTTGGCAACGTGCACAGGAAGTTAAACTACAGGAAATGGCCAAAACTTTACCAACAAATTGATACGCGCCTTCGTCTCCGCCACTGACTGTAACTGCGGTTGCGGGCTGTCAGTCTGTTTACACTATCTAATGGCATCAGGTAACCAATGAAAAATGCCATTGGCAGCGTATTTACATTTGTGCTTATTGCTCTGCTTGTTGTTGCTATCGTAAGTAAAAATAAACACAATTTGGCGAAATTGAATTACCAGTCGAATATCGACAAAATATATTTCATAAGAAATATTGTGGAACAAAGAAAAATCAGCAGCAGCGAAAACAACAAGCAAATTTTTCCAAAACAGCAACATGTTTTGGATGGGGCTGCTCGACTGGAGGTCGTGCAGCAACCCTTTACATGTATTCTAACAACATTCACAATTTGGTTTTATTAATAACTGTGAATCCATCAAATATAATTTTTCCGCATACATGAATAAATATACAGAAAGCCTTTATTGGGATAAGTTATAAAAAAGAGTGTATATATAGACTTGGATTGTTAACTATAGTGGATCTACATACCAAGTTTTGGGTTTCTGTTTTTTTTTTTGGTATTTGCGTTTGATACGTTCCGCGTCTGTTGTATAAGTTTAAAATCACCATTATTCCTATACAAGTTTTAACTTACAGGTTATTCACTACTTTCAAGGATAATAATCAATCATAGCAAATTCAAACAGACCTAATGCTTTTTTCAGAAACTTGTTGCTAATTTAATGCAATCATTCAATGCCATTTGCATAAAATGCATGAGCAAGCGTGAAACCTTGAGTGTGCACTTACCTGAATACTCTGATTCGTGTCCGGCGAGTGCACCAATACAAATAGATGCTCTTCCAGTGGGAAATCTTTAAGAAAACGCACCCGATATTTGCTGAGGCCATGCGCATGCTCAATCAATTCAACGGCAAAGTAGTTGGTGTCCGATGCTTTGACCTGCACCAGGAGAGAAATAAAACAAAGTTTAATTAAATAGTTTGAAGTTCAAAATAAATAATTGTAAGCTAGATTACTTGCATATGTTCTTCTGTACGATGTATGTACGATATTTATATTCTGATATTTTGACAAAGCCAAACATGTCATTTATATTATACACACACATCAGCAAAAGTTGAGAACAAGAAAATCAATCTGCTTGGTAAATGGGGTAATGATAATGACAATAGCAATAGCAATATGCATTATTAAGCAGCTCCACGAACGACAATGACAACAACAATAGCAACGACGGCAAAACTTGCAATTTCCTCCTATATAAAACACAATACAAATCAAATTTAATTGTTTGTCTGTGAGTGTCCCAACGTGCTGCGCTTCTTCTTTTATTTAATCAAAATGTTTAAAGCAATCAGTTTTGTGACACAAACACACAATCACATAAAGTTAGCATGTGTACGATGTGTGTGTGGATATTTGAAAGTGCTGGTAAAGTAATATTACATTTTATGGCTGTTGAGAATCTTTTGTTTTGAAATTGAAATTTTCTCACATTTTTGCTTGACAATCTTAATTTTGGAAGCAGCAGCTGCAGATTTTTACATAAGTATATATACACATATTTAGAATTAATTAACAAACAAAATCTGCCTGTCTGTTATCTTCAAGTTTACTCAAATATTTAGTATTGCAATGGTACAAATTAAAAAATCACTAACAAATTCACATATATCATATAATTAATTTGGAGAAAATCAACCAATAAGATTACAAACTTGCACCGTTTTCATCTACATGATTCACACAAGTCCATATAGATGCTCTTGAGCACAAAGTGGAAGGGCGTGTCCAGAGGGGAGGCGGGTTTGATTTTAGTTATTAATAAAGACCACATCTCATTGTTTTTCAAAACATATGTGATACCATACCTTTGCCACCACTGCCCACATATTACACGAATTTGAATTTTGAGTTGCCGATATTTGCTTACAAATCGACAAATTAACAAGTCAAAAAATCACTAATCACACATTCCAAACAAATAATGCACAATATTATAAAGCTTTTCCGAAACATTATCTGAAATTAAATATAATTTTTCCGATTTTCTCTCGGCGTCTATATATCTTGGTGCAGCTGCCCTCTTACGCGCTTGCTTGCAAATATTTAATAGATTATTGTAGCTTGTTGAAGCTAAAAATATTTGATATAGTTACTCTATAGGTCAGCATATATCACGCACGCATTGTTAATCATATTATAACTGTTTTCCATTTTTGTTTGCAAAATTAATGCGAACAAATGAAAAAATAAAATAAAAATAAACAAAGGCGTACATTATGGAAACGGAAGTGCACGGAGAGCAACTGCTGACACATCCGATCCACGTAACACATAAACACAAATATACATGCATATAATTCAGAAGGCTGGCTAAAGACGAAAGTGTTGGACACGAAGATAGCCTACAAACAGGTCTACAGTAGAGAGATCCTCCTTAAAAGGTGTAAAACTTTCATATATGAGAACAACAAACCAATTTAATAGCAAATTGCATCTGAGTGCAATGAGTAGAACAGAAATACTTGGATTCAGCTGGATTTATAATTTGTGGAGTATAAAAGACCGCTCAATGTGTATTTACACATTATAGGGTAAAATAACCATGCATACATTTATAAACAATTATAAATACTTGAAAAAATATCAACATTGTTAATAAACGGAAGCGCAAGCATATCAACAACAGAGGCAACAGTGGCAACAACAATTCTTATTAGCCCATTGATAATACACGGAGAATATTTAATTATTAATTGAAAATTATCCAGACCAGTGCGCTTTTAACCAACCAGCCCCAAAAATGTCGCACATGTGAATTGCATATATAGATGTAAGCTACATATATGTTATACATATATATCATACATAATTGTGTATGATCTGCTGTGTTAACGGGGTTTTGCTTGCTGCAGAAAAATGTGAATTTTAATAAAAATGCCACGTGCACCGAAATTGACAGTCGCATAATTTGCTCTTTAGTGGCCTGCAGCAACTTTAAATGATTAATTGGTGATAATCAACAACAAGAAGTTAATGCTTTTATATCCATTAATAATGATAACTGACTTTTAAATCTACTATATAGTATACAGAATGGGAACAATTATACCTTACCTTAATAAACAAATTGTTAAACTGGTAAGCGTACTTATATTCATGGACTAACTTCTTTTTTTCGCTCAATTGTTTCAATGGCTGTAGTGCGATGAAGTATTAAAAACATGCTTAATACAACTTGTAAAGGACGAATTGCTCTCAGATCAACTTGAAAAGCAGGCAAACAAAAAGTTTTTTATGCCAAAACTTAATTTACTAGCGATTGCTTTTGATTGTTGATAGCGATACTGAAAACATAATAAAATTGAACTGTTTAGCACGCCCCAGATAACTTTTAACAACTAAATTCTCATTTTGATAACTTCAAAAAGGGACTAATTCGTATAGAAACAAACAAATAAACAATAAAAACAAGAATATATATTGCGATATATATCTTTACATATATAAAGACTTCTCTTATGCATTACACTCCCTTTTAATCTACTCTAACTATGTACAAAAATACATAGTATTTATGGCTGTTCTCGAGTCTAGAGCCCTTTAGTCTTGATGGGGAAAAAACATTGAATATGCCAAGAAATAGCAATAAAAAAAAAATAGCTTTACCAATAATGACAATGGGCCGTATTGAATGTCCACTTCACACACTTGACACTTTGAAACTGCAACAAACGATTTGTGATGCTCACAAGTGCTTTCTGTATGCGCCATTGAACTGAGTGTGGCATGTTCCGTGCATGCTCGGACGGCTGTCCTTTTGCTTTAAATGCCGCAGCCACAGTTGTCAGTTTGTTTTTGTTGCTGTTGTAATTGCAACAGCAGCATTAATGCAGTGCCATTGTTGGCCAAACTGCAAATTTGCAGCTAATGCAAAATTATGCGACATATTTCAAATGTGCCACTTAACTGTAATTAGAGATGGTGAAATGCAGCCAATATTTTAGAGTGCGAGGAAGGGCAAAGGCAAATAATAATGCCCGCAGCTAGCCGGAAACGGAAGTCAACCAAAATGCTGTCATTTTGCATTTTGCAACCATGCAGCCCTGGAGGTGGACAGTGACATTGCAAAGCAACTGCCGTTGCCACTGCCGCTGCCGCTGCCACTGTGGCATAAGAAGCCGCAAATACTTGCGGCGCTACAATAGCAGCAATAGCACTGGCAACAATCATCCTGACTGGCTGGCTGGCTGGCTGGCCGGTTGGCAAGGACGGTCCATAAGCAAGCAAGAACTTTCAAATTCATGGAACACTCTCAGTTACTCAGTCGCTGTCTTTCAGTATCTAAGTTGGACGGACACACTCTCAACACTTGTCGTACATAATATTGTACTTTAAGAGCTGCTGCCAGTGGCGATGGCAATGGCAATGGTGATGCCTGGAAACGAGAGCGTACATTGTAAAGCAATTTCCTGTATTTTATTACCACATAAAATGTATGTCCTTATGTTCTATCTAGTGTTGCGGCTGCTGCTGCTTATGATTGTTTTTCAAGACAACCGAATAAATAGGTACAAGTGCAGCTAAAGAATTCAACTGAAAGCGGCGGAAATCCTGAGCAGTATATATATATATTTATATATAAGTGAACTTCCATATAGGCACAAGAAAAATGAAACTTCAATGTGACTTTGCTGCAAGGCTGTGATAAACAATACAGCTATGTAATTGAAATCAATTCATGATAGCGAAATTCTCATTCGTAGTAGAAAAATTCACTACAGGAATATGGTTGTAAAACTAAGCTAAGCTTCTTTTTTGGTTATTGATCAGGACGTCTACAAAATTTGAATCATTAATTTCGCAGAATCTATTGTGCTCTTTGAAAAATTGAAATTTAATGCTTAAATTCTTCACTCCAGCAGATTTAAACGCATTTCTAAAAACTCTTTTCCTATAACATTTATCAATACATGTCTCAGTAAATTTGGAAAATGCACTCCTCACAAACGAAGTACAAGTGAAAAACAGAGTTAGTATTTTAAGACAATAAAAAAGGAACGCGGTTAAAAGAATTCACCGGTCATCAATCTTCGCTACATTCGTTTAGTTTTTGTGCCAACTCACCTGCAGCTTTTGCAGCGCCTTGTCCAAGCCACTTATGTGCAGCTCCTGCGATTTTAAGTCGTGCACCTGCAACGACTCCAAAGACACTTTAATGCCCGGCACCAGTTTCAGCGACATGGTATCCAAAATACCATTCGGCATTGCCGCCTGCAATTAATACCAGAGCAAATAGTTTAGCAAATTGCATTCGCTGAGTGCACATTTGTTGTGCCAGAGCCCACAATTCACATTACGTACCTCGAGCTCAAGGAGCACATTGTTTGTCTTCAAAATTGACAGCAGTTCAGTGAAGCTGGACGTTAGCAGAAGCTTGCATGCATACTGGTTGCTGGCTATATCAAAAATTGCCTCGACCTGATAGAGTTTCAGCAACTTCTGGCCCAGCTCGTCCTTGGCGACCAGGCGACAGGTAAATGCATCCACACCGACTTTGTGCAACTGACTTATGCACTTCGATATATTCTGAGCAATCTGCAATAATAGCATATACACAATAGCCATGCACTTTGCTGCTGCATATTTATATTCTATTTCACTGTCTGTAACTCACCAGATTGCTGAACTTGTCCGTTTGCATGTGGTTACGCAGCACCAGCTGCGCACTGTACTCCGAACCGCTGAATATGTCCAGTGATTTGGCAAACACAATCTGAAATAATTGCAAAAGACGTCACAGTTATGAGTTATGACTATTTGAATTTGGTTAGAAATATGGCGTACATACCGAGTCTGATTCTCGCAATTCCAGGTCGTATTTGAGGTAACCGCCGCGACGCGATTTATCACCGCATGTCACCACCACCTTCTCGACCAGCCTGTGCTGATGACTTAGCACTCGTGCAATGCCTAAAATCAATAAAGCTTCACTTAATAATATTCAAATCGATAACTAATTAGCGTTGCCAAAGCACAATTTAATTGCAAACTATATTAAGATGTGCTAATGGTTGCTCTGATAATTGCCGTTTGAAACGTAAAGGAAGAACAAATAAAAATTATTCAACCATAGTCAATCAGTCAGTCAAACATTCCTGTTTAAATACCAATATCTTAATCTAAAACAGCCCAGTAAATAAAATTTGTCACATTAATTTACAAATTAAGTAAGGCAGGAGTTTTCCGTAAACTTCAAGCAGGAAATAAAATTTTCATTGAACCAAAATCATGACTCTTTTGCCGTTAACATCGCTAGAATAAATGTGTTTGAAAATTGCATTAAATTCTTGAGCTATGACTTTATCCAAAATGTTTACGCAAAGGCCATAAATATGCAAGCAGTGTCGTTGAAACTGTGAGCGCAAGAAGTTGCCAAACAAACAACGATATTAATATTTGATGGCATTAAATATGCTTCAATGATTTTTTACCTGTAATTCCCCTTGCCCCACCCTGATCCCAATATTGTTCAAATGGTGCGCCGCATTGAATAGCAAATAACTTCGCTCTGAGACGCATAAATACTGCTCAAATAGACTATGCTAGAGTCGATTGGTCTTTGAAGAGACACAAACTGCTTTAGCAGAAGATGTTGTCTCTGTCGGCATATAGTTAAATGGGTCAGCTGGCTACTCGAATGTAGCATAAATGATAAGCGCACCGGTTGATAAGGGGAGATGGGGGTATGGGCTCGTTGGGTTGGCATCGGTCGCATTTCAATGCGATCGATATGACAGCTTAAGCATTTATGGTGAACAGCAAAACTGTAACATTGTGCTTTTAACGCTATTGTGAACTTTTAATTAATTTATGCGACAACATGACATGGCACTCCTGACATTTCCATATTGTGCACCACAAGGACCAAAGAACAGACAGTTATCGTTACAGTGAGCACAGAATACGCCACTACGACTACGACTACGAATACGCATACAGAGACATTGTTTTCAGTAGCATTGTTAAATTAAAATATATATATATATATATATATATATATATTTATAGATATATATATATATGTAATTAATTTAATTTTGAAGCACTGCAGGCGACATCAAACTAATTGTTTTGGGAGTTTTCTTTTTGCTTTTGCAGCCATGACAAAAAACAGCTTTGATTTTCCACTTTTCCTTTTTCAGTCAACAACAGTACCAGCAGCAGCAGCAGCAGCATCAGCAGCAGCAACGGCAACAGCTGAAACTAATCTGCAGCTGTGTGTAATATTGGCTGTATAAATTGCTTGGGGATTTCTTGTTGGTTGTCACACAATGAACACGATGCCAATCGAAAAATAAGTAATCACGTACGTAATATATATATATAAATAAATATATACACATACATACATGTTAAAGGGAAAACAATTTCATAAATTTAAATGTATGTGACTTTTTGTCAATTTTCGACCGCAATCATGCTCATAAACATTGATTAGTAATATAATAAATATAGTTAAATCTTCAGCAACAACATTTATTTATAGATATTAACATTGTAAATTATGATTGGCAAAGAATTAGTTATTTGTCGGAAGAAAATGCGCTATTTTAAATTATATTATGTTAAATATATCAGGTGTAGCAGAACGTTACGAAAGTCATTAATTATAACTTGTAGTCCATAACTATGCTTTATTTCGAGTTAAAACTATTTTTAACAGTAAATGTGCATGAAGGTTCTGTGCTGTTCAATATGTGTGAATCTAAGCTGATTTAGACTGCCAGCTCTTCCGTTTACCCACACGAACGCAACTAAACTACAGCTTGCAAACACAAATTACTATGCATCGATTTTTGTCGAAGAATAAGGTAGCTTTGTCTGTGGCTTAAGATGCTCTTTGCAAATGGACTCCTGGAATTTTGAACGCACTTTGGGAATAATTCGTGCAAGTTTCTCAACTTAAACTGAAAATTGCAATGGGCACTAATATTATTGGAATGCAGAAAGACTTTTGGCTGCTATTTCTGGGTTTCGAAGAGTTTATCAAGTTTTGACTGTGTCAATCTCTATTCAGTTGTGCTCCATCAACATTACCAAAGCTCCATCAACAAAGACCAAAGTTTTGTGGGCCTGACACAGACACACACACACACACACAAAAGACACTTATACATATACATGTGCATATTCAAATCGTGTTTGAGTCATGTTAAATTGCTAGTAGAGCAGGTATAGTTATGCCAAGTTGTTATACTTATTTTTCGGTCACGGACAGATACTACAGTCAACACATATTGATATTTGGGAAATACAAAAATACTTTATCTTTATGCTCGGTTGCAGTTGGGCACAACAAAAACTCACACACAGACAAGCACACACTCGCGCACACACAACTTGCATAATCGCGATTGTTGTTTGCCGCCTGTGTGTTCCGCATTTATTTGGTTTATCCTTTTTCCAAAACGACGCAGCATCGCCTCGCCGCGCGACGTGCAAAGTGTGAAAAATTGTTTTTCTCAATTTTTTTTTTTATTTCCGGAGATTGGGTTTTGTGGCAAGCAGCAGAAGGTGGGCGCCACTTTATGAATAATGTATTACGCTTAACTGAGTTGTGTTGTGAATTACGCAAGAAATTTACTTTTGCAATAGCTCAACTTTGAAACAGAGTATTTATGACTATTGCCAACTAGATACTTACTATTACTACAAGCCACAACTCTCAACAAATGTTTTGAACAGAAGATAAGCTAAACTTAAGATTCGATATAGATTAGGCGGAATGTTGAGAAAAATTGCAATTACCTTAATTTGCATTTACAAAAATTACAAATATATAGAACACCTGTTCATACACATATAAACAACACTTAAATTAAATTCATGCCGCATTAATATGGATGTATTTTATATGACCTTTTCACACAAACTTCAAAGTCACAGGGTATAAGAGCCTGCAATAATAAAACAATTTCAAAAGTTCTAGCAACAGTGTTGAACTTAGTCGTTATTTACTGTACAGAAAGCGCGACAATATTTGTTCAACACTTTACGCGCCACTCAAAGGCTCATGGGACACACACACACACCTGAACACCTCCTTCCCGCTCAAATGAACACTGTACAAATATTTTTTAGCATTGCATCCGAAAAAAAAACTACAAGAAATAAAATCCAATAAAAAATATCAACTGCTGCAATTTGAAATTCCGTATCACAGAACTGAAATCTATGGTGTACCCCAAACGATAGTTAAAGGTAATTAATTTACAAAATAAAACCCCAAAATAGATGCTGTTATTTTGAACCAGTTTTCTGGCTGTTGCTCTCTTTTTTGGTTTGTTTACATAACAGAGGAAAAATAGTCCTAATTGGGTTATCAATAAATCGTTCGCAAAATATAGTGCAATTCACTGAATATTTACATCAACAACGAATGTGAGTGTGTGGTAGGTGTGTGCAGGTGTGTGATGGCTGTGTGTGGTGGGTGTGTAATGCCTGTGTGGTGTGTGTGTGTGCGGGTGGTATGCTGCGCACCAACAAGCACACCATCGAAACCAGTTGTATTGAATTTATAAATTGCATAAATTAGTTTTCAAATAAATACAAACTGTGAATTGTTTGCAGAGAGGATTAGCACCTAACTATGCAGGATTCGCAAATTATAATAAAATCAAAATAAAATAATCGATTAAAAAGTGTAAATAAAAATTAGAATTAGAAGATATGCTGTAAATGTGATTAACTGCGCCTGCATGAGGAATTAATATCGGCTATATGAATTTATATTTGAAAGAATATGTAGGATCCTAGGGAAACATGTGTTAAGCTCGGAAGCCATAGACATAGATTTAATCCGTCACAGCTATAGGTTCAGATGGTGTCAGAATAGATCTCACTAGGTCGCAAAGCATGAGGCCCCCCAATAATAGCAATAAATTTGTATTTCATTTCAAAACCTATAAATCTTTAACTCCAATTAAAGTTTTCTTTAACTTTACAAATGCAATGACTTGAATAATGATAAAACTATATAGCTTTCTGCCAACCAATGGGAAAAGTGCGCTGCAACCTTAGTGCAAGCAACTCACCTGTGTTTTTATTAATCGCCACCATCTGCTCATTGGAGCTGCTCCAAATCGATGACAATGTTAGCGGTGAATCGAAGCAAATGATGTCACCCACAGAGAAAATTGTCTGTTGCCGTTTATCATCGTTGCATTCATCCATTGAGGTTTTAAAATTTTGGTTTCGGCATTGTTCGTGGCGAACATTCGCGGTTTTTACAATCGGTGTGTTGACAAATCCAGATAATACAAAAAGTGACACAGTTTACCAATGTTAATTATTTAATGGAGGCATGCGAATATCGGGAGAATAATTAAATGTAAATTGGTTTATTTGCAACAAGAAATTAAAAAGTTAAAGATACGTATGTAATATGTTCCGAAATAACATAATGTATTTAACTACAAATTGCAATGATAGAGCAATTCAGGTTGTACGTGCATATTTAGCTTTTCTGCTCATTGCAATTTGAAAGTTGCAAGCTGCCACAGCTTGAAGGATGAGCTCCAAACAATAAGCAGCAAGCTGACGCTAATATATACTTTATATATATATATATATATACATTTATAAATATAGGACTCACCTTGGTGGGGTAAATGAGCTGGGACTCGGCAACAGACAGTTTGATGTAGTCCTCGGCATGTTTAACTCCGGTTGTATCTTTTAAACTGATGGCAATCATGTTGCTCGTCTCGCGTTGCAAATTCAACTGTGTGCGAAATGGAATAATTTTGAAATGCATGTAGTCTGGGGTAGTTGGGGTTGCAGTTTTATCTCTGGTTTTGAGCTGCTCGCTTTATTTGAGCATTTTGAAGATAATGCTTGTTTTGTGGCTGCTGCGTGTAGAGTTTCAAGAGTTTTGTGTTTGTGGTCGGCGGTCACTCGACAGCCGCACTTTTTAAGAGCCAAAAGCTGCAGCATGTGCGACAACGCATCGTTGCATTTTTATGTGGTGACATCAACGTGCCACAGCCCAGTAAAATACAGAACACAAATAGAACAAAAGAACAGTTGTCAACAGCATGCCGACAATCAAATACTCTTGCAAACCACCGATAACTTGAACTGTGGTCTGATTTGGTAAATACTAAATAAAACTTTATATATATATATACATATGTAAGTAGATGTTAACGCAACAATTCAACTATAAAGCGATTATTCCCAGGAACAATTTGTATATTATATTGTGATTCTATCCGGACGACTCCAACTCAAACCTTCATACACATGTTCTCAAAAGAGCCCTTCTGTAACATTTATTTCAACTTGGGGATGAATTCAGATAGTCAGACAAACATTGCTATAAAATCTCAGTGCGTTACATGTATTGTGAGAAACTTAGAAAAACCCGCTGCAAAAGTAGAATAAAACAAAAATAGTGCTGGGGCAAGCCAAGCGACGTGCAATGCGGCCGGACACTGAGATTTTTTAGTTATTTTTTAAGACGGAAACGAACGAGCGAACGAGGAGAACTCAGGTGCCAAGACAAGTCTTTGTGAGTGCATTAAAATGCAGCGGCTTCGTTGTTAGCCACACAAAAATAAAATTGAAATAACTTTCCCAAAGTTTAAAGATCACATTTACATATAAACGAGCCAAGCCATAAGGCCAGTCTGGCAGTACTAAGTATAAACTATGTATATAGAATACAGACCCAGCCTAAATATGACAGCCGTATAAGGTTGCAAGGATACATGGCACTCACCGCAATTGTTAGATTATTGCCAATCTGTGCATCGACCACATCTTTGGTGGCCAACTCATAGCGCAATCCATTCACATCCTCAATGTTGTGGGAGAACTCGTTGCCGAGATTATCATGCAGCGACACTTTAAATACGAAATTCATACCGCGTGGTATTTTATGCTCGACCTGCTTCAATTTGATGTCCGGCTGCAGAGTCACCAATATATACTGTACATTCTTCACTTCAATGCCAATGGGCAGCGTCTGGTCAACCGTTTTGGCCTGTATACCCGGAACAAACCAAAAAAGAATATATAACAATAGGTATGAAATCAAATGCAATTGCCAAGAGGTAAGCCGATTTAAGCACAATCCAAAATAGAAACACACCAACACACACATTCTCATAGAAAGAGTGATAGATGGGCGCACACTTACAATTATCAGATCCCGGCCGAGGGTATCCTTTGTGTGGACAATGCCATCTGGCGTCACAGAAACAATTCCGCTGCTCTGCGCATCCAGCTTATAGACCGCATCATCCATATTACATTTTAGCTGAAGCGTACTGCGTGGTGCCGCCAAAATCCAGTCCATTGTTATAGGCTTTGGTGCGAGAAGCTCCAGTGTTTTGAAAACTGTGCGATAACAATTTCAATTTGCGACTCTTTTTAATGCACCACTAAAAACCAGCCTAAAGCCGGAAGTGAGCCCCAACTACTTACCAATTAGTTCCACGCTCGATGCTGGCAGCTTGACGCCATCTGCCAAATGCACGGAGGCTGTGATGGTGACCTTGCCGGGATTGAGCGCACGTATCCGCACGGAAATTAAATCGCTGCTTTCATACTCGATGCCTACAGCGGCGAGAGAAACGGATAAAGAGATAGAGAGAGAGAGAGTGTGTGTGAGTTACAAATAATTATAAGATTGAAGGGGTGGAGCTATATACAATAATTTTCATAGAGATACGAAAGGATCTGTGCTAGCTAACAAAATAATTACTGAGTAAAACAAAATACTAGTTAATAAATATTTAACATCCAAATAAGTAATATTTCGAAAATGAGTTTATATTGTTCAACTTAGTTGACACAAATCTTTGTCAATCATAGAAATTAGGAAAACTATATTGTTTCGTAAAATCATTTAAACTTTGACAAGTCTACATTAAATGTATTTTTAATAAACCTGTGGAGAATTTATATGTTCCGTATCTGTTCCTGCACTGGAACTCAACCATGCAGGCTCATCGGAGAACACTTTGATATGCGTGCACTTGGTGGGCGTTGAGCTGAACTCTCTGCGCAACAACGCGGTATCTGGACACGCTTCCAATAACATGCACGTATCGTGGGACTATAGACTTACCCGCTGTTGTAAACACATTAAAGATCTCAATCACATCGGCCTGATTGACCGTCCAGCTGATACGCATATTTTGCAGTGTACCCAACACCATGGGCGAGAGATCCGGCTGACCCCACAGCGTGGCGGGCATAACAGCGCCAGCCCGAATCCTTACTAGTGGCGTACGCACTTGGACAGCAGTCAGGGCAACGACACGCACTTCCACCGTATCCTCCGAGACGATCTCGTCCTTGCCGCTAATGGGATTCTTAAGCAAACACTTGCCGGTTATTCTCGTTGCGCCCAGCTTATGTGCTGTCAGAATGGCTGAGCTCATGGCTGTGGAAAGCGATACGATTAATATGATTTTTAATTGGTTAAAAGATCCAACTTACTGGCCACATGGCGCTGCTGCACGCTGTAAACGATGTTTGTGTTGGGTTGTGGTCCGCCCTGATAGTAGATTTGTATGCTGGAGCCCACGACGAGCGTCGAATTTCGCGGATAGAGGCGCATGGGTGCAAATACTTGGACATTGAGCGGTGCGCTGGACACCTGACCAGACTGGAATACGATCTTGGTCTCGCCAATGTTGTTGCCCGTTATCCTGAAGCGTATCTCTCCAACTCCCAAGCCGTGCTGCTCATCTAGCTTGACGCTAAGTATGGCAGGATCGAAGACCTGATCGGTGACCTGATAGACGCTCAGCATATTGGAATCAATATGTAGCAGGTTTTCATTGGTATCGAAAAGCCGCACAATGGCCTCAATGGAATTGGTGCGCTCGACACGATCCAGCGCTAGCACACTGATGGCTCCTATGCCCACCACAGAGATGGACAAATGCGCCGGCTCGTTCATCAGGCAGCGATCGGTTAGCTCCAGTCGCACATGTCCCAAACGCAACGGCGTCAACACTAGCTGCATGTGCTTCTCATCATGGATAACCTGGACGATGCCCTGCTCCGAAAGTTCCAGCTGAAAGAATCCGCTGCCCTGGGCTATATTTATGCGCTCGCTGTGCGACGATGCCAGATAAACGCTCACATGATCCTGTGGCAGCAGCGTGCTATTAACCGTGTGGAAACGTATCTCATTCTCAATCACTGGCTTAGTTACTTCTTTAGTTTTTACCTGGAAAGCAGAGTACACTATCATTATGAAGGTTTAGTGCTTCTGCGATTTGGACTACTCACGTTCTGAACACCAAATGGAGGACGCTCCGCATAGATGCCCAGCTGGGAGAGCAATTTGTCATTGTAGTGGACAACTGTGCCCTTGATGCGAAAGTTGGGCGCCACCTCATTCAGTGTTAGCACGAGCACATCTCGACCGGGCAGACGAACACCATGATAGAGCTCGGCCTCATCCAGCTGCTGGTGAGGAATACTGTCCGTTTGATAGCGCTCATCGCCAGCGGCAAACTCCCATTCAAGCCAAAGCGAGCTAATGTTCATCAGCTTTCGATTCTTCACATCCTGCACCTCGATCTCAATGTCAAACTGGTTCACGTCTTCCTTGAGATACAGCAGCGAGGATCGTAACTCCACCGGGCAGGATTGGCGCAGCTGTTGGCGGGCATACAACTTGAGGAAGCGTGGTCGGACGCAGTGCACCTTGGTCGTGATCTCAGCAGTGTAGGCGGCAAATTGGGGCGTGGCCAGTGTGTTATGCACGCGATAGGTGAACTGTGTTACGCCCAGCTCACGACACAGCACCGTAAACGCTGTGATAGCATTTTGTGTGTCGAACTCTATTTCGGAGGCTTGAATAACTTTGCTATCGAATTTGGTATCCTTGCTCAGTTCCGCCTCGAGCGTGAAGATGCGTTGCGGCCCATGAGCATAGATGACATTACGCGATGCGCCAATCGGCAGCACAAGCTCATTCTCCAAGGGATTCAGCACAGATAGCGGCTCATAGACATGCAGATTCACGGAATCCTGCAGCACCTTGTCCTGGAAACTGTATGAAATACGTAGCAAAGTGCTGCCAACGGCGGTGCTGCGTAGACGCAGCACATGACAAGCCTCGGCAGCCAGGGCATCGTGCGTCTCAGTAACAGCGCTATTTTCCAGCTGAAAGATTTGATGCGAAAAGTCCAGTTGAAAGAGCAGATTGTCGCATTTACTGTAGGGCACATAGCTCCCATTAACATGAGCATAGACGGCCACGTGCAGGCGCACATAGTCCTTGAGGGCTGTCTCAAAGTTATACTGTTTGATCTCGAGCCGTTGCGGTGGTAAAAAGTAGATCTGTGCCTGTCGCGCCACCTTCTGATTCTTGGCCAGAGCCACCCGAACAGTGGTGTGTGCAGCCAACTCCACGCCGACATCCATCAGTTCCTTGGAGACGCCGGGCATGCGCACATCACGAATCTCCGTTGTGGCCAGACCCTGACCATCGATTTGCAGCACCTGCGGATTTCCAGAGAACCACACATAGTTGTAATCTCCGCCAGTTGCATGAAATTGAAATTTCTGTGGCTTGATGGTATTCGGATCATAGGGCAGGATCACTTTCGTGGGCTGCAGCTGCAGTCTCTCAAATACTTGCATCTCAGCCTGCACCGACAACTGCAAAAATTTGATAATTAGTAAATTTATTGTTATAATTTAGAAAGTTCTAATTTCTATGGCTTACATCCTTGTAGGAACCATAGACTTGGGTAACGCCCTGTTTGCGTGCCTCACCATACAGGCGGCTTCCGTTCTGCGTCTTCTTCAGTATTGCAAACAGTGATTCGTCCAGCTCAGAGCTAATGGCATAGCGCGTGCCCAGCGTTATCTTCTGCCCAGAGCCAGCGTACAAATCCAGGGCGACCTCATGACGCTCGCCCTGCAATGTGACCCAGTTATTGTGCGGCAGCAGGCTGATGCCCAGCTTCGCGGGCTCCGCAACGGTCAGCAGAGCGCTAGGACCTTTGGGCTTCTCCGCGGCGTTGTCGCTGTCCTGCGGCATGTTGTGATCACGGAGAAAAACTTGTGTGCGACCGTGGCGTGAGCCCGTGGCACTGGTGCCCTTCAGGTAGGCAATATTGGTGTCCTCCACCTCCAGATAGTACTGGCGATTTGCCGTTATATCGTGCAGTTTGTCCATTTTCAGCTGCAGAATGCGAAAGTTGATCGAGTCGCCAGCCAGGATGGTCACCTCAGATGGCTCAATAATGATGTTGGCCAGCACGCTGATATACACCTCCATTACGGGTACATGGCTGTACTCGGGCTGCGGCATGCTAACGGCCACCTTGGAGGTGCCCGTATTGATGCCCTCCAGCAGTATCATGTATCCCTTGAAGCCGGCGGCTTCGAATTTCTCCAGCGCCGGCGGCACCACATGAAACTGACTGTCCGAGAAAGTGAGAAAACGCAACGCCGGCGGCATCTTACTGCTAGAAGACGATATATCCCAATTGAACTCAATGCCCTCCAGCGTGAAGAACTCGTTGCCCTGCGAGTCGAAGGCGTGCAGCTCAAATGTGGCCGGTGCCTCCTCCAGGTACAGCTGACGCGTCGCTGTGCGCACATTCAGCCGATCAATCGTATCCACAATCACGTCGCAGCGTAGTGTGGCGCCGGTAGCCAGTTCCTCGGCGAATACAATCGCCGAGTTGCGGCGTCGTTCGTGTGTTTGAACTGTGACGACCGCTTGGCTGGCGCACTCACTGAATCCATTGTACACGGGCGTCACAGTTATCAAGTCCTGACGCGATGATGTCCTGCAATGCGAAAAATTAGTGACCACAATGAATATATTTATTTTAGGTTATAATGCCGGCAGACGCACCACTTGTAGCAGTTCGGATCGACAACTTCCAGCGTGAAGTTGATGGATTTGTCCTGAAATATGGGCAGCAGTACACGCGGGTGATTCAACTTGGCCGATTCAGCGACATTTTGTGACACGAAAATCAGCAAAAACAAATAAAATGAGCTTCTCATTTTGGCACATGCAAGCGTCTGTTCAAGAAATGCGTTGTTCACTTGTGAACTGGTTCAATTGAGCCCTGCTGTCGATAATCGTTCGATTATTTCCCACCAAATTAAGTTATCGCAAATCCGATATCGATATACGGCCAACTTTTGGCGCTCAAATTAAATGATCATGGATATATTTAGAAATAAACAACAAAACATTTTACAGAACAACGATTACAATTTGGCAAATGGTCCCTCGTCGTCTAAAAAGATATCCAATTGCAATTTGTGCATATTCTCCGGATGGCACGCATACTTGCTGAAATCCTTAACACCTACATCCAGCAGAACTTCGTCGTCCATGAAGAAGTTGCCAGTGTATTCCCTGGCATCGCGACAGAGTATTGCGTACGCCGCATCTGCCATTATCTCCGGCTTGCGTGCATATAAAGCACCCTCTTCGCCTTGCACGAGTTCCAACGCCGCCGTATTCACTATGGTCCGAGGCCAAAGGGCATTCACTGCTACTCCCTGCTCCCGGAACTCTTCGGCCATGCCCAGTACACACATTGACATGCCATACTTGGCAATGGTGTATGCTGCGTGATTGGAGAACCAATGCGGCTTCATATTCAGAGGCGGTGATAAGTTCAAGATATGCGGATTATCGCTCTTCAGCAAATAGGGCAAACAAGCCTTTGAACTGTGAAGTTTGGATTGTCGGAATTAAATTCGAGATAAGATTACCAATTCACCTACACCAAAAATGTGCCCCTTGTGTTGATGTTCTGCATCAGATCATATCGCTTCATATCAGTATTCAGCGTTGAGTTTAACGAAATGGCGCTCGCATTATTTATGACGATATCGATGCCGCCGAATTTGGCAACTGCAGCCTCAACGGCCTGTTGCACCTGCCGCTCATCGCGCACATCAACAATGCAGGGCAAAGCCTTGCCACCTGCACTCTCGACTGTAAGTCAAGATAACAAAGTTCAAATTCTAATGCGATTACAAAGTTAAATAACTCACTTTCCTTGGCTGCTGCGTAAATAGTTCCAGGTAATTTTGGATGTGGTTCAGCTGTTTTGGCAGCTATGACAATGTTGGCTCCATCGCGCGCCGCTTTCAAAGCAATCGCCTTTCCAATGCCACGAGATGCACCCGTTATGAACAGTGTTTTGCCCTGCAATTTTCTGTTAACCATTTTTATTATTATCTGCTTTATTCACGTCGGTTCGGTCTTCTTACCCCGAGTTCCTCATTGTTATTAATGGAATTCAATACGCGCTGGAGTCTAGTGTGACCAAGTCGCCTTAGTAAATATATACAGTTTTCTGTTAACAAATCAAAAGACAAATTGTTAACTGCCAGTCTACAGTTTGAGAGTCCTATATTTAACATAATTTATTGGCACCTAAACTATGTGATGACGGTGGGATTCAGATAGATTTTCCAAACTAATGATAATGTTATTTATTCTTATTTTTTTAATTATTTTATTTAAATGTTAAATGGTAATTAACTCAACCAAATATTATTCGTTGTTATTCTATAGATGAGCAATGTGGTTCATTATATTTTTAAACATTGTAAAAGATAATTGAAATGTACATATAAATGATTATTAGTATTTATATTTATATCGAAGGATGTTAAAATTTTGTACATAATATATTGTTGCCCGATATGTTGTGACAGCTCTGATTCTCCAAATCGCTCATCGCTGAAAACAAATGCCAAAGCATTACCCAGCACTGCAATAGAAAAAACATCTGTTACCGGTCAGAAATTTGGTGCTGAGTTGTTAAAATAGGACGCCGTCACAGCGAATAATAATAATAATATTAATAATAGGCGAGAATTAGGAGCAATGATAAAATTATCTAAGTCCTCACTCAGGGAATCGGGATAACCATTAAGCAATGTCAACGGCAGAGCCTGATGCCGGTCAGGCATCTACAGTGGAGGATTCCACACACGATTACATCGACTTGAAATCAATGGACGAAGTGGAGGCGCTGGAGAAGAAGCAGCTTTACACGTACATTGAGAAATTGCATTGCATCATCAGAAAATACGACACAAAGATTGCGTTATATAATCATAAACTAAAGCACTTTGTGAGCAACAACAAAAATTCGCGTTCCTTCACTCAAATAGAAACTAATGTAAGCCAATTCTTGCACTTGCAGCTGAATAAGGAACAGTGCACTGAGGTGGCAACTGGCGACTTGCAGGCAACCAATGAAAGGGCGAACGGGCGGGGAGAGGAGACCAGCAAGGAACGTGAGTGTAAAACGAGATCGATAATCTATTTAACAATTATGCTTATGTTTTATTAAGTTCTACTGAAAAAAAACATGTTTGACGGCTATTGGACTGTAGGATGTTCATTTAATTTTGCTGGCAACAGCGGCGACTAGCGCTGCGCCACGCCCAGATCCGTCCTCCGATAACATAATGTCAAACTCCTTATCCGACTTGACCAGCTTGTGCATAATTTCACGTATGTAGGCGTCGAACTTCGGATGATAGCGGTACACAGAGCCATCGATACCGACGACCACTTTGCGATCATTGATTCTATTGATCAGGCCACTAATACCAATGGCCACCAATGTGGCGGCGCGCTTAGACACACACTCGCATATGTACTTGAGCTTCTGGCAGTCCTCGACGGGGGCCATCTCTACTCCGAATAGCTGTTTGATAATGCGCCTTGTGTTTGAGAATTCCGGAAAGGAGTCGTCTTCCACCTCAGAAATATGCTTCGTCTCAAATATATTTGTGTTTGTCCGCAAAACAACGGCGAATTCTGCTCGCTTAGCGCTCAGCTTAAAAATGATATTCCGCTCGAGGGCTCGCAGCAACGCCAGACGCACCAGCTCACCCATGTACATTCCCGATGTCATTTTTTCGAAGAGCTGCTGGGAGTAATTGATCGATTTATCGTCCACTTCGCGATCGTGTTCGGTGCGCACAAAATCCAGCTGACCATTATCGCCAAAGGCGCCCCACTCCACATTGATAATGACCTGCTTGCGATCGCGCTTAAATTCCGTTTCGATCAACTCTACATTATCCACATGCTCAACATAGCAGGCATTGCAGCCGGTGCCGACAATAACGCCCACACGACACTCTGGATTGCGATGAGCGCAGGACATTAGCGTGCCTGTTGTATCGTTGAGTATGGCCACAACTGCAATTTCGGCATCTCCGCGCCGCTGAATGGCATCGTGTAGCATGACGCCCACATCCTCGCCCTCGACCCCTGGGCAACTAAAGCCCTTGGTCCAGCGCGTCAGCATGGCTTCCTTGAGACCCACCTGGACACACGGAAATGAAAAGGTGAACCCCAGCGGTAAATGCGCCTTTTGCATGTTGTGCTTCTCTACAAACTTGGCCAGACACTCGGCAATGTGATCGAAAAGCTCAACGCCCTGTGCAACCATCAAGTCCCTGGGCACGGCATAGATCTGTGACTCGACCGTCGCCTCGTGATGACCCTTAAGCGTGACGAGCAGCACACGGAAGTTGGTGCCGCCCAGATCCAGGGCCAGATAGTTGCCAATCTCATCGCCCGTTGGCAAATCCTGCACATACGTGGGATAGCATTTCGTGACGGCCTGCGCGTTTGTGCTGCGTCTCAGTCCCTTGGCGATCTCAGTACAGAAACGTGTGTACAACTCTTGCACCTGATAATCGCTCAGCACAAAGGGTTGCATAAGTGCTCGCAGATCCACATCGACCATTTTTTGATTTTGTTAACTGTTGCGTCTGCTTCAACCGCCTGGCTCGAACAATGAGTAACGACTAACTAGAGCCACCTGCTACTGCTGCTGTGGCGACGCTGTCGACTTCGCTGCTCCTGATAAGAGTTGCGCGAAATTCGCACTGCAATTTACCAGTCGTAGAAACTACAACATTGCAATCGTAGCATCAATTATAAGCAACAAATGCAGCTATAAAGCTAAATCAAAAACTAACTAGAAATACGCAACCTGTGCTAAACGCCAGACTCTATTGATAGTGGCGCTTGTAGTTATTTTTAATTTTTTTTTTTACATTAAGTTTAATTACTGTAATTATCAGAAAATAATGCAAATTTCTCAGCCTCAGCTTAATTATTTTTCACTATTTTACTTGTGCCTTTAAACCATTTCGAAACCTATACAACATAATCATTAAATTATTTAATGTAAATTCAAAACTGAAATGTGTTCCTTTATATTTATGACTCTTATAAATTAAGGAGAATCACTTTTAGAATTGCTTCTAAGTTTAATAAGAATCTACCTGGAACACACCCCATATGAAAAGTGATATGAAATTGATATTTCCAGATTTGATATCTTCTTAGTTAACTACCATATAAAATTTATAACTTTTTACACTTTGACTGTAACCGTAAAAGAAAATGTTACATTTTCGCTAATCAAAAATTATATTAGCACAATGATAAGAAGGTATTATTACAGAATATTTTGAATTAGCTGTTAGAAATGTTTAAACAAATTCGCTTTAATATTGA